>CM033620.1:48050593-48658496 GCA_019453435.1 Rhinogobius similis
AATCTAAAAAGTACGTTAATGAAAAGCGAAATTGCCGCAACTGGTTCTGTTAATGCTAAATATAAACTTCATTAATGCAATCTATTTGGGAAAAACTGCTTCTCGTTTGCAGACATCCGATGAAATATTTACAAAATCTACAAATTCTAAATATTATATGACAGATTTTAATGTTTTGAAAAAGGCAAATTGAATAAAAACGTGAGTGAAACTGTAAATATTTTTGCTTTTCTGGTGGAATTGATGTGTGAAAATCCCGTGTAACATTCCACTCGCTGAAGAGCAAGGCCGAGTCAGCATTACACAGAGTCTTAGCGCCCTCCAGTGGTCAAGAGCAGCACTGACGCTGGCTACAACATGAACTCAATGGGCTGCACGTGGGAATAAAAGGTGATGGGAAAAAAAACAACTAGAAAAGCTTAAAATAGAAAAACGTTCCAAGCATAAAACATGTCAAACTAAAACAAAAATACAGTTGTGAAGAATGGTAAAGTAAACAAAAACATTCTAAATTCAGAATGGAGGCAAAAGTGAAGTGAGACATGATGTGATTTCACTGGAGAAACTGAGATTTAACCTCAGAATATCACAAAATATGAAAAATGTTTGATTTTTTTTAAATGAAAAGCCTCAGACACATGTGAGTGACATCAGACACATTTATTATTGTATTTTACATTATGTTTTAGGCAATTATGATAAACTCTTTTTTGCATTTTGAAGGAAGGAACAATCCAGAATTATGGATTTTACTGGAAAAATACTAAATACTAATGTTGAGCCCACAATATTTTTTCACTTTATCTCCAGATAGATTAGACACTATTCCATAAATTAGATTCTTTTGAAGCTAAAATACAATTTTAAAGCTAGAAAATTGTATTTTGTTGATCGTGTGTTATAGAAGAGCAAACTAACTGACCTTTCTACTTTGGAAATTCGTTGAAAAAGGATCTATAAAAGTACAAGTTAGACACAAAATACAAATCAAATTCAAACAAAATAAACACTAAAATAAACAATTACATATTTTAAGGCAGTGACGAAACAAAAGAGAAACAGAATGAAAAATGACAGCACAGTACAGAAGGTAATTACGTTTTGAGTTCCATTTGGATTTCAAGTCCTTGGTTTGACACAGTTGCTTGCTTTTTGCTGGAGACGTGAGAAAAGGTTGGCATTTTTATCGATAAAGATATGTAGATTTACAATTGTGCAGCTCCACGTTTCAGGAGATGTACAGGAGCCTGTGCTCAGTGAAATATTAACATCTCACAAAGCCAAACGCAAAAAGGGCGCAATAAATTAACTTTATAAAGGATTCATGAGCAAGAAATAGTATTCACCTCGATATGTTAGAATGAAATGAGAGAAAGAAAGAAGTATTACAGCGACTGATGAATGACAGGACACTGCACATGTGCGTGGAACCACCAGCTCCTCTGAACATGTGAGTGGAACCACCAGCTCCTCTGCACATGTGAGTGGAACCACCAGCTCCTCTGAACATGTGAGTGGAACCACCAGCTCCTCTGAACATGTGAGTGGAACCACCAGCTCCTCTGAACGTGTGAGTGGAACCACCAGCTCCTCTGAACATGTGAGTGGAACCACCAGCTCCTCTGAACGTGAGAGTGGAACCACCAGCTCCTCTGCTGTACATGTGCGTGGAACCACCAGCTCCTCTGAACATGTGAGTGGAACCACCAGCTCCTCTGCTGTACATGTGCGTGGAACCACCAGCTCCTCTGAACATGTGAGTGGAACCACCAGCTCCTCTGAACGTGAGAGTGGAACCACCAGCTCCTCTGCACATGTGAGTGGAACCACCAGCTCCTCTGAACATGTGAGTGGAACCACCAGCTCCTCTGCTGTACATGTGAGTGGAACCACCAGCTCCTCTGCACATGTGAGTGGAACCACCAGCTCCTCTGAACGTGTGAGTGGAACCACCAGCTCCTCTGCTGTACATGTGAGTGGAACCACCAGCTCCTCTGCACATGTGCGTGGAACCACCAGCTCCTCTGAACATGTGAGTGGAACCACCAGCTCCTCTGCACATGTGAGTGGAACCACCAGCTCCTCTGAACATGTGAGTGGAACCACCAGCTCCTCTGCACATGTGAGTGGAACCACCAGCTCCTCTGAACATGTGAGTGGAACCACCAGCTCCTCTGAACATGTAAGTGGAACCACCAGCTCCTCTGAACATGTGAGTGGAACCACCAGCTCCTCTGAACATGTGAGTGGAACCACCAGCTCCTCTGCACATGTGAGTGGAACCACCAGCTCCTCTGAACATGTGAGTGGAACCACCAGCTCCTCTGCACATGTGAGTGGAACCACCAGCTCCTAAGCAAATGTGAGTGGAACCACCAGCTCCTCTGAACATGTGAGTGGAACCACCAGCTCCTCTGCACATGTGAGTGGAACCACCAGCTCCTCTGAACATGTGAGTGGAACCACCAGCTCCTCTGCACATGTGAGTGGAACCACCAGCTCCTCTGAACATGTGAGTGGAACCACCAGCTCCTCTGAACATGTGAGTGGAACCACCAGCTCCTCTGCACATGTGAGTGGAACCACCAGCTCCTCTGAACATGTGAGTGGAACCACCAGCTCCTCTGCACATGTGAGTGGAACCACCAGCTCCTCTGAACATGTGAGTGGAACCACCAGCTCCTCTGAACATGTGAGTGGAACCACCAGCTCCTCTGAACATGTGAGTGGAACCACCAGCTCCTCTGAACATGTGAGTGGAACCACCAGCTCCTCTGCACATGTGAGTGGAACCACCAGCTCCTCTGAACATGTGAGTGGAACCACCAGCTCCTCTGAACATGTGAGTGGAACCACCAGCTCCTCTGAACATGTGAGTGGAACCACCAGCTCCTCTGAACATGAGTGGAACCACCAGCTCCTCTGCACATGTGAGTGGAACCACCAGCTCCTCATGCTCCTCTGAACATGTGAGTGGAACCACCAGCTCCTCTGAACATGTGAGTGGAACCACCAGCTCCTCTGAACATGTGAGTGGAACCACCAGCTCCTCTGAACATGTGAGTGGAACCACCAGCTCCTCTGCACATGTGAGTGGAACCACCAGCTCCTCTGCACATGTGAGTGGAACCACCAGCTCCTCTGCACATGTGAGTGGAACCACCAGCTCCTCTGCACATGTGAGTGGAACCACCAGCTCCTCTGCACATGTGAGTGGAACCACCAGCTCCTCTGCACATGTGAGTGGAACCACCAGCTCCTCTGCACATGTGAGTGGAACCACCAGCTCCTCTGCACATGTGAGTGGAACCACCAGCTCCTCTGAACATGTGAGTGGAACCACCAGCTCCTCTGAACATGTGAGTGGAACCACCAGCTCCTCTGAACATGTGAGTGGAACCACCAGCTCCTCTGAACATGTGAGTGGAACCACCAGCTCCTCTGAACATGTGAGTGGAACCACCAGCTCCTCTGCACATGTGAGTGGAACCACCAGCTCCTCTGAACATGTGAGTGGAACCACCAGCTCCTCTGAACATGTGAGTGGAACCACCAGCTCCTCTGAACATGTGAGTGGAACCACCAGCTCCTCTGAACATGTGAGTGGAACCACCAGCTCCTCTGAACATGTGAGTGGAACCACCAGCTCCTCTGAACATGTGAGTGGAACCACCAGCTCCTCTGCTGTAGATGTGAGTGGAACCACCAGCTCCTCTGCACATGTGAGTGGAACCACCAGCTCCTCTGCACATGTGAGTGGAACCACCAGCTCCTCTGAACATGTGAGTGGAACCACCAGCTCCTCTGAACATGTGAGTGGAACCACCAGCTCCTCTGAACATGTGAGTGGAACCACCAGCTCCTCTGAACATGTGAGTGGAACCACCAGCTCCTCTGCACATGTGAGTGGAACCACCAGCTCCTCTGAACATGTGAGTGGAACCACCAGCTCCTCTGAACATGTGAGTGGAACCACCAGCTCCTCTGAACATGTGAGTGGAACCACCAGCTCCTCTGAACATGAGAGTGGAACCACCAGCTCCTCTGAACATGTGAGTGGAACCACCAGCTCCTCTGAACATGTGAGTGGAACCACCAGCTCCTCTGAACATGTGAGTGGAACCACCAGCTCCTCTGAACATGTGAGTGGAACCACCAGCTCCTCTGAACATGTGAGTGGAACCACCAGCTCCTCTGAACATGTGAGTGGAACCATCAGCTCCTCTGCTGCACATGTGAGTGGAACCACCAGCTCCTCTGAACATGTGAGTGGAACCACCAGCTCCTCTGAACATGTGAGTGGAACCACCAGCTCCTCTGAACATGTGAGTGGAACCACCAGCTCCTCTGAACATGTGAGTGGAACCACCAGCTCCTCTGAACATGTGAGTGGAACCACCAGCTCCTCTGAACATGTGAGTGGAACCACCAGCTCCTCTGAACATGTAAGTGGAACCACCAGCTCCTCTGCACATGTGAGTGGAACCACCAGCTCCTCTGCACATGTGAGTGGAACCACCAGCTCCTCTGAACATGTGAGTGGAACCACCAGCTCCTATGAACATGTGAGTGGAACCACCAGCTCCTCTGAACATGTGAGTGGAACCACCAGCTCCTCTGAACATGTGAGTGGAACCACCAGCTCCTCTGCTGTAGATGTGAGTGGAACCACCAGCTCCTCTGCACATGTGAGTGGAACCACCAGCTCCTCTGCACATGTGAGTGGAACCACCAGCTCCTCTGAACATGTGAGTGGAACCACCAGCTCCTCTGAACATGTGAGTGGAACCACCAGCTCCTACTGAACATGTGAGTGGAACCACCAGCTCCTCTGCACATGTGAGTGGAACCACCAGCTCCTCTGTACATGTGAGTGGAACCACCAGCTCCTCTGAACATGTGAGTGGAACCACCAGCTCCTCTGAACATGTGAGTGGAACCACCAGCTCCTCTGAACATGTGAGTGGAACCACCAGCTCCTCTGAACGTGAGAGTGGAACCACCAGCTCCTCTGCACATGTGAGTGGAACCACCAGCTCCTCTGAACATGTGAGTGGAACCACCAGCTCCTCTGAACACGTGAGTGGAACCACCAGCTCCTCTGAACACGTGAGTGGAACCACCAGCTCCTCTGAACATGTGAGTGGAACCACCAGCTCCTCTGAACATGTGAGTGGAACCACCAGCTCCTCTGAACATGTGAGTGGAACCACTTTCAATCAATCAAACTTTATTTGTATAGCACTTTTCATACATTTAAAATGTAGCTCAAAGTGCTTCACATATACAACAATTAGCAACAGACAAACAGAGAAGACTCCTTAGGGAGCATAAAAGTTAGAATGTGAGAATAAGCATAGAAATACAAATTAGGATGTTGTGAATAGACAAAAAGGAAGAATTAAAAACATAACACAAAGGAACCTGACTAAAAGTGATTTAACTCATATTTAAATTTTAATCATAGGCTAATTTAAAAAGATATGTTTTAAGTTTACTTTTAAAAATATGAACATTCGCAGCAGACCTCAGTTCCTCAGGTAGACTGTTCCATAAACGGGGGCCGTAAAAACTGAACGAGGCCTCACCGTACGTTTTAGTCTTAACTCTTGGTACAGTTAAAAGATTACTACCTGATGACCTGAAGGTCCGAGAGGCTCGTACGGTAAAAGCAGATCAGTTAAATAGATTGGATTGAGACCATTAAGAGCTTTAAAACCAATAGATACTTTAAAATCTACCTTGAAACTCACAGGGAGCCAGTGCAGAGACCTGAGGATGGGTGTGATGTGCTCTCTCTTTTTGGTCCTCGTCAGAAGCCGTGCTGCAGAGTTTTGAAGTAATTGTAATGGCGTAATACTTTTCTTTGGAAGACCGGTGAGGAGAGCATTACAGTAATCAACTCTATTTGTAATGAATGCATGAATTAACGTTTCTGCGCTGGCTTGAGAGAGAAATGGTCTAACTCTGGCAATATTTTTTAGGTGATAGAATCCTGCTTTTGTGATTGATCTAATGTGTGGTTTAGAATGTTAAAGACCGCCAGCAAAAAGGTGTGCCCAGACACTGGCTCCTCCCCTCTCAGTTTGGACCTTTGGAGACATGTTATAAATGATATGAATGGAGAGATTAACGTTTTCATGTGAAGTGTCTGTGACGTAACAACAACGTAACTACTTTTTTTATCAAGTTTCCTCAGTTGTGATGTTTTGGAAACCAATTTGACCATTATTACTCTTTTGCTTTGCTTTTGTTTTGTTTTTTCTATTAATAATACATCATTTTTTGTTTGTTTGAAAATAAATAAAAATGAAAAGAAAGAAATGGAGAAGTTCGTCAAGGGTCCTCATCAAGTGGGATTTTCATTTCTCTTGAGTTGTTCTTGAAAGGAAGCTTTTGTTTTTTGTTGGGTTTTTTCCATGTGGTGACAGATTCATATATTTGGGGTGGTAAGTGAACTATTAGAAAATTACATTTATATGTGCAATACTTACATGCATACTTCTAAACAGCTTTAAACAGGGGGTGTGGGGGTCCTTCCCCAGAAGAATATTTAAGAAATTAGACCATATTTCCTGTCTGTTGGTGCATTTTAACACATGTTCAGCTGATTTAAATGCATGCTATTCATTTGTAATTTTATTAGTGTTATATTTTATTTACTACTTTATTTAGCTTTATTACGGGGGTGTGGCTTGAGCAGATTGAATACATTTGACGATCCCAGACTATTATTTCTTGTTTAAAAGTACAGTGCACTGCTTTACTGTGATTTTTACAGAATAGCAACAGTTTCAGAACCTTGCGTCTTTGATTATCGGGAAGGGCATCTTAATGGGGGCCCCTCCAGGTCGGGGGCCCAAGGCAATCGTGTCCTGTTGCCTAATGGTAAGCCCGCCCCTGGCCAACAACCCTCAAACCAATCATTCCCTATTAAAAAGAATGTTTTGTCTGTGTCTACAGTAAGTGGATATGTATCATAAAGAGATGACTTCTGTCCAGAGAAAGAGAGCCCTGTGTAAGTGATGAGACGCAGTGACACCATTACCTCCGCTCTGCCACGCACATGAAACACTGAGCTGCAGCCAATCGAGTTAGGAGGCACTTAGGGGCCATGGCCTGGACATACATTTGCCTAAGAACACATAAATGTCACAAAATTAGGTGTCATTACTGGCCCCTTTCTATGGATTCCACTGATTGTTGCCTAATGGGCTCTTTAAGCAGAATACGGTTACAGCGGTGTTTGAGCCCACTCTGTTCTGAACAAAAGCACAATCCACTTACATCTCAGACCATTTCCGCCTTCAATCAGGCCGTTCCAGTGGGCAGGGTGAAGGCTGTCATTAGGGGTGACACTGGAGGGAGAGGAGAGCGCCCCCTCCTGATTGTAAGGAACACAGAGTTAACTTTTTGTTAAGTGTTTTTGAGAAGTTTTCATCAGTGTGGACGAGCGTACACGGTGTTCAAAAGCTTAACTCAAGTCATAAAAGGTCTAAGATATGGCAAAAAAAAATATTAGCAAGATTTTCTTGGGGCCAGATCAGGATTTGTCGCTTTTAATCGCATTTTTTGTCACGTTCAGTTGCGTTTGTCATGTTTAAACGTGTTTCTGTCACTTTTCGTCACATCTATGTCGTTTTTGGCAGTGGCGGACTTAACATTAGGCAACGGGACCATAATTACCTTGGGCCCCCAACCTGAAGGGGGCCCAATAAGATGCCCCCCGATCATCATAGACAAGCTTCTGTGCAGTGAAATTTTAAACAAGAAAAAGATCAACAAAATAGTGTGGGATTGTCAAAAGTACTGAAATTAGCTGAAACGCGTTAAATTGCACCAACAAACAGGAAATTTGGTCTGATTAATCAAAAATTCTTCTGAAAGCTGAATTAAACCTGTAAGCTTTTACACATATGAATTAGACATTTCCAATAGTTCACTTGTCACCGGTTTTTATGAAATGTCTGGCCACATCATGTTAAAAAAACAAAAACAAAAGCTTCCTTTGAAGAACAATTCAAAAGACACAACAGAAAAGGAAGGGCCTGAGCTTAATTTTGCCTTGGGCCCCCCAAATTCCTAGGTCCACCAGTGGTTTTTAGCCATGTTTTGGTGCATTGAGTTATGTTTGTTGTTTGCAGGCCTGTTTTTGTCGCTTTACAATGCATTTTTATCGCTTGTTTCAGAACATGTTTGTACAAATCCAAACAAGAGTTAACAGTTTTTATGCAAATCAAAGCAACACATTTTGTTTGTTTGTGGAAGAAATGATTGCAGCCTTTATGATTTTCTAATTACATCCATTAAAATTGTGACTTTGTGTGGATTTGGTTTAATTGTGCAGCTCTGGCCTTTAAGAGGTAAATAAAGCCATCTGCTCAGAGGCTTCAGAGGCTAAACAACAGGAGAAAAAGTGTGTTTGAACAGACAGCTGCATTAAAGACACAAACAGTCAATCACAATACGACCATTTCACAAAAATAGCAGATTGTCACAGGGACGAGCTCACGATTCCATTTTCATCACCAAATCACCCAGATCTAGATGACAGTTGGGTTTTGGGAGGTTTCGGGAGTTGAGTGTTACGGCGAGGCATTACAGGAGTCTCATATCCTTTTCAGTAGGAGAGCAACTTTTACGAAACAAAAATTGCAGAGAGCTACTCCTTTCAGGTGTTGCAAGAAATGAGTGCATGTAACAGTGACAGTAAGCCTTAGATTGGGTACAAGTAGATGCAGAAAAGTAACGTGATTCTCAAACATTCTGCACCAAGTAACAGAAAATATTTGGCTTTTCTCCCACAGAGACATAAAGATCAGCCTCAAAGTAGCTCCTACACCAAACTGTACAATCTGGGACTCAACAAGATTTTTACAGAACGTACAGAAGGATTTGTTGATCTAATTTTAAGCCTGATTTATTAAAGTTTAAGTAAAAAAAAAAATGAGGCAATATTGTAGCATTTAGGCCCATTTTCAGTTAGATCTAGTTCACTTGAAATATAAATAAGATAGCTAAAATCTCCTCTGTAATTGGTTGTAAAACTTATACGTGTACAAAATAAACCAAGAAATGTAAACCTGGTTCTGTGCATTTTTCAGATTTAAATGATCCAAATATGTGCAGTTTTGTCAGAAACATGGACTAGTTCTGTTTGTCCTGTTTAACAACAGTAACAATCAGGTACAGGCCCTTTAAGGTCAGACACTGCAGGTGAGTAAGAAAAATCTTAAATTTAAAGGTATCGATTTGAAACTTTCAATTGTATGATTGCATAAATGTAAATAAATAATACTGCTATTAGTTTTTCATTATGTAATCTTTTCATATTTTAAGTAAAAACTATAAAAGATTGCGACATTGGGACATTTAAATCTGCAAAATGGACAAAAACATTTACAGAGGGGATTATGTATATGTATATATACTTATTTAGAACTGGACTGAAAATTGGTCAAAATATTAAAATTATGCCTCATTATTTTACTTAAAACTTGAACAAATCAGCTTTAGAATTTGATATGAACAAATCGTTCTGTACGTTCCGTCAAAATTTTGTTGAGTCCAAGATGGTACAGTTTGTAGGAGCTAGGGCTAGGGCAGTTTGTAGGGCTGATCTTTACGTCTTTATTGGGGGGAGAAATATGCATATAAAACAAAACGGCATTTGAAGTTACAAAGTCCCTGAGAAATCTAAGGATGAAGTAGTTTGAATAACAGAATTATACATCTTTAGAAGCAGATTGGACATGTTTGTCGGTTTTACATCAAAGCTTATATGTTCAAGGAGAAAACTGACCAAAAAAACTAAAAGTTCATGACTTTAAAGAAAAACTATTCTGTACTTTCATATTGTTATTAACATGCTCTTGAGTGCCTTAAATTTGTTCATCCGGTGATTTTTTTTTTTTATCAGCCAGTATGAAATTACACTTACTGAGTGCATCCAGCCAGCAGATGGCACCAGCACAAGATACAATCCAGTGAAGTTAGTGCTGAAAAGACGTTATGGTGTAGAGCAGTTATTGTGTTTAGACGGCAGAAATGCTCAGAACAATGATTTAAGGACTAAAAACAGTAAAAGATTCTCAGATAAGTGACACAGATGATCCGAAAATCTCCCGGATCAAGAGAGTTCAGCAGGAAATGTGTTTGACGCTAGGATTTCCTCTTGAAAATTCCTCAAAACAACGTGAATGCAACTATAGGTATGTTTTTGAGCAGGGAACATTGTTACAACATGGTTAAAGTTCAAAAAAGTCACTGTAGCAGAATATGTGTCCCAATTGGTCCAACGACAATTTATTCAACTTTTCCTGGGGGAGAACCCTCAAATTCCCCTTTAATTATGTTTATTTCTAACTGTAAAAGCCACAGACCACTCCTGAATGAATCATAATCCGTTGTTATATCCGTTTATTTACACAGTGCGTTGTTTGATGGGCCACAAACACAGTCTTGTCCAGGGCCTCCAGATTCCTCGAGCCGGCCCTGAATCTGTATTTCCCATTTTCTATAACATATGTGAGAAAAACTCGTCAACACTGGTCACGGTCAAATGGACAGAGACGGCTGAATCGTTAATTGATTGTGTTCGTTCGGGACCAGAGCAGAAGAGACAGCGTCATCTCTTCATCAACAAACAGTTCAGTTCCAACATTTACGGACAATTGTGGTTCGTTAAAGCGCCTCCTGCCGTTATAGAGACATCAATCTTGCCTTGATAGAAACATGTCAGAGTCTTTCGGCTGTTGATGGACGCGATTTATGATTTCAGACAAATGTAGCGGACCGTGACAGATCTATCAACCCAAAACGTCACCTGTTGTTGCCACCTGACCTTCTCAATTTCTAATTCAATATCAGCGCCACCCTCTTCGCTCTCCTCTGCCATCATGGAGCTGTAATAGCAATTACACACCGTGACTGGGTTCAACCTGAAACTCTTTTTATTAGGCCCGAGCGCTTAAATCAATCTAAATCTAAGCATAATAAGTCGGTAATCAGGTGTTGGGCAGAATAATAGGCTGTCACGCTCCAGGAGAAATAGGCAATCATGGAATGTTTTCTTTAATTAGGCCGACTGGAGTGGAAGGGCACGGCCTGAGCGCGTTCACATCCATCACGCGCAAGGTAGAAATGACTTCAATTACTCAAGAGAGGGGGAGAGAGGGGAGAGAGAGAGAAAGAGGGGGAGAGAAGGGGAGAGAGAGAGAGAGGGGAGAGAGAGAGGGAGAGAAGGGGAGAGAGAGAGGGAGAGAAGGGGAGAGAGAGAGGGAGAGAAGGGGAGAGAGAGAGGGAGAGAGAGAGAGAGAGAGAGAGGGGAGAGAGAGAGAGAGAGAGAGAGGGGAGAGAGAGAGGGGGAGAGAGGGAGAGAGAGAGAGGGGAGAGAGAGAGAGAGAGAGAGAGAGAGAGAGAGAGAGGGAGAGAGAGGAGAGAGAGGAGAGAGAGAGGGGAGAGAGAGAGGGGAGAGAAGGAGAGAGAGAGAAAGAGAGAGGGAGAGAGAGACGGGGAGAGAAGAGAGAGAGAAAGAGAGAGAGAGAGAGAGAGAGAGAGGGGAGAGAGGGAGAGAGAGAGAGAGAGGGAGAGAAGGGGAGAGAGAGAGAGAGAGAGAGAGAGAGAGAGGGAGAGGGGGGGAGAAAGAAACAGAGAGAGAGAGAGAGAGAGAGAAGAGACCGAGAGAAACGGAGACAGTGAAGCAGAGAGCGAGACAGAAGAGAGAAAGAAGAGGAAGAGAGAGAAGAGAGAGAGACAGAGAGAGAGAGAAAAGAAACAGAGAGCAAAAGGTAACAAGAGAGAAACGAGAGAGGAGAAAAAGAGACAGAGAGGTAGGACGAGAGAGAGAGACAGAGAGAGAGACAGAGAGAGGAGAGACAGTAGAGAGAGACAGAGAGAGAAGAGAGAGAGACAGAGAGAGAGAAAAGAAACACAAAGCGAAAGGTACCGAGAGAGAAAAGAGAGAGGAGAAAAAGAGACAGAGAGGTAGGAAGAGAGAGAGAAGAGACAGAGACAGAGAGAGGAGAGAAAGAAAAGAGAGACAGAGAGAGAAAGAGAGAGAGAGAGAGAAAAGCGAGAGGAGAAAAAGAGACAGAGAGAGAGAAAGAGAGAGAGAAGAGAGAGACAGAGAGAGAGAAAAGAAACAGAGTGAAAGGTAGCGAGAGAGAAAAGAGACAGAGAGAGAGAGAGAGAGCCAGGGAGAGAGAGAGAAAGAGAGAGAGAGACAGAGAGAGAGAAAGATAGAAACATAGAGAGAGCAAGAGACAGAGTGAGAAAGAAACAGAGAGAGCGAGAGAGACAGAGAGAGTCGAGAGAGAGACAGAGAGAGTCGAGAGAGAGACAGAGAGAGAGAGAGAGACAGAGAGAGAGAGAGTCGAGAGAGAGACAGAGAGAGAGAGAGAGAGAGAGGTGGGCTGCTGACAGGATCGAGTCAAGTTTCCCATGACTATTGTGCAGCCAATAAAAACTTGAGTGGACAAATCATGCTCCAGCTGTGCTTTAAAGGAGACGTATGCTGCTTTCTTCATGTTCTTGGTATTGAACCATAACTTAAGTAGGTCATTGCTTTCCATTTTGTTCACTACAAACGCCAATATTTGGTTTAGATTTGTCACAAAATGCTTAGTTTGACACAGTATATCATGATCAGAACCAAGTACAGGGATGTGGGCGGGGACAGGGGTAGGTGAAAATAGGAATTTTCTGAGCACTCGAGCCTCAGTTGCAGAAAAACACAGGAATCAATCAAAATACAACTTTGAGGAAACGAATGACGAGGAAACACTGTTGTAACGAGGTTGAAATCACACTGAAGTTGATTTTGCTTCATATGTCCCCTTTAAAAGATATACGTTATGCTAATGCTTTTTTGGCTTTGATAGTGCTGTTTCATCAAGAACATAACTGGAGATTTTCTTAGCTTCATTCACACTTGTTTCACTCATCCTTCTTGCGATTGTTGTCTTCATTCACAAATCACTCAGTTTCAATTTTCCCCAGATTGTTGCATCACACTTTTTTTTTACAGTAGACAGTTTTTAACCATCAGTGACCTTGTTCTGTGCTCGAACTGTGTCCACAACGATCACATGGGTCTATTAGCGTAGCAGTCACGTTGCCTAATAATAGCTTAATTCATTGATTATTTCATTGTTCACTCCCTCTGACGACAGCAGAGGGCGCTTCACATGTGTTGTTCGTAAAGCTCCAGTTTATACAGAGACACTTTTTATTTATTTTTCTCTGTCATGGTCCAGCATCAGGGTGAATGACGGGAGACAGTGGGTGGAGCCAACCGTTGAAAGCGAATCATGATCCTCACTAATAGTTCACACTCCAGTACAGAGATTTGTTTTAGACATTGATTTAGAAAATATATATAGGTGTAGGTCTATTGTAGAACAGAAAATGAAGCAGATTAAGTTTATTTAAAGGGCCCACACCTGACTGTGATTTTTTGGTTCTAGTTTTTAGTTCAAAATGGGGTCCAGGCCCTTATGTCCTGAAAAATGGGTTGATAAAATTACTCTCAGAAGTGCACTCTTATTACACAGCGCACACATGCTCAGGGAAGATCATTTTCTTTCATTAGATTTTGAATTTGAAATGCTGCCAAATCTGTCATTTTTAACCCTGATGATTTTCTACTTTGAATTTCAGTTGCTGAATTTTGCAGTGTACATCTTATTTATTTATTTATTTATTTATTTTATAATTATTCATTCATTCATTCATTTTCTACCGCTTATTCCCGTTAGAGGTCGCGGGTGACTGGAGCCTATCCCAGTGACTTTGGGCCTTAGGCGGGGTACACCCTGGACAGTGGCCAACTCGTCGCAGGGTCAACACAGAGACGGAGACAAGGACAGACAACCATTCACTCTCACATTCATTCACTAGGGACAATTTAGAGTTCTCAATTAACCTACACAGTCATGTCTTTGGACGGTGGGAGGAAGCCGGAGAACCCGGAGAGAACCCACGGTAACACAGGGAGGACATGCAGACTCCACCCAGAGAGATCGTGTGATGTTGGGGTGGTTCGGAATTCGAGACCACGATGTTGGGGTGGTCTGGGATTCGAACCCACGATCTCCTTATTGAGAGGCAGAAGCTCTAGCCGCTCTGCCACCGTGCACCCCCATTTTTTTTTTTTTTTTTTTTTTTTAAATAATTATTTTTTTTTATTTTATTATTATTTTATTTATTCATTTATTTTACTGTTTAAAATTGTAAATGAAAATCTTCACATTTCAAATATCCAATGAGACTCCGGTTCTTTAGAACATTGTACTTTTGGTCTCTGGGCACTTCAGACGGTCTGTGTTTTATTTCTAGTCTGTTACAGTCTGATGTTTTGTAAACATTTTGCTAACACTTCATTTCATCATTTAACATCTTGTTGTGTTGCCTTTTCCAAACTGAGCTGAGTCTGTGACAGATCCAAGTGAGAGGATGGCATCTTTTACACACCTTAAATTGTTGAGGTTGAAGCTCTGAAAATCGGTGCATTAAATAATAATAATTTTTTTAGACTTTATAAACGGAGAGAAACACAAACATACAGACAATTCAGCGGCTGAAATTTAGAATAAAAACAAATCAAATATCTTTTTCAGGGTTAAAATTCAGAGTTGGAAATTTGACTGCGTTGAAATTGAAAATCTAATGAAACCATTTCTCTTCTATAACTGCTGTTCCATCCATCAAATATCAAACATTTGTAACCATAGATTTACATTTGGTGATTTGGGCCAGTCCAGCAGAAGCCTGGGGGCTTTTGGCCCCCGGGCCATAGTTTGGACACCCTTGTCTTATCAGGTCATTTAAATTCATTATAATGCGTTAAATTCACGTTTTATTTTGTATTGAAAACCACACAGATTATAAAACATAATCAAATACATCATTTATATTCAAATGTTGTACAGTTTGCAATTCAGATCTGTCTGAGTGATGTTTGATAAAAACACAAAATGACACTGTACATAACTCCTTGTATGTTTTGGTCACTGATGAGGTTTTTTAATTGTTTAAGTGGATTATGGATTCAATGTTTCAGTTCAAACAACTGGAATTTGCTCATTTTCCGCTGCACATGTGATACTTGACAAAAAGTATAAGAAGTGAATCAGCCTTTCTATTTTCCTGTTTGGATGCGTAGAATATGTTGTAATATTTGTTGGTTTATGTTTAAGTGCGCTGCACACTGTCTGTGACGCCCTCAGGCTCACGTGACCTGACCTGACTCCTCGTGCACTCCTCAAAACAAACAGCAGGGGGCACTGCGGCTCCGCTTTTAAAGAGCATCAGAGCATCCTACAGTACTACCAAGGACAACCAATTTCACTGTATGGTTCTATAGTGGTTGCAATAATCGTGTAGAATAAGAAATTATAAATAAAAAAAGACAACTGACAAATGAAAACAAAATAAAATAAACTTTTTAAATTATATTTACTCGCAGCTTGTTGATTAAAGCTCACAATGTTGTTTAAAGAATGGCTTGTATTCTGAATATGCTCCACTAGATGACGCTGTTTAACAGGTTTTATTCAGTGAGACACAAACGAGGCCAGTTTGAGGAGCTCTAACACTTTTACAACAAACACAAAGCACCTGCATCCGTTTTGTTGACATATTGTTTTGGTTGTAAATGAGATTTTACGATTTTACCTTTAAAGTTGCTCTATTTTTAGATAACTCACCCCATTCACCCATTATTTATAGTTTTAACAGAGACATGTGTTTTTTACTGTCGTTTTCAACTATAACATATGCAGATCATTCTTTTTAATAGTTTATTTATCTATTAATCAGATTAACAATAGCAACAGGTTCACTGACTTCCTGTAGAACTGATAAGCCCCGCCCCCAAAATATTAATTATTTTCCATGGCAAAAAATTAAAAAAGAAATGGCAAAAGTCCTGAAAATATCACTTAGAAACAAGACGCTGAAAACCCTGAATACAAGCCAGAGCAAACCCCACGGTCTCCTGGTTTGAGTCCTAGATGAACATATGCACTGTGACCTCTGCAGACAGAAGAGCACAGGTCTGACTGAGCTCGTTCTGAAGGACGCTGGACAACACGAGCTGGAGCTGTAGAAGGACTGGAAACAAACACTCTGAGTTCGAAGTTTGAGAATGAGATAAGGAGCTAATGAGAGCTCAGGTAAAGGGCCGCTCTGAGGCCTCTTGTTCTCAAAGTGATCCTGATGATGGATGGGAAACTCAGAGAGAGAGAAACAGGAAAAAGAGAGGAAACCCTGAGCCTCAAGTGTCTCATTTATCAAATCCCCGAAGGCAAAATATCAACAGACCTCAGTCTCAAAACGACATCAAACCGGGACCCGCCCAAGCCCTTAACAACCAGTCCAATGCTGACACTAAATCAAAGATGGATGATAAATTAGCTCATGTGAACAAGATAAGGCCAAAGCTGTCTTCCTGTTTGGGTCTGGGAGGTGAGACAGGAGAAACTTGAGGAGAAGCGAGCAGCGAGACATGTCCCCGTGAAACTTGTTGAGATGAATGACAAACTCAGAGAAAGAGAAAGAAGAAAAGGAGGGAAAAAGGAGGGAGTCAGCATGAGATTCTCCTGCATCAATCAACCCAATGTGGACACAAAGCAAAAAAGTCCAAAGTGCACAAAGCCTCTTCATCCCAGCTCCTGTGCCGAAGTGTGTGTTTGGAAAGTGTTAGAAATGTGAGGAGGAACAAGCAGCGACAAGAACTCAAAGAGGAAAACACAGCAGACAGAAAGAGACCTGGAGAATACAGTCGCTCCTCGTCCTCGACAAAACAGTCAGACACGACAGACACGACAGACATGACAGACATGACAGACTCGACAGACATGACAGACATGACAGACAGCCCATATGACAAACATAAAGAGGAGGATGACTTCCACTGAACTGCACCTTCAGGACAGGCCCTCCATGTCAACATTAACACACCTGTCCCAGCCACAGAGAGGCGCTAGAGACCAGAGGCGCCTATTTACTGCCAAATGAATAAGTAAGAACAAAAAAAAAAAACGTGTGTAATTGTTCATGATCTTTTCCTTTGCGTTGTGCATTCCACAGTCGGCCAGATCAAAATTCTGAGATAAAAGCTGCAGAGCTCTCATGTCCTGACACACTGGACTCAAAACTTTTCTTTCTTTCTTTAAAACCTTAGTTTTTTTGGACACACTGTATCCCGTCATGCACTTTTTTGCTGATGATTTAGCTCTAACAAGGCCTAGTGGATACTGAGAGGCAATTTTATTTAACATCAAATGATTAATTCATTAATCGCTCCTTTCATGACGCCCAAAGCACTTTACATGACATTATTGACTTGCTCTGCCCTCGAGATCAGCAGTGCCAAGCAGGTCACTGTTATGTTTAAGATCACAGACACTGGACGACACAAATCAAAGCAACAACCATCGACTGGACTGATACAGTCACAGACATGAGAGAAATGGAAAAAATAACATTCGCACTTTATTTGAAAATGGACAAATATGACAAACTCTGGACAAAGTGGGACGTTTATGTTGGACAATGTGTGCCATAACTTAACTGGATGTCTCCTGCTGCCTTTTTTATTTTTGCTCTCTCTCTCTCTCTCTCTCTCATCACTCATGTTCATTGTTCCATTTTTATCTGTTTTGTTTTATCCATTTAAAGACTTTAGCATTTAGAGAGAGAGAGAGAGTTAAGTGTAAGGTATGTCTATATTGAAATACTGGGTTCCATGAGGCTTTCCTGAGATATAAACCATAATCAAATGAAAAACACAAACCACATGATATCTTTAGAAGGGTCAACCGTCCTCAAAATGGCAGCACTTCAGCTCAAACCCATGAAAGCCCTGGTCCGACTGAGCGGCGGGGCCTGTTCTCTATTATTGAGTTGTCTTAACGCTAATTGACAAATATTAACTTTGAGTCCTGCAGCTTTAATTGCAATCCATCGGCCAATCAGACGCATCACTGGCGGCGATTGGTCCAAGAGAAACCACTCGGAGGATAATGAAGACGTGAAAGACAACAAATCCATCAAGTCAGTGGTCCGTGTGAGACAACATCTGGATGCGTCCATGTTAATAAGCATCTACAGAGGAGCAGCACGCCATACAAGATTATCATTCAGAGCAGCATTTGGATGGATACGATTACTAACAAGAATAGTGAGAAATCTGTCAACCTAAATAAATACCACAGAAACTTACTACTGACATGGCTTGATTGACTTTTACCTTTTAAAGTGTGTTTTAATGTTGTTCCCTCATCAAAACCATACTTTAAGTCCTTGATCTTCAACCAGTGTGCCGGGGAACACTAGTGTGCCTTGAGAAAATGGCAAATTGTAGTTAACAAATTCACAATTGCAGATGTAATTGACTAATTTACTTTTTTGGAATTTCCAGAGCCACTACCGCATCAAAAAAGAATGCAAATCCATCACTATTCCAAATTTAAAGAACTAGACAGTTGCACAGACATTATCTGCCTCATTATATACCATATTTTTTACTAAATAGTCTGATTTTTTGAGGAGTATGTGGGGTGCCGTGGTATCGTTTAAACCCAGAAAGTGTGCCGCAACTCAAAAAAGGTTGAAAAACAATTCTTTAAGTCATGTTTTGTTTCATTCGCCCCTGTTGGAGTAATGTCAAAGAGGCTATTAAAGGGGCTGTACCTGATTCTTACTGTTTTGAAACGTGAAAAACAGAACTAGCTTGTGTTTACAGTAGTCACGTGTATCGCTCACTTACCTATATGTAGTCCCAGCATCCTAAACATTTACCGCTGTGAGTTTATAAGCACCACAAACCGTCACGATGAAGCTAACAAACATTAGCATGCTAACGGCGCACTTCTTGCATCTCTCATAGTATAACACACTTTGTAAAGTTCATGGTTAAATTGAGGCTGCTCAGAGACGTACTGTTTCTACGGGAAGTGACAAGTGTTTTTTATGAAAATGCAACTGTGCTTTTGTACGATGTAATTTGTTGTAGTACAATTGTCAGAATCACAGTAAAGATTAGGGCTGTTCTGATATTAGAGCAGGTTATGCAGATTTTCTTCTGGAGTTCACATTTGTTCACATTAGTGACCAGAATCAAGATGGCTGAATAGATGCTTTTATCTGTGCTGGGCAAAACAGATTTGACTTTATTGAATGCAAAAAAATTGAGCACATGAGCTCGTTCTGTTTTTCACGTTTCAAAACAGTAAAAAGCCTTTAAGTCACTTTCTGCAGTTCAAAATACTCCCCCTCCTGTTGTGTATCATGTTTTGTTAATCACTAAAGCCCCTCTGTGTTTTTAAAGTCCTTATATACAACTTCACCGGACTCTTATGGCTATTTCTGTGCACTGCTCAAATTGCTTTCACGGCGTAGCTAACCAATTTTAGCATTAGCTGCCATTGTTCTTAGCTTGTTTCCAATTCCTTCACTTTGCAGTTTGCTAACTGGTGGTCTCTTTATGAGTTTTGTGTACATAAATGTAATAAAACATGTAATTTGACATGTTACTAGTAGTTTTAAAAGTTTAAAGTAATACAATCGTAAATACCAACGCAATTCTTAAAGACCTGAACCCGTGTGTGGCGTGTCCTGAGGCGCCCCCTGCTGTTACCGTCGAGCCATTACTCCATAATAACTGACCCGACACCGAAGAGTTTGCACTGGGGCTGTGGCAAGATATGGTTTGGTCCAGATAAAGTCTATTAAGGGGACATAATATTCAAACTAAACTAAATAAATAAATAATGAGCTTTGAACATTGTTGCAACAGTGTTTCCTCAACATTAGTTCACTCAAAGTTGTATTTTTGATTGATGTTTGTATATTTGAGTAATCCTGTAGTCTTGAAAATTGTTCAGTAACAAAATCTCTTTTGACCTGCCCCCTATGCCTGCCCACATTCCTGTACTTACATGTGATTATTTGTAAAATTAAGATTCTTTTACGCAGTCAGTTATAAGTGAAAGTAAGTGACAATTCTCTGTTTGTTACAGGGAGATGCCACTATGAAGAGGTGGGGCTTATCAGTTGTGCAGTTTTGAACAAGAAGTCAATGGAGCTGTATCTAATATTAAGCTGTTTTAGATCAATATTGTGATGTATAATGAACAAAACGTAAAATGATTATCTACTCAATTCTATGTACCAGAAAAAAGCATATGTCTCCTTTAAAGTGTCTAATTTTTTTTTTTTTTTCATTTCAAATGATAAATTCTGTTTCCCCCTCATTTATTGTATTGTAAAAGCAGACCTTCATGACAATAATTAAACCATTACACGTTGTCTTCAACTGATTAGAAAACATTTTATCTATTGCAAACTCATGAGAAAGACCCATGTGTGTCACTATAAACCCTTTTCCAGCTGTACTCCCTGGACCAAGTCGAGCCAAGCAGCAAGTAACATCCACAGACCAAGAGTAGCTCTGTAGCAGAGTGGTCGTCCTCTGACCAAAGGCCAGCGGTTCGAATCTCTCGCCATGAACATCCTTGGATCCACTGGTGTGATTCCAGCTCCCTCGGGTGAGTACTGTTGTGTGTCTGTGTACACTGGTGGATGAATATCTGTGTGAACTGGTGAGTGCTGCCTTGATGTAAAGTGCTTTGAGTGCCTTGAAGGTAGAAAAGCAGAGCATGAATGTGACCATGTGACCATCAGCCGCTGATTGGCTGCAAGTGTAACATCGTAGCAACGATGTTACACGTAGCAAAGTGTAACATCGTAGCAACGATGTTACACGTAGCAAAGTGTAACATCGTAGCAACGATGTTACACGTAGCAAAAGTGTAACATCGTAGCAACGATGTTACACGTAGCAAAGTGTAACATCGTAGCAACGATGTTACACGTAGCAAAAAATTAAAACGAGAGTGCAGGGTTGCAGAGAGAAGATGGAGAAAAAACAAAACAACAATAAATCACCAACTCTTCAATAATCAACAAAGAATATATAACAATGCAATTAGAAATTCAAGAAACAACTATTTTGCCAAAATAATCACCAACAATAAAAATAATTCCAAAGTCCTTTTCTCAACCATAGACAATATTTTAAACCCTAATTTTAGCACTTATTATTTTACTCCCACGGACTCTCTCTGCGAAGCGTTTGCAGACCACTTCATGGGGAAGATAGACACTATCAGATGTAACATCTTATCCAGTCAATCAACTGCTTTTAACACATCTGATTGTCTGTCTTTACCGGAGGAAACACTGGACAGTTTTGTCCTGGTTAATGCTGAGAGTCTTGATAAAGTTTTCTCCTCAGTGAGACCCACCACATGTCTTTTAGATCCAGTTCCTACAAGGTTTTTTAAGTCATTTTATGGATCTTTTAGGGAGGAGCTTTTAAACATGATGAATTGCTCTCTTCAGACAGGGGTCTTTCCCACTGCCTTTAAAGCGGCGGTGGTGAGGCCCCTGCTGAAGAAGAGCAATTTAGATTTTAATGATTTTAACAATTACAGACCGGTATCTAACTTACCATTTTTAAGCAAAATTTTAGAAAAACTTGTTTTTACTCAACTTAATTATTTCTTAAACACACACAACATTTTTGAGGAATATCAGTCTGGTTTTAGGGTAAACCACAGTACCGAGACAGCCTTGACAAAGATTTAAATGATTTTAGGTTAAATTATGATTCTAAACAGGTGACAGTGTTGGTTCTACTGGATCTGAGCGCTGCCTTTGATACAGTAGACCACACTATTCTTTTAAACAGACTTAAGCACCTGGTGGGCCTCTCTGGTACTGCACACAAATGGTTTACTTCCTATCTCACAGACAGAACATTCATGGTAAGTTTAGATACCTGCTCCTCCAAGGTTCATAAAATCGCATGTGGTGTGCCCCAGGGTTCAATTTTAGGTCCTGTGCTTTTTAACCTCTACATGCTCCCTCTTGGTGATGTCATCAGGAGACATGGAGTCAACTTCCACAGTTATGCTGATGATACGCAGCTTTACATCTCCATGTCTCCTGATGACACCAGGCCAATGGATGCTCTTTTTAACTGCATTTTAGACATCAAATCCTGGATGGCAGAAAACTTTCTCCAGCTTAACCAGGACAAAACTGAGGTTTTAGTCATCGGTCCTGAGGCCCAGAGAGAGAAACTTTTATTCAAACTGCAAGCACAGTCTTTTAATCCATCAGCACAAGTAAAAAACCTGGGCGTTATCTTTGACTCTGAGCTGACTTTTATCCCGCACATCAAAAACATCACAAAAATAGGTTTTTATCATTTAAAGAACATAGCCAGAGTCCGCCCCATTCTCTCTCGGGCCAACACGGAGACCCTGATGCATGCTTTTATCTCCAGTCGTATAGACTACTGTAATGCCCTGCTCTCTGGTCTTCCCAAAAAGAGCATTTCAGGTTTGCAATTATTACAAAACTCAGCAGCACGTGTCCTGACTAAGACCAGGGGGCGGGACCACATTACACCGGTTTTAAAATTACTGCATTGGCTCCCTGTGTGTTTCAGGATCGATTTTAAGGTTCTTTTACTGGTTTATAAATGTCTAAATGGTCTTGGGCCTTCTTATCTTTCAGAACTGCTTTTACCATATGAACCCTCGCGGCCCCTGCGCTCCTCCGGCAGCCGGCTCCTAGTCATTCCCAAAGTCAGGACACACACTCACGGCGAGGCATCTTTTCAGTACTACGGCCCTCATCTGTGGAACGGCCTGCCGGAGAACCTCAGGGCCGCAGAGAACGTTCAGGTTTTTAAGAGCAGGCTCAAGACCCACCTTTTTAGTCTAGCTTTTGATTAATATTTAATTTATGTATTTGTTATATTTATCCTTCCTATTTATTGTGTTTACTTATTTTAGGCTGACTGTTTTATATGTATTTATTTCCAAGTTTTACTCTAGTTCTATTTATTAATTACCCATATTTATTTATTTATTTATTTATTCTTTTATCAATTTTAGACTCTCCAGTGTTTCCTCTGAGGGGCCCTCCGTACCGGGAGTGGTGGTCGTCTGTGGCTGCTGGGCCCTGGCTCATGGCCCCCTGGTGGAGGTTTGGCGTTTGCCTCATCTCTCCTCTGGGGCCTGAGTCTGTGTCCTGCGGCTGCAGGCGACTCTCTGCTCCTGGCGCAGACGGCTCCTCTGATGGTGCTTCCTCAACTGGTATATCTGCACCCAGCCTATTGTATTTTAGGGTATGTGTGTGTAAATACGTGTGTATGTGTGTATATGCACATAGATAGTGTGTGTGTGTGTGTGTGTGTGTGTGTGTGTGTGTGTGTGTGTGTGTGTGTGTGTGTGTGTGTGTGTGTGTGTGTGTGTGTGTGTGTGTGTGTGTGTGTACGGGTGTCTATGTGACTGTGGGTGGGTTGCTTGGCTGGTGGGAGGCGGTTGGGCAGGGAATGGCCATGTATGGGAATGTTTTTAATGCACTGTAAAGCACTTTGTGTTACATGCTATGTATGAAAAGTGCTTTATAAATAAAGTTTGATTTGATTTGATTTGATTTGATATAGCAACTTGCTACATGCACTTTTTCATAACCCAGCTGTGCCACACAACCACCATGTTGCATGTTTATTTTCACAGTATATTTTTGGACAGTTCGTGTAGGATTAGGGTTAAGGTTCGATACAGATCATTTGGTTTAGGGCTTTGAGACAGATTTGCTAACCGGGTCTATACTTGCTGTTCTCTTGCACCACCTCCTTGTACCTAACCTCACCACTGTGTCATGAAAGCCAATGATTCCCAACCTGGGGTCCCCAGAGCTTTGTCTAGTCAGAGGGTCAGGTCATGAAAGTAATAATTTGTGCATATTAAATAGTCAAAATCCCAAACAAATTATTGAAAATTGGATGTGGGAACATAAAAACCACAACTGGTGTGTGTTTGAAATAAATGCTTCTCAGTAATAATTTTCATTGTATAAAGTATTTGTCTGGGCCACAGTTTTGGACTGGGCCCGACAAGTCTCCGGTTTGGAGTGGTTCTCAACTTTTTTTCCTTGAGAAAAAAGGTTGAGAACCACTACAAATTTCAAATAGCAATGGAAAAAATCTAACCCGGGGTCTGACATTGGAGTCCAAACATTTCTCTGTGTGGTTACCCACCAGAAAATCCAGCGTCAACAGGAGCTCTCCGAAAACATGGCTTAACACAAGTTTCAAAGGACATCCAGACAGTGCAGAGAACTCGTAAGAAAGTTTTGTGAGAATATAATGCTTTGGGATGAGAGCTGATTTACTGTGCTACCCGGTCCACAATGCTTCACTTTTCTGTCCAAAAAAGCCGTTCTAAAGCTGTGCTAGTGGACAAAAAACATACATGTGAATACTAGCAATGTGCCAAAGACTTTGTGAATGCTAGAAACAAGTAGGAAAGATTTAAATACCACCTTCTTTCATGGTTAAAAAATCAAGTACCCCACCTTTAAGAAGAGCTTTATGATTTTCGCTTCACTTCGATCACTAGAATATACATCTGTTGCACCAAGAAAAGTTATGGGGAAGTTTTGCAAAGTTTGTTAGTTGTTCTAGTTGTTTAAAGGCCACATGCAAACGTCCATCTGAACCCTCCTGTCTGCGGACTATTATCTAACAAGGAAGAGCTGTCGTATCTGTTAGCATTTAAGCAACTCACTGGACATCTTGATATCTTCCTGTCCTACTTTTTACACATATCTCGCTTCCAGACTTTTTCACTCCCAAGAAATACATCATCATTTTGTTATAAAACATGAAATCTGTCACGCTCACAGACGTTGGAAGCGAGCTCCTACTAGGCACAACTAGACACTCGCAAAATTGAGCAGCACACAATCTGGTATTTTGTCAACACAACTTCCACCGTGGACGAGGTGGGGGTTCAAGGAGGGCCATGCCTACCTTTTCCCCCAATCTGACAACTCGGGCGTGCACCTGACCTAGCGTGCATGGAGGAAAAGGCAGATTAGCATAGCATGTTGGCGCCTCTCTGCAGCGATTGTTGGACGAGACAGCGTTTTCACACAGCGCCGGACTTTGGCAGCGAGTTCGGCAGTAACACATTCTGCGCGGGCACAAGCGACGCTCCAAAAGTTACACCACCGTTTCCTTTCGATTATGTCATTTGTTTCTGAAGTTCGCGATTCGGAGTTTGTTGTGCTGTTTGCGAAATGTTGAGGTACAAGAAGAGAGTAATGTATGGGATGTAACTGCGTATTGTAATCGTATGTCAGTGTTTTGAATGTACCAGATGCAATTTCAGCAAGTTAACTTTGTAGCTGTTAAAGGTGCATTACACGACTTTTCTGGAAGTCTGTCCATGGCATTCTTGTCTGATCACATGTTAGCCAAGTTAAGAAATAAAACTTTTCGTATAACTTTCTAGATGTTTGTGAAATTGATCTGCTAGTTCTTGCAAAAACAAAAAGTACTAAATTATAATATAGGCCGGTTTTGTAAGCAAATTATTAGCATAATTAGCTTGGATGAATGAAGTCATATACAAAATTGTGTATTAGGGGCCCACCCAGAAGGTTTGTACCTTTAGCCCAGGATTTGGTGCTACGTCCCTGGCATGAAACATACTAGTTATGTGTTTTTATTGCTGTTTATTGCTCAAAAAAACATGCACTTTAACTTTTAGCGGGTTCATCTCTGCACAGATCTGACATCACCTGCAGACACAATTAATATCATACTGTGGAACATTCTAGGCTAGGAAATAAAATATCCCTGGAGTAGTGTACACAAGGCTCCACCAGAAAAAGCCGTATGAACATTTGTTGCATACACATTTGAATACCTTGAAGTAAAGATAAACAGTTCTGGTTCAAACAGAGATTATCCAATGTTTATAACACACAGTCAAATCAGGAGTTTGGCAACAGTTAAGTCATATTCTATATCACTGCGCTGTGACCATCACCATAGCAACGGGTTAACAAGTACTGTGAGGTACTAGCTTTATGCAAAACACAGAAATAACAAATTTCTCTGACATTCACACAGGGTGATCAGACTTTTCAGAATCAAAGGTGAACTATATTTCAGTTTGTGGCCGTGATAGAGTATAAGCGCTTTAGACAACTCTGCGACAAGGAGCGTTAAAACTGTTAAACCGACAGCTCCTTGTTGTTTACTTCTTACATAACCAACCCTCATTTTACAAGATAAGCACATTTGGAGCACAAAAAACTCAAACTTTCTTTGTTTGTTGCAGAAAGTGGTAAAGTTGTGTGCAAAAAAGTGAAGAATAAAATGTTCCTTGATTTAATGCATGGATTCCATCAACCGTCAGTTCAATAGTGCATATACAGTAGGACCATAAGCCTTTAGTTGTTTAATCGTTCGATGGTGTTTATACCTTTTGAGTGAGATACAGGGTCAGATCACAGCAATACTGAGATGTTTTGAGAGCTTTTGCTTATTTCACTGCAAGAGCTACGTTTCCCTATAAAATATAATATAATCAATCAATAAATAATAGTTTGGACTTTGCCATGACAGATCTAAAACATAACTTAAATGTTGAACCTGATGATTTCTCTTAGTGACCAGACTTAAGAACTCATTGTAGCTGCTGTCCGTCTGTATTAAATGCCATTGGCCGAGAGAATGCTGTGATATCACGTGAACACAACCTATTCAACTGAAGGCCCAGGGGCAAAATTAAGCCCTCCAAGGGATATGATTCGGCCCTCAATCCATCTTCCAAAAATATAAAAAATGTTTAATCTGTTGTTATTGGTTTAGTCCTGGTTTAGAGTTGGTTTAGTCCCGGTATAGTCCTGAACTAACTAAGATAAACTAACCTAGCTTGCCCCAACATGCTAATGGAGGTAAGAAGTTATAATGCATGCTATTTGACGACAGAAATGCTCAGAACAAGTCTCATGAAGATGTATGGACTTCATGAGCGCTACCTATGATGTCAAAAAACTGGAAAATTCTGAACAAAGTGATTTTTGAGGCTCAGGGGGGAGAGGACCTACTAAAAAGATTTGGGTATATTGTGTGGTGTTTTCGGCAGGTGCAAGGACCATTTTCCAAGTTTGTGTTCAAATCTGAGGCCAAGTCCAAGCCCCAAGTCAATGCACTTCGAGTCCCAAGTCTTTGGTCATGTACAGAACGCTATCCTAAACAAGGCCAAAAAATGGAACCAAATCCAAGAACGAAGCTACGAGGGCCAACACTGAGGGCCACACTTAGATCCAAAAAGTGGAATCCAGACCCAGGAGCGTGGAGAGAGAGAGCGCTCTGGTCCCGGAGAGAGAACAGTGGGCTGGGTGGGGGCCGTTAGCGGGTGGTGTGCCGTGCAGTGTGCCGTGCAGTGTTTTCGTGCATGGAGGAAATGCCAATGCAGAGATACAGCTCAGATTAGTGGCGCCAGCAGCTGATGTCACAGGCATGCCCCCCCCCCACCCCACACACACACACACAACCACACAACCCTCACCCACACATCACCCGCACCCCTCCCCCACCCGGAAAAATGCCAGGCCAGGAGTTCTATTCCAAAACAACTCGCACACAACAGCGCTCTGTGCAGCTCCTGACCACAGTCGAACCTGCAGTGGTGCATACTCTGCTCAGTCGGTGTTTAACGTTTAATAACATAGGCAGAATATGTATTAATTTTAACTTAATCTTAGCTGAGGTATGCTAATGTTAAAGGTGCACTATGTAACTTTTCTCTACAGGGTTCGCTATCAGTTTGTCTCCATGGAGGTGTTATTGATTGGCCCGAATGTTCTACAGTATGGCACTATATTTTGCATCAATTCTATTCAATTTGCTTTTGTTGCACGTAAATATCTTGACGGATAAAGCTCACCAGAAAAGTTACACAGTGTGCCTTTAAATTATACAGTATTCAAATCAGCACAGTTAATTTAAAATAATATACGTGTTTGGAAAATAGTTCTTTAAGCACCAAGGCCATGGATGTCAGTTGATATTTGTGTGCGCACAGTCACTTCGTTATATGCACGCCAGGAAAACCAAATAAGTGGCTTGGTCCAATTTAAATCAATTTTTCAAAATGCATGCACCCGAGAGGTACGACTGAGGCGACCTGATTCGAATAACCTGAACATTCCAATAACACATCTCTAGAGGTCAGAGTCTGGTCGTATTGACGGTGCACGTAACTGCGCAGTCCAGTAACAATAGGTGCAGACTAGGAACGGTATTCAACGACACCAGGTAAGAAACAGGAAAATGCACAGAGGAAATTACACTCACTTGTTTTAGATCAGCGGAGATGACAAAGTGGTCCCTCCATCACGTGTAGTTTTGATACGCTGGGTTAAAAGGAAAGGAAAACTCATACCAGAGCTATGATCCAGACGTAGTTCCTATTTCAACCTAGAGTCTCAGATGAACACAATGTGAGTTGGAACATAATGAATGAAATACCACTTGAATTATACATGTATTAATTGATAGACGCACTGTATAAGGTTTGGAGCATAGACTCCGGCAGCGAATGATGAGCGATGTGCAGGAAGTGTGGAGCAGGATATGACAGGAATCTTACCCTCGGAGCCAAGACACAAGTGCTGCTGAAGATAAAACTTGACGGAAAATGAGACTCTGTAACTATGATGCTGGGCTGCAGAGGTGGTGCTGGGGTGGAGGAGGGCTGCACGAGCCCAATGGCTGAATGGAGAGGCGGAGGTTTGCGATTAAAACAACAAGACTGAGCAGTGAAAGGCTCAGCGGTGAAGGTAGTTGTGTTGTTTTTATATTAGAAATTATAGCTGCAAAGTTCTAGTGCTAATGGCAAATTACTAGACGTCCCTGAATGTGTCTTAGCTGTGGCTTGCACATACTGTATATTCAGTTACTTTAGAGTAGTCTGACAAAAGTGGAGCAAAGACGAATTGAGTACAGTTGTTAAGCACACTCAGAGTTCATGTGCATGTAAATGTTGTGACTGAAGAAGGAAACTGTTAGCATGAAGCTATAAACAATGACAGCTGTGTGTTGCTAATGGCTAAGCTAGTGTGTAGTGATGGCAATTTGAGCACTGAAATGATGAGAACTGTGACGGTGTACGGACTTTAAAAACACAGAAGTGCTTCATAGATCATAATTTTCTTATTTATACACTGGAACAAAATGTGCATATCCTTGGAGCTTTAGGTGTAGTTTTCTGCATTGCTATCGGTTTGTGCCATCGTACATCACACATCAAAAATAGAATTCCATTGCGGTTTGTCGACATATTGTTTCTGTGGGAAGCTACAAGACTTTACTTGTTCACAAATGTTGGGCAAAGGGTGTCGGTTTTTGCCGATGAGGGTCTGACAGTTCAATCATCTATAGGGGCTTTTTTGAACGGCTTTTTCATGGCTTTACACTAACTTTAAACTAGTAAAGACCATCATCAAAGTAAGCACTAAAGTTCAAAATGACATAAAACAGGGGGAAAAAAACAACTTACAGGCCATGTTTCAAGTGTAAGAAGATTGTGTAGAATCCTTTATGTTTGACCTGTATGCTAATCACTAATGCTAATCATTTATTAGCATTGTTTACAAAACTCGCAGCAACAAAGCCAAACTGATCTTGTACATGCAGCTATTCTTTTCTACTTTTTCTACTTTTCGAATCTATTGTTGTATAAATGTCAGAACCACGTCCCACAGAAAAACATTGACTGTTCTGATATTTGAGCAGTTTATGCAGATTTGCTTTAGAGTTTACATACGTTTACATTAGGACTAGAATCATGAAATCATGTGTCTGGCTTGAACCGATTGCTGAGACCACAAGAAAGTTTTAGCTTTTTGCCCTTCAGTCAAAGTCCAGGGTGTAAATGTCTCACAGTTGCGGTAACGCTGAATGACATTCACTATACAAGCGCAGGTGTACGGCCATGCTGCGCTAGTGTCGGACTCCCACGCACCCCGGTGCATTGTGGGAGTGGGGGCGGCAGGACTCGGCCATCTGCTGCCACGACGACAGCTCTGTTTGGTCTGGGAATGGCAGAGAGTGAGGAAAAGAACGGTACACAACAGAGAGAGACAGACACGGGGGAGAGGCGCTGAGGGACAATGCTGAGGGCCTGCACTGGAGACCATCATGCAGGGACCGAAAGTATGGGGGGCGTCTCTGAGGGCGGAAGTTCGTCGTTTTCTGTAACAATATGCTGCAAAGAGTCCAAGAACATGTCCAAGTTTTTAATTTTGTCAGTCACGGCTGCTGTAATGTTGGCAGTGTGCTTGGAGTATCCAGAGTCCAGTTTCAAATCCACAACTATGTCTAAGTCTAAATCTAAGTCCGAGTCTACGAAAATGTCCAAGTTTGAGTCATGTCTGAGTCCAAGTTCAAGACAATCTCTAAACCCATGTCCAATTCAGAGTCAAAGACCATGCCCACTCTCAAGTCAGAGTCATAGTCTGATTACAAGTTCGGTTCAAACGACGTGTCCGAGTTTTTTATTTTGCCTGTCATGCGTTTTGTGAAGTTGACTGTGTGCTTTGAGTTTCTTGCATACGTTCGATTCCAAGTTCAAACCCACCACCATGTCGGAGTTGGAGTCTACGTCCGAGTACAAGAACATGTCCAGGTTTGAGTCCAAGACCAGTTTGTAAGGTCTTTTCTCTGTTCCATTTTTCTACACTTTAATCTATTTTTGGTGTAATAAATGCAATGTGGTTGACATCTGAGGGCCCTTTAAAGAAAAACGAAAATCATTCACATGTTTGCTAATAGTTAACATACAATTATAATTTACAGTTTGTATATTTTCTTATTGTAATAATATGTTTGAAATTGATTTGGTGGTTTCTCACGCCCGGGTAGTAACCTTAGTTATTGCAAAAACAAACAATACTGCACCATCATATACAGTATAGGCCGGTAGCTACACAGGAGGTCGATAAATATTGTAAGTGTGGGTAGAAACCATAGGGTGTTTATTGCAGCAATAGTGAAATGAAAAAATAACAATAATAACCGGATTTGCTGAGATAAATAAATCATGTGTAAAATTATGTATTGGGTGCCCACCGTTTGTTTGTGGAGCCCAAATGTTGGTGCTACGCCCCTGAGACCATGTCCAAATCTAAATCTAAGTCCAGACAAGCTCTGAGACCATGTCTGACTTCAAGTACAGGTCATTATCCAAGTTTGTCCAAGTCTGTCTAAGTTCTAGATTTAAAGTTAGTCCATTAGTTCCATTTTGTAAATGTCCATAGTTATTTCAGTCCGGTACTTGACAGTCAGCTCTGTCTGTCATCCATCTCCTTCAAATTTTTTTTTTTTTTTTTTTGCTGCAGCCAAAAGCAGAGGTGCAAATAATACTTACATTTTTAGTCAACTAAAAAGTTACATGACTAAAAATAATATACTACATTTCAAGTACTGTTTTAAAAATTGTACTTAAGTAAAAAGTACAGATAAAAAAACTATTACTAGTTACTAACAAAATTTAGAAGTATGTTGGATCAATATTATGTAGAAACTTTTAAAAATGTATTTGTTTAAACTGAATCAAGTTTTAAACCACAATTCACAAATTATTTGAGTAATTTTGAGTGTTTGTAGGTTTAGAGAGAAGCTGTGACAGCCATGCTTGGAGATAACTGGGACTTTTCTCAGTATTCACATGGTTTTTATGCTGATTACATGCTAAAATTTTACTCAAGAACAAGTACATGTTTAAAAATATACTCAAAAAAGAACAATTAGTCAAAAAATTGACTTATGTTCAGTAACGCGCGTATTTGTAAATCGTTACTTTTCACCCCTGGTCAAAAGTACATCCCGCAGGTATCCATCTGTTGCTTCCATTATTGGAGTTTGAGGTCCGGGATACATTTTTAATGTCATATTGACTGGCGGCGGCCTCTCCACTCAACACACAAATGTACTGGCTATAGAGTTATACTGCAGAAATGTAGACATCTCACTTTGTTTATTGCATAAGCGTACGTCATCCTAGTGGCACGGCGCACCTCAGTAGCCCCGTCCCGGTGTCAGTTCCCAGCGCGCCCGGTCATGCTACTGTATTTTTGGACTATCCTCTTCAACTTGGGGAGGACATAGCAAGCGCACCTACCAGTCACATGCATCATTTCGTCTTTCAGTCAAGCAATCGAACCACAATCCCTCAGAACAAATATCAACCAAACTTTCAAACAGAATTGCGGCTCATTTCTGTCCTTTGTAGGATTTTGTTTCCTCCTCATATTCAAATGTGACACCGAGCGCTGTTGTATTTGGCTGAACACGCTGTGATTTTGTGAAAATTGTCCAAACAAGTGCTGAGCGGAAGAATAGGAGATGCATCGCAGCTTGAGAAAGGTCATGATTTACATAAAACTGTGGATCAGCAGCGAGGACTCCACGTGTCCTTCACTGGATATATGCAAGACGTATGGGAGCGGCCAATCTGGACTGGTTCAGACCTGGTTTGGGGCTGCGTTAGTCTTGGAAGAAATGTCCAATTAATCGTAATGCATGGGTCTTTAAAAGCGCTTGTATATAAATGTGCAAAGAAGTCATTCTATGTTGCATAATTAGTCATTTCTGAGACAAATTTGCCGGTTAAATTACTAGTGTAGCCACAGTTGCATTGGAGCAGACTGACAAAGAAATGGCGACAAATCTACGACAAGTCTAAGGAAAAGTCTTGTTCAAGGAAACAATTGAATGGACAAGCTAGAGTTGGATTCAAACCGCAAATCTTTCACTGTAGCAGACTGACAAAGAAATGGCGACAAATCTACGACAAGGCTACGGAAAAGTCTTGTTCAAGGAAACAATTGAATGAACAAGCTAGAGTTGGATTCAAACCGCAAATCTTTCACTGTCCCAACCGAGACTTTTGCACCGTTCGGTCTTGGTTTCTCGAAAATCCTGGCGCAATCTAGTCGGGTTTAGACCTAGTTCCTATCCGACCTTACACTACCTCTGTGCATGACTCACCGCTCTGCCAGGCAGCAGAGGAATGGTGCAGCGGCTAATGCTAAGCTATGGTTCGCGTGAGGACACTGAGCCAGCTGGGTGCCAGATGAGAGCGTTAATTAGGCCACCATCCACCGGGCTTTGGTTACAGGTGCAGCGTTCCTCCTGCCGGGGCCCACAGAGCTGTCAGCGAGCGCATCATTCACACAAAACAGAACACCGGCTCGGACAAGACAAATGGATCCGAGTGGCATCGCGACAACAGTCCAGCGCAGCAATAAATCATGTTACACGGATGTAGCCAGGGAACTGAAATAGGCTCAGAGCTGCCACGGACAAGCTCGAGTACATCTACCTCGACGATTGTTTCAAAATGTTATGAGAATTTTTAATATGTGAGATGAATTGGGTGTTATGTTATTTTAAAATTTACTGTAGTAATGTATTATTATTATTAAGGGCTAGATGTTAGGTTGTTCAAGTGTAAATGGTTAGACTATATATTTCATTTAAACATATTGAACATGATTATTTTTTAAGATTTTACTAAATATTTTGCCCATTTGTCCCCAGTTTGGCAGTTTTCGTAATGTTTATAATTGTACTTTCTGGTTGAACATTGAAGCAAATATTAGCAAATAGTAATTCCACAATTGTTATTTGGCGACCATTTTGAAAAAATGGGCCAAAGTCCATATAAATTAGAAATTGTTCTGATTTGACAAACAACACAATCTGATAACACCTTAATTTTGATGAATGACTATTTAAACTTGTCAGTTTTGAATAAATCATCTCTGTATTTACAACGGCATGTCGCTTTTTGATGACATCTCAGTGGGATAACAACTTTTTGTCATTTTAAACTTATATTTTTAAAGTTTCGTCACAAACTGTAAATTCACAAATGTAAAACTATGATAAATATTTACTTATTTACTACAGCTGCCCTCTCACGAAACTAAGTCATAATTAGAATATCATGAGAACCATCATAAAGACCTTAAATTGTACACAAAGTTGATATTATGCTAAATCAACTTTGTGTTTCAACAGTGTTTTCTCATCATTAGTTTATTGAAAGTTGTATTTCCATTGAATCCTGCATGTTTGAGTTTTTTGCAATAATTTGAAAAAAAAAAAAATCTTACCCTGAGTAATACATATAGAGTTTTAAAATTTTGAATGAGGCGGGACTTATCCGTTATACAGTTTTGAACAGGAACGTAACAAAATTTTATGTTATAGTTCAGCTCTAAGAGCTTGAAAAAAACATACATCTCCTTTAAATGTGAGTTACGTAGCATTGCTGGTAGAGGGTCCGCCACCTGCTTTTCCTAAAACGTTCCACTGTTTGGCATTAAATTTATCTGTCTCCATGGAGAAAAACAGGTGATGCCACCTCATCAATTTACAGCTCAGATCTATGGAGAGGTGACCTGCTCAAAGTACCATTGTATGATTTACATAGTTCATAATACAAAGTAACTGAAAACAAGTTTGATGCCATACTGTGGAATACTCCAGGCAAAGCAATAACAGCTTCATGGACACAAGCCAGTGGTGTCCCATCCTGCACCAGAAAGGTTACGTAGTGCACCTTTAATGAGGAAGTAAAATAACTGATTAATTAATTATAATTGATTAGCTGTTCACAAAATATAGAACAAAAAATGTGTGCTTTTTTTTTTGTTTGTTTTTGTTTTAAACAATGCACTATATCCTTCAAAAAGGGCTCAACATTAACACAACTCATACAAAGAGTGCAGCAGTGGTATTACCCAACATGTGACCTTCTCATTGCCCTGCTGCTTGTGAGCAACCTGCTTTGTGTTAAAAGCACTTTATCAATATATTGGACTTCCCTGCACAGTCAATAGGCAGTCCATTAGCCTAGCGCTGCGCCAGCTCAGGCCACTGTTTCTGTGAGCTATATCCGTTAGCTCTGGTTAGCACACACGCAGCATCATGCTAACTTCTGTCACGTGTAATGCCATTATGGAGGATTAGGCATCGGATAGTTGAGTAATGGGATTAGCAGGGCACTAAATCTGACGCACCAGAACCAGCACGGTACGAACACATGGTTCAGAGGAAGCGCAGTGGTTGAGCCCTTTGCCCACTAACCTGCAGGCTGACGGTTCAATCCCGGCAAGTTAAATACTCTTGGGCAAAGCATTTTTTTTCTGAATTAGTGAGTTTGGTTGTGATTGAAGAGGTCACTGGACTGTCATTCCCACCGCAGCAACAAAACCATCAGCCTTCAGATCTATCATTACAAATCTATCCTGCGTCCCTTCAGTAACATAATTGACAAGAATGAGTACCTTAATATATTTTTCCATTTTCTCAATAACAATGTTCAGATGATATTGTTGAGGCTATTCACCTTATTCTGACCCGCCCACTTTTGCCTCTTTTTGCCACAGCTCCGCACTCTTGTTGTAAAAAAATTCTGTAAATTCCTAACTATTCTGTAATGTATATGTACATTTGGCCCGTGTTTACAGTCTGGTTGCTAGGTAACTGTAGTTGAATTACCTCTATCTATGTCATATTTGCTGCTCATGTCCAACCAGGAAGTAACATCACAAACTTTACAAAAACTGTCAAACTGGGGACAAATAGGCAAAATGTGTAGCAAAATCTTAAATATAATCATGTTCACAATGTTTTAGTGAAATGTGTTGTCAAACCTGTCATAAGCACTTTAAGAATGCATGAAGAATGTGCTAAAATGTATGAGATTCAATCAACATGAATGAATATGTAAGCAAATGTTTTATATTTTTCATCATAGAATACACTTGATATTCAAATGATGCAAATGTCCATATTGACACTTACGATATTTTACATTATTCAATATATCAACCATCTCTAGTCTAAGCCTATCTGTTTATTAAATATATTTTGGCCTTCAGTCTTTCCAGAGCTGAAAACACTCTATTCCACCTTGTTGTGCTCCTCTGAGTTTTTAAAGTCCACAAACCTTTACTAAGACTTATTTGGATGATTTCAGTGCTCAAATTGCCTTCACAAAGATTGAACCGCTATTGTTTTTAGCCCGGGCTGTAGATTTCTTTACATTCAGAAATAAACAATTGACTTATTCTTCATTCAAAACATCAAAGCCAAGGTGTCAAAAAGTGTCAGAGGAAATGTTGCGCTCCGTCTGTACAGTACATTAATTAAAGCTGACGTAAAAGCTGATTCTCCATCTACAATAGCGTCTGCTGGAGAGGAAGATAATCTGCTGAGGTATTACATGTGCGTGATGTTCCTGCAGCCACAGTAAAGCCCTGCAGATGACATGAGAAGCACTGTTTAATCATTCATCACTGCTGAGCTCGCTGTGGTCACCTGCACCTCCACCACCACCTCGCCTCCAAGATAAGGTCCAAAAGAAAGCACCTATGGGGGAAATCCAGTGTGCGAGATGTGAGTTTGAGGGCTGTTCTGTTGTTTAATTGTCTTTTAAAATAAAGACGTAACAGAACAGGACACAGAAAGTGAATAGACGCTTTCTTCAACTGCAGGAAGTATTGCATGTGTCCCCTTATCTGTCTGTCCTGTGTATCCATTTTGAAATGTGGAGTCAAAGTCAGTATTTGCATTTTGCCTTTTTGTTTTTTTGTCCAATTCCGCTCAATTTGTAAAGCCTGCAAGTGTTTTTTTTTCCTCCTCCAAAACCTTGGCAGTCATTACAAAGAAATGGACGACCCCAACAGAACCAATAATTAAGGTCTGGACCGATATTGTGCCTGACATAAAAACATAAAAAGAGAACAATGTGATAGACTTTCCAATCCAATCCACTTAATTTATAGCACATTTTACAAACCTACATGTCTCCAAAGTGCTGCACACAAAAAAACAGTAAATAAAGTAAAATAATAATAAAAGCGTAAATAAATAATCTAAAAGACAATAGTGGCTAAAACAATAAATACATAAAAACAACAAATATAATAAAATAGTAAAAGATAAATAGAAATAAACACAGAGGACACACAACTCACGTAGTGTTAAAAGCCAGAGAATAAAAATGGGTCTTTAGACGAGACTTAAAAGACTCCATTCGGACGTGGGGGACTTTGGACTAAATAAGACTTGGGTGTGCTGTAATTTTTCTTTCTTCTTTTGTTGCATTTTTAATTCAAAAATGGACTGGATCGAAATTATAGTGGAAAAAATCTATTTCAAAATGGACAGATTGAACAGGATGGACAAATAGTGACCGATATTCATTTAGGACTATAAATGATGATAACTACGTAAACTGTATGTTCCCTCTCTGTGTTTTTTCTTGTTGATCTATTTTATAAAAACTGAAAAAAAAGGAAGAATAAACTTAAGCCATTATGCTCTGAGGCTAACGATTATGTATAATGTCGCTTAAATCCAGTTTTTAGATGGTTGGCTACGTGTCAATTAACAGTATCTATTTCCTTCTAATTGCTTTTTTGCAGCAGCCAAAAGTACATTCCACGGGTATCCATCTATCATTTCCACTGTTGGAGTTTTACATCCGAGATACATATTTCTACAGTCAAATGAAATGTCGATGTCGAACAGCCTGCAGTGCCTCGTTAGTCTCAGTTCAGTATTTATATATTTAGATATGGTATGTTATTTGACAGCCACAGTTTCTCCAGCAACAAGTATTTCCCTGTTTGACCTGTTGTTATGTCATGTCATATATTTTTCAGAATTCTTTCCACATGTGCATATAACAACACAAAATGTCCTCCTTTGTTCCACTTATTTTTAGTTATCATTACCCCTTATTTGCATTATAGAGTGGCTTAACTTAAATTTAAACTGAAATACAAAACGTAAGATTGAATGGCTGCAAAAGCGAGCTTCAAAAACATGCCCGGTGTCGCGTTTTGCTGCATTTACACGTATCCGAGTGACAATCAGTGAGTAAACGAAGTAATGAAAGAAAAAAATGCAAATAAGAATTAAAAGTGTAAAAATGATTGCTGATTATATACTGCATTATGATGCCTTACACTCTCTCAAAGCGCACCACTGTAGTCATCACTCATTCACGCCGCGCTCTGTGATAGTAGCCACAGCTAACCTTGGGCGGACTGACAGAAGCGAGGCTGCCAGTCTGCGTCATCTGCCCCCCGGAGCACCACTAACATTCACTCACACACCGCTCTCATACCGGGCAGAGACGGACACAACGGAACTTGGTCCGAAACGGGAATCGAACCGCCGATCTTCAGGTTGGTGGACCGCTGAGCTACTGATTGTTTCCATTTATTACTGATTATTACGTTTAATGAACATATTTACATGGATTATCTTGAAACCAAATGATTTGCTTGGGATTGATAGAAAAAAATAAAATGGAACAAGGTGAAAAATACTCAATTTCACTAAACCGTAACTAAACCATAATTCTGTGTTTATCTCGTGCATTAGTGACTTCCTGAGGCCATCTTCCTTTGAATAGCGCTGCAATAAAAACCCCAAAAGTGCCTTCTTATGTTTTCAAAATCCTCACACCATCCCTGGACTCACTTTCTTACCAAGCGTCAACTTCAAAACAATGTTGCTTTCAAATTCTTGTTCACTCCTGAGCATTCAATAGCTTTGGAACATGAAACGCCGATGCAAAGCTGTCTCTAAGTTTCATCTTGAGAGCGAGTGTGCAGGTGCCCTTTAATCAAACGTTAGCCTACGGTGCCAGCTAAGCATTAAGCCTCCACAGATCTCCTCTTCCTCTTTCTAGGTGCGGAGTCTGAAAGAGCCGTGCCCAAAGTTCACCCAAAGGTCATCCTTATTGGCTTTAAGTTCATTACCCCCGAGTATGAACAATACTCGGGGGTTTAGTTGAGTATTGTTCATATCGGGGGTTTAGTTGATTAATAAAGACACTTATAAGTTAAGTTAAATGGGGTAGACATTATATAGAGCTATTGTATTTTATTTTTATTTTCTATATATCTTATATTGTTTTAATACTTACTGTCTCTACTGGTCGGTTGCACATGTAACGAAAAGAATTTCCCCTTGGGGATAAATAAAAGTAATTCTGATTCTGATTCTGATTCTGATTAACAACCGAGAACAATGGACTCGTGTTTAGTCCTGTGGTGGCCGTCATGACAGGGCCGTTTGTAGGTTTTGGGGGGCCTGTTAATGTAGTTAGGGGGCCCTGCTTGTCGAACTGTGAAAAGGTTATTTATATAGCATTATATAATCAATAACAATCTACTAAACCTCAGAGGGGGAACGGAATAAATTGACAAAATATCAAAACAAGATAGATGTGAAAAGCGCTGATAAATCAAATTATCAGCGATTTTCTTGGCACTCAGGGACAGATCTTAAACAAATAAAACCAAAAGCATTGGGTAACAATAAAGCAAGGACTTGGGTCAAGATCCTGAGATATGGCCCTGTGTCATCAGAATGATCTCGATTCCATAATTGACGTAAAATAGCATTAGCATAACGCATGAAGTTTGCAGACCACAGACATGAGGACATAAGGATTCTTTGTCTCACACTCACATGAAGCACAGCCACACTACACACTTGCCAATTTCGTGAAACATTTGTTACAAGCGGAGGAGAGCACAAGTGTCATGTGATCAAACGAGAAGCAAAAGAAGAAACGTGTGTGGATTAAAGCAGCTTATGCAGGACACATGAGAGCGCTGAGGAGCCTGTCACAGTCACTGTAGCGCTGATGAATAATGAAAACATTTGCACAAACTCCGTGTTGGTTTCGTTTGTGCTATTTCTGAAGCTTAAAAGTCTACTGTTTGGCTGCTCTGATTGTGGTAAATTTATTGGAACTTCACAATTTGAGGTTTGTGAGATGAGACCCGACAAATAGTTGTAACAGATCACATCATATGTTATTATGTTGTGTGTAATAATGTTACTGTTGTGAGGCAACCTTGAATGCCCAGAAAAGCGCCTAATAAATAAAATGTATTATTGTTATTATAATTATTATTACATTGACCCACAGACATAAGGAGTGCCATGACAAATAATCACTTAGGAGAATCGCTGCTCAGGCCACGCCTCTTCGAAGTTGTGGAGAGGCAAATTGGGCTTAAAATTGGGTAAAAATCCTCTATTGTGCTTCGATCTGAAGTGATTCAAACAAAAAATGTAAATAAATGTCATGAAGTTTGCTTCTCAGTTACTTCTTCTTTCAAGTTGTATTTGAGCAAAAAGTATAATTTGTGGCGAAGGATGTAATAAAACTTTTTTCTGCAGCTTAATCTGTTTCTCCATTAAAATCACATCATGTTCCATGTCACTTTTGCTATCAGTGGCCTTCATTCCAGAATTTAAAATGTTTCTGTTTGAGTCTACACGTTCAAGATCAAGATTACCTCGCTGGAGGATTAGCCCAATGTGCATGCTTTAGTTTAGATCGATGCAGAGAACCAGAGCACATTGAGAATAAGACCCCTGGAGAACATGCAAACTCCACACCGAAGTACCTCGCACAACCCTGGAATCAAACTAGTGACATTCTCCTTTCCGTCACTAAGAACTCCACAGCATTTACCAACTCAGATAAGGCAGTGTAGCGGAACAGGTGACTCAGCTCGCTCACGGCACAAATCCCCCTGAGAACTTTGACCTCATAATGGTATCGCAGCGAGGCTTTGGTAGAGATCTGCTCCGGGCTGTTGCAGAGATTAGTGTCACGCACATTTGGGAGTGGGCCAGGCCTATATCTGGACCTCCACGGTATTCTGAGCGTTCATTACAGCGCACCCGGCCCATGTTGAAATCTGATCGGGGAGCATATAGTAGCAGGAGCATACTAGCTGCTGCTGGAGGGGCTATATGTGGCGGAGCGTTGACCTACATGGAACAGGCTTTAAAATATGGATAACCACCACCCGCCCCCACTCCTTCACTTGACACTCGTTTTGTTCAACATTACTGTGAACATTAGGAGGGGGGGAATCACATTGTAGCAGATCCTATCTTGATCACGTTTGATTTGTGACGCCGCCGTACTCAGAGGAACAATCAGGTTTGAGGGATAGTGCAACAGAGAGGCCCGCCCCCCTCTCCGTGCGAAGGCAAACGCTGTAGTGGAAAACAAACACGCACCTCGAACAAAAACAATCCGTTCCCTCTCCAAGCAAAGTGGTGAAAGCTGCCCGAAGAGCGCCGGGAGGAGGAGGGAAGTGCGACTCAGCTCCTTCACAATAAAACAAGCAGCGCAATAACTGTATCTGGAGCTGTTTTTGAATAGAAAGACGATGAAATAAACTAGAAAACAAACAAAAAAACACCAGCAGAGGGCGCAAGGACTACACCTGCTGGGACACTGAAGATTGAAGTTGTGTAAATAAGGTTAAAAACAAAAGGGGCCCGGAAGAGACTCTCAGGGGTCCCCATTCTTTTGGCTCCACCCTTGGAATATTGATGCTATGTGTGAGCGATACAAACATTTCAGACTCGATACTAAGAAATTTAATTGATTCGCGATACCGATTTCAATTTCACAAGGATCGTAACAAATGCTCTTAAAGGTTTTAGACAATAGACTGACATTTTCAACACCAAATAATAGTTTATTTATTAAACATCGTGGTCTAATACTAGTTCTGATAAAGCCCAAGATCATTTGAAATCTATTCATGAAAGCTAAAATTTCGTTCTGAAAAAGTTTTTTGTTTTGTTTCTATACTCGCTCAAATGAGTATCTAGTTTTGTTTAAGTATCGATTAGTGTCTGATTTTCGATACTTTACAACCCTAGTCTGTATAACAAAAACTGTTTGTTATTTAGGTTATAAAAGAAGCAAAGTACTACTTTTGGTTATTTGGGCCAATTTAGAAAACCTGAGGGTCAACAAAAATTGGAGTGAGGGCTGTATTTAGTTTATATCTATCATATCATCATATTATAATTATTACAGATATATAACATCTTTATTAACCACAAACAATACTATTTTTCCATGAAGACAACAGAGAAGGATGTTTGGATCGCCAATGAATCCATGGAAAATACGGATTGCAGGGAGAAAATGGTTGGTTATTTTGTCTAATGTCTTAGCTTCATTGCTTCATGGATCAGGTTACCACAAAAACTCATGTATGTTTAAGGTTTTGCAAAAAAAATGACCTTACACATTACCATACAGTACTAACTAAAAGGCGCCAACAACTAGGACTGTAATCCTTTAGTCGTTCAGTCGATTAATCGGTCGCCCAACATTTTTATTTTTATCAAATTATTTTATTGAGATTTAAAGGATTTATATGGCAAAAAAACAAAGATATGGCGAGAGTGCAGTTTGGGTTAGATACATAGAGATACTTGATAGTTTTTTAAATTTATACTTTTGCCACAGTCCCTTTTAGTCTAATAATCGGTCAATTGGGCATGTCTTGACCAAGAATTAAAATATAGAATTAATTGCATTTAGAGCCCTGAGTCAGCTCCTTCTAGATATCGATCCAATGTTAGAAATCAAAGACCAAAATCACGCACACCAACTGACTAAAACCACATACGCCTGGTCGTTTCTGCGCGCCGCCGGAAACTCCCGTGAAAGCTGCTGACTTGACGCCTCCCACCAACGCCATCTTGAAATCGTCCCGAGCCGAGAAGACGAGGAGAAGAGAAGACGGACTTGGGAAAAGCTGCCGCTGTGCCCTGAACTCGATAGCTGCCCGTGCTGCGTGGATTAAACGCGTGACACTGACGCTGGATGTGTCACGCCGTACCGCTTGCGTTTGGTTCTTTTTTGCGCCGATGCCGTTTGGACCCACGGGACGGTGCTTGCGTGACTTTGGAACAGGCTGACAGACAGGCGCCAGAGCTGCTGCCGCCGTGCGTTTTTCCTTTTGGAGCAGGTTTCGTGGCCCGAGCAGCTCCGCCTCGCTCCGGCGCTGCAGACGCGGAGTAAAACGCAACTTCTACCCCCAGCGCGGACGCAAACGTGAACCCTGTCGCGTCTTTTTCCGCCGTTTTGCGAGCGAGCTATGCGACGGAGCTCGCTGGGAGAGGTGAGGTCGGGATTGGACGGCAGCGGAGCGATCGGTGCTCCCAGGCCCGATGGATGTTAGCTTTGGCCGGCTGAAGCTCGGCTGCGGCTCGGCGGATCCGGTTTAGCGCGCACGGGAGACATAAAGTAAGCTGTGACGATGCCTCAAATCGGACTACTTGTAGACTACTGCGACTCCAGTGCCAGCAAGTCGCAATTCTCTCCCAGCAGCGCCAGTGCGTAAACCCGGGGTAAAGCAACCATCCCGCTCCCCCCGAGGCCTCCACCTCCTCCTCCTCCTGCGCGTTCATCGGGAATATTTTGGATTTATGCTGTTTTTTTTACTTTTTAAAATGCCACTTTTAAATAGACACTACTCGCCGAGCCGTAGCGAGAATTAACTGGACTCAAGACGGTAGAAATTGCGGGGTGTTTTTGTTTTTCACTTTGTTGACAGCGGATCTACTCGGATGGAAAATGGGAAACGCCACCAAACTGGCCATCGCCGTTTTCCTCATCTCGTGTTCCTCAGGTGGGTGTGTGAGTGTGTTTGGGGTGTGTGTTGAGATCGTGCCGCGGTGCGTTCGTGGTGAAAGGGGCACACATCTTCCCCCACCGACTGCCATTTTTTTCCCCCTGGATGTCAGCCCGTGCCATGTTTGCGTCATGCGTGCGAGGATGTAGGTTACGTACGTACGAGTGCCCGCTGCATGTCATACGAGGTGCAGGGATGAACTAAACCAGGACACGGACTGAAAACGGGGTTCACACTGGATCTGTAGCGAGAAATCTGTGCTGAAACTGCACCAAGGACTGAAACGCGACCCGAACTAATACAAAACTGAGCAATTAAAGGAGACACATTATGCTCTTTTCAGTATTGCACTAGAGCATAAGTAGATCATCATTTTACATTTTGTTAACCGTAAACCGCAATATTGATCCAAAACAGCTTAATAATAGAAACGGGTCCATTGACTTCCTGTTCAAAACTGCAGAACTGATAAGCACCGGCTTTTCATAGTGGTATTTGAACGAAGCAAGCAGCGGATTGTCATTTATTTACATTTTTATGGTTAAAAGATGGCTCCATGACATTTTAGAACTGCACATGTATCACTCAGTCAGATTTTTTTCTAATAATCACAATGAAGTACAAGGATGTGGGCAGGGATAGGGGGTAGTTGAAAACAGGAATTCTCCCAGCACTGGAGAATCAATGGAAGGACAATACAGGATTACTTAAACGTGTTCATCAATCAAAGCTTAATGTATCCACTTTAAATTAAACTTGGCAAATGGTCTATTAAAAAATAAAACTAATATGTTGTGTTTTTTGCAATATCGAGTGTTACGTTAGCCTATATCTCAATATCAATATATTTGCTAATATATCAATATTTTGCAATATACTGTGCAGCCCTATTATGTCTAACAATATTCGGATGATATTTTTACAGTGCATCAAAATGTCTTGGTTTAGGATCAAGTATCGCACAAAACATGAATAGACTGTAAAATAAACCATAAAACTGGACTGTTTGGTATAAATCCCTGTTTTCCCTTATCCCCGCCCACATCCCTGTACTTAGTTGTGATTATATAAAAAATTAAGATTCCAAATGACACATGTAGAGTTTGAAAATGTCACGTGGCACTTTTCAAAAATAAAGAAACATGTAAATGGAATATCAATATGAAGAGACGGGGCTTATCAGTTCTGAAGTTTTGAACAGGAAGTCAATGGACCTGTTTCTGTTCAAGCCGTTTTAGCTCAATGTTGTGGTTTACAATGAACAAAATGTAAAATGGTCATCTGCTTACATTATAATTTATTACTCTGAGCATCTGAAAAAAATCGGAGTGTTTCCTTTAATAGTTTTATTATGTACACACATCTCTAAAACAACAATTGCATGCAGAGTGCGGGTCCTGCAGGGGTCACTTTGGGGCCCCCCATCACGGTCTATCAGCACAAATGAGATTTTAGCTCCAATTGAGTTAGTGACTGGCCGGAGCCTGCTTGTCGTTCCTAGTGGCAGGCTTCACTCTTACGTAAGTCTTTGGTAAAATGCAATAACCTACACACAGATGTTATCGTTTGTGAAGGTCAAGGAAAGTTGGGTAGGCGGTACCTGTTTTCACTATTGCCACTCTAAACAAGCTTTTCTGGTGGAAGTGAGAGTAAAAAAGAGGCGAACGGGTTGGTGTTGTAAAGATTGTGCTTTGTAGTAGCAGTAGTAGTAATACTAGTAGTAGTTGCAGTAGTAGTTGTATCCAAGCAGCTGAACATGATCGAACAAAGCGCAGCGAAAATGATTACATAAACATTACATAATTAACACTTTTATTTGAAGGTTGGATTCATTCTCACTAGATGCACACGTTTTCTTTGTGATTTGGCACTACAGGGCTGCACAGTATCACAATTTTGTAATTATTTGTGCAATTTATGTTGGCCACAATTAATTCGATATTATAATGTACTCTGTCTACGCAAAGAGCAAACTATTCTGTCTTTTTATAGAAAATCTTTTATATCGATATATCGGGCCCAGTATCGGTATCGGCTGATGTGGTATAAATGGCCGATATTTGGCGCTGATATTTTTTAACAGACTAATGCGTAAAAATGGAGATAGAAGACCAATTAGGCTAAAACGTGACTATATCTTTATGTAACCGTGCAACTAATTATTTCATTTTATTACTTTTGTGATTTGTTATTATTTATTTGTAAATGTATTGGAGGAACTTTACATCAACTTGAAATTAGGCCTGTCACAATAACAAGTTTTGAAGTGCGTTATAAAATATCACGATAAATAATAATAATGAGCAGGATAATCCCAAACAAAGTCATTCTAAATGTGAAATGTAGTTAAAACATGAAGTACAATTAAAAAATAGCAGGCTGAAACAACTTTTTATTTCGTTGGTGCTGATAATGAGTTACTTTTTTCACTCTCTATGATTTAAATTGTGTTTAAAACAAAGAAAAAGTTCCCCAAAGTGTAAAAATGTACACATGATAAATATTGAGCCCCTAATATTTAGTTTTTTCGATCATTTATTGAACGATAAGTCGATATAGTAATTATAGCGACAGGCGTACTTGAAATGGATTTAAAGGCCTTGCTATGGATTTCACAGCATCAAGCCAAATATCATTATCAGTATCCGCTAAAAAAAAAATCAATTTTGGCCCGTCCCGAGTTGCGACCTCGACAAACATGTTCTGAAATGTATTGGATTCTTGTCAAAGTTTATCATCTCATATTCCAGTCTTTTTTGCAAACGTTAAATGCTCCCGGACTTGTTTACAGTGTGCGCTCTGAACAGAATTCCACTTTTTAAACATTTATCGCAAATCTAATCACAATCACACATCAAAACTTGTCTGAAAAAATGCTATTCTATTTCTTTCCAAACCCGTGCAGCTCTATTTGACACAATGTTATCTGCTGCCTCTTAAGTGCTGCCCCGGCCTCCAGTTTTGATTAAATTGTGTGTGACTTCCTGGTCTTGTCGATTCCACTGATCTGATTGGTTGGAGGTCTTGTCTATCAGGCTCCAGCAATTTAGCGTCTGAAAGATTAATGAGAACGCTCCTAAGAAAGGCCCCGAGGTTTCTTAGTTTCTTGGCCGTTCACACACAAAACCGGTGCATTCATGATTACCCAATCTTCAAAATGTGTGGTGTTTAAAGACTCTTTTTCTTCTGTACAGTCGTTTTTGGATTAGAAACGAGTATTTGCTTGATATTGGCTGATATCCAAAGCCCACGAGTCAGTACCAGAACTGAAAGTAGCGGTGAAAGCGTTTCTTAGAATGAGTACATTTCCAAGCATATGTATGTCACAGAGGGGTTTGTGGGCTGAATGGAAAGTCCTGCTTTCAGTCAAACAGATGTTAATTGCAAGCAGTGTTAGAAATCAGATTTTCTATTGGTCTTCCACAAATCTACAAGTTATAAAACGTTTCGAAGGTCATTAAGGTCAGTAGAGCAGGTCCGGTCATCAGTCTTCTCCACATTACATGCATTTTTAAACAAGCACGTGAGCGTGATTCTGCACGTTTGTTATTTGCTGTTGGATCTAGCAAAGGGAGATGTTGTTGGCATTAGTGCTGCAACTAATGATCGGTTTAGTGGTCGACTAATAAGTGATTGGTTTTTTTCAATTTTTAACTGAAAAAGGTTGACATCAGATGACTGAAGGCTTCAAGATGGTGAATATTTACAAATAAAGTGTATTATTGGAGAAAATCTGAACTTGTTTTGGCATTTTGAGTTATTAATGCCGCTGTCTTTGTTATAAAAAGATGTTCTGTTGTGTTATAAGTCTGCATAGTCCTGATAACTAGGGCTGTCATGATAACAATCACGATAATATTGAAAGTACTTTATGCCACTAAAAAATTACTCTAAAGCCGCAGAATCACTATAAACCCGTGTCTAAATGTATGAAATCTTTGAAAGACATGAGCTGTAAGAAGTGTAAAGCCGAATTAAACACTTTTGTCATTAGTTAGTATCTAAAATTTGTCATAAAAGTTACTTGTTCAACCCTCTAAAGCTCAGATCTTATTGTTCTACATAAAAATAACCAAAATGTCTTTTTATTGCAAAGAAAATGTACACACGACGAACCCCTAAAATATAGTTCCAGCTATTATTTCCAATATTATGAACGATAAGTCTATATTATTTAAATTGTCCACATTATTCCGATTGTTGCAGCCCTAGGCATCATAACTGGAGCTCACCATTACTTTGAGGCTAAACAATGCTGACATAGTGAGCACAAAATGTTTTTTAAAATATTTTTTATTTATAGTTTGTTTTATTTATGTATTGTTCACAATTTTTTTGCATGTAATAAAGTAAAATCTATTTTGTCACAGTACAGATATAAAGCATGTATTCGAGTGAAAATGAGACCACAGCGTTTTCTTCTACGAGAAGCAGGGATTACGCTATTAGCATTCTTAGCTTTACTGCGATGGCAAAACTCGCTCCGGCCTCAAACACTTTTAAATTCATCTTGGTGAATATTTAGGACGCTGTAGTTAAAAATGAACTAGATCTGTTTTTCACTTTTTAAGCCCGTAAAAATCAGGTACAGCACCTTTAAGTTGCATTGTTTCTTGACGTGTTCGTGAAACGTTTGGGTGACGTCATGCAGCAGATGTGGAGCTGAAGTCATCTCCCTCGACCCCCTCTCTCAGCACCCTCCCCTGTGTTTGGACCGGGTCTGGACCAGAGTCTGGACCTGGGCTGTGCCTCGGGGTCTGCTCCTGTGCTCCTTTGGTCTGTGTGTCTTTGACGTGCATCGATTCTGCTGCACACTGGTGTTCAGTTACATCCGTGTGGCTCGAGATTTGGAGAAAAAAAACATGATTAGGTTTCATGGGGCTTCACTGAAATGGTAGAGGGCCCCGTGCTGTGTCAAAGGGCCCAGCTACCGGCCCCTGGACTCCTCATACATCAACATGTCTCAGTTCTCCACAAAAAAACCCAAATTCACTTGTACTAAGAGGCTGGTGGAAATGTATGAAAATTAATAGAGTTCAAACTTTGATTTTCCGACTAAAACATTTTTAAACCAAAGAAAACCATTCACTAACATTTTGCTATTATGATTTTCTTTTCTTCACTGCAGATCATGTTTGTAAAGGTACAGGGTTAGCAATTGTTTTCTATAAAAACAGGGTATTTTGTTGTTTGCAAAGAAAATCCAATTGGTGAAATGAATAATTGCAATTTTCACCTGTTTGTCAATGGTACCATTCTTTGCGAATTAATCAGAAGTAGTCAATTCAATTTATTTTTGTTGTGCCCAAAATCACAACAGTTGCCTCGATGGGCCACAGGTAGAAAGCAGTTCAATTCAACAATGTTCAATAGAGTTTAGCAGAGGATAAATGTCCCGGAGCATCCCCTGTCCTTGACCCTCCTTCTCTGCAAAGAAAAACGACAAAAAACCCTGTCATAGGTAGAGGACCAAAGGCGGAGGACATGTTGGTGATTTGCGGCCATACAGCATGGAGCTCTTCAGGGGAGTGCGGTTCTTGTGCTGGGGTCCTGTGCTGGGGTCCTATGCTTGGGGCCCTTTGCTGGGGTCCTATGCTTGGGATGCTTGGGGCCCAGTGCTGGGGTCCTATGCTGGGGCCCTGTGCTGGGGTCCTATGCTTGGGATGCTTGGGGCCCAGTGCTGGGGTCCTATGCTGGGGCCCTGTGCTGGGGTCTAGGCTGCTGCCTGCTCCCTCGCTTTGATCTGTGATTAAAACATACGGGACGAGCTCTTGTCAAGCTTCGGTTGTCTTTGTCTGCTCGTCCCCCTCTTCAGCAGAAAAGATTCCATAAAACGAAGTAGGGCTTTACAATTTGTCAAATCTTCCAATGTGCAAATTTCCCTAGACAAATTTCTAATTATTAAAATGTTTCAGTGCTTGCAGCAGTTGTTTTTAGCTTGGGTCCAATTCCTTCACTCACGGGCAGATAAGCCACATTTCGACTGGCCCTTACAAACCAGTTCACTTTAGAGCACTTGGCACTGTTCTTCTAATGGCTGAGTGTGTGTTTCATGTTTTCTTATAAATAAAATGTAAATCTTACTGGAATTCTAGTCCTTATCTTAGCAATTCACAATAAGAAGTTCAGTACTTTGAAGTTTGCGGTGCTGAGAGGCATGCAGAGGAAACCGGTTACTACCTCCGGTTTATCATATTTTTCACTTCTTTCCTTGCGTCCTCTCCTGGCATTTCATCATTGGAATTTCAGTGATTTTAGCCTTTACTAAAGAGGAGGCCGTGTGTGTTTCTGTGTCATATTGCACTGCTGTAACTCGAGCTCGATTATACATGAAGCAGTGTTGACTTTGATTTTAGCCCAGCCTTGTGTCTCGAGTCCTTGTTTTACAGTAAATATAAATCTATCGGGGCCACAAGGGTCGCCTGGTTCGTCTGTCTGTTTTGGTTTCTGTGAAGTGATGCTATATCTTTGTCGAAAGAAACAAACTCAAAGTGCTATGATCTTCTAGCTGGTAGAAAAGAGTTCTAACTTTCCAAAAACTTCCAAGGGACTCATTTTATGCAAAACATAGTCCCCTCAAAAAAACAACAACCTGGAGTTGTATTTAACTTACTTCTATTTAGTAAGTCCTCTCGAGTCTTTAAGTGTAAAAAGCATGAGTAAAAGTGTCAAAAATATAACTTAAATCAATAAAAATAAATAAATAAAACGTGACTAAAAGCAACAAAAATACAGTTAATACTTAAACTCAGAAATGTGAATAAAAGTGGCATAAACTCGACTAAAAATGCAACAAAAGCACAAATAAACTGTGACCAAAAAGCAACTAAAAACGTGATTAAAAATGCGACAATATGCCCTTGACGTTACAAAAAGTGACAAAAACGCTCCGAAACCTGTGATTGTTTTATTAGTTTGTCAGTGTTTTTGTCAATTCTCCTGGTTGTGTTTAAAATGTGAACTTCGAACAGAATTGAATTATTGAAACATAAATCACAAGACATTGCATTTAGTTATTTTTCCCAAATTGTGCAGCTCTAACTGTAAGTAGGATTGGTGGTCTCTCTTGGTTTCAGAATTGTTTAATGCCATACTGTGGAACATTCTGGACAAAGACACAACACAGAGACAAGGGAAAATTTACGTTGCAAAGACTTCATACTTCTCACAAAATACATGCGTTTTGTGTTTTTGGCGTGACATTTTCTAACGCTTATTTTGTTGCGTGAAAACCTTTTAAAAATGACGACAGAATCTGTTAGCAGCGTATTCTTTAGAACAACAAAAACGCCACAGGTGAGCGCTGTTTTTCCTAAATGTTATAACATGCTCAGTTACGCAATTTCTTAGAATAAACACTCCTGGTTTGTTCAAATCTCATTCCAATCACATTACTCTTTCCGTTGCATTGTTTAATTTTCACACCTTTTCTTTTTTAATCTGGAGCGCACAAAATCTCCTGCTCACACATGACACGAGCTCAAACTTTCACCTTCAGAACAATCTTACTAGTACTTTTTGGATAGAAGATGGTTCTTGTGTCATTCTCTCTGGAGATGGGTCGAGTTTTCAGTATCAGTGTCTTATTTTTGTTATAAATGTTCAAAAGAAAAGTCTAAATCAAGGTCATAAGTTTGATTTTATATCGATTCATGTTCACTTAGCAGCTTTTCTATTGCCTTTAAGCAGGGTTGAACGTGGAATTAAACTTTTGCCGTGTTAAGCAGTTGTGTGTTGTCAAAGCAGTGTTTAAGACTTTTTTTTTCTCCAATTGTTGTTATTTTGTTCAGTTGGCTGCCTCAACTTAGAGGCTTTCAAACTTCCAGTCTTGTTTTATTACTTTATATAATCCACTTCATCCATAGATCTATCTGGGACATTGTAACTTCAAAGGCTGTTTTCTTAAAATGCATTTTTCTCCCTCAGGGACATAAAGATCAGCCTTAAAATAGCTCCTACACACATCAAGCTGAACAGTCTTGGACTCAACAAGATTTTGACCAAACGTCCTGAAGTATCTTTTGATAAGCATGATTTATTAAAGGACAAATATTATGCAAAATTGACTTTGTTGAGCTTTTAACCGTTTTCTAACATTGTTCCGCCATCAAAAACATACCTGGAGTAGCATTTAGTTGGATTCATGTTTGTTTGATGATTACTTGATTGAAAATCCTCTCTCTCTGACACTGTGGCCTGAACTCCTGCGATGTGTGACGTAGATGACGCTGATGGCATTTATCCAGAATATTTTGCTGTTTTAAGTCTTTAAGTCATGGCCAGACTCGCTCTGAACATTTCTTCCGTCTAATCACGATAACTACAACTTCATCAGGTCCACTCTTTACTGCAGTGCATTGTGGGTATATATTTATATATGTGTAATTGCCTCTATAGTCAGTAGATGGAGCCACAGCTAAGTCAAAACGGCATCTCCCAACGCAGTGATAAAGTAATGTTTTTCTCTGTAAAAGCATTTTCTCTGTAAAAGCTTTTTATTTTTAGTTCTAAAACATGACATGTCAAACTGAAGACACTCGAGCAGGTTTAAAGGCTAAAAACAATGCATAATATTTTTTTTAAGTTAAAAAAATTCAGTCATGTTTAGTTTACTCAAAAATAAATAAGAAATCCAAAATCCATCAGTAAAGTTTTTTGTAACTAATATGTGTACAAAATGAACCAAGAAATTGAAAGGTCCTGTCAGTTTTTCAAATTTACATGTTCCAAATATGTTTGTACACATAAAATGCCTTATTTCCACATGAAAACATGACATGATCAAAAACTTGTAATCCATTTTTTATGTGAGTAAACTGCAGGAAAATGTATCTTTAAATTAAAGATTTTTTTTTCCTTTTCACATGCAGCGTCTCACCTTAAACAAAAGCTACAATTTAAAGAGAATAAAATGCAAAGTTTTCAGCCATGTAGTGAAGTATTACAGGGTGGCTTTGCAATGACACAAATTTAATCAAGATTCAGTCATTTTCTCATTGTCGGTGATCAGCTCGGCTCTTTTCCATCACCCTTTCAGTAAAAAAGCATGTGATTGGGCCAGAGTTCAGACTTTGGAGAATGGCTGCACCATTTGGGGAAAATATCTAATTGTGATTTTTCTGACCCGTATTAGATTTGTGATTTATTTATGTTTTAATATTAGGATTCTTCACTTTAAACCCATCCAGGAGAATTGAGTGAACAGACTGAAACAGGCCGATGAACTGACACACCATTAAAACAATCCCATGTATTTCTGAACATGTTTGTACAGATCTAAAGTGCTCAGTCAGCCGTTTGTATGCAGAACGTTTGATTGAAGAAACTGATTGTGATTAATCGTGCCGCCCTAATTTGGAGAAAGAAAGGTGAAAGGTGAAAAGGTGCAGTGATTTCAAGTATGGTTGCAACAAGTTAATCAATAAATTGCAACAAATCGATTCATGGAAATAGTAATCGAATGATCGTTAACCGGTCCATACAGACTCCAAAAGAAGAGAAGAGGTTTTATGACTCAGACAGAGCAGGAATCACACAAAATGACACGTGATATTGTTTAAATGTCGTGTTTTTTGACGAATACATCTTTTTGTCTGCAGATATTGTCAACCAGGACGTCCTCGAACGACTTCACTTCAGCTTTATCTGGGTCATTCAGTTAAACTCTCATATTCACAGTCCTTTCACAAAATAATAATCGCAAGACTAAAGTAAAACTGCAGTCTAGGACAAACATCTTTAACAAATGTCTGAAACTGGCTGAAACCAGGGCAGAGTTGTACACGTGATCATTTTGAGCGAAATTTTATATAATATTGTCTACTTGCCTTAGCTAATATAAAATGTTTTGAATTGAATTTCTTTAAATGCCTCCTATGGACAGGTGCTGAAAATTACACTTAAAACAATGCATCGTCCATGATTCGTCCAGTGTAATCGCTACGTCCACATCAAATAAATAAATAATACCAATGAACAGCAGTGTGTTGGTGAAGCTATAAAACACTGTTGTAGAGTGAAGCTGTGAAGTCACTAATGTTAGTTGCTTACCTTAGCTTGTGCGGGTAAAATATCGATAGTTTCAAAAAAAGATAGAGTCAAAAAGCTGTCTGTTTTCTCCACCAATGAGAAATCCAAGTTAAATAAACCATATAAGATCAATATTACTTCACAAATACTGCAGTGTCTTTCACGTTTGGTCCGTCTTTATGGGATAAATCCACTTTTTTGAAATTATAGCAAACTCAGAGGCGTCACAGTTGCATCTGGTTGTGCAAGTGTGCATTACAACATTGTAAAAAGCAAAAAAATGAAACGCACCAGTTCACTGGGCAAGATTCATCTTCACTCGGTTAAGCAGTTAGTCACACATAATTGACTAATCAATTAGCCATGAACCTCGCTAATCTGCACAGCCCTATTGTTCAGGACATTATTATTTTTTTGTACAAAATCAAATAAAAAATCGGGATTGATCATGACGTGGGAAAAATACATTTATTTTTTCCTATTCACACAGTCATATCGCCCAGAAAAGCATCGTTTAAATTGTCATATTGACCACACCTAATTGAACTGGACGTGACATATTCGTTTTATTCTTACATTTCTCCAACACATCCACAGTTTGTCAGTGAAACACCACATCGAAGGGACTTGGTGACGTAGTCTGAACATATAGGTCTGGTTTCTCCGTCGTCCAGCTGTGAAAGAGAAACTTTGACCCAATCGTACCGTGAGGAATGTGTGGAATGTGGCGCGTGGCTCTTGGGCTTCTTTTACAAATATTGTCAGCGGGCGGTTACAGTAGCTAAGTGTGCAGACATGTCATGAAAATGGAAGGTGAAAAGCTTGCGTAAGAACAGTTAAGTGGCTGTACAGGGTTTTCACACTCGGGCCACAGTGCCAGGGTCTGTCCCGAGCAGAGGGCCCTTGTGCGGGGCATTCCACTGAGGATTACAGGGATTGGACCAGTTTGCTGAGTGGGGACATTTATTCTGAACCCCTCACTCACTCCCCTGCTGCTCATTCTGGAAAATACAGTAAAAGTAATAACCAGGGCTGTAGTCGGCTAAAGAAATCCATAGAAGACTAAAGACTTGCCCTGTGCATCGATGGGTCGACTAAAGGCACCAGCAGAGCTCTCAAGTGTCTATTACCACAAAAATGATAATGACTAATAACATAATGTGTAAATAAGTACTTGGATTAAGTCATATTTATCTTGATTTTTGTATATTCTATTATCCCATTATTTTTCAAATAAGATTTGTCAGTAGAAGACTAGTTCGTTTTTTTTCGCTCATTTCAAGTAAGACAATGCTAATCCATTTTATGGTTGTCCCATTGGGAATCTTATTTCACACTTATCTTATTTACAATTGTATTTTTTTTTCCAATGAATCTCACCCAAACTGGATTCAAAGAAAACGGCTAGAAATAATAGTGCTTTTATTTACAGTAGAATAGAGTCGTCATTCACTTGTACATATTCAGCAATACCTTCTCCTTTTTGCTGTTGTGCATATAAATCCTCATTAAAAAAAACCAACTAACTAATTTCCATGGAGACAATAGAATGTTCTATAGAGCGGAAGTGGCCTCTCCACAGATCTGACCTGTAGTCAGTCTGATGGTGTTGCCTCCATGGACACATTTAATCCCATATTGTGGAACATTCCAGGCAAACATGTGTGTGGCAGGCACTGCACCAGAAGTGACATGGTGCACTTTTACTTTTTCTGACCCGAAGGTTTTTACAGACACAGCTGTAGCATGAAATGGGAGAGAGCGAGGGGAGAGACATTCGGCTAATGGTTTGGGTCGAGAATCAAACCCTCGATGGGCAGCTGTGTGCAGTTTTAGTGCAAATCACAAAGTTTGCCATTATTGATGTTAATTCTTCTGCAGAAAATGGAATATCTCACCTCCATTTACTTTTTTTTTAAATCAAAGCTGCTAATCTTGCTATTGACCTTTTACAGACATGTTCTAAGTTGTTTTTTCTGTCAGATTTCTGTCATTTCTCTAATTTATTTCTTGTATTATTTTCTGGCCCCGTGGCTTCGTTAGACAGGACAGGACAGTGTGAAATGTGGAGAGATGGAAGGACATTCAGCAAAAGGTAGCGCTGCCGCCTGATGCACATGGAGCCTGGCATGTGCGCTATCCACATGAACGGCACAGTCTTCTCTCTAAAACTCCAGTATTTGTTTAACCCTTCGGGACCTGAACAAGTCGGTCTAAGCATCATTTAACATTCTGGCTTGCTGTGTGTTATTTTTTTCTTAAAGTAATGTTATACTTAATAGGATACATTGTACAACTTTTTTTTTCCAAACCTGATAAACCTTTAAGCATTTTTACCTTTTCTGTTGTTGCGGGACACGTTTTTAAAAAGACAGTCCACTTGTGCAAAAATAATCACTTTTATATTAACGAGAAGGGAGCACATGCATCCCGATGGGTCAGGAAGGGTTAAAAGGTGCATTGCAATCTGAAATTTGCACAAAAACATTACAAATCTTACCACATTTGCTAGATTGGCTGTGAGTGTGGTGAGCGGGTGCGTGAGGAGGCCCCGTGGGTGAACCGGGAGGACAGGCTTGGTGCTGCGCTCCGATTGGTCGATCTGAACTGTGGAAACGCTCAGATTTGACAGAACAGGTTTGGGCAGAACAACACAGGAAATGCACTGATAACTTACTGGCACTTTTTCACTTTCACTGCCAAGTTAAATATGCCCCATTATTCACTGTTAAGTCTTTAATGTTGAGTTTGAACCGACTGCGGTTAAAGCAGATCGTCATTCCACAGTTTGAGTATTCAGCCCATGCTAGTCGTTAACTTGACTATATTTTTGTTATTTAAAATGCCAGAAAGGTTAAAAATGTTATCGGTCAGTTGTAGTTTTAGTTTGCCAGTCAGTCAAGTTAGAGTTTGTTAAATTTCATGACGTTTATTTTTTATAAAGACACGTAAAATAGTCAAAAGACACATTAAAGGGAACATATTATGCTATAGTGACCTTTTTTTGTGCTTTTAACAATGTTCTAACAACGTTCCGTCATCAAAAACATACTGGAGTTGCATTTAGCTTCATTCACGTTAGTTTGATGAATCCTGGTTAGATAATCCTCTCACTCCGACCACTTTTATGATTCTTGATGTCATTTATCCGAGAATCTTCTGCTGTTTTAAGTGCATAAATCATCACCAGACTCGTTCTGAGCATTTCTGCCTCCAAACACGATCAACAAACTAACTAGCTCACTCGCATTTCCTATCAAGCGCATTTTTAGCTCGTGCAAGCGCTATACCACCAGTAGATGGCGCATAATCTCAGTAAGTGCCAGGGCAAACGGAACCAGATAGAGATTTTTTTTTCAGTTCTAAAAGATGAGATGCCAAATTTAAAGTACTCAAGAGCATGTTCAAAGTCTAATAACAATATAAAAAATGCATAATATGTTTCCTTTAAAGGTGGTGTATCTAATTTTCAAACGGGGAAATAAGGAAGTAGGCATTTAAAGCTTTCTAACAAATTCCTCGCTCTCACAAACCCTTTGGCGCATCACTGGTTTTCACATGAATGGATTTTTGGGCCACTCGCACAGCTTTAGAACAGCTTTTTTAGACACAAAAGTGCACAGCCTATCAGCTCTCAGCTTTCTTATACGTTTGAAAAGCTAAATCTTAAATTATTAGATGAAGAAAATGTGTACAGGTGTGATTTTCTTTTTTTCCCCCACACAATCTTATGTTTTTACAAGAAACTTTCTGGAGAGAAAAACAAAATGTACTAATTATGAGGGGAAAAACACCACAGCTTTAAATATTACACTAAAAATAGTTGGCCTCTCTGCTCTGATCTGTTTGCTCGGGTTTATTAGATGGTAAAATTTTATGCTGTAATTTGACTTTTAAAGATAAGAGATCTGAAGGGTTGAAAGTGGTTTGAAACTTTTTTTTTGCTGTATTAAGCAATTGTTTGTAGTAAAAGTATCGTAAGCATGTTAGCTATAGTTTGTTCATGTGTGTGTTGTGACTCTCACAAATACTTCTCAGTTTAATGCAGCTTTACCGGGCTCAAACACAGACACTTTTCCCCGCCCACTCCTCCTATTGGTCAGCCTCGGTCATACGTCGAGTGAGTGACAGGTGGATTTAACCAGTTAGAGTGAAGTGTGGACTCAGAAGCATCAGATCATTTTCTTCAAGGCTTTAAAATGTGTACATGTTTTGTGAATAGTGTTGTCATGATACTTACACTTTAATCTCTATTTTGATATTAAGGAATAGGCTTGATGGTCAATACCGATTTCGATGTAACAAAAAACAAAATTTTGACACAAAATAAATGTACTTTCTTCATAATAACAATGTAGTCTTATTTATAATAAAGCAATGTAGTCTTATTTATAATAAAAGCTTAAGATTATTAAAAAAAATAAAAAAAAAAGGAGGCAAGAACGGTAGATTTCATTAATGTTCCGAAATTGCTTGTCTATAATTGATGTCTCTGATTCTATTTTGCAGCTTATATTGTGACTTTTTTTTAGACCAATCCTGTCTCAGACTGGAGTGGTCCCTGTTGAGTGCATCCATTGTCCTTGTGATGAAAGGGAAGACGGCAGACAAATTGCTACATAAATGACTGAAATAATGTTGTTTAAATCTACCTGTGATGTCCATAACCCAGAGACAGTGCTTCTTTCACTGTCATGTCACTGTCTTGACATTTTTCCACATTGCCCTTGCGATTGTTGAAAGTTACTACAGCTTCTAAATCCTTGATTTCCATTTTTGTCAGTGTTGGCTACATTACGATTAAAACTACAATGTAAAGCACAGGGATCAAACTGGAGGCAGTAAGGGTTTCTCTGTCGTCTGACTCATTTCTCTCTCCGTCCCTGCTCTTCACAGGGACATATTGTAATTCCTGTTAACGGAGGGCCATCTTGTCGGTCTCTTACCTCTGATCACGATCAGTGAGTGCGGCACGTCCACGACTCACGACTGTTGTTTTGGCTCTCCTATGCCGCATGAAAGTGTTTATCATATCCACACGGACTCGGCGTGACATGCAGTGCTTCTCCAGAGTTAAATTTAAAAGTACGGTGGCCCAAAGAGGTATCGATAAGAAGAATTTCAAGGGAGGAAACAGACGATTCTGATGGATTACTAAAAACAGAGAACCCGTTCTCGATACCCATGCCAAGTCAGGTGTGCCTTGAATAAATGTCAGATTCATGGATTTAAATTTACCATTTTGAATGCTCTGGGCAACAAAAAATAAAAGATAGCGTTACAGCCGCCATTGCCCTATTTTAAAGAAGCAAACACAGTGGCATGGACAATATTTGCATCGTAAATAATCTGTTTTTTGTCCCTAAATGGTTTGATTTGGTAATGTTTTACCAAATGTTTTACTTGGAGGTGTCCTGTGGAATATTTTCAACCAAAAAAGTATGCTGTGACTCAAAAAAAAGTTAGAAAACACCAGTCTAATTATACAAGCGACAAAGTAAGGTTTTTGTAGTTGGCCTGTCATGTTTATTTTTGACTAAAACTAGCGACGTGCACTGGAGGATAAACCAGGGTGTTTACGACACAAAAAATGTCACATGTTATGCAATTTTCTGGGTAAACTAAATACTACACTACCCACATTTTTTCGTACAATACTCCAACAAAAGGCGCAAGAAATCCTGCTAAGCTGTAGGGTTGTCAAAAGTATGGAGAATCAAATAATAATCAATACTAGGGGTGCACGGTGGCAGAGCGGTTAGAGCTTCTGCCTCCCAATAAGGAGATCGTGGGTTCGAATCCTGGACCAGACCAACATCACACGATCTCTCTGGGTGGAGTCTGCATGTCCTCCCCGTGTTACCGTGGGTTCTCTCCGGGTTCTCCGGCTCCTCCCACCGTCCAAAGACATGACTGTGTAGGTTAATTGACAACTCTAAATTGCCCGTAGTGGATGAATGTGAGAGTGAATGGTTGTCTGTCCTTGTCTGTCTGTGTGTGAATGAATGAGAGTGAATGCGGGACAACAGATGGAAATTAGCCCAAGGCTACAATCTGGTGTGTTTACAGCATGTATATCATGTATGTTCATTAACATGCACTGTCCCGACCAAAAAATAAATCTAGAGTCCGTGATACGGAATCTAGAGTTCCGTATCAATACAAAAAAAGTTTACAGAACAAAATCTGACCTTTCCTGAACAGTTTTAGAATGATTTTGAGCGTTGTCAGAACTAGAATAAAACCACAATGTTAAATAAATAAAGTGCTATTATTTAGTATTGTAAATGTCAGTCTGTTGTCTGAAACCTTTTCCTGTAAAAGAGCATTTGTAATTATCCTTGTTGTATCAAAATCAGTATCAGGAATCAAGTATATTTCTTAGTATCGACTCGAGTTTTACATTTAGGATCATGACAACACTACTGAGCTGTTTAAATTAAAGCCATATAACGATGCTGAAACAATAGCTGCTAGTCTAAAGCCGTCACAGAGAGGCTGAGACTGGACAGGCATCTGACAAAGTGCATAAGACAGGTTTTTATAACTTCCAGCTTTTGACTTTATTTAGTGGGAAAATACCTTTTGTAAATATAAATGGTAGTTTTACACCAATGAAGTACAAGTTTGCCAAGAAAAGATGTTGAAAATGACAGAGTGTAGCAGAGTTCAGAATTTCCTTGTGTGACGTCATCATTTACAACCAGGAAGTAAAATTTTAAAACAAAGGAAATTACCAAACTGGGCAAAAATGTTTTAGGTTTTTTGCTAAATCTTAACTGTTTTAGTCAAATGAGGTGTTCAGCATGACATAGGCACTTTAAAACTATTGCAATAACAAGACATTTGAGCATGGGAAAAAGGAAGGGTTGGTCCCGTATTGTGTGTTTGTCCAGAGTAAAGTGGAGATTAAAGTGGGCCACAGTTTAAGCTGCTAAATGCGCCGTAACAGGCTATGCTAACAGTAATACATCTTCTTTTATGTCCACATCACTGCAGTCTTTTGAACGGCTGCGCTCTTTATGAACTGGACAAATATTCATATCCTGCGTAAACATTCTTGTACGGAGGCGTCACTTTACCTTGTGTAAAGTTCACCCACTACTGAGGGGCGTGCTAGCCAGGCGGGAGAGCCGGGACGTTTCATGATGGGCCGTGCAGTTTTGGTTCAGTTCCCGTAACCGACAGTGCATAATGATTGTTGTTGCTCTACTCTTGGACAAGACTCTGTACCAAACTTTCCTCAAGCGTTCGTTCACTAGACTTGTGCATGAATATGAACGCATCTGCTGAGATAAACTACTTTGAGAACTAAATGTAGGTGAGAGATGGATAGGGCTGCAACAAACAGTTATTTTGACAATCGACTGAAGGGGTTTTTATTCTGCCAAATCAACTTGAATGAGCTTTTGAACATATTTCCTCATTAGTTTGCTCAAAGTTGTGTTTGGATTGGTTCCTGCATGTTTGAGTAATCCTGTATTGTCCTACAGTGATCAGCAAATTCCTGTTTTCACCTGCTACCCCCTATCTCCGCCCACATCCCTGTACTTAGTTGCTATTATTTGAAAAGTTCAGATTCTGAGTGACGCATAGAGTTCTAAAATGTCCCATAGCCACTTTGTTACTATGAAATGTCACTACGAAGAGGCTTATCAGTTCTGTAGCTTTGAATTTATTCGTTTCTATCACTAAGCCTTTCAAGATCAATGTTGCGGTTTACAAAGAACAAAATGTGAAAAGATGATCTACTTATGTTTATAGTTCAGTGCTAAGTACCTGGAAAAAAGCACAATATGTCTCCTTTAATGTCATGATTATGATCGCAATTTATCAAATAGTTGTTTGGATTGCAAAATGCCCATGATGCTGCTTCTCTGCACATGACACGTTTTGGAGCCTGTGTATAGACCAGTTAACGATTATTAAAATAATAGTAAACAAATTTAGTCATGGAATAATAATTTTGTTACGATTAATCAGTTTACCTTTTCAGCCCCAGAGATAGTCGTCATGTAATTGTTGGTCAGAACATTGAATCTGTAGTTTTGTATTAAAAAAACCCAAAACGAAACAGTTGATTAAAAAATAAAACTATAATGAAGTTGAATTGAATACTGGCATGTTTTTGTATATTTCAGATGGATTGCCTTAATATCCTGAATATGCCTGAATAATCGTTAATCAAGTGTTTTTTTGTGTGTGTAAATTTCTTGCCCTTTGTACCCAATGAACGTGCAATATAAATACGACCACTAATTCACGTTACTCAGGTTCTAGATCTTGAAGTCAGCCAGTTTAAACCACTGTAACCCGGAGACTCATTTCATCAATTTGGACCAAGTTCACTGGATCATAAAACAACAAAAACTGTATCTAAAGTTTTGAAAGTACATTACACGGTGTTGTGATGTGGGCAAACCTCGACATACCTCCATCAGAGACATGTCGCTGCCTGCTTCGAAGAGTCACTGCCTCTTTAAGATTTGATTGTGTGAATATAGACACCTTTCTCTTTGATGAATGAAGTTCCACAAACCGCAGAGATATTTGGCGCCAGGCTCACAGACTCCTCCAGCTGATCCAGACTGGCAGCTCCTCACCTGAAACTTGGCCTCGTCGCTCTCACTGTATGAGCGTTTCACTGTTTGTTGATTAAATCTAAACGGTGGCTTAGTTTAGATCTCAACAAACATATTCTGAAATGCTGGGTATTCTTGTATTTGTTCACGCGTCGTCTAAATTCTGTGTAATCCGATGTATATACCGTTTCAGTCCTGGTTCATCCCTAGCCTCATCTGGGTTTAGTCCTAGGTTAGTCCTAATTTTAATGTGGTGCTTTTGTCCGTCCCTGAGGTCCTCAGAGTGCAGATGGTTCATGTGGCACTAACATGTCAGAGATGTACTTTGGTGCTTTGGAGAGACTTGAACACAAACAGAGCTGCTTTAAAGTCTGTTCTCTGAGCCTGAAGCCAGAGCAGAGACCTGAGCACAGACTAAAGTCATGGTATAGACTGCTTTCTCCTGCCCTCAGTCCTTGCCCACAGGGGAACAGTTTGCCCCTCTCTACCCCAATAAAGGGCCCCACCTGTCACCCTGTAACGCATGTGGTAGAGCGGCTGTTTGGTTCAGTCTGTCCCCACAGGCATTTTACTCAAATATACACAGTATTACATCAACAGGTTTGTGTTTGGGGAGGGTCTTGCAGAGGGTCTTCCAGACCAAGTGACTCCGATCTGTGTGGAATTTGTTCTTCCCATGTCAGCATTGTTTTTGTTTTTTATTGTGATTTTCTCCCAAAATGTATATTATTGCAAAATAACATTAGTCAAAGAATCTGGCAAGCTCATTCTGATTTTTAATTAGATAATAGACTTGAGAGCCAAAACATAAAATGCAAATATTAATGATTACATCATGCTGTGGAAAAATGTATTGTGACTACATTAATGTAAATGTTGATTTGAACATTATTACCTCATATCTGATAACACAGATTGGTAGTGTTTATGAATTCATGAAGAAAAATCCTTGTCCTTGGGCAAGACCTTGATTTCACCTGCTTTACCCCCAGTGTCTGTGCATTACAGATTACGGTTGAGATAGATATATATATATATATATATATATATGTATATATAATATCGGTGTGTGTATATATGTATTATTATTATATAAATATATACATATATTTATTTATATATTATACACACACACACACATATTTCAATCACTATACAGATTGTCAAACACATAATAAGACATTTAAAAAAAAGACTGGAATTATTAGATCAATATGTGGAAAAAAATAATAAACAAAAGAATAAACAATTTCAGGTTTTCATCAAAAATGGATCTCAGAGCTGACTAAGATAATTGCTAGTTACAGCCCTAATCTTAACACAGATATTTTATTTCCAAATAATTACATTTACAACAGACCAACTTTAATTTGTGCCCCTTGCAATAGATTTGAAAATCTTTCTCGACAAACATTGGATACTGGCCTCAGTGTTATCAGATGTCTAATGTGTCTCTCTCCCTGATGTGTTCGCCCCCTGTAGGAGCCATCTTGGGCCGCTCAGAGACACAGGAGTGTGCCTACTATAACTCCAGCTGGGAGAAGGAGCGAACAAACCGCAGTGGCATCGAGCCCTGCTACGGCGAGAAGGACAAGCGGCTGCACTGCTTCGCAACATGGAAGAACAGGTCGGGCAACGTGGAGGTGGTCAAGCAGGGCTGCTGGCTGGACGACGTCAACTGCTACGACAGGTGAGGGAGGGGCACGGGAGAAGGGGTCAGGGGATTGCGGGTGTGGTCAAGTGAGGGTATGGGTGGGGTCAACACCAAGGGGGTGAGGTGAACAATAGGCTGCGGTTGAGAGAGAAAAAAAAAAGCAATTGGAAATATGGTGATTAAAACAACAACATGACTGAGTCGCTTTGACGCCGTGATCGTCAGGTTGCCCACCCCTGCCTTAGCATTATTTACATCCTGTAGAGTAAAATAATAAAACATTTTCTACATCTATATACAATCTGAAACTAGAAACTGTACTTTGACTGAAATAGCAGTGTTTTGAGTGCAGCTCCTGCCTCTGCTGCTCTTCACCTGAGTTCAGTTCAGAACACAGCACTCATATTACTGTCAGTACTGCATTTTACTCAAATATACAAACCTGATGTAGCATTATCTGTTTGTACTTCCTTCTTTTGCATGTGAGTGTTGTCTAGTGACTGTTTGCTGTTTGTCCCTGCAGTACGGAGTGTGTGGAGAAGAAGGAAAGCCCAGACGTGTTCTTCTGCTGCTGTGAGGGAAACATGTGCAACGAGAAGTTCCTCTACGCTCCGGACGGGCCACCGCAGAGCCAGACGCACCAGTCTACTGCATACAGTGAGTACACACGCAGGAGTGTGCATACAGTGAGTACACACGCAGGAGTGTGCATACAGTGAGTACACACGCAGGAGTGCACATACAGTGAGTACACACGCAGGAGTGTGCATACAGTGAGTACACACGCAGGAGTGCACATACAGCGAGTACACACGCAGGAGTGTGCATACAGTGAGTACACACGCAGGAGTGCACATACAGCGAGTACACACGCAGGAGTGTGCATACAGTGAGTACACACGCAGGAGTGCACATACAGCGAGTACACACGCAGGAGTGTGCATACAGTGAGTACACACGCAGGAGTGCACATACAGTGAGTACACACGCAGGAGTGCGCATACAGTGAGTACACACGCAGGAGTGCACATACAGCGAGTACACACGCAGGAGTGCACATACAGCGAGTACACACGCAGGAGTGCACATACAGTGAGTACACACGCAGGAGTGCACATACAGTGAGTACACACGCAGGAGTGTGCATACAGTGAGTACACACGCAGGAGTGCACATACAGCGAGTACACACGCAGGAGTGCTCATACAGTGAGTACACACGCAGGAGTGCACATACAGCGAGTACACACGCAGGAGTGCGCATACAGCGAGTACACACGCAGGAGTGCGCATACAGTGAGTACACACGCAGGAGTGCACATACAGTGAGTACACACGCAGGAGTGCATACAGTGAGTACACACGCAGGAGTGCATACAGTGAGTACACACGCAGGAGTGCACATACAGTGAGTACACACGCAGGAGTGCACATACAGTGAGTACACACGCAGGAGTGCGCATACAGTGAGTACACACGCAGGAGTGCGCATACAGTGAGTACACACGCAGGAGTGCGCATACAGTGAGTACACACGCAGGAGTGCGCATACAGTGAGTACACACGCAGGAGTGCGCATACAGTGAGTACACACGCAGGAGTGCGCATACAGTGAGTACACACGCAGGAGTGCGCATACAGTGAGTACACACGCAGGAGTGCGCATACAGCGAGTACACACGCAGGAGTGCGCATACAGTGAGTACACACGCAGGAGTGCACATACAGCGAGTACACACGCAGGAGTGTGCATACAGTGAGTACACAGGCAGGAGAGTACTCACTGTATGAGCACTCCTTCATGTGCACATACACAGGAGAGTGCACATGCAGCAGAGCTCGTACAGTGAGTACACATGCAGCAGGGGCACATGCAGCAGAGCTCGTACAGTGAGTACACATGCAGCAGGGGCACATGCAGCAGAGCTCGTACAGTGAGTGCATGTGTGTGGGAGTACAGGCAGTGTACAAAAAGTGGCAAAACATTTAATTGCGTAACCATATTCTATAATTGGTAAGACTATATAAAGGCAAATAGAGGTTGGAGATATATTTCAATAAACAGATGACGTCACAGTTATAATATAGTATATATTTTAAGTGTAAGTACCGTATATCGTCTATAATTTTAAAAATTTGAATAAGTGGTACAAAAATGTGTACGTGAATCTTCTATGAATGAAGTGAATCTATACCGTTTAGATTTTACATAAACATTTAGAGCTATACTTGAACCTCAACCAAGATATTCACAGATATAGTTAAAGTTGCACCTAACTTATCTGGTGTTCTACATCTGCTTGTCTTAATGGAGAGGAATTAAGAGCAACATTCTACACAAAGCAAAGCGGTTTGAATATAATCATCAGAATAATAATCTTTTTTTAAAGTAGATTTTTAAAATGTTAGCCACCCCTAAATGCACGTACCTTCTCATCTATTAAACCTGTCCTTTTGTTAATATCAGATCATGGTTCATATGTGTTTATTAGATTTTCACAATGGATCACTATTGGTGTAATACGTCTTGATATAGGACTGTGTCAACTTTCTGTTGTACAGCTGTTTTGAATATTCATTGGTGCTGCCACACTGCTTTACTCCCTGCAGTACAGTCAGTAGTAGTCGATGTGTTCTTTCCTGTGGCGTTGCAGCTGAGGGAGGGGCACAGAACAGCCACTTCAGTGATGTGATGGGAGGAGGTGGAGGGTCACACATAGTTCACTTATTTTTGGCCCTGGATTACATGATGTCACAGGAGGCTGCAGTAATCCTCGAGTGTCAGAAGAGAGAGTGCTGGAGGAACCGTTCAGCTCATCATGACATGTATCATTTGAGTTCAAAATGGAGCAGGCTAAGTTATAGCGGCGTTTAAGTCGCATCAAAGGCTTAACTTGGAAAACTTGTTGAATATTTGAATTGTAATAGTGAATTATTTACAACATAGAAGGAGAGTTTTGCCAAACATAATGTCAAGTTGTCAAAAAGATGCTTGTATTGACCCTTTGCACCTACGTCACATGATCATGCAAAATACAAATAATGCTTTTCACTTGAGTTTATTTGAATAAAACAAATTCAAGTGGTTTGTGAATATGTGTTATGCATTAGCTGTGAGTTGGATCGTACATCCATTCATGCAAGTTCATTTCATTCACTTGGTTCTTTGTGCCATGGCGCCTAACACCGATCGTTTCAGATATTCATGAGCGTTTTATAACAAACGGCTTACCTTGTAAAAGTGCTCAGTGTAAATCTGTGAGTACTTTGAGTGCTTCCAGTTCTTTTGGTTTATCATTTCTAATCATCACTGTCTTCTGTCTTCATCAGCAGTTAAACAATAATACAGTAAAACAACAACAGTTAAAAGTTACATCAGACTTACCCCCTGCCTGTCAGTGCAGCCCAACAGGGGATCACCATTTCACTTGTTAAATCAATCAAATCAGCTGAATCGGAGTGGTTTCCATTTGACAAAACCATCTTGATTTTTCATATTTTGCAATATTCTGAGGTTAATCCCAGTTTATCTATTGAAATCACATATGTTCTACTTCACTTTTGCCTCCATTCCTGAATTTAGAATGTTTTTACAAACCCTTAAAGGGATTGAAGTATTTTTTATTCTAACTACTACTTGTTGAACATTTACGCTGCAAAACTTTGCTCCTTTTTTTTTTTTCAACTGTTTGAACAATTTGCTCCGTATACACACTATAAACATGATATTTTAATTTGGCACACCTTTAAAACCGCAATTAAAATCCTTATGCAAAATGGCGATCCTCCAGCGGGACAGCATTGTAAAAGTTGTTTGTTCTCTCCTCAGCTACGTCCAACCCGTTCCCTCCGAAGCCCCCGATCTTCAGCACACTTCTGTACTCCCTGGTGCCCATCGTGGGGCTGGCCGCTGTGGTTCTCTTCTCCTTCTGGATGTGGAGGCATCACAAACTGGCCTATCCCGCCGCCCTGGTGCCCACACATGTAAGTACCACTGCACCGGACCAGACGGGGGGCTGAGGTCCTGTGTGGGACCTGGGTACGGGGCAAGTCTAAGAAGGACTAAGTTTTTTAAGCCTCCTTGTCATTCTGGATCATTTGAATTGAAGCTGTTAAGTGAATAAAGTGTTTTGCCCAAATATCCAGATAAAGCTTGTATAGAAAGGTCTATACTAGATCTTAACTGGTATAGTATTGGGGCAGATGAGGTACAGTTGCCGAGCAGAAGGGGGCGCTGTGAAGGCTACGCAAAAGTTTGGTTGTGATTTCCATAATGAGTGGTGTTAATATTACTTAATTCTTACCAAAAAAATTGTTTCTTGCTTTGAGAAATACAATTTTAAGCACAGATTTGTATTTTATTTACTTCACTAAACCTTAGCTTGACTTTCCTAACCTAACCTTGACTTTCAAACAATAATTAAAGGACACATATTATGCAAATTGACTTTTTTGAGCTTTTAAACCCTGTTATAACATCATTCCCTCATCAAAAACAAATCTGGAGTTGTATTTCGCTTCATTCATACTTGTTTCATCAATCCTGTTTAGTAAGTGAACCTCAAACACTCAAAACACTCTTCTTAATTCTTAATTTGTTCCTAATTTCCCAGCTTTGTGATGTCATGTGGAGCACAGAGATCTTGGCCCTCAATAAGGTCTTTATTATTTTATTTGTGTCAAAGTGTAAACTGGTTTGTAACAACATGTATAACTTGGTGATATGTTTTCCCGTTCAGTTTTTAAAAGCTTTAAAATAAAAAGATGACAAAAAAACACAGAGAACAAAGGAAATAAAGGGAAATAAAAAGACATCTATATAAGCTACAGCACATACTGTCCAACATAAAAGTCTCATCTAGTCTAAAGTTTGTCAAATCTGTCAGTTTTCAAATTGATGATCTAAATGCATTTGTTCCTTTTTCCATATTTCAGTTTTTCTAATTCTGTGCTGTTTTTAAATCCCTAAATCATCAGCAGCCTCATCGCTCTGTGCATTTCTGCCGTCAGATCGCGCTCATTACTACGGCGTGCCTGCTTTAGCATGTCTGGTGCAAGCTAGGTTTGTTTAGCTCCCCTTTTGTAATTCCATCTTCACCTAGTAGATGGAGCTCTAACTCAATTCCACATGGGACAAACGCCTTACGGATATGAATTAATTTGTGCTTTTTGTTGATGTAGACCTTTTTTTTTAAAGTTCTAAAAGATGAGATGCCAAAGTAAACTCAAGCACGTTTAGAGATGAAAACAATACAAAAAAATGCAGAATATGTGTCCTATAATTCTTACTAAAAACAATTTGTTTCTTACTTTTGGGAGAAAAAAACATACATTTTTATTTACTTCTATAACTACTACTTTCAAACAATACTCAATATGTTTAGATGTTCTGGGCGTTTTATGAATGAACCTGTCTATATCGGAGGATGGTTCCAGTGGCCCAAAAGACCCCACTGACATCTGCACCATTAGTTGTTGCTTGGGGCCCACAAAGTCTCCAGAACTTACCACACAAAGCTACTTACATCACCATAAATTCTTCTCAGAGGGACCTACGTTTTAACTCCTTGCGTGTGCGGTGCGTTCGGTGGGTAACTTGTGTACTTCCTGTGTCCTCTCAAGCACGCCTTTCACATAATGGTGGAGGTAAGGTTCTTTCGCTACAAGCCCCTCTTTGGTTCAGAGCTTGCCCACTCCAGTCCAAGTGCTTTTTTTTTTCTTTCTGTTTTTTGGTGCTTGGTTCTGTATATTTGCATGGATGGATCTGTTGATGTCCTCTTGCATGACCAAACAGAGCCCTCCCCCCTTCACACACGTCCAGCACCCCTCCTTCCTCCACCCAAACATTTGACGGCGTCTGTGCTGTGTAATGTCACGGAGAGCACCTGACCCTCCCCCATCCCTCCTCCTCCCAAGCCTGCTCCCCCCACACCACCCCCCCAACAAAACGTGGTATAACTTTGTATTTTGTTGCGCATGGTTCAACTCCAGTGTTACATATGGGGATGTGTAAAAATCAATGTCCAGACACCAAACTAAATGTCCCGGTGATAGGCCGGTCACAGCTTTGAAGTGTGAAGTATTGCTACAGAAAATATCACGGTAAACCAGGGCTGTTTACCGAGGGCAAGATTTATCGGATTTTTTTTTTTTTTTTTTTTTTAGAAACATGCTCAATGCTTTTGAAATACAAAAAAAAAGTAGTATGAAATTCTTTAATAACATCTGCAGAATGGAAGCAGGTCTAAACCAGAACTAAACTAGATCTAAACCAGATCTTAAGACTAAACCAGGACTTAACCAGGTCTAAACCATAGACTGTAAAAAGCAGTGGACTATCAGAGTGTGACATCACCCAGAGCATTTGGCTCCAGCTAAATGAAGCCAATCACAGCTAGCAGTTATAGCGGCTAAAGTGGAGCCAAACTCCATATTTGCAACCACACAGACTAATCAGGATCGAGGTTGTTAACGGTATCCGTTAACCATGACTAAACCATTAACGAGACAAAATATTTTTTTTTTTTTTTTTTGGAAGATGGGTTGAGAGCCCTTGCAGGGCCTGATTTAGACCTTAAGTTGAAAAGTCTGATAAACGATAATATTGAAACTACTTTATGCCACTCAGAAAGAATCCCACCTGAAAAATGTTAAATATTGTTAAAAAACACGAGTTGCAATAAATAGAGGGCACAATATATTTATCAAACTTTAGATTTGGATTTATATCGTGTTGTTTATGTTTTGAAGAATTTGATCATTTTCAGAAAAAATATGCTACAAAAAAAGCTGAAAAAGCTGAAAAAATAAGGCTAAAGTGATATTTCTGAACTTTTGTGATTACACAGACATTTGTCTTATGATTAAACCTCAAAGGATACATTTAAGAACATCTTTTAACACATTTCTTTTGGATTGACAGGATATAGTCTGAATAGCGTTCGGTTTAATCCAAGATATTCATTATTGTCAATATTGCCCATCTCTACAATGAAACACTTTTTCAGTTAGTGCCGATAATGAGTCACAAAAGTTGCTTATTTCACTTTCCACAGCTCAAACCGCGTTGAAACAACAAAGAAAAGGTTCCTCGAAGTGCAAAGAAAACGCACATGATAAATATTGAGCCACAAGACTGTTTTGATAAGTCGATGTAGTCATTATCGTGACTGGCCGCCCTGGTGAAATGAAACCGTTAATAATCTGTGGCAAAAATGACATTAGAGACTATACAAAATTATTTTTACCGCCGATGGTAAACGAGACAGGAGGTAGCACTGGGCGATATAGTGATACAACTGGAATTGGCCTGTACCAGATTTTTTTTGTGCATGAAATAAAGTAAAATCTGTACCGATATATTGTAAAAGCATCTGTTTGGGTGAAAACGAGACAACAGTGCTTTTTCTGCATCTAATTAGAGAGTGTTTTATTCTACGAGAAGCAGGATGTGCGCTGTTAGCATGCTAATATGTTAACTTTACAGCGAAGTTGGTGAAAATCGCTTTTTAACACATGGCGTTGAATATTTAGGATGCTCAGAAGGCATTAAGTAATTGAGCCATGCACGTGGATTATTTAATAGTTTAAAATGTACTTTTTACTTAAGACAGTGAAAATGGAGGGCCTTGCCTTTTTAATGCCGTTGTCTGCTCAAACATTTTCCTGCCCATTTCTCTTATTGGTTACACTCTGTAAGGCCTGACAGGGATTCAACAGTGAATTGTGAACGATCAGGTTAGAGAAACATTAAACCCCTAACAACAAGTCTCTTAGTAGTGCCTTTTACTGCAGTTTTAAGACCTGCACTGAGGGAGGAGCCTGTTTTCTGCTGACATGATTCAGTTTTTGGGGGAATCTTAATCAGTTTGTCACCACTCTTAACTCATGCACTTTCTTTTTGTTGTTAAATGCCATCTTTAGTCTAACTCTTTACTGAGGTAAAAACCGCAGAATATCCTCTGATATCAACCAATAGCCCATCTGGAAATATTCTGCTGCTGGCACGAATCCCGCCCACTTAAGTTTCAGCCCTTGCACTGCTCAAACCATGACATCATATACTCGCTGTGGGCCTCGTGAAGCTGGGAGGTTGATTAGGGCTGCAACTAACAATTGTTTTCCTAATATTTTGTACAACAGTTTTTCTTTCGATTAACTGATTAGTTGTTTAGAACGCGAAAGGCCTGAGAATATTAGATTTTTACTCAATTTGACCCAGATAAAGCTAAGGTGAGGTTACTTGAGGACGTCCTGATGAAGATATTTACAGACACAAAAGGTTTATGATCAAAAACACTAACATATTTACATATTTCTTGTGTCTTTTTCAAGTAATTCTTGCTTTCATAAATCATAAACCTCTTCTCTCTGCAGACAACATGTTATGGAGTCTTTTTATAGGCCAGAACACTATTATTTGAGAATTAAATTAGTTGACTCAATAATGTATTAGTTGCGATTAATCAGTTAACTTTCTGCCCTATGTGTGTTATCTGTCTGTACTTTGTAGCAGCTTAAAAAGTTATACAACTCAGGGCCCTGTTTAAATGTTTATTTTCTGAACCTGATGAGCAACTAGCTGCCCTTCTTCTCAGAAACGGCACAAACATAACGATCAACACACAGAATTCTTAAAAGAGACAGTTAATTAACAGCTCCTGTGCGGATGAATGTTGTACAATGGTGTTATTTAAGGCTCTTTCTGAATATAAACACTCAGCCGCGTGGTTGCGTCACTTTGCCTGGAAAAGTGACATAACTCTGTGAATTTTGTGAAAACATGTGAGAATCTCTAGCGACAAAGCGGATCTCACAGAGAAAAACATGACTTATGCTGAATCCTTTGTCCTCCCTCGATGGAGACGTCTGTTTTCTCTTACAAAAGCAGATGGACGCGCTCCATCTAGCTTCTGTCCTCAGTGAAAAGGGTATTTGGGTTTTTTGTTGTGGTATCAGAATCAGTGCTGAGTTTTCAAATCAAAATTGAGTCTGGAATTGTAGGTTTTAGTGTCATTATTCAATACGGTTCCTGCTGGGTCTGTTCTTCTTCCGATATCAAATGGCCCTCGCTGCACTGTTAACTAAGATTTAGGCTAGCAGCTACCGTTATTAACCTGATTTCAGTACAAGACAGTGCTGAAAAAGAAAGGATAAAATGTCCAAAATACATGCGTACGAGCAGATCATTTGGCCTGGTATGGAAGATGATTTGTTTCACCAGATTTTGATGTATAAATGCTGGAGAATTTTTCAACTCTGAACTTTTCACCCTGAAATAACATGTTTGAATTGTCTTTATTCTGAATTTCACCTGCTGGATTATTATTTACACTGTTTTCCCAATTAAAAAAAAAGTTCTAAAGTGAAAAAAACCTGCTTTTAAGTATTCAGTGCATAGAATTTTAATTAAAAGTCAACAGTTTTAAATGAAAGTGTAAAAATGCAGTAAAAACATTCATAGCAAAGATTCTCTCACTTGAATGCCTTGCTCTGCTAAATACACTGTGAACTTTACACTCTGAATTTAGAATTGTTGAATTCAAGGGCTTGAAAATGTATGCGCTGAATGTTTAATTGCTGAACTTTTCATACATAATGAAATACACTATGAAAATGTATACTGTACAATCAAATAGAAAATAATTCAAGCGTCTCGGAGTTAAAAAGAAATCCAAGTGAGATATTTGCCAACTCCGAATCTGATGAAACAAAGTATCTCCATAGAGTGGCCGTTGGATGCGGGACTTTGGCTTGAAGGGGATGTGTGGAGGTGTAACTAGACTCTGGGGCCGGGCACAGGGGCCAGGCCGGGCAGCAGAGCACTGTGAGCCCTGTGCGCCTGCAGCCTCCTGTTTCCTGTGGCCTGCTGACTCAGGGTAATGTGCCCCCTCCCTCCCTGCCGTCCAATGCCCGCCATGGGACAAATATCCAGTGTCTCCCCTGGGACGGCCCCTCCACACAACCAGCAGCGTTGAATAATACTAATAAAACTGCTACGCGCCACTAACGAGGGTGAATGTTAACGAGTAAAAACAGCCCTTGTTTCATAACCAAACGTTTACAAGATCGAGCCAGGAAAAGTGTATATTGGTATAATTTGTTCCTTATTTTTACACCATGTTAAACGAAAAGTATGAACATTTGTGGAGGGGGACAGTCACCTGCATAATACGGAACATTCTCCATGGAGATGGATACGTTTTATGCCATACTGTGGAATATTGTAGCTAGGGCTGCACGATATTGGAACTTGCGATTTGGGGGTCAAGTATTGCAATAACGATATCCTTGCGATATTTTTTTCTCATTTGCATATATTTTCTTTTCTTTTCCATGTATAAAGGATAACAATTAAGTACTCAAGTCTTACTTAAAAACATAGCAGCTTAGGTACAAATACACACACATTGGAGACCTTTGGAGTGTAGCTTTGTCCATTACTTTGAAAACTATAAAAAATACATTACTGAGGCATTTTTGAACAGTTCAGACATTTTATTCACCTTCATTTATGTGTGTATGAAATAATAAAAAGTTATGAGGATTTTAAGGCAAGAGCTTTAACAAAAAACAAACATTCATTCCTGTGTCTGCACTTAGCAAAACAGAGCTTTTGGGGGTGAACATTTGAGGGTCAAAAGTAAAAACAAGCATGAATGATGCATTTAACCATTCCAAATTATTGTGCATCTTTGTAATATGCATATTGCAACAATAATAATATTTTTTTTATATATTGTGCAGCCCTAATTATAGCCAATGAAACCACATTTCCATTCAGGCCAATTACGAGTCAGGTTTGTGGAGGTGCAAGCCCACTCACAGTAAGAATGCACAAAAAAAATGTGTAATAAAACCATCCAAAATAAAAATACAAAACAACAATGTGCTTTTGTTTAAATCTATTTTTTGGCTAAAAAGTTACATACTGTGCCATTTAAATGTTAAATGTCATGTTATGCTTTTTTTGGGGTACTTAATGTCAAACTATACCATAAGTAAAGTAGATCATCATTGTCCACTTTGTTCATTGTAAACAGCAATAGTGATCTATAACGACTTAGTAATAGAAACTGATAAGCCCCGCCTCTTCATAGTGACATCACACCATAACAAGCAGCAGATTGTCATTTATGTGTTTTTATTTTATTCATCTTTTATTTTAGAACTCTACATGTGTCACTCAGGGTCTTAATTTTACAAATAATCTAAGGTGAGATAAACTAAACCCAGAGATGTGGGCGGGGATAGGGGGTAGGTGAAAACAGGATTTTCTGAGCACTCGAGCCTCGGTTGCAGGACAATACAGGATTAACTCAAACATGCAGGAACACAATACAACTTTGAGTAGAATAATGAAGAGGAAACAGTGTTGTAATAAGATTAAAAGCTCATTAATAAACAAAAATACCCAGTTTAAAAATAACACATTTGGAAAAAGCCCGGACTATATTCATGAAGAGTCTTTATGGAAAAGCGGATGGATGATTAAGCGCAGAGCATGCCGTGTTGGGATTAATCATGCTTATTTCAGGAGGTTTAGTGTGGCCCCAGCACAGGAGGGTGTCGCGCTGACCTGTGTGTGCAGTCAGGGGCCGCTGTTGTCACACACTTCAGGCTTCTCATTTACAAACGTCATCAGCCAAGCAAAAATGTTCTGTGCTGGGTTCAGATCAGTCTTCAGGCTATACTTAAAGTTCCCGAGACTATTCATTTCATTTAAAGGGTTAAAGTGTGTTTGACAGGTTTTTATGATTTTCTAGTTTTGACTTTATTTGGTGGAATAATAATACGTGTTGCAAATATAAAAGACAGTTTTACACCAGCCAAGTGTCTGTTTATGAAGAAAAGTTGAAAAGCGTGTCGGAATTTACAGGAAGTGGAGCTGAGGTCCAAAACATGATGACATCACTAGGGAGACACACTAGGGACAATCTACAACCAAGAAACTCATCATCAAAATCATGAATTCAACAAAATACAGGTGTTCCCATCTATTTTTATATCAAATAATAATTTCTGTGGCAACTTTTCTTCACAAACAGACACTTGATTGGTGTAAAACTACATCGATATTGGTGTTATTCCTCAAAATTGAGTTGTTACGCCTCAAAATTAAGTAAAAATGAGAAAATCATGAAAACCTGTAATACGCACTTTAAGTTTGAGACTCGCGTGGGTACAGATATGCACTGAGGCTTCTGTCCGTCCTTTGGGCTGCTCAGGGATGCAGAGCCACGGAGCTGTACATACAATACTTAGCTTGCTGCTGTGGCCGATAACCGATATGTGCTGACACCAATTTTTTTACATCTTAAAATTTGTTGCAAGAACAAAAATGTATGTTAAAGGACATGTATTTCCCAATGTGTGATGTCATCGTCTATCTGTGACGTGGCTCTAAGCTGCTGCACTGTTAAGTCCATAAATCATCGTCAGACTTGTTCTGGGCATTTCCGCCGTCAAATCACGATCATTACAACCGTCGGCATTAGCCCGTCAGAGGGAAGTTTGCAGTTGTTTATCCCACCTATGTAATTCCCTCTGCAGCCAGTAGATGGAGACAAAAGTCAGTTACTGAAGTGGGAACGCCAGTGACACAAGTACTTTTGTCTTCTTTGTAAAAATGCTTTTTAGTATATTTTAAAGGCCAGTGGGCAAGGCAAGTTTATTTGTGGAGCCCAATTCATACACAAGCAATTCAAAGTGCTTTACATAAATTACATGAAAATCACAAAATAGCTTAAGACATACAAAATCATTATAAAAACACTTTAAAAGAGAAGAGTGCCGATAATTCAGATTCTTACTCTATTTTCAGGTTCCTTTCCTTCCTTTCTGCAGCTTCTAAACATTCAGAATGCCTTTTTACTTCATAGTCTTTTTGCCCATCAGACCGCTGTCCCTCATCCTTCCATTCAATCTCTTCGCTTTCCAGTTCTCAATTTTATGACAACTGGGTACTTTTCGGTCATAGAAATGGCATTTTGTTCACAAAAATCTTATCTCATATGCACAGCTAAACAGGACTGTTTTTAACCTGGTTTTGAACGTTGTCAGAGCAGAGTCCCGTCTCACATCTCCAGGAAGAATGTTCCAGTTTTTAGCCGGAACTGAAACACTGATTCCTCCAGCAAAGAAAACAAGGGGAGAGAAGCATTTATTTGTTGGTTGTTTTGTTGTTGCGCTGGTCACTTTTTTTTTTTTCTTAAGTTGAGGTTAATATTTAGCCTTAAAGTTGAAGTAGAGATTCTAAATGAACTTTTCACCTCAGTAAAAATACCAATGTGTTTATGTGGCACGTAAAATACTTCGTGGCTCGATTGTGATCATCTATTTATAGCCTGCTTGCTCCTCTGTTTCCATTTTTACTCATTAGTCTTGTTTAAAAAGACAAATCTGATGTACTGAGGACAAAGTGGGAACGACACATGGGCACACACAAACACGCCGCGCGCCAGGAAATACTGGCACCAAATATCAGCTGAAAATATCGGCCAATACTTAAACCAACACATCGCCCATCCAGTGCTGACCGCCGCAGACCGTTTTGAACTCGGATCAACAATAGAAGCTCAACTTTTTAAAAAAAAGTGACCAGAACAAGCTGCAACAACAAAACAAACAAAACAAAGAACAAATAAATGCGTCTCTCTCCTTGTTTTCTTTGCTCTTTCAAACAGACGCGACCTAAAAGCTGCCATGTTTGTTTTCCTTGTTGGTCTGTTTCTTCTCTTTTGGTCATTTCTCTAACTTACTTTCGAGCGCCCTCTTGTGGTCATTTACTCGATCAGAGATTTGACATTAGACGGTTGGATATATAAACTCATTGATGGTAACTACGCTTGGAACGAAGGATAATGGAGCAGAAACGAGCCTTTCGAGGCACTGGCCCTGACGAATGGCCGCCTAGAATGTGGGATATTGTTGCTAAAGTTTACTTCTTGTTTTGTTGTTGGTTTGTATTTCCTTTTAATCTATTACAGCTCGAGCCAGACCGTCTTTGATCAATAGAAAGCACCTATGTCATTACAGACTCTGGGCCTGAAGATTGGAGTAACTCACCCTCTTTTTATCTCTTCTCTGGCTCTTTTCTCTCCACTTTTTTGTCACGCTCTTTCGCTTCTTTCTGCCTCTCTCCCTCCCCCTCCTTCCTCCCTCTCTCTCTCTCCTCTCATGTGAAAACTGATCAGTGTAATCCTCCGCAGCTGGGTTTAACCTACTTCACTTCGACCTCACGTTAACAGCCGCAGCACCTCCCTCCACCGCACATGTATAATACACACTCGCAACACACGCAATGCAGTACTACCACTACCACTACCACTACTACTGCTGTTGTATTCGCAGGGTTTTTGCTGCACCTTTTATTGTTTTGGTGGCTGTGGTCCAGTCACCAGTTTCTTGGTCGACTAAAGACCCGCCCCATCGACCGATTAGTCGACTAAAAGGGGGTGTGGCAAAAAAATATTAAAAACTATAAAGTATCTCCATGTATCTGAGCCAAACTGCACTCAAAAGACCGCAACTGCACAGGAGTTCATGCTATTTATACAGAAAAGTACTAGCGAACAGAATATTTGTATGTATTTGTATGTTAAACTCACTTCATAGCTTCTCGTTTTTGCCACGCATATAATTTTAATCTTAATAAAATGATTAGTCGACTAATAAATATCTTGGTCGACTAAGACACCATCAACCGATTAATCGACTAAACAACTAAAAGATTACAGCCCTAGTTACCAGTATCATCAATATTTCCTCAAAACTTAAAGAATAAATAACTGCCATAACTAACCATGGTAACTAATTACAGATACTCAACTTATGCTGCGTTCCAGTTGTCCTTGGAGGTTAGAACCCCGAGTTTATCTGAACTGGCCATTTCAACATGGCTACCCCCTGCGTTTAGATGGAGTTTAACGTCTGACAGTTAAACTTTTGATAGTATTTATATATTTTCCTTTTACTTGCTCTGTACTGTCCCTCTGCTGCTCCTGCGCTCAGCCTCTGCACTTCTAAATGCAGGGATGTTCTTATGCTAATGTTACTTAATAAAGTGACTTAATTGCATCCACTTTTTGGCTGATTTGGCTTTCCTAGTTTTTATTATTTGATTGAATGTATCTGACTCGATGACTGGAACACAGAAACGGGTAGAAAACGTCTCTCCGAGTTCCGATCTCTAAGGATAAATGGAGCAGTATTATTGTAATTGAGTAGATTTTTGGGGTTATTGTACTTTTTTGGGTAGATATAATTCTATTGAGTATATTTCTTACCATGTCATTGTAATGAGGTGAATTTAAAATCATAGGAGTTACTGACATACGTCCCTCTTTTCTACACAAACAAATGAACAAGTGGCACTGCCTTGCCTGCTCTGATGGGCCAGAGCTCAGAGTGGATTGTGGTTTAAAACAACTCACTTCTGTGTTAAACAGTTACATTTATCATGTTGTTTTTGTTACTTTGATTTTTGAGTAAAAGACACATCTAAAATGTTACCCAAAATGTAACTAGCAACTAATACTTCGAGTAGTATTTTTCATGTACTTTAACTTAAGTAAACTTTGGGAGCAGTACTTAGAACTGAGTACATCTTTAGTTATTTAACCGTACTTTTATTTAAAGTGCGTATCACCATACGACTTTTACTATTTTCTCATTTTGACTATATTTTGTGTATTAATACCGGCTGTAAAAAATAAATTATAGTTTTACACCAATCAGGTAGCCATTTGATAGATCTGTTGAAAATGACTGGCAGTAAACAAACTGATGGCATCACACCAGGGAGACAAAAGTTATGCATAATTTACACAAAAGATACTTTTTTGATCCTTTGAACATTGATTCAATAGAATAAAGGAGTTCACATGTATTTTTCTTTGTCAAATAAAAATGATCAGTTACATTGGATGAGTTTTAGCCCAGTGTACAGGATGGCTTCTTGGTCATTTCTCAGTGTGATGTCATCATTTACAACCAGGAAGTAAAGACCTCTCATTATCAAAGTTAACTGTTCGTAACCAAACAGACAATAACACTGTATAAAACAAGACAGGTCAAAATACGATGATGTCATTAACTGTTTTGGAAGTTATGCATGTCTCTGCGTCTCCCATAACCGGCCCCGTTCTCCTCTGTGTCCTCAGGACCCCGGCCCCTCCCCGCCCTCCCCCACGCTGGGACACAAGCCGCTGCAGCTCATCGAGGTCAAAGCCAGGGGGCGCTTTGGCTGCGTGTGGAAGGCCCAGCTGCTCAATGACTACGTGGCCGTCAAGATCTTCCCAATACAGGTACGCACCAGTCACAGGCTCAAGAATATACCTGGAATTACTAGTGTTTGTGTCAAAGTATGAAAACCCGAACCCAAATGAGGCCAAATGTAGGGTGCGCGAGCCAGGTGTGGGCCTATTCAGTTCTTTTCTCGGGACATGAACCACGATTTTGATGCAATTTTGGCCTTAGAAGGATAAAAACATGTGCTACTTTTTTCTATTAACTTGTTGCTAAATAACACAGAACTTTACTTTTCAATAAATTACAATGTATGTTGAATGTTGTCCGTATATGCCGTATCAGAAGTGTGTTTGTTTTAAGGATATAGGCTAGAGCTCTAAATTTTTAATAATTGAGAAAAAAAAAATTCTTCATAAGGAAGATCTGTGTTTATGATTTATGCTACTTATTTGCTATTAGGCAAAATAAAAAAATCACCATTATTTGTCATGTTTTTATCTGCGCTCACTCTTCCCCCGATTAAAAAAAACGAAACAAAAACATACACACATACTCTTTTTCTTTTTTTTTTAGAACTACGTAAACCAGTTTAAAGTTAATTTTTTTTTTGGGGGGGGGGGTTTATTTAATGACACAAAAGCCAAAAGTAGTTGTAGCGCGTTCAAAAGACTATTCCTGGATCTAAAAATGTAAAATAACAAGTGGCAGAATAATAATTTAAAAAAACCTCCGCTGTTAGAATATTGCACCTGTAAGCTTCTGTGGAACTGTTTTCTTCCTGTATCTGCGAAAATATAACGGCTTAACCTTTTCCTGCCTGTACCACAATGGACACAATGTTGTCACAATGTGAGAACCAGATATTCGATAGTACAGCAGAATTGAAAATAACACATAAATATTGGGACCTAACTGAGATTAAATCCAGAGAACCCCAATAGTCAATTTAGAAAACCCTGCCAAAGTCTACGGTGGAATTTATGACAAAATGATAAAAAACAAAACACATGTTAAACTGTATTTGTGAGGTGACTGCTGCTGTAACGTTATTAAAATGTCTTTAAATTCTCTGCGTGGCGGTCACAGAGGTGTTTGTTGTGTTTACAGGACAAACTGTCGTGGCAGAACGAGTACGAGATCTACAGCCTGAGCGGCATGAAGCACGATAACCTCCTGCACTTCATCGGCGTGGAGAAGAGGAACCACAACCTGGACCTGGAGCTGTGGCTCATCACAGCCTACCACGACAAGGTACCCCTGACACCCAACAAACATCCAACAAATCACAGAAAGCGCAGAGGGCCTTTCTTTAAATAGATTGGAATTATGTTTTCTTTGCATATGCTGCCATCAGGCTCGATTTTTATTTATTAAATTTTTTTTTTTTTTTTAAAGCACCAGATTCCTTTTCACCATTTTGCTGATTATGTCCAATTTTCCATTTCCTCTTAAGCCGGAAATTGCATTGCATTGTTTTTAGTTCCTGATTTATACATCGTTTTTAGTTCCATTTATTACATTTTATCATTGTTGATTGAAATATTATCCTTTTCTACGTTTTACAGCACTTTAGGCAGTGTTGACTTTATTTTAAATTTTCTGTATAAATTAACCTTGACCTTGCGACTAGTATTCAGTGTTTCAGATGTAAACATTTTATGGTATTGTGACACAAGTAGCTACTGTTTGTGAAATGAGTCCATTCAAATGAATCAAATCAGCCTCTCCTTCCTAAAAATACTTCCTACTCTATTTAATAACCCTTGTGCTCTCTTCATTTGAGAGGTGCACATTTAGTCAAAGAGCAACATACATATCAAGAAAAAAAATACTTATTATATTTTTAAATTTGCATGAGTTGTATGTTGAGTGATGTTTTGGACCACCCAGGAAAGTTTCATAGCGATGAAATAAGAAATAAAATCAAAATCTAGATGGGGTCAACTGGACCTGAAGAGAGCCAGAGGTTAAAGTGTCCATCAGCGCCTCCTGTGTGCATGTGTAGGAGTGCACTGCCCTCTGGTGGCGGGACTGTGGGCCTGCAGCTGTCCTACATACTGTAACTGTGACCTGCTTTCATATGTGCATGTTTTATGTAAGAGCGGGGACAGGCTGATGCAACACGCACATGAACCATGAAACTTTGGCTATTTTTATGAAGCAGCTTCGTAAAAATAGGTTTGAACCAATGTCTTATTTCTTATTTATCATCGTCGTTCTAAATGAAGGAGACATTTAATACTTTATTTTTCTCAACATGGGTCAAACTCTGTTTTCAGTAAAGGATAATGTAGAGTGCTTGTGTCTGTGCTTGCAGGGCTCTCTGACAGACTACCTGAAGGCCAACGTGGTGTCGTGGACCGAGCTGTGCCACATCGCTCAGACGGCCGCGCGGGGACTGGCCTACCTCCACGAGGACGTCCCAGGACACCGCGACGGACACAAGCCCTCCATCGCCCACAGGTGAGACCTTTGAATGGCTACAAGTAAGGGTGAGCGATATTGACTAAAATTGATATCAGAATGTAATTTTATATTATCTCTAATGGTCTTCATGCAATATTTTAACAATGCATCATGGGCTGAAGTTCATATACTGCACAAAACATAAACGGACCATAAAATGAATCACTTTATCACTTTATACCCTTGTTTGGGAAGTTACACTAGACGTTTCTATTTTTATTGAGGTCATTTTCAGTAGTTTCAATAATAGATGATGTACTCAGCATTCTAATTTTGCAGCTATTGCAATATTATCTGTTTTTTTATACATAGCCCGCCTCTAGCTGAAATGGACAAAATGGAAATGACTTCATCACTATCCATTTCTAAACTGGTTCTTTTATAACTTTTATTGTGCCCTGTGCAGTGTAGTCTCAAATGTGAACTTGATGTTCAGGCCAGACACTGCAAGTGAATAGGAAAAACTCTTAAATTAAAATATATCAATTTGAAACCTCTTCTGTAGCTTACTCACATAAATGTAAGAAAAAATGTGTAAAAACGGCCAAAATTGCATATATTTGTGACATTTAAACCTGAAAAATGGACAGCACCAGGTTTAAATTTCTTGGTTCATGTTGTACACACATTAGTAAATGTACAGAGGGGATTTTGGATTTCTTACTTCGTTTTCGAATAAACTAGATCTGACTGAACATTTCCTGAACATCTTGTTCAGTACAAGATTGTGAAGTTTGGTGTGCTACTTTATGTCTCTAAGTCTCTGTGGATGGAAAATGCAAATCAAGGAAACAGACTTTGAAGTTACAATGTCCCAGAGAAATGTATGGATGAAGTGGATTAAATGTAATAAAACATCTTTAGGAGCCGATTGAAGCTTGTTGTTTCCACATAAAGCCTATATGTTGAGACTGTCTAAAACAACAAAAAATTGCCTTAATTTTCGACACATTTCAAATTTGGTTGCAGTCAGAGCATTTGTCAGAGGTTTAGCCAAGTTAACCAGGCCATACATTCCCATTTCAACTCCGCTCTTTTCTGTTCTCAGGGACATCAAGAGTAAGAACGTGCTGCTGAAGAACAACCTGACGGCGTGCATCGCAGACTTCGGCCTGGCACTCAAGTTTGAGGCGGGGAAATCAGCTGGGGACACCCACGGACAGGTACAAAACGGGGCGCGAGGAGACGGGACATTTGGGAGAAAACGTGTGTAAAAACATCCCTCTCTTTGACGTAAGGTGGGAACGCGGCGGTACATGGCTCCGGAGGTGTTGGAGGGGGCCATAAACTTCCAGCGTGACTCGTTCCTGAGGATCGACATGTACGCCTTCGGCCTGGTGCTGTGGGAGCTGGCGTCACGCTGCACGGCCGCAGACGGTGAGCTGCTCTGGGCACCAGGGGGCACTGGACACAGTCACCCCTTTACAGCAGGGCTATTCAGCTCTATTTTACCCAGGGCCCAGTTTTTCAGATGGTTTTGTCCTCTGGGCTGGAAACGTGTCCAATGCTTTTGACATACACAAAAATATAATACGAAAGGATTTAACAACATCTGCAGAACTGCCCATCCAGAACTGAACCAGAATTTATTTAAACCAGGTCTGGACTAGGTCTAAGCCAGGGCTAAATCATTTCAGATTTTCAGCCATAATACACTTCAGTCATCATATTTCAACCTTTATTTGATTTAAAATGTGTTTTAAAGTCTCAAATGTACAAGTCGACTATTAAAATTGTTAGTTGGTGCCCTAAAGAAAATGCATAGTTAAATAAATACAATTAAATATAATAATAAAATGATGAGTAAATACAAAAATGGTCTTTCCTGCTTGCACTTACGTCACCATTTTTATAGTTTTTCTATCTCCAAATAGCGTATTTCTGTCTAAAAAAATAAACCTGTTAGAGGAAAACTACAGTTCAAAGTATTAACTGTGGTGCGTGGTGTCCAGGCCCAGTGGACGAGTACATGCTCCCGTTCGAGGAGGAGGTGGGACAGCACCCGTCGCTGGAGGACATGCAGGAGGTGGTGGTGCACAAGAAGCTGAGGCCCTGTCTGCGGGACTGCTGGCAGAAACACACGGTGAGACGCTCAATACTGCACAGGACTCAGTGTGGGAGTGGGAGCAGGGGCAAAAATTGTACTCAAGGAAGAGTCATTTTAAAGGGTAAGAGTATATCATTTGAATTTAATGTCATTTGAAGGACAATGATTAAATAATGCACAAAAATTTGGTGTTTTCAAAGCACAGACAAAAAAATATATAAAAACATAATCATGTCTAAAGGAGCAGCGCAAGAAACACACACGTTCAAATCATTTATCATTGTCAACATGTTAGAAGTACTGCCCACCTCTGGGAGGATGTAGGAGTAGTTTTGGTAGTTGCTGTGGGGGTAGTTCTGTTTCTTCCCTGCTGCGCGAAGGAAGTCATTCAATGATTAAAAGCATCGCTGTGGTGGTCATTCGGAATTCAAAAAACTGTAGTTACACATTTTTAAAAATATTTTTTGAGTGGTTTTAGGAGTAGTTTTGGGAGTGCAGTATTTGAAGCAGGTTTGAGTACATTTGGGAGTGATTTAAGAGTAGCTTTGGGAGTAGTTTAGGAGTACGTTTTGGGGGTAGATTTGGTTGTAGCTTCGGGAGTAAGTTTAGGAAAACGTTTGGGAGTATTTTAGGAGTACTGTTGGTAGTAATGTCGGGTGTAGTTTTAGGAGTAGTTTGGGAATAAGTTTGTGTAGTTTGGGGGAGTAGTTTTCAGAGTAATTCTGGGAGTAGATTGTCCGGTATAGTTTTAGGAGTAGCTTTGGGAGCAGCTTTAATAGTAGTAACTTGTATTAGTAGCAGCAGTAGTTGCAGTAGGGTTAGTGGTAGTAGCTGAAGCAGCAATAGTAGCTTCAGTGGTATTAGTAGTATTAGTTACAACACGTAGCCGCTACAGTACTAATGGCTGAAGCAGTAGCTTTTGTAGCAGCTGTGATAGCATTAGCCGTAGCATCTGAACCCTGTCGTCCCGTCCCAGGGCCTGGCCATGCTGTGCGAGACGGTGGAGGACTGCTGGGACCACGAGGCGGAGGCGCGTCTCTCGGCCGGCTGCGTGGAGGAGCGGATCGGACAGATGCAGCGGCAGGCCCCCCTCATCGGCCCGGAGGAGATCACCGTCGTCACCATGGTCACCAACGTGGACCTGCCGCCCAAGGAGTCCAGCTTATGATGACGAAAACCGGAAAACGGCGCCGCACCCGCCCTGGTTGGCTGGTTTTTGACTGAGGATATAGTCTTCTTTGAGTGCAGGCCGCTACTTCTTCAGGAAACCCCACGCTCGGCCGGATCTCACCAGGCCTTGTGCCCCCGGGGGATTGGGGCCGTGAACTGACGCCGGAGCGAGACACTTCGCTCCAGACGCGACATGTACAGATCACCACAAGGGGGCGTCCTGCTCCCGTCACATTTGCTGTTTTTCTTCTGTGTGTTTTCCTCCCTAAAGACAATTGTTCTGCCAATAACAGCTTCTGAATGTCTATAGTGTAATGCTGCTGTACATAGTGTAACACGGACACTCGACTCGGACGGGGGAGGGGGGTCAGCGGGGGGAGGGGGGGGTCCATTCTCAAGCATTACGACAATATACGAAAACCATAAACCTCCTTCAACCAGGTTACCTCAGATCCGACGGACAGTAGACTCGCCCCCCCAGCACCACCAACACCGCCACCAACACCGCCCCAAAGCCCGCCTCGCTCCATCACCTGCAAGCCCCGGGCGCTCATGGGTAACGTAGTCCCCCGCAGCACCAAGAGCTCATACCCATCACTAACCCGCGGAATTTTGAAACCGATTCGTATTTTCTTCGCTTTGTTCTTAAAGTGCCTATGACAGGTTTAAATACTCACTTTTTTGTATATAATCCATCTAATTTATTTATAGAGCACGTTTTATAATCAAGACTGTTTCCAAAGTGCTGCACATAACTGATAAAAGAAAGAAATAAAACATTCCTCAGTTTCGCAGATGTAAATAAAAAATAATAAAACACATAAGTTTCAATTAAAAACAATAAAACCTAAATAAATAAAGTTATATTTAAGATTTTGCACATTTTTAAAACTATTTTTAGCCCTACTTTGGCAGTGTTTTTGATTGAACATTTTACTTCTCACACTAGGAAATTCTATGACTGTTACCTAGCAACCATGTTTTAAAAAGCGCTAATACTCCTCTAATGACACTAACATTATTATTTGACAAAGAAAAAATATGAGAGTTGAGTTCATGTTGAAGGCAAGACACCACAGGCAAAACTCATTTTTTCCAATGTTTTATTTTTTATTTTTTTACCCTCAATATAACGGCTTTCATGTGGAGACAACAAACTGTCCAATCTGCTCCTAAAGATGTTTGATTATTTTATTTAATCCACTTCATCCCTATCCCCACTGTCTCCAAATTTTACATGATTGTACAAAACAAGATTTTGACACAACTTACAGAAAGATTTGTTGATTTGTTTGTTGATTGAAGTAAAAAAAAGGGTGAAATTTGAATTTTTAGGTCAATTTTCACTCTGATATAGTTTACTCAAATCCTTATTAACAAAAATAGTAACAAAACGAACCAAGTAATTTAAAAATACATTTTTCAGATTTAAAGTACCCAAATGTGTTTAATTTTGGCCGTTTTTGCCTTATTTCTATTTGAAAACATTACATGATGAAAAACTTGTAATACATTCTTTTTCTTACATTAATGTGAATAAATACAGGAGAAGTTTCAGATTGATATTTAAATTCAAGATTTTTCCCTGTTCACCTGCAGTGTCTCGCCTTAAAGGGTCAGAAAAAAGTTTTCAATGAAACTTGTGCGATGTGACCATGTTTTGGAACTCTGCTCCTGTAATTTTCGACATACTTTTCTATCTTTTCTTCAATAACAGACACATATCAATTATCATTTTATATCTACAACAGGTTTTATCCACCAAACGAAATAAAAAAAAAAAAAAAATTAAAAACCTGTCATACGCACTTTAAAGGCTTGGCACTTATTTCCATCAGGGCAGCTTGGTCTGGCGTGGTCTGGTCTGTTTTGTAGTTCTATTCCAAGCAAAAACCGAGAAAGTGGCCGCTGGTTTTGAAGCGACGTTTGCCGACAATAATAAGTGTTCTCAGCCCATGCATACGTGGGATCGTGCTCCTCTGGGGATTCACAAGTTTCCCATCTTTCTTTTTTGAAGTTTGGTTGTTCATTCTTTCATTTGTGTACCTGCTTATTCTTTTTACCGGCATCAGGTGTCAAAGGCAGATCACGAGGAACTCTAGCTCACGTCATCAGGTTGACACATTTATGCAATCAAAACGTTCACGCAGGTCATAGTTCGCAGAGGAGTGTCATCTTCTTCATCTTGGTGCCATCGTGCTGCTGGTTCTGGAGATGTCAGGCCAACGGATGTATCTGCTCCACGCCCACGAACCCCCAGGGACCCATGGGTGTCCTCTGAGGGGCTCCAGAGGTCTTTTTCTGGGGGTTTCCTTTGAGGGACTGCGAGCTCTGGTGCAGACTGATACCTGGGATGGTCTTTCAGGTCACACTTTGGACGTTTTGTTACTTTAAAGGACAAATATTGTGCGAAATTGGCTTCTTTTTTTGAGCGTTTGACCATGTTCCATCATCAAAAACATACCTGAAGTTCCATTTAGCTTCACTCACGGTAGTTTGATGAATCCCGGTTAGAAAATCCTCTCCCAGCCGACTGTCAGACACACCCTGCTGAATTCAGAGGTTTGTCCAAAAAAATTACGTTACTAATCTGAGAATTTGTGCTGTTTTTAAGTCCGTAAATCATCGTTCTGAGCATTTCTGCCGTCTAAACACTAAAAACACTACAACTGCTCGACTAACACTAATTCCTTCACAAACGCTCGAGTGGTAACATGTTCAGCCTGTGTAAGCGCTGTGCAGCCTGTAGATGGCGCCTAAACTCAGTAAGTGCAGCAGAAATACAGATGTTTGTTTTGTTTTGTACAAACCTTTTTTAAAAAGTTCTACAACATGTGACGCCAAACGTAAAACTTGCTCGAGCATGTTTAAAGGCGAATAACAATACAAAAAAATGCATATTTGTTCTTTAAAACAATCTCTAAAATTCTAATGGTTTTAACTAAATATATCGAATGAGTATTGAAATGCAGAGATTACTGTATTGTAAATGAAATTATAGCACAGAATAGTTTTCACACACAATCCTTTTACTCCTACTTGAGTTTAAAATTTTACAGTGTCACAGTACTTTTACTTGAGTAAATGTTGTGACAAAACCTTCATATTGACTTAACTTAATTATTAAGTTACCTCATTTTTTTTTTTTTTGTGGTCTGCCCTTTAAAATCCCATGTTTAGTGCATTGTCTAATGTAGGGCTGAGACCATTTCATTGATTCATCGCAACAAATCGATTATTTAAATAATTGTCAACCAATTTGATGATGGAATACTACATTTTTTACACAACCTCAAAAACTCGCTAGGTGCTGAGAAAAAGCATGAACTAATGCAAAATGACTCAAAAAACATGAAAATTTGGCGTTTCCATTATTGTTGGAAGTATACTCTGTGAAGCTGTTCTCAAGCAGCGTTTCTTCAGCTTCTTCTCTGTTATTTATTGTAAAAATCAAACTAATCGAGTATCAAAATGATCATTAGTTGCTACCCTAATCTAATGTTTTGTCCTTCAAATTACAAAAGAGGCATAATATTTAGGGAGCCAACAAAGTGTGTCCCGAGAGACCACCCCAGCCCACCACCATTCAGGGATTCGTACTATGCTTTTGCAAGTTATATGCAACCAGTGCCGCAAACTCCCCTACTCTTCTGTAGGACGCTGCAGGGGCGACTTTCAATACACGGTTAACTTGTAGCATTTTTTTTATCCTTGCATATTGTTGTGGCGTATTTATTTTCTTTTAACAGTGAGGTTTGGGTTCAGCGCTCAGGAGCAGCGATCGTCAGGGGGCGGCTTTCATTCAGGAAATACTAAATATGAACTGTACGTGCTTCTTTCTGTGAGGGAATGTTGCGCAGAGTGAACTATAAGGGGCGCTCTTTCCCTGCCAGTGGTTAGAGCGGCATACTCTGAGGTTCATTCATCCACAGTGGCAGGACACTGGGGTTCTGGGAACTGGGCCACCATATCTCCACCTCTCGGTCTGTTCCATATTCATGCAGGATCTTTGGGACTGTTTCTTCCTCTCCTGGAACACACTGAGCTGGCGCTGTGTGTCGGAGGACCTCAGGGTGCTCATGGTGCTCGGGTCGTCCTGGTCCCTCTCAGGTTTTAGCCTTGTTGCTCTGGATGGCGGGTGTGTGAATGTACAGGAGCGTGCCGGCTGCAGTCTGAACTTCCTGGGCCCGCGCGGAGCTCACAGCCCTCTCAAACCTCGCTGTCTTGGTGCCCACTCTGCAGCGGTCTGTACAGAATGACTTGTATCACTATATACTCTGAGCTGATGTGTCCAAGTATGTGTTCTGCTTCAGTGTTTCCTCTACATTCAGACTTTAATCACTTCATGTTTGCGCTTGAAGCTACAGGCTCAGTGGAGAAGTCCTCACTGGAATGGCCCTCACTGGTGTTCTCCAGGATTCTGTCCCAAACCCCGAGGGCTGCATGTGTAGAACTCTGAAAGAGACACTGTAATAGAGGACACACAATCATTGACTACACCTACTGACTCTGACAAGTCAAATCCACCTTTTAAAAGTGATTTAGAGGAAACATTGAATTGTCACGATTGTATAATGGTATGGCTGCCAAGCCAACAAATATATATATATATATATATAAATATATATAAAAGAACAAAAAATAGAAAACACTACTTTCTGATGTTTAAGTCTCTGCAGAGCTGCAGCACTGACCCATGACCTGCTACAGCCCTACAACAGTCAGTTATTAAACAAGTCAGGAGCTGAGCCTCAGGACTGGTTGGGCCCCTGCTCTCAGGGTCCCTGGTCAGTGCTATGGCTCTGCTACAGGAGCTGGTAATGGTTTGTATCTGCTCAAGTCATCCATGTGATGTAAATAAATGTTTTTAGATTGTGATGGTATTTGTCTCTTTGTTCATACATTCTTGCGCTGCTCTTTCACATTAAGCTCATACTATAATATGCACATTAAAATAAGGGCAACACGTTCTGTTGTTCAAGTAAAAGTGAGCATGTTTTAATATCTTTAACATCTGTGCAACATTGTTCAAATGTTACATCACTGCATGACCTGTAATGTTTCACAATATTTACAAAAAATCGGCTTACATCAAACCATTCAAAAATTTCAAACAAGCTGAGAAGAATGGACAGACTATCTCTAGCCCACACAAACCAAAACACCAGCAATCAAGTGCACATCATTCTTCACACAGTATATATTAGAGACAATATATACTTAGTTACAAATTTCAAAATAAAAATACTGACAATGACATGAGATTTGAAGAGCACTCACAGCTCACACACAAAAGAGAAAAAGTGGTATGGAGCAGAATGAACTTTACCCAAAGAACTGTTCATGTGTCCGGACCACCTTCGCCAATCCTGACCCTCCTGCCACAAGACAGCAGCATCAAATACAAAATACAGTACCTTCTTGATGTCAGATAAGATTAGATTACAATCAATGACGGCACCATGGAGAAAAAGTTTGCACAAAAAAATGGGTGACAAAAGATATTTTCAAATCTTGACAGTTTGTAACGTGGTGCAGTAGGGACATATGAACAGGTGCGAGCGGGCTATCCAGAAAGTGGGTGCAGGGGTTCTTCAGTGTTTTAGTGTCCTCTTGTACCCCCACCCCCCAAAACAAAACAGAAGTACAGTACTCATGATACACCATAGTTTAAAACATACACATAAAGACATACACATATAAGGCTTGAGTTCTCAACTCTTTGTAGTATTATTGCCATCATATTTGTAAAGCTCAAAATAAATAGAGTACTGTACACAAATAACTTATACGAGTAAACAAAATCCAAACAAAGGACAAGGCCCCTACATGTGAGAAAATCCTCTGCGTGTCCAGGCCCAGTTAGTGTAGTGTTTGTGGAGCAGTGGCTTTGCTGTACACAAGTACAAACAGACAGAGCCACATGAGGCGAGGTCCATCCACCCAAAAACTGCAGCTGTGCTGTCTCATGCGGCCCAGACCGTAATATTAAACATGATATGACGACAACCCCTTCAGAGCTGTAGTGCATCGGAAAAATGACCTCTCAAATGTTCAGCACAAGAGAACATGATTTTAAATACAGCAGCTAGAAAAAGCAGTAGTCTTTGGGTGGACTTTGCAGAAACTCAGTAACAGAGAAGACATGATAAACAGACATCAGCTGAACTGACTCTGTGAAGGGAACACTTTTCTGGTAAAGTTCATTCTGACTGAAAATGTTAAAAGCGCGGGAGAGGGGGACCTCTACAGGGCACTGTGAGGATGACATGATGCTGTAGTCTTATTTGTCCTATACATGCGGCCAGACAGAACCGCACTCTCAATAGAAACTAACACATTGGTACACTTCTGTTTGTACAATAAAAGATCAAATGTGCATTAGGTACGCTTGTACATGACATTGTACAATATTTACATACAATTCTTAATAGCATGAAATTTCAGGATTATCTATATACATATTGAAAATGTATCAGAAATATTTGGACTGTCTATTTTCTTAAATATGCAAGGTAATGCTCATAGCTTTCCATGTTTAACTATCTTACTAGAAAAAAATAGTTCATTCAGTGAGCTGTAGACAAATTGCAACAGTTTGGGTGTTGTCTCCGGGCCAGACTGTTCTAGCAGCGTCTGCGTCAGCCCGTATGTCCGTGTTAGCACCGTGGAACTGGGCGACAGTCGCTGTTATCTGGAGATCTTCCTCCTCTTGGATTTGGGGAGCTTCAGCTGACGCTCTCTCTGCAGGAGGACATACACCGTGAGTGGTACAGGACTACAGACAGGAGGTACACTACAGACAGGTGCACAGCAAGACTACAGACAGGCACACAGCAAGAGACAGGTGCACAGCAAGACTACAGACAGGCGCACAGGAGGACTACAGACAGGCGCACAGGAGGACTACAGACAGGAGGACTACACACAGGTGCACAGCAAGACTACAGACAGGAGGTATACTACAGACAGGTGCACAGCAAGACTACAGACAGGAGGTATACTACAGACAGGCGCACAGGAGGACTACAGACAGGAGGACTACACACAGGTGCACAGCAAGACTACAGACAGGAGGTATACTACAGACAGGTGCACAGCAAGACTACAGACAGGAGGTATACTACAGACAGATGCACAGCAAGACTACAGACAGGAGGTATACTACAGACAGGTGCACAGCAAGACTACAGACAGGAGGTATACTACAGACAGGTGCACAGCAAGACTACAGACAGGAGGTATACTACAGACAGATGCACAGCAAGACTACAGACAGGAGGTATACTACAGACAGGTGCACAGCAAGACTACAGACAGGAGGTATACTACAGACAGGTGCACAGCAAGACTACAGACAGGAGGTATACTACACACAGGTGCACAGCAAGACTACAGACAGGAGGTATACTACAGACAGGTGCACAGCAAGACTACAGACAGGAGGACTACACACAGGTGCACAGCAAGACTACAGACAGGAGGTATACTACAGACAGGTGCACAGCAAGACTACAGACAGGAGGTATACTACAGACAGGTGCACAGCAAGACTACAGACAGGAGGTATACTACAGACAGATGCACAGCAAGACTACAGACAGGAGGTATACTACAGACAGGTGCACAGCAAGACTACAGACAGGAGGTATACTACAGACAGGTGCACAGCAAGACTACAGACAGGAGGTATACTACAGACAGGTGCACAGCAAGACTACAGACAGGAGGACTACACACAGGTGCACAGCAAGACTACAGACAGGAGGTATACTACAGACAGGTGCACAGCAAGACTACAGACAGGAGGTATACTACAGACAGATGCACAGCAAGACTACAGACAGGAGGTATACTACAGACAGGTGCACAGCAAGACTACAGACAGGAGGTATACTACAGACAGGTGCACAGCAAGACTACAGACAGGAGGTATACTACAGACAGGTGCACAGCAAGACTACAGACAGGAGGTATACTACAGACAGGTGCACAGCAAGACTACAGACAGGAGGTATACTACAGACAGGTGCACAGCAAGACTACAGACAGGAGGTATACTACAGACAGGTGCACAGCAAGACTACAGACAGGAGGTATACTACAGACAGATGCACAGCAAGACTACAGACAGGAGGTATACTACAGACAGGTGCACAGCAAGACTACAGACAGGAGGTATACTACAGACAGGTGCACAGCAAGACTACAGACAGGAGGACTACACACAGGTGCACAGCAAGACTACAGACAGGAGGTATACTACAGACAGGTGCACAGCAAGACTACAGACAGGAGGTATACTACAGACAGATGCACAGCAAGACTACAGACAGGAGGTATACTACAGACAGGTGCACAGCAAGACTACAGACAGGAGGTATACTACAGACAGGTGCACAGCAAGACTACAGACAGGAGGTATACTACAGACAGGTGCACAGCAAGACTACAGACAGGAGGTATACTACAGACAGGTGCACAGCAAGACTACAGACAGGAGGTATACTACAGACAGGTGCACAGCAAGACTACAGACAGGAGGTATACTACAGAAAGGTGCACAGCAAGACTACAGACAGGAGGTATACTACAGACAGGTGCACAGCAAGACTACAGACAGGAGGTATACTACAGACAGGTGCACAGCAAGACTACAGACAGGAGGTATACTACAGACAGGTGCACAGCAAGACTACAGACAGGAGGTATACTACAGACAGGTGCACAGCAAGACTACAGACAGGAGGTATACTACAGACAGGTGCACAGCAAGACTACAGACAGGAGGTATACTACAGACAGGTGCACAGCAAGACTACAGACAGGAGGTATACTACAGACAGGTGCACAGCAAGACTACAGACAGGAGGTATACTACAGACAGGTGCACAGCAAGACTACAGACAGGAGGTATACTACAGACAGGTGCACAGCAAGACTACAGACAGGAGGTATACTACAGACAGGTGCACAGCAAGACTACAGACAGGCGCACAGCAAGACTACAGACAGGCGCACAGCAAGAGACAGGCGCACAGGAGGAGTAGACAGGCGCACAGGAGGACTACAGACAGGCGCACAGGAGGACTACAGACAGGCGCACAGGAGGACTACAGACAGGTGCACAGCAAGACTACAGACAGGAGGTATACTACAGACAGGTGCACAGGAGGACTACAGACAGGTGCACAGGAGGACTACAGACAGGTGCACAGAAAGACTACACACAGGCTCACAGGAGGAGTACAGACAGGTGCACAGGAGGAGTACAGACAGGCGCACAGGAGGACTACAGACAGGTGTACAGGAGGACTACAGACAGGACAGGAGGACTACAGACAGGCGCACAGGAGGACTACAGACAGGACAGGAGGACTACAGACAGGTGCACAGGAGGAGTACAGACAGGCTCACAGGAGGACTACAGACAGGACAGGAGGACTACAGACAGGCGCACAGGAGGACTACAGACAGGCGCACAGGAGGACTACAGACAGGCGCACAGGAGGACTACAGACAGGCGCACAGGAGGACTACAGACAGGCGCACAGGAGGACTACAGACAGGTGCACAGGAGGAGTACAGACAGGTGCACAGGAGGAGTTCAGACAGGCAAACAGGAAGACTACAGACAGGCGCACAGGAGGAGTTCAGACAGGTGCACAGGAGGACTACAGACAGGCGCACAGGAGGACTACAGACAGGCGCACAGGAGGACTACAGACAGGCGCACAGGAGGAGTTCAGACAGGTGCACAGGAGGACTACAGACAGGCGCACAGGAGGAGTTCAGACAGACAAACAGGAGGACTACAGACAGGCGCACAGGAGGACTACAGACAGGCGCACAGGAGGACTACAGACAGGCGCACAGGTGGACTACAGACAGGCGCACAGGAGGACTACAGACAGGTGCACAGGAGGAGTACAGACAGGTGCACAGGAGGAGTTCAGACAGGCAAACAGGAGGACTACAGACAGGCGCACAGGAGGAGTTCAGACAGGTGCACAGGAGGACTACAGACAGGCGCACAGGAGGACTACAGACAGGCACAGGAGGACTACAGACAGGCGCACAGGAGGACTACAGACAGGTGCACAGGAGGAGTACAGACAGGTGCACAGGAGGAGTTCAGACAGGCTAACAGGAGGACTACAGACAGGCGCACAGGAGGAGTTCAGACAGGTGCACAGGAGGACTACAGACAGGCGCACAGGAGGAGTACAGACAGGCGCACAGGAGGACTACAGACAGGCACAGGAGGACTACAGACAGGCGCACAGGAGGACTACAGACAGGTGCACAGGAGGAGTACAGACAGGTGCACAGGAGGAGTTCAGACAGGCGCACAGGAGGACTACAGACAGGCGCACAGGAGGACTACAGACAGGCGCACAGGAGGACTACAGACAGGCGCACAGGAGGACTACAGACAGGTGCACAGGAGGAGTACAGACAGGTGCACAGGAGGAGTTCAGACAGGCAAACAGGAGGACTACAGACAGGCGCACAGGAGGAGTTCAGACAGGTGCACAGGAGGACTACAGACAGGCGCACAGGAGGACTACAGACAGGCGCACAGGAGGACTACAGACAGGCGCACAGGAGGACTACAGACAGGCGCACAGGAGGACTACAGACAGGTGCACAGGAGGAGTACAGACAGGTGCACAGGAGGAGTTCAGACAGGCAAACAGGAGGACTACAGACAGGCGCACAGGAGGAGTTCAGACAGGTGCACAGGAGGACTACAGACAGGTGCACAGGAGGAGTACAGACAGGTGCACAGGAGGAGTTCAGACAGGCAAACAGGAGGAGTTCAGACAGGCAAACAGGAGGACTACAGACAGGCGCACAGGAGGAGTTCAGACAGGTGCACAGGAGGACTACAGACAGGTGCACAGGAGGAGTACAGACAGGTGCACAGGAGGAGTTCAGACAGGCAAACAGGAGGACTACAGACAGGCGCACAGGAGGAGTTCAGACAGGTGCACAGGAGGACTACAGACAGGCGCACAGGAGGAGTACAGACAGGCAAACAGGAGGAGTACAGACAGGCAAACAGGACAGCAGACAAACATACACAAACATCCAAAACATTGACCAAATCAACGACAATACTTACTGTAGCAGACATTTTGTCCAGTTCACTCATGGCCTCGTGGATAGCAGCTTCTAAATGATTATTGAGTTTTCCCGGCCTGTCGAACGAGATTCACTGATCAACATACAACTTCTCACGTATATTATTCATATTTACATAGATTTGTATTAAGTTATTAAGTACTAAGTTGAGTCTTCTTGTACAAGTAGCCTTTTTTAGTTAGTGCTGAATCCAGCTGATGTGTCCCTCTACTGTACACTATAACATACTGTAATGGAAAAGGTGTGTTTTGAGTTTTATTGATGCTGTATTATCAAGTCTAACTTCTTTAAACTCTCAAGAACACTAGAACTGAACCCATGAGAGAAGGAGCTGCTATATCCACGTCCAACTGTGGGGAGTACTTACTTGAGTCCTAGTTTGGCCGCCCGTTCAAGAGCCTCCAAGTCATGTGTTAGTGTTTTAAGCTTCTCAGGCTCTACCTAAAATGAAACACAAGAGAATCAAGTTTTTAGTGTTGTGGCTGTTTGGATGCAGGATAGTGTAAAGTAGGACAACACTGACCTTGGCCTGCTCCCGCAGCTGTAGCGCTGCTTGTTCGTCTCCAGTCAGTTTGGAGGCCCAGGGGGGGAAGCCCTTGAGGCCCCAGACCAACTCTCCCATGTTAAAGGTCCTAGAGCGGTAGAGTGGCTCTGAAGAGGGCGAGTCTGGCGGCCGCAAATCCTCCTCACTGCTCAGGCTTTTGGTGTCTGAAGGGCTGGGGGCCATACCGTTGAGGTGGCCGTTGTAGTGGTTGTAGTCTTTGACCAGAGGCCCCTCCAGGCTCGTGGAGGAGCCAGGCGATTGGTCATCCCCGGTCAGGACGTCTCCATAAGGTCTGCTGTTGAAATGATTGGCAGTGCCATTCAGGGGTGTGTGCTCTAGACGCTCCTTGTAAGTGGCAGTGCCACGGTTGCAGTTGTTAAAGCGGTACGCGTCCTCCAGGAAAACCTTGTTGTGAGTGGGGACCATGCCATGGTCACTGTGGCCCTCAGAGGGGCAGGGTGGGGCAGGGGCCAGACTAGCAGGACGCTCCACACAGGGACTACTCCTGACTTGAGTGGAACACTCAAGAAACTCTTCGCCTCCCCAGCTGCTGTTGTTTTGTGAGTCAAGACCTGGCAAGTGCTGCTCCCTGTCCCATTGGTTTCTGGGTGTCCCACGGCCAGGGGAACGGAAGTACTCCCCACCTTCGGACGCCTCCAGTGAGCTCTTGCCCAGCTCGTTTTTAGGAGCCCTGCGCAGCACCCTGGAGCGGTTATCCCCCTCCTGCCCATGCAGGACTGCACTCACAGCCTGGGGCAGGTTGACTGGGTCCCCTATGGAAGCAGTAAAGGCACTCATGGCACTGAGGGCAGGGACAGGGCTGGCTTGGGTGGTCCCACTCACAGTGGCCGTGATAGTAACATGCATGCCTTTGCTGGCAGCGTCCACCACAGCTCTGTAGATGGCATCCACCGCTTCAGGCCCTCCACCAGGACCGCGATCTGAGCACAGGGTGCCTGCAGGAGGGCCCTCGCTCTGAGGCCGCTGGCCCTCCACAAACTGGGCCTGTTGCATCATCCCCTGCTGTCAATACACAGTCATATTATAAAGTGGAACCTTGACAGTTTGAGTGTATTGTGTGTACTGGACATACCTGATAGTTCGGGTAGAGGCAGGTCATGGCGTCAGCATTGGCACTGTTCTCGGGGTAGGAGGGGGTCTCAGAAAAGTGCTGCTGCCCCCTATAGGCCGGGTGCTGCATGTGTGGGTGGGCAGACTGCTGGTACATGTTCACTCCAGCGTTGCCTCCACTGTTGCTCATATTGGGGTTCACACCAGGAGGAACATGAGGCTGCATGGGTCCCATCCCACAACGAGAAGATGGGTTCACTGTACAAACAACAAACCCAAATATTTTTTATTTTTTTCAATGTATGTAATTCATTAAAAGAGCTTGAAGCAGAAGACAGTGTGCAAAGAACTAATGTTTCTGCTGAGTGCTTGTTCCAGCGTGAAGCCTGCGCTGCACAACAGTGTGCTTTGGCAGTGTGTAGAGCGGAGTATTTTAGACTTTGGACATTTTGACTAATAATTCACCAATGTATACGAATTCTAAAAAGAAAATGAATCAAATGTTATGTTTTTTTATGTACAATGATAGACATACCAACTGAATTGAGACATTTATGTGAAATGTGAAAGATATGCATCTCTTTCAAAGGCTTTAACGTTCCTTTTAGAAACTGTCCCTGTTCAGGAAGGGTTTGAGGTTCTTTCCCGTTTCAATCCAATGGAGAAGAAAAAAATTATATTATTATTAAAATGTTGGAAAGCTATTTTTTAATCACAAAACGCTTATTGCATTCATTTCATGCCACAGTGTAAGCCAAAAGACCGATACAGGGTAAATTAAACAATTTTCTTTCCTTTATACAGGCTATGGGTGTCCAATCATGGGTTGTTGTTGTTTTTTTTGTCCCCACACAAAAAATATACATATTATACATATTTCCACACAAGTACTCCCTGTTAAAAAAAATAAACAAAACATACATATTTTTAATAGCATAAATCTCTTTTTCCCAACACTATAAAACTGGGGGGAAAAAATCTGTGTAATCTGTGTTCTCCTAGATTTCCTCTTCAAAATGAGCCTATTCTCATTCTTTTCTGACCTTGCATTGTGAATAGATAAGGCTAACTTGCTCATTAGCATTAGCACTTTTTTACAGTTTTTGTGCTGAATAACATCCAGTGTTATTGACATACTATTCAGCGCTCCCTCAGAGCTTCACAAAGATGTGTCATACTCCCCGTGAAAGCCTCCAGGGGGCGCAGGGGAAGCTGTGCACAATAGGGCAGCTAATGTATATGCTTATTAGCCTAATTTACATTTTAGTGCCTGAGAGGAAATGGAGGAATAAGGTGGTGAGTCACCAAGTCCTATGTCATCATTTTTAGGCAGAATTAATGTAAGCCTTCACACTTTGACATGTTTGAAAACTGTGTTAGATGGCACTTTGGGTACATCTGCACTCTATTACACAATCACACACATATACGGTCTTAAGCGCCTAATAGACTGAGACCCAGAGCTCTGAAATTTAACAGTTGTAGTTGACCAGTAGGGCAATAATTGTAGAGAATTTGGAGTATCTAGTAAGAGTCGAGCATTACTTTTTATATCAAATAATACATATTTTACAAGCGCTACAGCTTTACCTATGCACCACTTACATTGATTTCATTCTCATCACCAGAAACTAGATTTAACTTTTCAAATAACATGTGTTTTGGAAGGATACTCTTTTATGGCAGGTTTGAATTTGGAAATTACAATTTTACTTTATTACATGCTAAAATTTCAGTTCAGTTTTTCACAATTCAAAATAGTACAAATCAGGTACAGCCCCTTTAAAATACTCTAGCCAAGGATGCATAATAGTAGATAGGCCTTATTGCCTCCTAATATAATGAAGAACAAACCAATTAAATCAAATATCCTGTGAAAAGTAACTGGTGCTCTCATCATTCATCATCATTGAACCGGCGTGTTTGAGTGTCCAAAACCTTAACACTTCAAAGTATCGCAGTATTTACGTGACTAGATTTTTTTCTAATATCCCTACACTATATGCTCCTTTGTTTACAACTGTGTACCATTTTAGGACAATACTACATTTATTGGAGGGGAACATCTTAGTGTCCTATGATAGTGTCAAACTTCATGCAGGACTGGTTACCATGTGTGATGTAAACCAGGCTGTGTCTGCTTAACCTAGCCCTGCCATATGAATTCTCGCAATATTTGTGAGTTCACAAACTCTTGAGAATCCATCTGGATGGTGTCCGCTGTTGGGTTTGAAACGCATACATAGAAGTGCTTTGAGCATTTCAGGAAGGGTAAGAAGTCTGTGCTTTTCTCTAAACTGGATTTCTTGATTTCTCGGCTTGTTCTGCTTTTGCGACACTGCGACCGATCAGTTCAAATGTTCATCATGACATTAGGCATTTTCCCGACGGCTTTCGGCGAGAGCCTATCCAGATTGATAATGTGTATAACTAAATTCAGAGTGATACACATATCAATCTGGTGTAAGCCAGGTTAGTGTCTGCTGGGAAGCATGGGAAACATCTGACCAATACAGTTTTAGAGTGATAGGTACTGGATTGGTTTGTTTGTATTGATATCTAAATGTGACGATTTTGCATCGTAACGTGCATGATGAAACACTGAGATGCGCGCTGAAAGACAGTATTAAAACGGCATCACAGCCACAACCTAATGGTCCATGTCACATATCCGCACTAAGACATGCATTGAAATGCAAGAATCAAATTACCACATCCTCTCATACATGCTTATGTGCACGCTACATACTCATGACCTGCTGGACACCGCTTCGATAACCAATCAGAAATAATTTCTCCACACTAAAAACTTCTCTGTGTGTGAGTGAACCTGAGGGACAAGCTGTGAGCGAAAGGCAGGGCGGAGGTACCGTGTGACGAACACAGGTACACACAGAGGGTCGGAGGACTGTACAGGGACAGAGCGCATGCACAGATAAGCAGACTGTGGTCAGCGTAAGTGTTTCCAATAAGTACATCTAACATTTCACCAAACTATAGTAAAAAACGCAGCAAAAGCATAAACTCTATTGATCAGGAACTAACAATATTAGGCTACACTTTACTTGTACATTTTCACAATAATAATAATTAAAAAACAAATTAATTCACCAAAGAAGGAATAATGACATAAAAATATTCAATATTTTATGATGGTGGTAGTTGAATAGAATCGTAGGTCCTGGATTGTGCATTGGACCGAACTGTATGATTTCTGAATCATTACACCCCTATTGACATGTGCCCATCTCATACTGACATTATGGAAAGAACCTTGTGTGCCAACAATTAAACTGTGGAAGGACAGGATGGCTAAAAATGCAGCATGCCAGAAGATGTTGGGGAGGGTCCATGTAGAGGAACAAAGCAGTGACTGATTTATGGGGAAATTGTCTACAACTGTATATATGTTTATATTACTCCTCAATTTACTCCTGTTTTATGTTTTTATTGTAATTTTTGTACGGTTATACAATCTTACATTTTTGACATTCTTCCAAGGACACATTCAAAACATTCAACCATTTCCCCCGGCTTCAGTTTGGTGGAGGAGAAATCAATTTTGGTGCTCATTTTACAGTACATGTGAAAAGTTTTCAAAGTAGCAGTTAAGGGGTTCAAATTATGTGTAATATTTGTATATTTTTGATATTCTTGATTAAAGCAGGGGTAGATCTTTAGATTCTGTCCATAAGAGCTTTAAAACATATTAATCTATACAGTTTTTATAGCTGTTCTTGTGAGCTGACATTTATGTCCTTATGGTCCTACGTGAGTTTTCATTCTAAACACTACAAACCTAAACCTTCCTTTTACACGTAAAAATGTACCCCATTATACTCTGGCTTCAGATTCACTGAAATACAAGTTTTCAAACTGGCATTTAAAGGGTTAAGTATATTATTGATGAAAACCAGAAGTTATTTTTGGAAAAGTTCATTTAATGCCACTGTCGCTGTTATAAAAAGGTATTTGAGTATGTCTTTTAGCATGGCCCAGTTAGCTATTAAGATTATCAAAATATGACTAGAATGATTTTTAACCAGTCAACCAGTCACGATTAGTCAATAAATTGTTCCACCCAGGCAGATGTTCTTTGGAACCTGTGCGAGTCTCGTCAGACTAAGAAAGCGATTAAAATCAATGCACACTGTTATACTGAACCCGCAGCATGAGTCTGCAGAAAAAAATCCACAACCTATTTTTCCCAGACACCCATGTGAATCTGCACGGCGTCAGGCAGTCTGCATGTAACCCATACATAATATGAGCTGAACCCGACAACAATAGGCGTTCACCCAGCACAATACACTACCAATGATCAAAAGCTGCAGCTCTTTGCTTCCCCTCGGATTGCATGAGGAGTTAAGGATGGGTCACATTGTGCACAAAACCAGGTTTAATCCCATGTGTGTCTCACCTTGGTCTGTAAGGGGCTGCAAACAGCTTCCGTCAGCGCCTCCGTGTGGCATCATCATGTTAGTCCTGCCCATACTGTGAAGAAGGGTTTGCTGTGCAGGATGGGACATAGCGCCAGCGCGAGGCCCAGCGCGAGGGCCAGCATGAGGACCAGGGTGAGGAACAGGGTGAGGGCCAGCACGAGGGCCAGGGTGAGGACCAGGATGAGGACCAGCGTGGGGGCGAGTGTGAGGACCGGGGTGGGACAGTGGTGGGGGGTTAGCACTGGCACGTCCCATGGGCATACAGTCTGGGCCCATTTGTCCATTTCCAGGCCCGACTGGTCCACAATTGGTCATGGACGGGGCCTGCCTCTGGGACATTATGTCAGGGAACTGGCCCTGATGATGCCCCAGGAGGCCCCCAGAGGGCTCCATGTTCTGGCAGTGCTGCATGGGGTCTCCTGAAGCACGGAGTCTTTGCTGTGCTAAGAGGTTCTGTGCAGGGCCCCCAGGACTGTAGTGGTGAGGTCCAACCCCTGGGCCAGGGCTGAGGCCGGGCCGCAAACCGTGAGAGCTCTGACAGCTCATGGACTGAAGTAGCTGAGCCATGGAGGTGTTCGGAGGAAGAGGACCCATGCGCCCCACTTTCCGCAACTGCTCAGTAGCACTGGGCCCAGACATGTGAGGCCCGCCCATGGCCGGTTTGTTCAGCATGTTGTACACCGTGTTGTTGCTTGTATCATGGTTTACAGGCATGTTTCCAGACGAGGCCTTCCGTTTGCGCATTGGGTCTCTCTGCTGGGCCATGAGCTTGTCTCTCAGAGCCGCCCTGCCGCTTTGGCCCTCTGGGCTGTTGAGCAGCATGGACGAGTTAGGAGGGAGCATAGGATTTAAAGTGCTGTGTCCCTCTACGCTACGAGGGTCACTCCCAGGACCGGAGTGCCCACCAGCACCCATGCCTGCCACGCACACCCCACCACTGGCCACAGCGGAGGTGCTACTGGGCGTACTGTGTTTTTGATTTGCTAGCTGTGCTTTGGCTGCGGCCGAGAGGAGACTACTGGCAGGGAAGGAAGCAGAGTTCTGTTGATTTAGGATCTGGTTGAGGGGCATGCCCAGGAGACCTGGTTGGCCCTTCTGGGAAGCGCTGGGGTTGGCTAAAGTAGATGAGGAGGGGGAAGAAGAGGTGGGGGAGTACATGGGATTACTGTGCTGCTGGGCACACACAGAATTTGCCATGGTGGGCATAATTTGGGAGTCTTTGTACTGATGGAGGTGGTCGTTTTTGTTTGTGGATGGGCTGGAGGGCATAGGTCTGGGTGAGCCCATGGCTGACCTGGGAGAGCGAGGCGGAACCTTCATGGTTGCACACGAGGGTTGATGTCCGGAGGGCATGGCAAAGCTGCCATGGTCAGAGGAGGTGGAGGAGGAACGAGAGCGATGGGGTGAGGCTTCCATCCTGCCGTGTGCAGGCCCTGCCATATGCACAGGGGATGTAACTGGGGATGGGGACACAGAGGTGCTGACTCCAGCCTGAGTCCTCTGAACATGACCCCCGTGTCCTGTGGGGCCTGGCTTCACTGTGGGTAAAGGTAAGTTGCTTGGCAGAGGGACAATGGCAGGGGGTGGGATGTTTACATTCATCACTGGTACCTGAGAGTGAATGGTAGGCTGAAAGTTGGGGTTAGGGACATTGGCCGCTTGGCCAACAGGTTTGCTTGGGATGGGATCAAGGATGCCCAGAGGGTCTTGTTCAGAAGTTAACGGTCTTTTCTGTAGAGCACAGGATGGGTGTGGGGGTCCAGGATGTACCGGAGGCTGTGTTTTGTGGTGGAACTGAGGACGGGGTATATCCATACCTGGGGGGAAAGTGCCCCGTGGGAGGTTCATGAGAGGACTTTTGGCCGTGGCCGCTGGGGAAAGTGGAGTACTAGTCCTTCCTGTCATGGAACAGGATGGCTGTCCTGGTGGAGAGCCATGGAGCATGACACTGGGAGGAGAAAGAGGCGTACGACTAGTCCCAAGGTGGGGGCCAGAGCTGGGACTCCCACCTCCAGGAAATCCACACAGACTGGTCCTTGCAAAGCTATCTGGACTCCCCAGAGTGTCTGCACAAGGAGACTGAGAACCATCTCCATACATTTTTGAAGTCGTCGGAGGGGGGCTCAGCATGCCCCCATATCCACAGCGATAAGGGGACTTGGGACCTGGGTCCCCACTGGCCAGCCTCTGTCTCTGGTATCCAGAATACATCTCCGGCTGATGACTTGCGTTCACCTCCGGCGGTGGATACCTCTGCCCTGCTGCCATCATCATCTTGAAAGGATTCTTGCAGTCTGGGCCCACAGCGTTTGACTGGCCTTCATGGGCTTTAGTCCTGACTGCTCGCTGACTCAAAGAATGTGGAGCTCCCACAGATGATGTACCTTCAAACAAAGAACAAGTGCAAGGTTAATTCCTGTACTTAAGGCATTAATTAAATAAAAAGCTGAACAAAAAACAGGACAAACATTAAAACACCAGATTAAATTCCATGGTCATATGACCTAACTATAGAGCCAATTTAAATCCAACACGTTGAGTATTCAGCATTCAGAGTGAGACACAACCTCTGCAGTGTCCCATCATGGTACATTATTGGCTCGGCACACATTATAGGGCAGGACCTTCTTCTGTGGGCTATTACGGTCCCAGGGCTGTTGGTATTAATTCATGGCATAGTTTGAGTGCAAACATGATTTGGTTTGGAGTGTTGTTAACCCATGTAGTCAGTAATACACTGGTGTTATTCAAACACGGTAGATGGAGAATAATGTGCATACATCGCCGCTGAAGGCGTTTGAGACAGTTCAGAGTGCTGGACATGTTGTAGAACGAGAACAGGAAACACAGTATGTACCTCCAGGACTAGTAATGCTCAGGGGGGAGTGTGTCTCCATGCTTTTGTGCAGCGTGGCCACAGCCAGCAGCTTCCTCTTGTGGATGCAAAGTTTGGTGACATCTTCATCAGCCTTCACATCATCTGCTGTCCGCTGTTTTACGGCAGCTGCCGCATCAAAGTTAAACACCTAGAGGAAAAAAAGTTAGCTGAATTGGGAGTACTCCATCAAAGAGACAAGTCCAAGCTTATCTTGAAACCCTGTGCTCAAAAGGTGTATCAGTCGGGATGGTTTTTTATGATTAGACAAAACAAGAGAGGAGTCAGAATGTGCACATAGTTTAATTTGTTAAACAGAAGAGTTGAGAGGAAAGACACAGGTCATCCAGCCCACTTCGCAGTATGAGAGGAAGTTTGCTATGTGTTTATTACAGTATGAAGTTATGGATGTTGGCGATTTTATGATTTTTCACGATTATTGGCAAAAAAAACCGACACATTGACATATTTTTTAGCAAATATTTACTGGATTTTATCATTTGAGGCCCCAAAACTATAATGAAAACATGCATTTAAAGACATTAGCAGATGTAATAAAACAATTTTACTTACACATATAGTCAATTATATTCAACATGAAATTACGTTTATTCAATTGATTTAAAACAATGGATCTTCACTGTTGAAAATCGGCTACTGAGAGTGTGTCTAAACGTACACATCATACATGTGTACTAAGGAATGGATATGTTCTTAATTTTTTAATTAATTGCACTATCTGCCAACTGTACATTCTGTATACATTGCACTATCTGCCAACTGTACATTCTGTATATAGTCTATCTTAGTCTATTTTATTCTTAATTTTATGCATGCCTTTTTATATATTTTTTATATTTTATCCTTTGCTTTATGTTGCACCTACGCCGAAGCAAGTTCCTACGTTTGTGAATTTCACTGACAATGGCAATAAACAATTTCTGATTCTGATTCTGATTCTGATTTTCCACCTGATCAGAAACCCCCACAATTAACCTGTCATAGCCTTAAATATGAATTACATATTTTGAAAAACAAGGGAGGTAAAATTAAGCAGCCCAAAACATTTTACCAATGCTCAGCAGCCTAACTGTTTTGATTTTTTTTGTGTCTGAAGTTTTTCCTTGTGTACGTCAAAGGATAACCGAACTCGATAATTGTCCAGTGAAATCAGCGTATAATTTGGTGTCCAGTATACTGTTCGTGCACAAAGTGGAAGGAGGAGACAGGCATGATGGGTATAGAATCAACTGAAAACAAGTCTATCCTTAGAGTTCACCACTAAACCAGCATCTGCATCTGTGCACAAAAGCTGTGCTCCTTGGCGTGGTTTCATGGAGTACAGCCAAGGTACAATTACATTCTTAAAGACACTTTTATTTCACTCCCAAAGAATAAACTTTTTTAATTTGAACTAAAATTATATAAAATTGTACTTTTGTTATTAGGAATGGAAACAAAGTTGCCATAATGTAGTGGTCTTAGATTAAGGGCCAAGCACTTTTAGCACAAATTACTTTCAAGTCTTTCTCAAAGTGCCACAGTGGTTTTGGGCCACTTTCAGGACAGGACAACAAAGAAACTGAGAAACAGATTAATTATTAGAGATATCCTCTTTTCTTAATTTTCTCAAATTTCATTGCTTCGTTTTTTTTGTTTTGTTTTAATTATTCACTTCAGTGAGCAGTTTTGATAATTCATTTTAAAAAGAAGTATGAGTTCATTTTAGCGCTTGCTGAATGTTGACTGAGGATGTGAGCGTACCTTATGGAGGATAAGTGGACACTCCAGCCCACATTTGCAGGTTCCATCCGTCAGCAGGTAGGTCTTCACCTGCTCCAGGCTGGTCAGCACTGAGCCACTGGGACTGCACACATTAGAGCAGAAGTTATGCTAGAGATAATTCCAGTCTGTCATTATGACAGATGGGGTCCCAAAACATCCGTCATGAGCCATTTTTACCCATCATTGTATTTTGATTGCACGTGTGTGACAGGTGGTACACGCAGGCAATAACAGTAAACCCTTTCTTGCTATGAAGTCCTATTTTTTGTCACAGATTCAAGAATGTATTTATTTCCTCCTTAAAACTCAGTGGTTGTTGCTCAGTAACAGGCATCTGTATTTCAGCGCTTTGCGCATCTGAGGCGCACCGACACATACACGTGCCCGCTAGTCCGTCTCCTCCACTGTCGCTCTCCTCTGTGTGTTTGACGGGGGCCAACTTCACAGAGGTTCTTGAATGAACTTAGTGAAGTAACAACGCAGTAAAGTGTGACAATAGTAAAACATCTACATACACCTATCTGACTGCAGCGCACACTGACACGTGCACGGAACAGGACTGCACCCGCTCGGTGTTCCGCTTCCAGCCGCACTCCTCTGTCCTGTTCGCTATGTTTGATCTAAACGCACTTTATGCACGTTATTCTGCATATTTCTTGTGTCGGAACCAAACCTTGTACAACTGTTCGGGGCACAGCCAACAGAAAACCTTTATTCATGTAAACTTTCTTCTTATATTCACATTTTGTGTGACCTAAAGAGCTGCACAGTTGTGCCTCATATTAAGGAGTTAAAAGCAAAATCAACATTTAAGATCTTTTAATGTTTCTCCCTCAGCGTTTACTTACTGCAGGGCTTTAAATTGTGAGTAAAATGGTTGCATGTGGGATGATTTTTAAAATAATATCACACTCTGCTTTACAGCGCAGCCCTGAGCTGGCACCAGTGCATGGTCTGAGTCTGTGTCCTCTGTGTGAGAACTTGGTTCTGCCCGTGCTCATGCAAAGTGCACGTTCTAGGGGTTCATAAATATAGTATAAAACCAAGCGTCAAATTCTATTTATTTTTTTTTGTCACAATATTAAATGAGTTGGGAGTTGGCAACAAAACTGTTATGCGAACGAGCAAGGAGAGAACGCGAGTAAGGGTGCGAGGCCCGGAGACTGTGCGGTGATGCAAGGCGCAGTTGGGCAGAGCGAACCTCAGAGTCGCTGTGACTTGTGTTGGTCAACAGATGAACATTGCTACACGCTTCAAATGTGTAGGGCTGTAGTCGGCTAAAGAAAATAAAGACCTGTCCTATCGTCCGATTAATCGAATGAAAAGGGATGTGGCAAAATTATGAAGTATCTCTGTATCTGACCCAAACTGCGCAATAACAATTTATTCAGAAAAATACTAGGAAGCAGTGTATTTATATGTTAGAGATATATAAATTAGATTAAACTAATTCACTCCAAAATCTTTAGCTAAATCTATTTTTGTCGTATAAATCCATTTAATTTAAATAAAACAATTAGTTGACTAATAAAAATGTTGGTCGAGACTAAAACAGTGGTTCTCTAACTAGGGGTCATGAAATGATTTCCGGGGGTCCCCAGATGATGGGAAAAATTGATACAATAGTGTTAAACAAGGCTTGACATCCTTCAAATGCAGTGGTAAATGTAGATTCCTATTTGTTGGCCAATCAAAGTAATTTTTCTAGGTCTATATTCTCTAAATAAATCAATCATTAGATATAAGGCTAATTTATCCGGTAGTCCCTTTACTACAGTGCGGCTCAAAGACATAAAAAGAGGCAAAAGTGGACAGGGCAGAATAAGGTGAATAAGCGCATCATGATCGTTTTAACAGACATTATTTGTCTGTGCCAATAATATGTCAAGTCAGTCAAGTGCGACTAAATCTAAAATAAAAAACAAACAAAAAAAAAACAGGTCACATCAGTTCTACTAGTGAAAATGGTTAGTTGAGACCCCTGAACTCAGACTTGTATTTTGATTGATTCCTGCAAGTTGGAATAATCTTGCATTGTCCTGCATTTGAGGCGCATTAAAGCTTCATATAAAACCTGGATAGATATTCCTGCGGGTGACGGTGGACAGCAGCTCCTGATAACAAATCTGAAATGGTGTCGGCTATGAAAAGACCCAAAGTGGCGGATCTCTAGTGGAAATGATCTTTTCAGCAAATTAACCCAAGTGTGCATAATGCTTACCTTATGTAGGCAACCGGTCCAGCAGGGTCCACCTTGCGCTGCCAGCCAATAGGCACCTGGACAGGGGCTGGCCGCTCATCCCCTCCTGTCTCACACTCCTTTCCTCCATTCATTTCTCCTCTGCTTTTACGCACACCACCTGACACACACAGGATCAGACATGTGTCATGGTCTGACGGTGCAGTATGGGGTGGGAGGACAAGGTCTGTATGGGATTCAACCCAGGGAGAGAGAGAAAGGGAGAGGGCCACAGAGGCGCCGGCACACCCTACCCTTTAAGCTGCATCATGGCTACTGTGCAAAAAGGTGGATGGGCTTCCATTACTGTGGTCCAGAGCCATGAGGTGTCTGGAGCGGCTGTGGAGGTCCTCTGGAGGGGAGTGCTCCTCAGCTAACGTCTTTCACCATCTGCTGTATCAGAACACTCAGCCTCACGTGGAGATGCTCACCTTCTTCAACATCCCGCTTCACAATTACTGCAGGGCCACGGTTTTCCCATGGTTCCTGTTAACAAAACACAACCAGAGAGGACACCACGTTAGCCTATAACACTTGACTTTTGTGAAAGAGACATGGGACAAAAATTGTGCATTGCTTATTAGCATGAACCTGGAGTCACACAAGGCTGAACATCTGGAGAATGACCTGCCAGCTCTCGAAGCTCTGAGTTTTATTACCGTACAAAATTAGGCAGATCATGTAAATGTCTGTCTCTTTATAAAGACAGACATTTGCTGATACCCCGAAAGCTTGGACTCTCTAGACAGAGAAACCACTACCAGCAGAGAGCATCTCTCATGAAGGGCTGGGTACCTCTCCATTTTTCAGGCATCAGTGTAAATGATACCTGGTTTGTGGTACAAGTACCTGAACAGTGCTAAGGTCAGTAAAAAGTAAAAGTATTGGCTATGCAAAGATAAGAGAACAATAAGACCATGTGTGAAAGAAAAAAAGTTAAGTGCAAAATAATGTGCTTTCACTGGAGAAACTGGGATTTGTCCTCACAAAATATCACAAAATAAGTTTTGATGATCCGACACATGTGAGTGACATCAGAGCTGCTTTAAACACATTTATTATTGTATTTTACATTATGTTTTAGGAAATTATGATAAACTCTTTTAAACGCATTTTTGACGAAGGAACAATCCAGATTTATGGGTTTTACTGGAAAAAATACTCACTGAAAAGTTGAGCCCACAATATTTTTTTCATTTTATCTACAGATATATTAGATACTTTACCATAAATTAGATTCTTTTGAGGCTAAAATACAATTTTAAGGCTAGAAAATTGTATTTTGTCTATTGTTTGTAAAAGAACAGCAAACTAACTGACCTTTCTACTCTGGAAATTCAAATGGGTTGTTTTTATCTTAACACAAACACTTCAAACCAGGAGAATTTAGATTTAACGTGAGCTAATCATTGAAAAATGTACTCAACTTAATCAAGTCAACTTAATTTTGCCTCCAATCTTCTCCATTCCGGAATTTTGATGAAATCACATTTTAAAGAGTCTATACAATGACGAGATCAGAACAATGTTGCAAACGTCCAGTGCAAACAGTGGAACAGGTGTATTATTTACATTATTAAAGTTACTGTAGTTACTATCTAGAAAGGGCCACTCAAACCAAAGTGATATTTAAGGTCTAGATGGCAAAGGGTATAAAGTGTTTTGCCAGATTGTAAAAGAAAATCAAATGAAAAATTATGATAGAGAGAAACAGGACTTTAATAGGAACTCTCCAAGGGAATCATCTCTAAACTATGTATCACTGATTTTAACAACAATTTAAAAAAATTATAATAACAACTGAGAAAAAGAAATATATTAAGTCATAACTGTTGAAGAGGAAAATGCACATTATTCACACAGAAATATCAATATTATGTGTTTTTGACTGCCCTATTATTCATAAATACTAGACTGAGATTAATAAGACACTGCAGACCAACATTTGACTTTGGGCACATGCATAATACAAACTGAAGCAGCCTCGGTTCGATTGTGGACTAAATGGATAGCATGATCCAAACTTCGCCATAATCATTCTGCTCCTTGGTCCAGGTAAAAGCGTAACCCCAAAGTTAATGCGGTGTTAACATCCAGCATTGAGCACATCTGCGTAAAGATGCCTCCAAACCGAGTCCGCGTAAAATTGCAGCCAAAACAAAAATATAGCCCAGTCTTTGCCAATCGCCATAGTCGTAGGCATAGGCGTAGTAAGGAGTCAAAAACACGCTATGGAGGGGGAAAAAAAAAGTAAATAAATCAGCTCTGCGGCTCTTGTTTAACATAGTTATAACGTGATTAGACGCTGTAAAAAATGTTTTTGCATAATGTTGGCTATTCATTTCTACTTTAAAATAAGGCAGGCACCAAAATCAGGAGACAGAATCGAAAAGCAGGTATCGTTAAGTACTGGTATCAGAAAAAAAATCTAACGGTACCCATGCACCCTTTAACACATGTATCAGAGATGTAAAGCTCCAACAATGGAATCGATAAATGGATACCTGTGGAACATCTTGAGTGCAAAAAACCATGAGTGCAAAAATGCAGTAACAAGGAGATGGCCAAAAGGGATGGAGCCGACTGGACTGAAATCAGACATGTTCTTAAAAGATAAGACTAACTTTTGCAGTGAACCTGAAAATGGTATAAAATTTGCTGGATGTCAGGACAAAAGGGGACATATGCCAGACTTTACCGTCATGTTTCCACTAAACATGGACCTCAGACCGGTTCACTTGGGGCTGGTTAGGGCCGCTTCTGTTAATGGCGGACTGTGTTTCCGTGCAGAGGTCCATGCTCGCGGGGATCCGCTACGTGAGCATCTGACGTCACCAAAAATTAATGTTTTCTTCAAAAATAAAATTTTAAATTGTACCTGAATTACACTTTTTTTTAATGTGGCCGATCTCGTCAATTCATAAAAATACATTTAGTAATTACACATTTGTGGCGCTGTAAGATGTGGATAAAGCGTGTGTAAACAAGACACAGCTTCAGTTTTTTTCGTCAGCTTCTTCTGCTTTTATTTCACTTTTCCGCGCCACGTTTTAACATGTCTATATGAGATGTGTTGGGTTTGGATAGAGTTGGCTGCTGTATGCAATGAGAAAATATTAATTTGGGTCTAAATGCCAGTGCCGTGCATCGTAAACAGGAAACAGCTGATGCTAACGTGTGCCTGCTTTGTCTTGCTAACTGTCGGCTCAACAAACAAAGTTATTGTCTCTGGAAATATGCTGGTTTTTCACAAGATCAAGTCAGCGTTTGGTGAGGAATGATTATTTTTCTTTATATCTGCTGAACTTGGTTCTCACCTGAGTCTCAGTTCTCTTTTGTTCTCTCTTGTCCAATCATAAACTGGTCCGCAGTAAAGCGAGCCAGCACCCTCTGGGAGCTAGTACCTCTCGTGGCCCCCTTCAGACCCTTCAAACGGGGAAGTACGGTTCACATTTCTTCAGTGGAAACACCTCGGGCCCGTCCCGCTCTGTGCTGCACCGTACCGCACTAATGGAAACATTACTTTATATGGACTACTTTTTTGTCTTCTCGCTTATATATATATGTATTACATAAAATAATAAAAAGAAAGTTGAATCTAAATCTAAATGTACATTTTTTTCTGTACCATTTTTATTTTTTACCAGCAGTAGCTTAATTTTGTTCAGTACCGTAGTAGACCCTTCTCATGTCACAGTCTTTCACAAAGGCCACTGCTGAATGTGCAGTGTCATGCAGACAAACTCCACGTGGACAAGGCTGCACTGGACATATATTGGAAAGAAAGAATGGCGCACAGATCTTAGATCTTCTGACAGTCAATCAGTATGACATTATATTATTCTCCAGTTTAAACACTGTAGCGATAAAGGCACAGCAGAGGATCCATGTGCTGCTTTGTTTTTTTGAGTAGCACTGAACGATTTTGGCAAAATATTTAACTGAAATATTTCAGACAAGTACTGCGAATGCGATTTGTGTTAAATGTTTTTATTGTAGAATTCTATTTAATGTTCACATTTTAAACTTGTTCAGGAGCATGAACATTTGAGAGAAAACTGAAATAGTAACTGTTAAACTAATAAAAGAATCACATGCATTTAGAACATGTTTGTGGAGTCTAAACTACACCGTTAGCAGCTTTTAGACAGAATAAAACAAGATATTTTGTTGTTTGCACTACAAATTATGTCACTCAAATAATTGCTGTCTTTGTGATTTGCTAATTGCATCTGTTCAAATTGCGATTTTGATTTGATTACAATTAATCTTGCAGCTCTATTTGTAAGATACAAAATCATAAGTAGGGCTTTTGGAATAGACTGAAAAGGTCCGGTAAGCACTGGTACAGAAAAACTCACATTCAGTGGCAACTTTAGGTTCTAAAGGTTCTCCTAGAACTGTTTCATATGTGAGCTTTGAACAGAATTCTTTTATTAAAATATAAATTGCAAATCTACTGTCCACTGTTGCTGTACAATTACACAGAGGAAAAGAGGAGATTTTAAGCAGAACAATGATTTTTATTAACAAATTTTGATGTACGTGTGATATATTGCTACATAAAAATATCCCAATTAACGATAATATTGAAACTACTTTGCCCAAGGACACAATAAGCTTAAAGCAGGATTATTCTAGTAAACCAATTTCTAAAATATTTTGACCGTGAACTGTACGGGCGCACCGCAACGCAAACTGTAAACTTTTTAATTGTATTTCTGTCAGCTGTTCAAACACCAGACACAAGCTGTTTGTGACGGTGTACAGACCAAAGCTCTGCTATTACAGCTTGTTGCACTGAACTTTAGGCCTATATGAAATCTTACTGTGAAGTTTACAGCCTAAATTAAAATCATTTAGTCACATTATTATAATCTGAGCTGCAGTTTAGTATTTTGTTGTTATTGAAATTAACATTAGTATATTTCTGCACGTTTTATGCCCTTGCCCTTTAGAAACCGATAACTGTTGTAGCAATGTTCCTAACTAATAAAAACAATACAACAAAAAAATACTCAATAAAATGTAAAAGTTAAAAGTTATCGTTTAATTAACAGATTAATCGTAAACCAAAACCAAAAGTGATGATTTTAAGATCAAAGGAAAAGCATCTATTGCGTTTTGTTTAATGTTCTCAATGATTCCTATTCTCCAGGGTCTCCCAATTGGTTTGATTCACACACACACAACTCACTGGAATTAAATCATCAGAGCACCTTTCCTGAATAGGGCTGTGCCAAAATATAGTTATATTGTGATACTAAATTTGCTGAAACTGTACCAACATCTATTTATTTATTTAGTTTCATTAACAGAGACGGTTTATATTAATCAACATTTCTGTAACTGTACCAGAGTAAGCCAGAAAAGCCATTTTTATTTGTAGTCCCTGGACCCGTGGTACATGGTCACTCTAAAACACAATGATGATTATACAATGGGCTGCTCTATCGATATATCATCAAGAGTCATTTTTGGTATAATTTACCATTTTTGTTATGACAGCATTACAATTTTGTTGGTCATTTAGAGCAGTGGTTCCCAACCTTTTTCCTTAAAACCCCCCCCTGTGTGAACCAGAGACTTGTCGGGCCCCTCCAGTCCAAAGCTGTGGCCCCAACATTACGTGATGAAAATTTATTTCAGCAAATACACACCAGTTGTGGTTTTTATGTTGCCACATCCACTTTCTAATCATTTGTTTGGGATCTGGACTATTTAATTTGCACAAATTATTACTTTTAAGACCTGACCCTGTGACCAGACAAAGCTCTGGGGGACCCTCTGAAATCTAAGTCACCCTCCTGCCCACCAGGTTGGTAGCTGCTTTAGAGGAAGGAAAACTGTTTATGCAAAACATTTGACATATTAATTGTTTTGGTTATTAAAATGGGTGTATTTCATATTAACTCCAGGTTGTGCTTAACAAAGAAAAATTTTGTTAAAATGTGTGGACTTCTTTAAAAAAATAGTGATAAACTGTAGAATATCTAAACTATTACTATTATTTTCTATTTAAATTGTCCTGAAAAGTGTTTTTATGATCATTGTGGTATTGAAATTGGTATAGAGTATCAAGCCTATTCCTTAGAATTGAAATTTTAGCACCGTGACAAGGCTCAAGTGCCACAAAAAAGGAGCCATAACATTTACCACAAAATAGCAGAAATATCTTTTTACCTTATTTGAAAGAAAACACCGTAAAGGTATTTTTAATCTACTCTTTTTGCAGCTTTTTAAAAAAGTTTGTAAAAAAAAACAAAAAAACCCAAAACATTTTAACGCAGACCTGCTTTTGTCTTCTTTATCGTTCTAATCTACGACATCTGTGGGTCATTGTATGGATGCCACGGCGTTACCATGGAAATCCGCTGTTGCTCGCTGTTACATAGAAAAACATTGTACAAAATGTAAAAAAGTGAACAATAAAATTATTTAAAAAAAAGAACCTGATAAACTTCTGGGTCACTTCTGGTAAATACATTTATCAAGTGTGTGTGTAGTGTTAGAATACTTTTGAATTAACGCTAAGTTTAGTATTCAGCATCTTAATATCTCCATTGATTTAACATTGGGCTAACTGAAATTCTGTTATGTGTGACGTCACGATCCCGAGCTCAGTTATGTTTTAGATATCTTAAACCGCAATATTGATCTAAAACAATATGTGTAAAAAATATGCTTGCTTACTTCCAAGTTGAAATCCGCCGCACTGATTTGAGCCGTCCCATTTACATTGCGTCGATTTTGGAGAGCTGCAGTTCACGAGAGCAAACAGAGACATTTTTTTCATTTGTGCAAAAATGACTACGCGACGCGTCCGAATCCTACACATGTCACCATTCATAAAATTTCTGAACCAAGTAAAGAGCAGCAGGCATAACATGACGATTGGTGCGGACATGGACAGGCGGAGGAATGGCGTCTTGTCCACAGAATAGAATACAGAAAACATTACTCAAATATGCTTGAATCACTATAAATACAACTTTGAGTGGTTTAATGACAAGGGGGAGCAATTATAATATGGTTAAAAGCTCCTAAAACTTGATTTTGCATAATAAGTGTCGTTAAAACTGTTTGCAGCGCAGCGCTCCAAACATATTCCAAGTCTTCAACTTAACTGCGAGTTTATAAGCACATTTCACAACCTTCAGAGGGAGGTTATTTCAATTATTAATCTATTCAATTATAAAAATGTTGTAATCGAAAATACAATTAATTGCCTTCTGTTCAGAGATATGAGTGCACTCCTTTTGCCACTCAAAACCAGGAGCAAAGGCAATTTCTAGGGCTGCACAATACTGGAAAAAAGTGTGATATATGATATGGGGATATATACTGCGATATGTTATTGCGAATTTGTCACTTGAACATTTGTGTTCATCTTCAGTAGGCAATGCATTTAATTAGAAGTGAGGTAAAATGATATGCCACTTCTATTATTACTTTATAATATTATTAGTATTAGGGCTGTAATCCTTCAGTTGTTTAGTCGATTAATCGGTCGATGGCGTCTTAGACAAACTACATTTTTATTAGTCGACCAACTATTTTATATAGATTAAAAGGATTTCTATGGCAAAACCAGCAAAAATTAAAAGATATGGAGTGAGTTAGCTAAAGATTTTGGAGTTAATTAAGAATTTAATCTAACTTACCTCTCTCACATCACACTGTTTACTAGTTATTTTCTTGTATAAATAGTTGTTTTTGCATGAACTCTATTGCAGTTTGGGTAAGATACAAGGACATACTTCATAGTTTTGATATATTTTGCCTCACCCCCTTTAGTCGACTAATCGGTCGATTGGGCAGGTGTTTAATCGACCAAGAATTTATTTAGTCGACTACAGCCCTAATTAGTATTATCATTTTTACTGTGGACCATGTATTGTAGAAGCTACACAGGACAAAGTGTCACACATGGATAGCACTAAGGTCGCGGGTTAAGTTACCAGTTATATCAAAACAAATATGTTCATGCCTTAACGGAACTGAAATGATTGGCTTCCACACTGCGCCAAAAATTATCATTCATGTTACTTTACTGAATGTAGACGTGGCAGATATATTTTTGGTGATATACAAAATCAATATTGTCTATTTGAAAGATTACACTGAAAATTGCAATAAAGGAGTTCAAATAGCAGTGGGCCAATGAGATGATAGTTTTGCACTTTTGTGGTTAAGTAATTTTCTATTCACAATGACTTAAACCTCAAACCTGGCATACTCCAGCACAGTTCTCTGGCAAACTGTCATTATATTATCCGAATATGGCCATAGCAATTTAAAAATATATAGATTACTGATTTATGTTTTGAAAAGGTCCAAGCATCAAGCATGCAGATGATTCCACTTTGCTTCTGTACAACAGGCAGAGCACAAGAAACGAAGAAAGAAGAAAATACTTTAGCTTAGCTCAAACCCTCCAACACTACAGCTGTTTGCTCTTCAGACTTCATCCACAGACACAGATAAACAGTTCGCAACTGCAGAGCCACATGTCTTAATAGAAAATAGACAAGCACAAAAATACAAATAGGAGGTTGACACACTATCCTCAGTCATTTTATGGACAAATGAGCAACTCAACTGTATCCCTACATTAGCCATTTACCAAAAGAGCCTTTGAGGGTGACAGCTGAATGTATCTGCAGTGCTATGCAGATGACAAACGGTGTTGTGTATACGGATTTTACAGATATGTCCCCAAAACAAGCGCTAGATAAAGGCCAATTAGCAATGAACATTAGCCACACTCATCAACTGTGCCAAGTGCTGCTTTAAAGCCCTTTTAACGACAGACAGGGAAAGTGCTCTTGTACAATACTGTGTCCAGGTGAAGAGCAGACAGGTCCATGTCCCTCACCTGCGGCCCACACCACACAGTGACCGCATCATCTGCCAAAACAGCGTCTGCCTGTGCTTACATGCAATAGTCACAGCATCAAACTAGCTGGGGTTAGCATGTCCAGCGTCAGCTGTCTAGCTCCCGTTAGTTAGCTGCTTAGCTAGCCTGCTAGCTTGTTGTAATGAACCCGGATTATCCGACAAGTTCAGCTGCGTTAAAAAGCGTCGATATTTGTGCGCATCATGTTAGCTTTGTCTTAATACTCTCTGGAGACATGGACACAATTTGGAGCCTATAAGGTGGAACTCTAAAGCTACTCGAGCCGCATTAAATCTGAGTGAAGGGGCCAGGCGAGGCCAGCGCCAGGCCGAGTTGCACAGGATAGCTTAGCATGGAGCTAGCAGCAGTGCAAGCCCATTTCGTTCGTAGGGAGAGCGAAGGGAGACGCTCTTCAGCCTCTAACGTCTCTGTCTGCATCAAATTTAGCCGTAAATGGACCAATATTACGCGGGCATTCAATAGATGACACATTAGTGCTTCACGAGCGATACAAGCGCGTAACAACAAAGGAATTGCTGTCAAAATAGGAAAAAGAAGCGTTACCCATTAGTTGACTGCCTCTGCTGGTTCTTCTACAGTGGGATATTGAAAATGATGGAGAGCCGCAATGCGCATGCGCCGGAGTAAGCAGATGGGAGAGGTGATGCACGTTCCCTGTGTTCACCAGCACATACATGATGCTGCTGGGCATGCACAAGAGAGCGAAATGTTAACAGAGCAATACATCTGGGCTTCAAGAGTAACAGATAATGTCCTCTTCATTCTTGTTAAGAACCTGTAGTCAACATAAAAAAAAAACATTAATTTACATGTTTTAAGAAAGATGGGATGTAGGCCCAATATTAAGCCTATGTAACTCCAAATGTGACAGTGGCCTAAGATGCAAATAACTTTTTCACTCTATAGGGAGGCTACTTGTCCAGTAAAACATTAAACACTAGGCTTTATTCAAGGTCCTGACTGTGCCCTTTGAAGGATATACACTACACAACATTTGCTCATCAATTTTATTAAGGTTATTCTAAATACATGGATTTCAGAACATGGGTAGCTAAAGCTTGGGTTAAGTGTTTAACGCCCACTGCTGGCAACAGTGGGAAGTGGACCATATTTAAATGGCAGAAATCACACATTGTGCTCAAACAAAGTCAATTTTATTGCTAAAATAATTCAGAACAGTCCTTTTCAAGTTGTATGTATTTTATAAACATGCAGGAACACTTCTCAGGATTGAATACGGACAATTTGAGCTCAAACACGCATTAATCACCACAGAAAAAATATACCCTTTTTGCACTGAGTTATGGGTACTGCAGTTATGGACAATACAAAACACCACTATGGTCACTTGTCCTTGGGGGTCACTTGTTAGTCTCCAAATTCACTTGTGAGGTGGAAGCAGGTGAACAAAGCAGAGCACTTTTATACACTTAATCAATCTCTCAGAGAACCTTGTCATGGTTCAAGGTTAGGGTTTTTATGTTGTCACAACCACAGATGAGGGAAAGCGGGCTCTTTCTGTAGGATACTGGCAATTTTTATGCCATATGTCAAATGATGAAACTCATATTTCATATTTGTGTTCATATAATCCATCATCCATGATTTCAATATCCATGTGTTTCGGAATGGTGAGAAATTAGGACTGTTGCCAATGGCATAGTGATTCAGTAACTTTGAAAATTTGAAAAAATCTTGAAAATGCTGAGTACAACAGGAACCTGAAAGCCACGAATAGGTCTACAACTACTATACATTAACTAGAGAACATTTCCTTCCACCCATCTATTCTAAACAGGCATGTGAAATCAATGTTGTGATGTCATCCGTCTAAGGCCCAAAGTCACTGGGTGAGGTTCCAGTCACGCGAGACCTCTAATGAGAACGAGCGGTAGCAAATGAACGAATGAATGTAGCAGCTGAAAAGTGTACTGTTAGAGGAAAAAAGTTTTTTTTAATTCCACACACATTTTGGGATTTATTAAATGTAGTGATCATAAAATTGTGCTGATTTATGGCCAAAGGAAGCAACTGAATCAATAACATAATTCATATATTTTTTGCCAAAACCAGTCTTCAATTAAATAATATTCTGGTAGAATGTCACCATGAATTCAGTACTTTTTACTTTTCAGTCCAGTTCAAAAATAGAAAGTACAAGATGCTGCTCTCAAATGTAAAATATCTGATGTAAAATTTACTTAAGATAAGAACAGATACCTGCAAAATTTACTTAAATACAGTACTTTTGCTTTTGTACTTAGTTACTTTCCATCACTGACCCAGAATCAGCATCCTGGGGTTCTGTAAATGACATTACAACATTCTGTTACTTTGTCAAATGTATTCATATTTACCATAAATCTTGAGATGTACAGTAAGCCTGACCGCGTCAAGTAATACTATTGGAATTATAAAACGTTGTGGCGTTACATAATCTCACAATTTCTGTTGTCGAGTTCAACCAATCAGAGCACGGAAGAAGTGCACCAGCCAATCAGAGCGCAAGGATGAAGCGAAAGTGCGGAAGTGTTGGAAGTCGCGCGAACACAGAGCTCGTTTTGGAATAGTTCTCTGATTTTTATGCAGATTTAAGTTTTTTTCCCCGACTATCTGGACTTAATCGGGCCGTACATCTGCCTCCAACCCGCTTCAGAATTCCCCGTTTCCCGTGAGCAGTCGGTGAGTCCGTTGTACCGTCGGTTTGCACGTTTTTTGGTACTTCTTAATGGTCAGTAAAATGGGCAACTACTTAGTCACAAACTTACTGTAGAGTAGTTTCCCCACTTTTCTTTTGCATATCCTGTGACCAGTGCTACTTTGGGCAAGTCTTCAAAATGCAAAAACTGTTGTTATTTTTTTGTACTTTCCTTGTTATGTTTTGTAGAAATGGGAAGAAAAATTAAAGTAACTACATTTGACAGGTTCTCATGCTTTTCCCAATTATGATTAAGTTCGGTGAGATAGAACCTTTGGTAAATATTTATTATAGTTTTACAGTTTGTGAAGAAAATGGAAAAATTAAAAACAAATTACAGAAAGTTGTTCCGTGCTCTAAAACGGAATCCCTCTGTTTATGTCATCAATAAGCAACATTCCATTAAAAAATGCAAAGGCAATTTACATGCAACTGATAAACCTGTTATAATAACACATTTTGAAGGACGATATATTTCAAATTATAATATTGAAATGACTTTATGCCTTTGACACAATAACCATAAATCAGGAAAATTCCAATAAACCATTTTTAAACATACAGTATAATTAAACAAACAGGTAGCAGAATGAAGCAAAAATGACCTGGTCAAATCTTATCATATTACACAAAAATAACAAAAATCTTCCCATAGTTGCATTTTAAACATGCATAAGATAAATATTGATCCCAAAATATATTACTCCAGCTTTCAATTATTGAACAGTTAGTCGATATTGTAATAATTGTGACAGACCTAGCAACTGACACTTTTTTTGACAGTTTATCGCCGTTATCCGGTTAGGGCTGAACAATATATCCAAATTTAGATAATATAGTGGGTATTGGTTTTAGGGCTGGAACTAGTTAATAGATTAATCACAACTGATCCATTATTTCAATAATTGTGCACTAATTTAGTAATCAAATAATTGTTAACTAATCTACACATAGGTTCCAAAACATGCCATGAGCTAAGAGAAGTTTTATGACTCAAAATAAGCCACAATTGCATGAAAATGATGCGGAAAAAGTGTAAATTGAGTGTATTTCAGGAAAACGCTCTTTTGTCCATAAATGCACTCCACCAGGTCCTTAAGGAACTTTACTTTAGCTTCATCTGGGTCAAATTTTGTAAAAATATTTTCATCAGGTGACTTTTTCATTCAAAACAACTAATTGATTAATTGAAAGAATAATCGCTAGACATTACCAAAATGATCGTTAGTTGCAGCCCTTTTTTTTTTTTCATTCAAAAAATGAATGAATGAAAAAAATGAATGAATGAGTTTATCGTTTATCAGAAAAAAATGTAACAAAAAGAGCTAATTAAAAAGTGTGGGGAAGTTGGCCAACTAATTATTGTGTGATAACTAAAAAAAAACTAAACAAAACAAACCCGGGATAGTTATGTTTAGCAGTTTTAGTTGTATATGGGAAATTGAAAATTAAGACAAATTAGAGGTGATTAAGGGGACAAAGACCCACTTTGTCACAAAAAGTAAAATTGAAAAATGTTATGTTGTAAACCTATAAAGAGTATATGATGATATTTCTGAGCGTTTATGATTATTTACAGAATTTTCCCATTTGTCTTATAATGAAACTTATGTGTAAAGATATGTTTCAACTTATTTCTGATGGATTGACCTAATATTGTGGATATCCAAAAAATATCTGAGATATCGCCCACCCGTATCAAGTATTATTGGTCAAATCCTAACTATTGTGTAATTTATATGGATTTTGGCCCATGTTTACAATATGGTTGGTTGCTAACAGCTATGGGACAACCTCTACCTTCTGCTGCTCATGTGACTCTAGGAAGTCAAATTACTACACATTTTGCTATTTAAAAACAACCACTGGTGAGCATGATAGACATGTTAGCCCTTTTTCTTTTTGAAATTGTAAATTGTAATTTTGTAATGTTTAGAGCTTTATCATGAGTAAGAGGAAAACAAAGGAGACCCACGTCCCAGTCGGAGAGTGCGTGGCTCAGGTCTGTACTCTTTCTGGTCATGTTGGTCATATTTATATCTATTATTACTATAGCTGAAGGTTCTCTCCTTCTCTCCTCCACAGCTGCAGAAGATGCTGAGGGAACGTCTGTGCCAAGAGGTGCTCCCAGAGAGGCCAGAAGGGGTCGCGGCACAACATAAGTTTGTACATTTAAGATTTATTTAGCATTCATCAGAATCAGAAAAAGTTTATGGCCATAGTCAGTGAACACAATTCACAAACTAGGAACTTGCTTTAGCGTAAGGTGCAACGTAAAACAATGAATAAATAGTAGTAAAATATATAAAAGAAGGCATGCATAAAATTAAGGATAAAATAAAATAGACTTGGACTATAAAAGGTACAGTTATAAAAAGACAGTAGTGCAAATTTGGTAGTGCAAATAGATAGCAGCTTTTATTATATGAATGTTAAAGTGGCAGGTGTCATAAAGTGTTCATGAGTCCAACAGCAGAGGGAAAGAAATTGTTCTTGTGGCGGGAGGTTCTGGTCCGTATGGACCGTAGCCTCCTGCCCGAGGGGAGTGGCTCAAATAGTCCGTGTCCAGGGTGAGAAGGGTCAGCTGTGATCGACCTGCTCGTCCCAGAGTCCTGGAGATGTACAGGTCCTGGACAGATGGAAGGCTGCAGCCGATCACCTTCTCAGCAGAGCGCACAATGCGCTGTAGTCTCTGTTTGTCCCTGGCTGTGGCTCCAGCGTACCACACGGTGATGGAGGAGGTGAGGATGGACCACACGGTGATGGAGGAGGTGAGGATGGACCACACGGTGATGGAGGAGGTGAGGATGGACCACACGGTGATGGAGGAAGTGAGGATGGACCACAAGGTGATGGAGGAGGTGAGGATGGACCACACGGTGATGGAGGAGGTGAGGATGGACCACACGGTGATGGAGGAGGTGAGGATGGACCACACGGTGATGGAGGAGGTGAGGATGGACCACACAGTGAGGATGAACCACATGGTGATGGAGGATGTGAGGGTGGACCACACGGTGATGGAGGAGGTGAGGATGGACCACATGGTGATGGAGGAGGTGAGGATGGACCACACGGTGATGGAGGAGGTGAGGATGGACCACACGGTGATGGAGGAGGTGAGTATGGACCACACAGTGAGGAGGAGGTGAGGGTGGACCACACGGTGATGGAAGAGGTGAGGATGGACCACACGGTGATGGAGGAGGTGAGGATGGACTCGATGATGGCCGTGTAGAACTGCACCATCATCTGCGCTGGCAGCTTAGCTTTCCTCAGCTGCCGCAGGAAGTACATCCTCTGCTGGGCCTGACTGATGATGCAGCTGATGGTCGGCTCCCACTTGAGGTCCTGGATGATGGTTGTGCCGAGGAAGTGGAAAGAGTCTATGGTGGTGATGAGAGAGTCTGTCTGGGCGAGGGGGGGTAGGGGGCTGAGACTTTCCCGAAGCCCACGATCATGTCCACCATCTTCTGGGCGTTGAGCTCCAGGTTGTTGCTCCAGGACACCAGCCGGTCCACCTCCCTCCTGTAGCTGTCCGAGATGAGTCCGATGAGGGTGGTGTCGTCTGCAAACTTGATCAGTTTTACAGAGTCGTGGCTGGAGGTGCAGCAGTTGGTGTACAGGGAGAAGAGCAGAGGAGAAAGTACACAGCCCTGTGGAGTTCCTGTGCTGATAGTCCAAGTGTCCGAGACTTTCTTCCCCATCCATATGCACTGCCTCCGGTCCGTCGGGAAGTCAGTGATCCACCTGCAGATGGAGTCAGGCACGTTGAACTGGCAGAGCAGGAGGATGGTGTTGAATGCAGAGCTGAAGTCCACAAACAGGACCCTGGCGTAGGATCCGGGGAGTCCAGATGCTGCAGGATGAAGTGGAGGGCCAGGTTGATGGGGTCCAGGGAGGAGGAGGTGAAGGCGCTCAAATGACTTCATGACTACCAACGTCGGTGCCACAGGCCTGTAGTCAGTACGTCTAGTGATCTGAGGCTTCTCGGGGACAGGGACGATGATGGACGACTTGTAGAACACTGGGAGGTGTTGAAATTCCAAAAACTATTGACCTGCTTAAAGAGAAACTCATATTCAAGAAAAAAAAAAATCCACAAGATCCAAAGTGTCATTGATACAGAAATGCAGAAGCAAAAGCAGAAAGAAAAATAAAATTGCCTCAAAATATTTTACTTGTCTACCTCTAACCGGGAGTTTATGGGAACATTAAAACTTGCACACAATACCGCATCAAAGTGGGGGCTAAACCTGGAACTAGACCAAGACTAGGCCAGAACTTAGTTGGCTAAATAGGACAAGTTCCGACGCACCCTATAACAAGGAACCTTCACACAATTACATACATTCCCCTCGCTCTGGATATTCTGACCAAAATATTGAAGTAAAATTCCCTTCCCAGCTTTAGTTTTGGCTGTACACTTGGGAGCAAAGTGTGTTGCGTCGGAGCTGTCAGAGGGGGCTCTGTGACATGCTCTGACCCACTTTAGTGCCACCTGACGGGGCTGTCCCAGTTTGGAGGCTCCCTGTCCTCCAGTTACTGCAACTCTGTCTGGGCTCTGTTTATTTTCACTTTTTAAACTAAAAAAAAAAAGTTGCCTCTTCTTGATTCTTAGCCCTCTCTTATTTTAACATTTACTGCTCATCTTTTATCCTGTACCACTGACAGCTGGCAGGCCAGATCAGGCCCTCCAAAAAATCACATCTGGCCCGCTGCCTGTCTTTAAAATTGTTTTTTTCCCTTGCTTATTGGTTTAGTCCTGCTTTAATTCTGAGTTAGTTCTAGTTTAGTCTTGCTTTGGTCTTTGTTTAATTAAGGTTTAGATAGGGCTGTACAATTAATCATTTATATATATTTGTGATTTCAATTATTCAGTTACAAATCTGTTGTAATCGTAAATCCAATAAATTGCCTTCTGTTCAGAACTACTGTGTGCACTGCTTTTACCTCAAAACTTGAGGCAAAGGCACTTTTCCAAATATAATAAATATATTCACTCACATAATTTATCTACAGAATAATGTTAACAATATAGAAGTAATTGTTCAAAATCAACTTTTTTGCAAGTATGAGCCAAATAAATGGGATTTTGCCAGCCCTAGCTAAGTTTTGAGTGACTCCAAATTGTGTGAAAAGTGGTACCATGTTGTGCACCTATTCGACCCAGAGAGCATGGCCCTCTGAAAAACCTGCCCCTGTAGTGAAAAAGAAGTTGAATAACCCTGTTTTATAATGAGGACAGCAAAGTAAGATGCTTTTGTTCTGAAAATAGTTGGGGGGGAAATGAATAAAAAGTAAAGGACGCTGATGGTCTGATGTTGTAAATGCAGACACTTACTGGAGCTTCTCCGCCGCACTGCGCTCCACGGGGAGAGTAACTCCGTGCTGATCGTGGGACCCAGGGGAGCGGGCAAAACCATGGTGAGCACTGCGCCGTACAGCCTCTAGAGGGCATCAGGAGGGCATGTGGGGGGTCGTGGGGACTTCCTAATGTGTCTGTCTCTCCAGCTGATTAAGAGTGTGCTGAAGGAGCTGCTGGAGGATAAGGTCGTGGGCGAGACCCTGATGCAGGTCCATCTCAACGGTATGCTCAAGAGGGTTTTAAAGGGGACATGCAAAATCAACTTTAATGAGCTTATGAAGTTATTACAAAAGTGTTTCCTATGTGATTGATTCGTTGATTCCTATGTGTTTGAGTAATATTGTATTTTCCTGCAGCTGAGGCTCAAGTGCAAAGAAAATTCCTGTTTTTCACCTACCCCTTATGCCTGCCCACATCCCTGTATTAGTTCCACTTATTTGTAAAAGTAAGACTCCGACTGACACATGTAGGGTCCTAAAATATCACATATCAATAAAAAAAAAAATGTCATTATGAAGAGGCCAGGGTTTAGCAGTTCTACAATTTTGAACAGGAAACCAGTGGACCTGTTCAAGTGATCTAATTGTACAAGCTCTCCCTTTTAAATAATTAAGTAAATTATAGTTCAATATTATGTACCTGAAAAAGTATATGTTTCTGAGACTGAGAAAAGACACATAAAAACAATATACATTCATGACAAATCTCTTTAGATGTCTTGTAGTATTCTTTGTGAAAATAATGAGAGAAAAACAATTTACTAGAGCTTGACTTTTTCAACCCCATCTCTTGTTATGTGTTGGCAGGTCTTCTGCAGACTGATGACAAAATCGCTCTCAAAGAAATCACAAGACAGCTGCAGCTGGAGAATGTCGTGGGCGACAAAGTCTTTGTAAGTCTATAAAGTGCTGATTACATTAAAATGGTTATACAGTAGTTATATATGGCTGTTCGTATAACTTCGTGTTTGTTCCATCAGGGAAGCTTTGCAGAGAATCTTTCCTTCCTTTTAGAGGCCCTGAAGAAAGGTCAGTTCAGTCCAACCAATTCTTTTAAACATTCATTCATAAAATGTCTACAACAACAATGTCAACAATGATGTCATGGATGTTAGTCATTACTTAATACACACATAAATCAAATCCAAACAGCTCAGATTAGCTCATGCTGGATGCTTTGAATGTTGGTGGAATCTGAAAAGCGTTTGCGCTCCTGTGTTTGTTCCTGCACAGGTGATCGCAGCAGCTCCCGGCCGGTGCTCTTCCTCCTGGATGAGTTTGATCTCTTTGTGCACCATAAGAACCAGACTCTTCTGTACAACCTGTTTGATGTGTCGCAGTCGGCCCAGGCGCCCATCGCTGTGGTGGGCCTCACCTGTCGCCTGGTCAGTCTCCTCACTCCTCCATTTCTACAAGCGGTTGTAAATTCATTGGTTTCAGGCAAAAGATTCCTTTCTGATTTTAAAGATCAGGTAAAATCCTTGAAAGCAGGAAGGAATACTTGAAAACTGAAATCATGAATAGGCTGTGTTCACGGCATTCTAGAAGAAGAGCAGGGCCTGTATTGCTCTAATTTGGAAAGAAATTGCTAAACAGGAATACATGTATTGAGGAACCATACCATTTTTTGTGAGATTGGGTACACAAATTGGCATAATCGACCTTCTTAATTTTTATTTCTGTTACACAAATACACTCATGCACAAAAACAAGATTTATTTACAAAACTAAAGTCAAAAGGAAGATTAATATTTACAAAAATAGAAGGTATGGGGTTGTGATTGTCAGTATCAGTGGTGTAGTGTGGGTGATGTGACGCGAATGAAAACGCTGTGTGTGCGATATGAGTGCAGTGCGTAAAACAAAAGACAAACTCAAAGGTGCATTCAGATGGCGAAGTCGAGCAAGAGCGCACACACAGCCCCTTTTAAGGTGCACGGATGAGTGCAGCAGGCGCGGCCCAATTAGCTCAGGCAGGTTCACCACCTGAGCAAAACAAGAAAGGGCGGCAGAGCCGGCAGGACCACAAACCCTTACGGCACACCCCTGGGCCAGGACCGTACCATTTCACAATAGCAATGTTCATGTCAGTCCACCCACCATGACTTTAAACGTATTAGTTGATATTTCATTATCTGACAAATGTGAAATGTCTGTAAAATTATTCACATAAGAAATATTACCTTATATTGTTATTTAGAAGTTTGCCACATTCAAATTTGCACAATATTATCAATATTTTTATACATTGCTCTACTTTCAACTTATGACAACATAGACAGTACAGTATGAAACCTACTGTATCTGTTTTCTGTATCTGTAACCAATGACAGGTGTTTTTTTTATTTAAAACAATACCTTGAAAACATGTATTTATTTCTGTGACATGTGTATACACCTGCTACTTTTAAATACTAAGATATTTTGGTGTCATGTGTTTAACCCCAGTAATCACTGTGATATTAACTAAATCCTACCATTGAATTCTTTTTAATATTAAACTGGCCTCTTTTAGAATTGTGATGTCACATAAACTTATTGGTTCAAACTTTCCTGCGTTGAAGGATGTTCTGGAGCTGCTGGAGAAGCGTGTCAAGTCACGGTTCTCCCATCGACAGATCCACCTGTTCAGCGGCGCCACCTTCCCTGACTATGTGCAGTGCGTGCAGAGGCAGTTATGGCTCCCAGCGACCTTCCCTGACCAACGGTTTGCACAAGAGTGGAACAACGGTGTCAAGGTAGGCCTCAGTCTGTCTCTAGGCATGCTATAACACAACTAATGCACGGTCAAATAGATTAAAAGTAACAATGCAGGATTAAAAGGCAGTTAAGCATTGATTCAACACAGATAGTTTATTCTATTGTATTTTATTCTTAATCTTATGCATGCCTCTTTTATATAGTTATTGTTTTATGTTGCACCTTACGCCGAAGCAAGTTCCTATGGTTGTGCATTTTGATAACTGACAATGGCAATAAACTGATTGTGGTTCTGAGATTATCATATCATTATCATGTAAAAAAAAATAAAAATCTTTTAAAGGACTTTTTTTGAGCTTTTATTATTGTTCCCTTATCATAAACATACCTGGAGTTGTATTTAGCTTCATTCACGCTTGTTTGATGAATCCTGTTTAGTAAGTCCTCTCCCTCTGAGCCTTTAAAAAAACACTGCACTCCGAATTTTCCCATTTTGTGACGTCATAGGTGCAGCTCCGAGATCTCCTGTGCATTTCTGCTGTCAAATCACGTTCATTACAACTGTGTGTCTGAATTTGTATGTCGAGGGCAAGCTGTGGTTGTTCATCTCCCCAGTGTAATTCCCCGTGCAGCCAGTAGATGGAGCGCTTACTCTATTCGATACCTGAAACATGAGGAGCCAAAATAAAGGTAGTCAAGAGCATATGTCCTCTAAGAGCTTTTAACCGTGTATAGTTTTTTTCCTTCGTATCGTCCCACTCAAAGTTTTATTTAGAGTGATCTTTATTCTCCTGCATTCAAAGCCCGAAAATGTCTGTTTCCCCCCGATACACACCCACTGCTCTGCATGTACTTTTTTTTAATGGAAATACATGTGGGGTTCAGCAATGTCATGTAGTTTGGCATAAATGAAAAATCCCCACCTTAGATATTTGAATGTGTAGCTGAAATGATTGTGCAATAATGTGGATTGTGCAATAATGTGGATTGTGCGATGAGTGGAATGTGAAAGGTATTCTTTATATGAAATGTATTTGTTTTATTGCTGGTCCTTTTGTGACCCCAGCCCTTTAGGACAAATGCAGAGGACACATTTCAATAAAGTGTACCTTAATCTTAACGTTATCCTTGGGACAATGGATGGAAATTAGGCTTCGATCCAGTGTCTTTACGTTCATGTTGTATTATGTCTGTCCATTAACATGGTCTGTTTCAATAAAAAGAAAAATCGCCAGATTTACGGCGATGTATTATAAAGGAGCACGCCGTAATCAGTGCTGCAGATTTTAAAAATGTCTAAAATAATAAATGAATAGATGAACAATGATTATCTTCTGTTTTATTACAATTTAATAAATTAATTTGCACCTTAAATTAATAAAGTCAGTGTCATGAGCAGACAAACAAATTTTGAGCTTAAAATGAATTGCATCATAAATCTGATTGCATTTTTACATCCACAGTCAGTACTATGCTATGTTTCTTCAGGCTCTGTGTGAAGACAAATCAGTGGAGGATATTCTTCAGAGACACTTCAACTCCAGTAAAGACTTCCGCTCCTTACACATGCTGTTGGTAAGAACACTCACTTTACTCCTTCCCATCGTATTACCAAATGTTTAGGACTGGGTATTTGTTTAATCTCCTTACTGTGGATGTTTTCTGACGTTCTCTTCCAGATGTTCTGCCTGAGCCGTGTCTCTGTGGCCAAGCCCTCCATTAAACCTGCAGACGTCCTGGAGGCCAGCCGCATGTATTTTGCTGACTCTAAAGCTAACATGCTGCACGGTAGGTTATCATTTTTAACTCTATTCTTTCTCAAACATGTCTTTTATATTGTGTTGCTTGTACATACTTTGTAGAATTTACAACACAACAACAGTGAGTCTAGTCCTCACACTTGTCTTCACTCTTATAGAAATCATAGCTCAAATCCTAAAGCTTGCTAGTTTATTCTGTCTCTGTTATGATAAAGAGATTAGAATAACATTGGCGTAACGTTGCTCACAATGATATGGTCGACGGTTCTCACACAGGCCTGTCCATCCTGGAGCTGTGCCTGATCATCGCCATGAAGCACCTGAATGATCTGTACGAGGGGGAGCCCTTCAACCTGCAGATGGTGCACAACGGTCAGTACACTGTGTTTACTCTCAAGAGAATCAAATAAACCACAAACGGATCAAAGAGAGTAGAAGGTACAAGGTTATTTCCTAATCAAGAGTATTTTTTATTTCTTTTATGCATGTGTAAATGAACCGTATGTAGCACTGTGATTCAGCTCCCATGTGCAGACAGCATCAGACACACAATAAAACATGTTAAAAGATGCATTATGTACCTTTTGTTGGAGAGATGACACTGTAAGAATGCTTATATTTTGAGCAATAAAACGTCTGTGATGACATACATTCTAAATAGAGAAGTTTAATGCCATACTTTCCGAGTTCCAAATTTACAGCCAAGACTATACCATCCCCATGGAGACATTAAAGGTGGCGTACCCTCCACCAGAAGAGTTATATTGTGCACATTTGAATATTTTCAAATATTATTCTTTAAAAAGATCAAATATGAATGCAAAGGATGGCTGCAACGATTAATTGACTAATGAAAAAAATACCCCCGATCATTATCTTGATCTGGACTATACAGACTCTAAAACATGTGACAAAAGACAAAGACAGAAACATTATTAAATAAAAAATGTAAAAAAAAAAAAAGAACTGTTTTCTGATTTTCAACAATAAAACACTAATTGTGAATATTTCCTCTCTTGAAGCCCTCAGTCAACATATTTCAACCTTTATTTAGTTGATAATGCATTTAAAAAGTCTCTGTGTAAAATGTAAATAATTGTTTGACTAGTGAACTCATTAAAAAAAAATTGTCTATTCAATTACTAAAATCGTCAGTGACAGCCCTAATGCACAAGATATGTTATTCATGTTTCTCTCCTTTATATTCTTCTTCAGAGTTTAAGAAGTTTCTCCAGAGGAAGTCCAGCACCATGTACAACTTTGAGCAGCCTGTGGTCCTGAAGGTGGGTGCTCCCTCTTGTCCTTCACACTCATGTACCATCAACTGTACAGGGACCTAAAGTGTGCTGTGTTCTCCAGGCGTTTGAGCACCTCCAGCAGCTGGAGCTCATCCGGCCCCTGGACAGCACCGCGGCCAGGACCCAGAGGGAGTTCCAGCTCATGAGGCTCCTGCTGGACACCAGTCAGATCCTGGAGGCGCTGCAGAAGTACCCGCAGTGCCCCACCGACGTCAAGCAGTGGGCCATGTCTGCGTTTGGATAAAAGCACACGGCCAAGAAACCCTAAGAACTGTAAATGGACATGTTATAATGTCATCTTCACAAAGACTTTAGCCATGTGGTCAATAAACAAGTAAAATAATAATAAAATGTTCTCTCTTCTGCGTTAAAGTAAAATCTTAGAATTGATTTGAACTGGTCATAGCTAATAGAGTAGATGGTGGATTTTTTTTCTCTCATTTAAAGTGCAAAATCACGTATTACTTAGTTATTTTGACAAAAAACTTTGAAGGGGGTCCGCTACCTGCCTGCGTCCATAAAGAGGTTATTGCTTTGCTTGGAATGTTCTAGAGTATAGCATTTAACCTGTCAATCTTGCATTGATTTATTACTGTTTTTATACCTCTTTATATACCTGAGCTTGGTCGCCTGTCCACAGATCTGACCTGTAACTTGACTTGCTTGTCTCCATGGAGATAAAGTTTGATCGTGCACCTTCTAAGTGTAATATAAATTTGGCACTTTTCTTGTTGACAGGTCAAAATGTAAAATCATGATTAATATTCTTCTAATTTAAATATTGCTGGTTTTCCCAAGCACCACCAGAACTAGACCTAAGACTATATTTAGGTTGATTTTAGTCTTGTTCGACTCTATGGTGACCAGAGGACGGGATACTTGAGAAACTTTTGAGTAAGATATTGTACTTTTTGGAATAATTATCCTAACATCATATTTCTTATTTTATATTACAGTACTTGAGTAAGTAAGTAGTTTTGGTTACTCTGCTGTGAGTAAGTCTATAGACAAAAGCTATTTATGATATTATAGCTTTGAACTCTCTCAGATATGAACTATTTTTCTATTCTTTGGAAATACCAGAATATGTGCATTATTTCTTGTTTTTTCTGTTAGATTACATCAATTCAAATCTTAATTCATAATTTAAATACATTTTACTTCCAAACTGTTACTCCGTGCTGAAGTTGTAGTTTCTCCAAATACTTTTTTACTCTTACTTGGATAATTACAGTACTGGGGGAACTACTTTTTACTTCTATTTATTAGTAGTATTATTATAAAGTATTATAAAGTTACTCACTTAATATTTCGACTACTCTACCCAACTCTGATAGTGGCCCAGGTGAGTGTAAACCAGTTCTAAAGCATAATATAAGTTAAAAAAAATCTAATTATGTGAATCACAATAATTACGATATTGTTCAATATATAGATTTTTTTAAATCAGTAATTAATATTTATTGTATATATGTTTTTAGCACTTGTGTGGACCTTTTTAGACCTTTTTTTTTTTTTTTTGCAATGCAGTGAAATAAATAACTTAAGTAGTTAGTTGGTGTCCATAATATTACTAAAGTGTTTGCTTTTTATTATATATTGCAGCTCATGTTTTTAACCATACTGTTCACATAGAAAAGGGCTTTCTGGGATTCTCCTGATTTAACGTTACTGTGTCAGTAACAAAGTAGTATTCAGTATTGTTTAACTTTATCGTGATATTTTCTGTAGCAATACATCGCACTTCAAAATGTGTCAAAAAGAATGAATACTGAACTGCAGAAGACCCTGAGGACCACAAGGAGGAGCCCAAAATGGCATCGTTATGATATCTTTAATCCCTGTGGAACATTGCTCACGATCATTCATTTTCGACAGACAAATGCGTATTTGGTCAGCTCACAGTAATGAATAAAAAATAATTCATAAATAATAAATAAAAAATCTTCTTGTTCACACAGTTACAAATTTGTACATGTCGAATACAACGGGACACTGCAAACCACTGAGTCTGTACACTTACTCACATCTGTGTTCAGATACTGCAATGGCCGACACAGCTTTTACATACAACCGCTGTGTAAAGGGTTTATCCATGGTTCGTTTGTGATGAAAACGATTGAATACAGTCACGGCACATTTTACTGTCGAGTAATGATTCAAGTCCACATCAAACACCAACGAGAAGGGCAGCACCGTTTGACCAAGTTCAGTTCTCCGCCAGAAATGGGAAAAAAATGGCACAATCAATAGTCTTCCCCACAGACATTAAATGACACCAATGATTTATAATAAAGGCTACAGAGATTGTTGCCATGGTAACTCATAGTAACCAATGTGTAGTTACAGCAGCCATGTTGTGTTTGAAAATTCCATGAAAGAACACTAATGGCAGCTGGACTTTGTAATTATAATTTTCTATTAAATACTTTGATAATTGGACTTTTTAATATTTGTAATTAATTTAATTCCCATGTTCTACCAAACTAAAAAACATGTTTAATTGTAGGTAAAAATTCTTCTTTTATGGTTAAAGTGGTGAAGTAAACAGAATAATGGTTGTGTCCATATAATGTAGTGGACACACAAATTGTTTAATTCCTCATAAAATATAAACCAGTGTTTTTATACCAGCTACTAGCTCAGTTAATTGTTTCCCACGGCTAATAACTTTTAAAATGTAAAATATAAAATAAACAACCATTAAAATTTAATATTAAAGTGTCTGGTTGTTTTTATGTGGAAATTATTTCAATTTGTTGTTTTAATTTTTTTTATTTATTTTTTTTATTACTAACTTCAATTCTATCCCCATAGAGATAGAATTAGACAGGAAGTACTGACGCTAACATTGAGCTAACACTGAGCTAGCCGGTGATTTCCAGGTGCTACTGTGCATAAAGCCCATTTAATGGCTCTATTCGTACATTATTTTCAATTGGAATTTTGCTGCTTCTCCTCTCGCGAGATGGTCACCGCAGTTGTCATGGCAACAGAACCCACGAGCTCTCTATAGCCTAAATAATAAGACATTGATATGACACTATTATGAATTATTATTATGAATGCGTAAACTGTCCGAGCAGAAAAATAAACTTTCAACATCAACATGGTTCCACGAGTCGGACAATGTTACTTATGAAAACAGGAGCACCAAAGAGATATCCAGTAGTCCAGGATGGTTGGCCTTGAGTCTTGAGCTGCCCTCAGAAAGCTGCCCTCCAGTCACTCAAACACGGCGTCGACACAAATGCACTTACATATGTTCACATGCACACACCCAAACAACTCCCCCTGGCAGTTAGTCTGAACCCGGGGCCCGTTAAGTTCGTCCTCTCCGGCCCCTGAGTCCCAAGCAGGGGTCTGTCCTAGTCCCTTGGGAAGGGGTAGGGTTGTTCCATCACGGACCTAAAGCGATTCTTTGTGTTCTGCGCTGTTTGTTGTGGCAAATGCTACTTGCTAATGCCCAACTTAATAGAGGCTCTTTAGGCAGTAGGCACTGAAGAGTAAGGGATCATGTAGGCCTTCATTTAGTGTTTAGTCGGCACAAAAACTGAACATATTATGCAAAATCAACTTCTGTTACCTTTAAACCTTGTTACGTGTGTTTCCTCATCATGGGTTTACTCAAAGTTGTGTTTTGAACGATTCCTGCTTGTTTGAGTTATACAGTATTGTTCTGCAATTGTTGTCCCCAACCCCCTATCCCCGCCCACATCCCTGTGCTTAGTCGTGATTATTAGAAAAGACTGCAAGTATAGTTCTAAAATGTCACATAGCAACTTTCCAAAAATAAAAACATGTATACTATAAGACAATCCGCCTCGTAATAAGTTCAAATGTCACTATGAAGAGGCGGGGCTTATCAGTTCTGCAGTTTTAAACAGGACGAACCTTTTTCTATTATTAAGCCGTTTTAGATCTATATTGCATTTTTCAACGAACATATGATAAAATGGTGTTCTATTATATATTATATGTCGAAGTTTACATTACGTTCCTTAGAAAAGCATGTGTCCTTTAACAGTTGTGTATGTGGTCTACTCTGAACAGTTGCGACAACAGAAGTATGTTACCATGACCAATACCAAGTGTGGAGTGAATGAACGCATGAATGGACAGACTTTAAAGAATGCTATAGACCCTTTAAAATGTCACGTTATCAGAATGTTCAAAATTCTGAAATGGAGGTGACTGAAAGTAAAATGAAGCAGACTGTTATTCACTTTCAATGATTAACAGACTTCAGATCTAAAAATTAATGCTTTTAAGGCTTATAACAAAAATTAACAACAATATTAAATGTCCAGGATAGAAATGTTAGTTTGTCGGCTTCTCTGTTAAAAAAGCCTCGGCCTTAATAGCCTCAAAATTTCTAGTAAGCATGTAATGTATAACTATGTGGGGTCAACAAAACTGTAAAACTTACATTTTACATTTTTCCCTCATCAAAAATGTTTAGAGTCTGTCATAATCTCCAATTAAATAAACAAATAATGTATAAGAAATCGTCTTTAGATCAGGCTCATGTATCTGAGTGGTTTTCATTTGCCAAAACCAGATAGATTTTCTTAGATTTTGTAATATTCTGAGGTTAATCCCAGCTTCATTTCATTCTGGAATTGACACACTTCTAAAAGGGGTCTATTGGAACAACCCTAGAGTCCCACCTGCAGGAGTCAGTCTAGTCTAGTCCCTGGGGCCCCACACTGGAGTCGTGGAGAGGATGGCTCTTTGGATCACACCCAGGAGTCGGGGGAGCCGGTGAACTTGTTGGCCCGGTTGGAAGGTCTCCGCGTGGTGGAGTAGAAGTCCACGTAGTTGGTGTTGGCTTTGAACGGGAGGGTCCGGTAGTCAGGCGAGGTGGGGCTCAGGGGCACGGGCTCGTCCTCAAAGTCCTCCGCGAAGCCCTGAGGAGACGACAGGTACATTCTGTAGCTGTTGTAGTTCTTGCGGCCGGGCTCGTCGTAGAACAGCTCCGGGTTCTGCGCCAACAAAGGGAAAATGATCACGAGTCGGACCACATCTGTACCAGACCGAGACTAAACCGGGACTGCACCCGCGTCACGTGGAGCAGTGCTGTTACCTGGGAGCGCCGCAGGTCCTCTCCTGACTGAGATGAGTATGTTCCAATGAAGTAAGGGGTTTTCTGCTCAGACCCTAAAAAGTACAGACAGAAAACTAAATATGTAGAAAATATTTCAGAAGTATACGGCCCCTCCCATGTCAAACTGTGACTGGCGCGCGAGTTGGGCTCCAGATGCTGAGTTACCTGTGTACTGGTGCTTGTGTAGGCTGTTGTCTGTGTAGTAGGAGTCCAGTTGCATAGATTGTGCCCTCTGGTAGTTGGAACTGTGTCTTCTGATCCCGAGCATCGCTGGAGATGATGTGGCACTGCCCCCTGGTGTACACAAAGAGCCATGAAGGTTTGTGTTGTGCTTAAATTAAAGATGGTTTTGTGATAATGTTGTGTTGTATCCTTAACAAGAATATGTCTGGAGTTGAGATTTTTCCAGAAGTGAAGTGGAACATAATATGATTTCAATTGAGAAACTGGGATAAACCTCAGAACATCAGAAAATATGAAAAATCAAGCAAGATTTTTCAAATGAAAACCATTGAGATAAATATGAGTAATCTCAGAGCCTGGTTTCAACACATTTACAATTGTAGTTTGCATTATTTGTTTAATTAATTGGAAACATAAACAGACACTTTTAGGTTTTATAGGACAAATACTTGCAAAAATGTTTATCCCACAATCGTTTGTCATTTTATCTGCCAAAACGTTACATACTTAGCTCAAATACAATTTTAAGACTAAATTGTTTATTTTTCATCCGCAAACTAACTGACTTTTGTTTTCTACCCTCGAATAATCACGCTGTATGGTCAACTTTATTTTGCCTGCAGTCGCCTCTATTCCAGAGACCTGCCCATCGAAGGCCTACCTCAGCACATTGTTATACATGTGCTCCTCTGTCAAGCTCCATGTCATTGAATGATAATAGCTACCATTGGCTTAAGCTTATCCATGGTGGAAAACAACAAAGTACAAAAGTAAGTCCGTCTCTACATTTGAGAGCAGGTATCTGTCCTTTCTACATCTTCTACTTGAACTGGACTGAAAAGCAGAAAACACTTTTCATATGGTTTAAAGGTTGTTATTATTAACACATTCACTGTGACATCCTGACGAAAGGTTTGGAGTTCAAACCCCAGCTTTAAGCAAACAAAATATGTAAAAAAAAATATCACAAGAATAATTTGGGAATTTGTCTGAATTGCTATTGTGGACTAATCTTATGAAAATCACTACATTTAATGTAGTTCTCAAAATTTGTGTGAGCTACCTTTCCTTTTTACGCTTAAAGTTTTTACTTTAAAATGTTTAAACAGATACTTCAAAGCATTAACTTTTGTTTGTGTTATTTTTATTTCAGTAATAATTTTAACTTAGTAATAATTCTTATCTTGTATCTGTACTTTAACTTATGTAACAAAATTGAGTAATTCTTCCAACAATGAAGCTTATTTACGATTACAAACTATTTGTCATTGTGCTGACAGCTTCAGTCCTAAGATTTTACACAGAAATATAGGAATTTTATGTAGAAATACAACATTTCAGGCCAACACAAGCTTAGTAAATACAGTAATAACTGAGCTCCTGACCTGATTGGACCACAGGCGTGATGTGCAGGGGGCTGGTGGGCAGGGTGGGCTGAGAGCGGTACCGGTCCCGTTCCAGGGTGGAGATGGGTGTGACGAAGTGGGTGTAGTTCCATCCGTCCTGCGCACACATGGTACTGGAGTCATTCTACAGTGCGTGGGTCAGTGCAGTGCTGGGGACAGAGCCTCACCTGTTTGTAGAGGCCCCTCAGCTCTCTGTACTGCCACAGCGTGTTCAGCACCTGCGCCGCCGCCTTCACCACCTTCATGGAGTACCTGAGAACAACGTACGAAGGGCTTTCAAGTTCAGAGAGCAAACCAGAGCTGTTCTACATTTCCTTGCTCCTTGCAGCTGTTGGATATAAAATGTAGTTTGGAGACGATTACTGTGGGGACTGTTCCTGTCCTATGAGGCAGCTGCTATGGTTATATTAGGCAGCACACAAATAGAGTACATTTAAATGCAATTGTCCTGGCAGGGATAAATTGCAGCTAATATAAAGCATTTTGACATGAAGCAAATACTGGCATATGTATTTAATGTATGTATTTTCTTCAAAATGATTTGAACTTGTTTCACAATAGCATCAAAAGAGAATTATTCATCATTAAATAAGCCTGATAGTTGTCAGTAGATATTAAAGTTAAGGTTGCATTTGTCCTCTGCATTTGACCCATCCTTCAGTGCCACTGGGGACAACCTGAGTGAAAAGAGGGTGCCACAGTGCAGCACATGCAGACAGCCCAGGCACAACACAATGAGGGTCACTGAATGTTTTTGTCTTATTTGTGGCCATACCTGCTTCGTCAGATCTTAGAAGCTAAGCAAGACATGTCCTGGTTAGTATTTGGATGGGAGACCGCTGGGAAAACCAGGTGCCACAGTGGGACGGCTGCGACGCCAGTACAAATTGTTGTTGTGTCCTTTGGCAAGACACTTCCACATTGCCTGGTATGAATATAATGTGTGAGTGCATGAATCATTGGTGGTTGTGGTGCTGATTCGGAGCCTCGCTTCCGTCAGTCTGCCCCAGGGCAGCTTTCCACCACCAAGTGTGGAATGAATAATGCACTGTAAAGCTCTTGAAAGACGCTATATAAATGCCATGATTAATTAATATTTATAATAATCATCAGATATTATTAAATGTGAAATTTTAATATAAAGGATTAGTGTGCCTTTTATATCATGCCAAGCGGCATATTTTTATTCATGGATCATAATGGATTAACATAATCACCAAACTGTTAAACACAAGGCCCCCAAACGGCATCTTGCACGAGTCCTTCAGCCTTTTAAGGATTTTTTGTTTGGAGATTTAGAGTTTTAGAAGTTAGTTAGAAGTTTGAGAACGTGAGAGCAACTTTTAAAACATTAAACTCAGGACTTTTTTGAATGGTATACCTTTACGTGAACGCAGCCCATTTGTCAGAGTGTGGTTTGACATGTGACGGCCAGCTCACCCTTTGCCCCGGCCTTTGCTGATGTCCACCAGCCTCTCGATGCCGCCGCAGTCGGCCAGGGCCTTGGCGTTGTCCACATTGCGGCTGGTCACCTCATGCAGCGTGCAGCAGACGGAGGCCAGCGTGTCGTCGCACAGGACAGAGGGCGCCGTGCCAGGGAGCCGGTTCACCAGGTCCCTCATGGCATACTTCCCTGAGAAGAGCAGGGCGCAGAGGTCAGGGGGCCGCCACAGGGGGCGCTGTACACTTACTATTACATTATTTATATTATATTATTTATATATTATTTAAATTATCATTTAAAGTTGATATGGCACAAACTATTGTGAAAATATACACTGCAATTTTTTGATTGTCTGGATCATATATTATACAGTCGATCAAAAATTTAACACCAGTTGAATAAATGGCAAAAGTCACAGTTTGCATGGTTGGATCTGGAAGTGAGACAAAAAATAGCTTGAGTAAATATTTTATTGAAAACTACAATTAAATTGAAATAGGCTGTTTTTTTTTATTTTGTTTTTTTGTCTCACTCCCATTTCTTGCTGCTCTACTTGGAACCCTGCTAAGATCCAAACATGCAAAATGTGACTAAAAAGACCCATGCATGCTGATTAGACATGACTCTCAATAATATCAATAAAAATTGCCCAGCCCTAATTTAAACTTTCTTTTTTTCCCTGCATTTCGCTCACTGACATCAAAACTGAACAGGAAATTACAACTGCCTTTTTCAATATGAATTTTTTTGGGCCGTATTTTCAACTGTTAACTTTTGGTCCATGGGACGCTCTGAATGCTGTGACAGTTGCGCACAGACCGATGAGCTCCTTGTTGCGTGCGTCCAGGGCCATGTTGCGCAGGGCTGTGGCCACAGAGCCCACCACGCGGTCGTTGTCCATCCGCAGCAGCTCCACCAGGATGGGCAGCCCCTTCTCCTTACGCACAGCGGCCCGGATGTACGCCGAGAACTGCACACACACACGGACACACATATACAGTTGTTAGAGCAGGGGTTTGTTAATTGTGGTGTGTGTGAACATCTGGTGGGGGAGTCTCCGGTGGTGCAGTGGTTGGGGTCGTTGCATGTGTGTGATTGCTGCTGCATTGTGGGTTTCATCACAGCCCTCTACCATTTGCCGAGTGTCCATACCCCCCCTCTCTCCCCATATTGTGCTACCACTGTCTTTGGGCCAAAAAAAAATTAAATCAAGTAGTTTCGACTTAATGGATAGAAGCCAAAATGTCTTGATTTATTATAAAAAAAATATAGTAGCAGTAAGAGTATATTGTAAAAGCAGCTCTTTGTGACAAAAATAGGCTGCTGCACACTGTTAGCATGTAATAGAAAAGTATTATTTTTCTCATCAACCAGGAAGTAAGAACCAGAAGCAGAGCTCTGATTGGCTGAGCTTGAAGTGGCCCACAAGAGTTTCACATGGGCCTGAAAAGGCTGTTCTTCTTGTGAGAGCTAGTAACTAGTTAGATTGATATCTAGGTATCTGTTCTTTAGTTCTGTAATTTACATTTGTGATCAGGTTTCTATAGTTTCTTCTAGTTTTACAGCAATTTTATCCCATTTTTAGTCCTGATGGTACTTGAAAACCCAAATATATTTTACCTTCCAATTCCCCGCGGACAGGTTCTGGAGCGCCCCTGCTGCCCCCTCCAAAGTGGCCGGGTTGGAGCTCTCGGCCAGCAAGTTCAGGTAGGGCTTGACCACCAAGGGGTGCCACAGCAGCTCCGCCCCTCGCAGAGGTTGGGACAGGCCGGGCAGAGGTCCCACGCCGTCAAACTGCACACAAGAAGTTCAAAATGAGTCATTTGTCTAGTGTTGTGGTCCTTGATTTGCCATTTAGAGGTGGAAAGTAACAAAGGACAGAAGGATAGAAGAAGTTCGCAGGAAGTGTGTTTGACGCTCGGAGGGGGAGAATTTTAAACATTCCTCAAAACAGCGTGAATGCAACTGAATGCTACTTCAGGTATGTTTTTGATGATGGAACATTTTTAGAACATGGTTGAAAACTTAAAAAAGTCACTGTAGCAGAATATGTGTCCTTTAAGTAAATTTTATAGTAGATACTTTTTACTTTTACTCACAATGCATTTGAGAGCAAGTCTAACTACGCTAACTTTGAAATCATTTTACAACTTTACAGAATTGTCACTCGTATCAGCTGTGAAAAACATCGGTACATGAGCCTATATTCTACTTTACTTAATATTTGAATGCACTGTTCTGGGGCTACAACTGACAATTAATCTTCAACTTCAGACGTTTTTAACAACAGTAGATGTCGCGTGTTGCCTGTATTATTTGTCAGATGTGGTGCTGGTTAGTGTCTGGTCTGTACATTGTCCGGACTGAGGAGCTGTACCTTGTCGTCCGGCCAGCCCCCCCTCTGTCTGCCCCTCCTCCTGCGGCCCCAGCACAGGTAGTCCAGCTCTCGCACGGGGGAGAAGCCCAGCAGAGTGTCCAGCTCGGGGCTCCCCATCAGGCGGGACGAGGGCATCTCCACCTCCAGACGGTACGACAGGTTCCTCAAGGTGCACACGCTGTTCTCCACAATCTGGCCACAGGGAGAAGGGAACGGGTTATACATGCAGCTCCTGGAAGAACTTTGGGTGGATTTATGAAGAGACATATTATGCTTTTGTTCAAGAACTTAGAATTGAAATACAACATAAGTATGTCATGATTTTACATTTCATTGTAAACCACATCACTGATCAAAAACTGCTTAGTAATAGAAACAGGTTAATTGACTTTCTGTTCAAAGCTGCTGAATACACTACAGTGATAAGCCCCGCCTTTTCTTGGTGATATTGCTGGGTTTCAGATGACATCACAGCATTCTATGGGCCAATAATATTTAACACAAATGGGGGGCAGATGAAATAAACATTGTTCAAATTTTATGCCAAAGTTCAATGTAATCAATAGGAAAAACTGTAACAAACATGTTTTTACTTTTTGAAAAGTGGCTTTGTGGCAATTGTCGAATCCTATATGTATCACTCAGAGTTTTAATTTTTCAGATGTTCACAACTAAGTACAGGGATGTGGGCGGGGATAGGGGGTAAGTGAAAAAAATATTTCTCTCAGCAATCAAGCCTCAGTTGCAGGACAATATGGGATTAACTCGAACAAGCAGGAATCAATCAAAATACAAGTTTGAGAAAACTAATGATGAGGAAACACTATGGTAACGCGGTTAAATTGAGTAGATTTTGCATAATATCCCCTTTAATTATTATATTTTTAAAGGATTATTCTGTTATTGGTGACAGAGTCAGGGGGAATCTGTTTTAGAACTCTGCTCTACTTTCTGTAATTTTCTGTAAAATTTATTTTTACATATTTCTACAAAAACTGCTACTTGACTGATTTAAAACTATGATAAATAGTTACCACAGGACTCACACAGGACACAGAAAAGTCCTTGAAATACAATTATTCATGACATCTGACATCTGTTTTTAATATATAAAACTAGTGATTATAATTTGCGGTTAGTGTATTTTCTTCTTCTAATAATAGGATTCGAAATGTTTGTGGAATTGTTTTGGCAGTTATTGCTGAAAAAAACAGTGCTGTATCATAAAAGAAGCCGATAGCTAAAAAGGATGTCTATATATTAGCAGCTTATTTTTAGATCCAATGTAGAAACAGTGTATATTCTAGCAATAGTGCATGAAAAAATGTTAGTAATAACCGATTTTGTGGGAATAAATATATCATATACAAATGTACGTATTGGGGCCCACTGAGAAGGTTTGTACCTGGGGCCCAGAATTTGGTGATACGTCCCTTGCGGGCAGCAGAATGTTTTTCATTTGTGACAAAATGAAAAAAGATGTTGGCAAATTCTACCTATGCCACTGTTTAAGAAAATAAAATTGCAGAACGATATAAGTAAAGAGCAGTTGTTGGTGTATCGCTGGGGAATCTGAGGAGCGGTGAACCTGTGGGAGCAATGGTGTCTTGTCCGCAGGAGAATAAATCACTCAAAAATGCATGAATCACTTTATATACAACACTGAGTGATTTAATGACAAGAGGGAACAATTATATTATGGTTAAAAGCTCCAAAAAGTTGATTTAGCCCAATAGGCCCTTATATTCAAACTGTTTCATCAACAGCTTGAATATCTGTACATGCTGTATCAGTGCATTTAACCAGGGTCGCAAAACTATTTACGCATTTATGTTTTTATGCATTCTCCACATAAATATAATGTTTAGAATAATTATGCTAATAGTGAACCAGATGCGGAGGTAGTGTATGTGTGATGTGTGTGTGGTGTTTGCGTGGCACCTTGCTGTCGTAGTCGGTGGTGTTGCTGCAGGCTCGGAGCACCTGCAGCAGAGAGTCCACCAGCCCCTCACAACTGCGCAGCTGACTTCGCGCCTCCTCCCCCGCCGAGCTTAGGTTCCTACACACATAAACATACAGTCAACATACAGAGAGCTGCAGTACACACGCTCTCCACACGAGGGACCCAACCCTGCCCGGATACAGCACCAGGGGACCTCCTCCAATCAGAGGCTCCTTCAGCTGACAGCAGCACTCTCCGGCAAGTGCATGGCTCCGGTTCAGGAGGAGAAAAACCAAGGAGGTTTTGGGCTTGTTCTATAAAGACTCAGCTGAAGAAAAAGTCCATCCTCGTCAGTAATATGTTTTCTAATTGTCAGATTAGCTACATTTTAATGCATTTTATCGTGTCTACTTTTGGTTAATTCCTTCATTTACACTGCATTAAAGGACACTGCCTTTTCAGATTTTAAGATGGACTATGTAGCTGCCATTATAGGCAACTCTTATACTTTTAAGTTCATGTTTAGTAAAAACACATTAAATAGATTAAAATAGTATGAAGCCATAATGTAAATGTAAATTAATGTTCATTTATTTCATATTCAGTATTTAAGAGGTGGAGCCTTTTATTTGTTAAGCTTGTAATGTTGCTTAGGGGAATGTTTACCTGCGCACTACACTACAATCCAAACGAAGAGCCACATGAGGTGCTGCTCCGTGGCAACTGACAAAAGTGTGCAAAAGAATGCTGCAATCTTTGAGTTTACTGAAGAAGATGATGTAAAGTCTGAAGTTTATTCCCGTTGAGTGAATCAGGCCAGTAAGGTATTTTAATGTGTTAATTACTGTCTCTAACTTTAATGTGCATATACATATACATATATATATATATATATATATATATATATACACACACACACACACATATGTGTGCGCGTGTGTGGCTGAAAGTGAAGGTTTCTGAGGCCTCTCTACCTGTGGGCTGTGGGGTGAGTTAGTTTGCCTGACCTGAGGCAGCCGGTGGTGTTCCGCAGCAGTAGAGAGGACTGGAAGCGGCCCCTCTGCTGCTGCTGGTCGCGGTGGGCCGTACTGCTCCAGCCTGAGTGAGGGATGACCACTGTGTTGGTCAGAGTGGACAGAGCGTCTCGAATGATGGTCATCTTTACAGCGTCACACGATGACAGGTTCCACAGGACACCTGGTGCACAGGGGAAGGGGTGTGAGTGCAACACAACAATGCGCAGATTGGGTTTCTAGACTTAATTCAGTTTAAAAGGGGACACATTGTGCTAAATTAACTTTAATCAACTTTTAACCTTGTCACAGTGTTCCCTCATCATTAGTTTACTCACAAAGGTATTTTAATTGATTCCTGCATGATTGAGTAATCCTGTATTGTCCTGCAACTGAGGCTCAAGTGCTCAGAAAATTCTTGTTTTCACCAATCCCCTTTCCCCGCCCACAGCCTCGCACTTAATTGTAAAAATTAAGACTCCAAGTAGAGCTTCAATATGCAACAAGAAATGGGAGTGAGACAAAAAAGATTTGAGTGCACTGAGGCGTGTAGAAAACATCTTAGGTGGATCAGCTTGTCGTGTCAGTAATGTTGGAAATCATCAGGACCATCAAGATTACATTTTTTCTCATCAGAGAATAAAACATTCTTCCACCTTTCAATATCCCATGTTTGGTGTGCTCTTGTAAAGTCTGTTCTGTGGCGTTAGAGGAGGCCTTTTAAGGCCTGGTTTCCTTGTTTCTCAAGTTGTTTGAAGCCATTCAGTGTCAGATGTGTCTGATATTATTGGGCTGCAGTCAGCACCAGTAAGGGCCTTAATCTGGGTCGAGGATCGTCCAGTGTCTTGACGGACAGCCCATCGGATCCTCGTTTTTGTTCCATAACCCCCAGGATCTTTTAAGAAATTCCAAATGACTCTTTCTATGTCCCACCTCAGCAGTGATGGTGTGCTGCGAGAGGCCCTGCTTATCCAGCTCAACAGCCCCACCATGTTCAAAAAGAGAAAAGTGTTTTTGTGTTTGCCATCAGAACGTCATGATAGTGTGAATATCTGACAGAAAATGACACTGAATCAGCATTTTTCACAGATTTGGGCTTTTAAAGGCATATGGTCCTAAACTGAGCTGCAAATCAGCTGCAGAACAGACTATTTCAGTTTAATTGTTGTTTTCAATAAAACATTTACTCAAACGTTTGTTTGTTTTTTTGTCTCAGTCCCATTTCTTGGTGCATATTGAAGCTATAAATGGAACCTTGTCTTATCTGGTCTTAAATTTTTGATCGAGACTGTATAAATGACTGATCTACAATGCTTACAAAATTGTATTCAAAAGTAACTAGTTTGAGTTTTTTTTTTACAACATACATTTTGATCAGTACATTTTAAAATCTTAGACATGTACCTGTATTTTTACTTTAATAGACCTTTTCTGAACACTTTCCACCACTGATTATTTGGATTGAATAGTGCATTTAAATAAGATGAAGAATCTTTATTTGTGTCACAATGGACTAATAAAGTGTTACAACTAGGGTTGGACAATATGACAAAAAAAAAAAAAAGATTGATAGCCCAATTTATTCGTCTTCAATCTTTACTCTGCTCTTACTGACAGGATTGGCTGTGGATGTCTTTATTAAAACCCAAGCTGATCATTGATGATTAACAATGACTGAATCTAAATCTCAATTATGATTCGACTGATGTGTAACTGCCCAGCATCATAAGATCAATTCATGGCTTAATCTCATCCCTACTCTTCTCCCCCATTTTACTCTATACTATACTAATAAAGTCTATGGGCCAAAAATACAATAATTATTTGATTAATTGCCAGGCCGGAGTTGCCTCAGCAAAGTGCAGAACAGCAGCAGCAGAATAACAAAAAGTACCAAAATACTCATGATAAATAATCATTTAAACTAGGCCAAATGAAAATAAATGTAAACATGTAACTAAACTAAATGGCTCTACTCAGGTCTACTCTACTTGTCCTTCTAGTTTAGATGCAAAGCTGTCCAAACTGTGTTATTATAATTTTTTTAATGGGATGCAGAAATGCTTTTTAATGCACTGACAGCTGGCAATAGACTGCAACATTTATAAACATACCTGAGGATCTAGATTTGCCTTTTTAATTTCGCTTCAAACTGTAGTATTAAGCTTGTGCTGTAGACTAGGTGTCACTAAATTGTGAAGGATAATATTAATGGAAGGACTTAGTGGTGGGAATGTTCCTGCTGTATGACCCACTCACACCACAGAGCCTCGTGCTCTCAGACATGCCTTTTATTTTCCCTTCTGTTTACGACACAGGTTTGAAGCTGTGATCATGGTGTAGAATACTGCGTGTGAGTGGTACCTGTGACCAGCTCCCGGACCTCGTTGTCCGTGGTCTTCCTGAGCAGGCGGAGCAGAGCGGGGACACCCCCACAGTTCCTCAGGGCCACCTTGTTGTTGTCTGTGGCCTTCCCATACACCAGGTTCCTGAGGGCCCCACACGCGCTCTTCTGCACCTCTGACACCTTGTGGTCCAGCAGGTCCACCAGGTGCTGAATGCCTCCCAAGTTACACACCTACAGACACGGACAAACCTTCACTTTTCCTATGACAAACATTCTTAAGCTGTGTCTATCAGAAATGCATGAGGAGCTGCATCAGGAAATTGGGATATTTTTACTGAGCAAACTCAATCACAACTAAAGCATCTACTCTGCATCTGCAGGGAGCACTCACCTCCATCTTGACGCGATTGTCCCCGTAGCACAGGTGCTGGAGGTAGGCTGCAGCATTTGCCTGCACTGAGGGGAAGTGGTGCTGGAGCATGTGGATGACCTCGGGGAGCTCAGGGTCTCTCCACGCCAGCTCCCTGAACAACAGACATTAGGAAGGGTTAAAGTTCAGCTGCAACAACCAATGACATTAGATTCAACAAACACTTGGCCTATGCACACACGGCTCTGGTCAGTTGTGGATGTGTTACCTGGGGTCCTTGTGGATGCTCTCGATGCTGGGGGTGCGTGTGGCCCCCCGGTCCAGCCCTGACAGTCTCTGTGAGTATGGCTCTCTGAATGAGTCCACATACACTCCCGCCGAGCTCAGGCCATAGCTGCTGCCCCGGTAGGGCAGGGTCCCGCTGAGGGGGAGGGTCCCGGCATGGCTGCTGGTCCTGGGAAGGGTCTCCAGACCTGAGGGACAGTGGTTAGAGGTCAACCTGAGTCAATGATTCTCATAATCACCTCAATGTATTTAGTATTTAGCCATCCAAACCGTAAAATCATCTGATTTCTGTGAGACATTTTGCTCACATCTGAATGTACCTAAGTTGTTCCTGTAGAGAGTTCCCTGTGGGTCGTGGCCTGGGCTTTGAAACAGGGGGCTCTGAAAGGCTCTCTCATCAAAAACCGGGGTCATGGGACAGTCAGGGGACAGAGCGGCCCTCAGCTCAGGCTCTATCTGAGCTGTGTGGCCCCCATACGAGCTGTGGAGGCCTGCAAACACGGAGGGCTCAGGGTTAGACACAGTGTGACATATGTGTGTGTTGGAGCAGGAGTACTGACCGATGAGGCTGTCGGGCCGGGGCAGGGCGTGGTGCTGGTACAGCCCATATGGGTCGGCGCCGTAGGCCAGAGACTGGCTCTGCCGGGGCAGAGTGGACGTGTAGTGCTGAGGGACTGCCGTCATCCCGGAGCGCAGGGGGGACCCCAACCTGCCCTCCACCAGGGACAGTGTCGAGCCCAGCCGGGCCCCTGAGCCCAGGACTGTGTCTCCAGGGGAGGGCGGCGAGGGACAGGAGGGGGGCATGGTGGTCCCTGGGAACACTGCAGATAGTGGTTTGGGCTCCGACAGAATGGGCGAATCGTAGGTACTGCCCTGGGATGTGCGCAGAGATACACGGGATGGGGACACGGGACCACAGCCCGGAGACTGGCCCCTGGAGGGGACTGAAGACATTCTCCTGAGGACACGTCCTGAACCCTGGCACAGGGGACAGAGAGAGGGAAAATATGTAATAAGAAATGTATTGATACAGTTTGTGATTAGTTTTATAGCATGTGTTTATCATAAGTCCGGCAGGTGCTCAGTGTGGTGCTTTCTACGACAGGACTCACTGGTCGTTACAGAAGAGGCTCTGCTCTATTAGGACTCACTGGTCGTTACAGATGAGGCTCTGCTCTATTAGGACTCACTGGTCGTCACAGGTGAGGCTCTGCTCTATTAGGACTCACTGGTCGTCACAGGTGAGGCTCTGCTCTATTAGGACTCACTGGTCGTCACAGGTGAGGCTCTGCTCTATTAGGACTCACTGGTCGTTACAGATGGGTCTCTGCTCTATTAGGACTCACTGGTCGTCACAGATGAGGCTCTGCTCTATTAGGACTCACTGGTCGTTACAGATGAGGCTCTACTCTATTAGGACTCACTGGTCGTCACAGGTGAGGCTCTGCTCTATTAGGACTCACTGGTCGTCACAGGTGAGGCTCTGCTCTATTAGGACTCACTGGTCGTCACAGGTGAGGCTCTGCTCTATTAGGACTCACTGGTCGTTACAGATGGGTCTCTGCTCTATTAGGACTCACTGGTCGTCCACAGATGAGGCTCTGCTCTATTAGGACTCACTGGTCGTTACAGATGAGGCTCTACTCTATTAGGACTCACTGGTCGTCACAGGTGAGGCTCTGCTCTATTAGGACTCACTGGTCGTCACAGGTGAGGCTCTGCTCTATTAGGACTCACTGGTCGTCACAGGTGAGGCTCTGCTCTATTAGGACTCACTGGTCGTTACAGATGAGGCTCTGCTCTATTAGGACTCACTGGTTGTTACAGATGAGTCTGCTCTATTAGGACTCACTGGTCGTCACAGGTGAGGCTCTGCTCTATTAGGACTCACTGGTCGTCACAGGTGAGGCTCTGCTCTATTAGGACTCACTGGTCGTTACAGATGAGGCTCTGCTCTATTAGGACTCACTGGTCGTTACAGATGAGGCTCTCATCTCAGGAGTTCCGGGCTCACCTGTGCAGAGGCCTGGCCCTCAGCGCGGGGGCTGCGGGACACTGAGCGCACAACAGTCTGGCTGTAGTAGCTGTCCTGGTACCCACTGTCTGAGTATGAGGTCATGTGAGCCGAGTGCCCTCCGGAACCTGAGGACAGAGGTCAGAGGTCATGGGTTAGTCTCCTGTCAACAACAGTACACTCGTGCACGGGTGTGCGCCTGTGTGTGAGGACTGACCATCACTGTCATGGAGCGAGCCACGGTCAGGATCAGGCAGGAACAGCGCCTCCTCCGGCTCAGCAGCTGCTCCTGGGCTCCCAGGGGCCTCCATAGACCCATGGGACTGGCCCCCTGCACAACACCGCATTATAAAACACATGGCATTAGCTGTCTGCACATTTATTATTAATTGTTTACTTGGGCAAGTTAATGAAAATACATGATAAACATGCTGTAAACACGCGTGTGTAGTCATGGGCTAATTTGTATCCGTTGTCCCGCATTCAGTCACACACACATTCTCAATCACACACTGACATATATTTACATTAATATTTATAACAAAGTGATGGAAAATAATTTCAAATGAGGTGTGGAGAGTTAAATATAAATACTGAATATAATGACATAGTTCTACCTGCTGTCCTCCATGCAAATGACTTCTCTGACGAGCTTCAGACAAACAGCAAAGAGAAAGTATCCATGTTAAGACATTACTGAAGGATTAGTTCAAACACTTTAAACTATAATAGGTATCCTGTAATAGCAAAAAATAAGCATTAAACTTTTTATCAGTTGTATCGACTAATGCAATATTATGATCTAATTACTAAGATGCCCGGACAGCATTTAACATAATTACATTTCTACACACTTGGTCACATACATTACATTTCAAGTAAATATATGTACCTGCTGCTGTCGGTGGCAGGGGACTCTGCTCCCAGCATGCACCTCTCCAGCTGAGTGGCCACCATCTGCCTCTCCTCCTCCAGCTCTCGGGTCAGGCGCTCAAACTGCAGCTCCTGGTGTCACGCACAGAGAGAGACGAGATGGTCAGAGTCCCAACACTAACAAGAGCGCGAAGGATGAGTCAACCATACTCCATTTCAGAAAACATTTTGCTGTCAAACGTATGTCTAAAAGAAAAGAAAAAAGCTTACCAATAGGATTCAAACTGTTGGATCTTTGGTTTGCGATTGTGAATTTGGTGTCTCTACACAAAAGCTTATTGTATTTGGGTCAGAGCTGGTCATATGACAAGTAAAGCCTGGGTTATCTCCTCACTGAAAGAGTCCACTACAACACTATTTATCTCAGTGACACATACAAAATAATTCAATAAAAAACAGTAGAGCACTCATAATATTATTAAGATACAAGTGGAACTAATTTGTAAATAATGTTACGTAACTGGCCTTTGTGTTTCCTTCGCTATCATGCCAGGGGTCAGTGCTCAGGTGCTGTGCTGGGTTTTCTGGAGGACCTGGTCTTGGACTGGCTGGTACAGGCTGGAGTGAAGCACAGGGTTCAGAGGGGCCCATTATCTGCTCTGCTCTGTCTGCTCTGACAAAGGCTCTGTTGTCTTATGATCTGGAGCTGATACAGAAGTGAATTACTGGACCAGTGCTTTAAACATGCATGGCGTGCCTAAGGGGTTGGTGGTATAAGAAAGAATTAGTCTAGAGCGTTAGTCATGGTCTCGTAGGGCTGCTCCATATATCGCAGGCTGCAATAATTCAGATGATTGAATGTCGTCTGCGGTTAACAATATCCTGTCTTTTATTTTTTTATCTTGTTGTTCCTATTGTAAAGAGTTGACCACAATTAAATTCATGATATTCTTCAAGTTTATGGAGTTGTTAACAATGTACCTACAACAGAATGCAGAATCATCATGCAATCATAAAGTGCTAATCTAATCCCAATCAAAATCAAAATTGTGCAGCCATATGGTGTAGAATATATTTAGTTGTGAGTTTAGTCCCAGTTCAGTGTATTTGTACATGTGAACGCACCCTTATTTAAATCTAAATTAATAAAAGAGTTGTCTTTTGATTGATTTCTGCATGTTTGAAATTCCTGTTTTCACCTACCCCCTATCCCCGCCCACATCCCTGTACTTTCTAATGATTATTTAAAGAATTCAGACTCCGACTAATACAATCAAGATTCAAAAATGGCACGTAGCCCTTTTAAACAGCAAATACATGACATCAGTTCCTTTTTACAGTGAAAAGTCATTATGGGTTTGCGTTTTAGATCAGTATTGCGGTTTACAATTAATAAAATGTAAATTGATGATAGACGTATGTTTTAATTCTTGGTAAAAAAAGAATACTCCTTTAAAGCTGCCTGCTGTTCACACCTCTGTGCGATTGGCGGAACCCTCCTGTCACTCACAAAGAGCAGGACAGAGGCTGAGGAGGAGTGGGTGTGGAAATGGAGGTGTTTCTGTGTTATTAAAAAGGCACTCAATTACTTCAGTTCAATGGTGCGTCAACATTTTAGACATCATCTCCACTTCTAGACGTGCCATTTACAGCTTATTTTGAGTCATATTTAAACAAATGTCTGCATCATCCACCTCCACACCATCAGTAAAATGAGTCCTGTCCTCAGTCACCCTTAATCGTCATCAAGTCTCCCATCTGTCAACGTCGGCTCTGAATATTAAGGTTGTCGTCCTTTAGTGGTTTAATTGATTAATCGGTTGATGGGGTTTTAGTCGACCAAATGTTTTATTTGTCTAATTATTTTATTTAGATTTGTACGGGACAACAGCAGAAAGAGAAAGCACGGGTGAGCTATAGCTGAAGGCAAGTGAATCATGTGTTTAATCTGTCATTTTACACATAATTACACAGCTTTCTTTAGTGCGTTTTTGTATGAATTGTTTTTTTTCATGAATTTGTGTGCGGTTGTGATCTTGTGAAAGCTTCTATGTTTGCCAGTTTCACATAAATGTAAAGATATATATAATATTGAGTATATTGTTTAAAATGCTACAAAAAGAGCTGATTAAAATTATGAATGCAAACAGCTGTGTTGTAAACTTTCTTCTTGTTCTAACTTCTTCGAAAAGCAGTAGTTACCTTTCAACAACAACAAGTTTATTTATTAGAAAAGGCAGTGGTACAGCGGGTCGATTATTTGCCCACCTACCAGGTAGTGGCTGGTTCAACCTCAAGCACATACTATTGTTGTGTCCCTTGGCAAGACACTTAACTCACACTGCAAACACTGAATAGATGTTGGTAATATATTCTTCATGTTATTACTCTATCCTGAGTTTTCAGAAGTTGCGGATGATAGACAAACATTTCAGCTTCTCTCTTTCACTCTGTATCTCTCTCCCTCTCTCTCTTTTTATCTCTTTCCCTGTCTTTCTATCGCTCTCCCTCTTTCTCTCTCTCTATCTCTTTCCCTCTCTTTCTTTCTGTCCCTCTTTCTTTCTCCCTCTTTCTCTCTCTCTTTCTTTCTCTCTCCCTCTTTCTCTCTCTTTCTTTCTCTCTCTCTCTCGCCATTGTTTGTCACCTAAATGAAATGAAAGTTATATTTTTGTAAACAAAATAAAACTAAAACTAAATTTTAATTTCTAGTCAAAATTGGCACGGTCTCTCTCTTTTGTCAAATGGTGTAACTGAGCACACAAACGACAGCAATATTATACGCTTATGGTTTCAAAGTCATTGTTGTCCTGGAAACTGACAGGAATACCAACAGTACAGAGGATTTTAAGCACAGTTTGAAGGAGACATGCTGCACGGTTGTAATAAGAGTTTCCTGATCTTGCGTTAGGATTTTGGTCAGGAGTACAAGGCTGGAGGGTTATCGTTACGTTTGATGGGACAAATGGGAGCGCCACTCGGACAGGCAGGATGAAATGAGGACTCTTCACAGATGGGTTCCACGTGATTAGGGAATATTTTTTCTATTTTTTCTTCTACTGTGTCACAGTTGTGAGGGATGTTCAGGTGTGGGTCTGTCAGGCGTTAAAATGCACATTTTCTGCTGCAGTGCTGCCATCAACATAAATCCATCTCACTTCCACAATCAAGTTCTAATGTGGCCGGCTATAAACCCCAAGTAGGCCTAGTAGTATCATGATTATAGGGCAGGGTCTTACATTTTTTCTACTTTCAATCAAATAGGAAGAGAAGAATAATAAACTAGCTTACAATGGCTCCAGATTCTGGCCTACCTGCTCTTTGACAGACGCCAGCAGGTTGGTGGTGGTGGTCACAGGGGCAGTGCTGGGGGCAGACTGGAGGCTGGGACCACTTGGCCCCTCCCTCGCCGCCATGGGCCCCTCCCCCTCGGAGTCCCCCTCCTCCATGTCTTCCCTGTCGCGGCTGTGAGGTCCGGAGCCGGCCCCTGTCTGTCCGGCCGTTCTGACCCTGAGCAGGAGCACAGTGACACTGAAGAGGATGTGGACATGACAATAGCGGTACAGGCCGCAGTGCCGTGTGCACTATCCTCGAGCTACAGTAGAAGCACACGAGCGTACATACACGGCTCTGTCCAGTGAGCTGGCCTATCGCCGCTACAGCTCATGTTCACGGCTCAGGGCTTGTTTTTGCCATCTTTAATCCGCACAGTGCGCCTGCAGCAGCCGTGTACGTGTGCAGCAGAGCGCACTGTGGACGCAGCGCACACGGCACCTGCAGGCGCGTGCAGCTCGGGTCCATTATCACCGTGTCACGTTCTGACATTTGCCCTGACGCCTCGCGCCAATAAAGGACTGGGCGCCGGTCAGACGTGCAGAGGCGCGTGCATGAACACTCACCAGATGTTTGCAGAAGCAGGCCACAGCTGGGTGCGCGGTTACGCCTTCATCCCTCCTGGGTGCACGAGCTCACCACGGCTACATCGTCCACGCGCCGCGCGGCCAAACACAACAAATGTCTCCGCGCTCCTCGTGCAATATTCGTGATTTATTCCCTGTCTGTCACCACGCGCATGCACGTCTGCTGCTGGCGCTCACAGCATCCGCCCAGCCACTCAGCGATCAGCGCCGTGACGTCACCATGCGGCTATGGATTCAATTTTCGATAGATAATCGATGGGCTTCTATGGCTCCGATTCAGCGGGGCGCGCTCGCCTCGAGAGCGCGAAGAGACGCGTCCAGGAGCGAGGAGTGCGCATCCCACGAGCCACAGTCATGTGCCTCGTGACGCCTCAGCTCACCTGCCGCGAACAAAACCTGCTCGTGCCGCTCAGCAACACGGAAACACTCACACAAGTTCTGAGGCTCACGGTGCACCCAGCACACCCGCATCTGGACCTGCGTGTTTACCTGGACCTGAAATGACGCGTACGAGGATTCTATTATTAGATTATATAGTTTTTTTATGCTTCTCCTTTGGCGGGCCGGTTGGGGCTGCAGCCAATCCCAGCCCCTGGGGGCCGGAGACAAGAAGTTCTCAAACATAAGAGGAGAGCAAACAGAGCGGTTCATGTTCAGTGGAAATTGAAGGACACATGCTAGGTTTTAAGAACGATTGCTCAGTTTAGTGGTATAGTCACTGTGGTAAATATTTATTGTAGTTTTACATGAGTGAAAGATAATTTGAAAAATAAAAGTTGTAAGTTACACGAAGTAGCACTGATTTCTAAAAAGGAATTCCTCTGTCAACTCCTCTGGCGACGTTCCATCGAAAACAGACAACTTACAAGATCATTTATTTGTTATCAGCTATTACTTGTGAGACTTTTAACTATTGGGTTGTTTGCCTGACCAGACAGTCCCTTCTACAAGTATTTATTCTTGGCTAATTTATATGGATTCTGGTGCTTGTTTACAGTATGGTTGCTAGGTAACAGCCACCCACATCCAACCAGGAAGTAAAATCACCAAATATGTTAAAGTGGGGAAGATTTGGCAATTCTTTTTTGTACCTAAAAATCTAAATATAATCATTCTGTACGTTTTGGTGAAATGTGTAGTTTAAGTTGTCATATACACTTTAAATTAAAGTTTATTATGATGAGTACTTTTGCAAATTTTGATAAAAAGGCAGATATTAAATGAACAGACCGACAGGCAGAGGGTACATGCACATGCCTTTATTGACAAACACTGGAGTTGTACATTCCCCCTCAGCACACTGCAAACAGAGCCAACACACAGCACCAAACGCACACCCGTCTGCCCTCTGTGGTGAGACGGTGGGGCCGCAGCAGGGGCCCCACCCAGGAGCCACGCACACGGGGGCGACAGGCATGAAGACTTTTGGCACCGTTGAATTCTTCAGCCGGCAACACAGTTCTAAAGGCTAGTTGTTTTGCGCTAAATTAAACAGAAAATATCATTTTTTCCACATATTTTCAAAATTCACACACTAAACTAAGTCAAATAGTGTTACAATGTTTGGCTGTGGCAACAATGGAACTCATTTCAACTCTGGCATAGCATGTTTTGGATTAAAAAAAAAGAAAGTTATTAATATCAGCACCATATATAATCACAAATAAAAGCGAGGTTAAGACATTGCAAGTGCGTCTTACACGTGACAGAGGTTTAATACTATTGGTTTAACACTGTGATCAGGGCTTGACATCAACTTTGTAATTCTCTAGAAATGTTTGTCAAAAATCCTATCTTAGGAGCTGTACCAGATCTTTTCACCTGATAAAATAAAATGAGTCTTGCCACAGTACAGATCAATAGTAAAAGGCAGCTCTTAGTGTCAAAATGAGACAGCGGTGCGCTCTCTGCTTCTGATTATAAAGCTACTTCATTGGCGTGACGACAAAACTCTGCTCAGGCTTCGGAGAAATATTGTACAATTATATGCTGAGTGCTGCAAACCGCTTCAAATTATTTCTTTTTTTCACGTTTCTAATCTGGTCAAAATCTGGTACAGTGCCTTTACTTTTTTCAAAAGCAACAAATTATTTAGGAATTTAGGGAGTTAAAGGTAAAATATGCATTTTTTTTGTGTTGCTATTGGCCTTAATCATGTTCTTGAGTTCCTCTTGAGTTTGGCATGTCATGTTTAAAAAAACAGAAAAAGACTCGGATAAGTAACGTTAGTTACCGGAAAAACGTCATTCATCGAGTGTTTTTGAGGTTCGGAGGGGAGAGGATTTTCTAACCAAGATTCTTCAAACTTGCGTGAATGAAGCTAAATGCAACTCCAGGTATGTTTTTGATGATGGAACATTGTTAGAACGTGGTTAAGAGCTCATAAATGTCAATTTTACATAATATTTGTCCTTTAACTACAAGCTAAAAGCCAAGTACTCAGTCTAGTGTTGATGTGAAGCCCTGATTTTGATCCAGACATATTTGAAAGAGTGGCTCCATGAACCTGGTCAAATCCATGCAGCACTAACTGCCCAGAGAAACAAAAAAATGATATTAGAATATTGTAGAAAGGGGTTCAGAGGTTGTCATCCGGACGCCGTTTAAAGATCGAGACGTTTCGACTTTTATCCAAAAGTCATTGTCAATCGATCTTTAAACGGCGTCCGGATGACAACCTCTGAACCCCTTTCTACGATGGACCACACCTGGACGAATGAGGGTTTACATCGACGAATATTAGAATATTATCACACATCACTTAAAAGCACTAATACTTTTCACATCCTCGATCTTCATACAAGCAGGGCCCCCAAAAGAGAAGGACCGTGGTTCCCTTAAGGAGTCGTCGCTCAAATCGAGTATGCACAACACGTACTCAGGTCAGAAGCACAAGAACATCCAAGAAAAATTGACGTTTTCTTTTGATTACATGTTTAAGCAAATAAATAGAGGGAAGTACCGTGGCGTAAACTTAAGTCGAAAGCTAACAGTCAGCAGATGGACGGTGTATGCGGGGTTCCGTTTGATGAATATTTAGTGTGACCCCATGGGGGAGGGGCCAGCGCTTACTCCAGGTCGTCCACGCCCACGTCGTCTGTGGCCACGGTGCTGGTCATCTCCGACGTCACGCCTGAAACACACGCACCGGTCATTCTCAGGGAGGCACGGGAGGTTACATGTCATTTGAGTGCATTTGAGTAAATTAACTAATCTATCCATCTATCTAATGGAAACAACATTAATGTTATTATTTGTTGTCTTTTGTGCTTGAAGTGTGTAGGAAGGAAACGTGCTTAAATCTTTTCCCTGTCCATTGTCAAGAACTAAATGCTTTTTTAACCAATAATAAACTAAAAAAATAAATAAATGCCAGATTATAGCCACAACGCTAATTTATATCTGCAGCCCCAAATAAGCAAATCAGTTTGTGTGTTACTTAGTCTAGTCAGAAATGTACAATTTTAATACAGTTATGAGCGTAATGGTCTGACGTGTGCGATTTAAATTTGATATAAGTTTGGATCAGACCATTTCATGGAAATGGCAGTTTGCCCTGTGAAGCAAGTTTAGAATCTCCCAGCTTTTGCAGATCCTGAATGCACCATTTGCACGTGGATCAGAACTGCGTGAGGATTGTTTCAAAAGTCTTTGTGTGTGACTGAAGGTTTGTGCACGCGGAGCAACTGATCAATAAATGTGAAACCAGTGGTGTGTGTGTGTGTGTGCGTGTGTGTGTGTGTGTGTGTGTGCGTGTGTGTGCGTGTGTGTGTGCGTGTGTGTGTGTGTGTGTGTGTGTGTGTGTGTGTGTGTGTGTGCGTGTGTGTGTAAAACAGTTTTGTGCATCTGTGAAATCATTTTGTGTGTAAAACAGTTTTGTGCATCTGTGAAATCATTTTGTGTGTATATTTTATGCACGGCATATTTTTAAATATTGATCATTTTATGGCTCTGTTATTTCTATGCTTGAATTAACACATAAAATGTAGAACAATCAGTCCCGCACACATCAGAAAATGCTGCACGTGGCTATGTAAAGTCACAGACAAATCAGTGCGGAAACGACGACATTAGGTCATTAACGAATCAAAATATTACACAAACTGTTCTACACACGTGTAAATACTTCTGACTTGATTTTCTTTCCATACAAAAAGCACATTGCTTCATATCAGTCAGGAGTTTCCCACGTCAGGAATTGATTTATCCATCTACTGGCAACAGAAGGAATTACACAGGAGAGATAAACAAACCCATCTTGCCCTGTACAATATTATGTAAGCCGGAAGTTGTAATTAATGCTCAGATTTATTAACTTAAAAACAGAGAAATTTGCGAAGCGCTACCTTTGACATCACAAAACAAGAAAATTTGGAATTGAGCGTTTTCTGAGGCTCAGTGGGAGAGGACTTACTAAAGAGGACTCATCAAAGAAGCGTGAAAGAAGCGAAATATAACTCCAGGTATGTTTACTATGAGGGAACAAAAGCTCAGTTAAAAGCTCATAAAAGGTAAATGTGCATAAACATGTCCTTCCACACTAGACTCAAGTTGTGTGGCTCAACAAACATCATTTTCAAATCCTTGTTTCAGCTTTTGTTATCTTAAAATGAAGCCTAACCAGCCCTGCTCCTCTGCCCTGCGAATGATCTCCTCAAGTTTAGATTGCCGCGTCGGTGTCCAAATTGTATATGACCTAACTTATAAGGCTCTAGTGTGACATTAAAGGACAGGCATGAGAAGTGAAAGCGGCCCAATGTCAAGTCTAAATTAATTAAGCGTTTCTAGCTATGCAATTCCCTTTTCCTGGATCGGCTAATCTGCAGTCAAACGGCATTAAGATGTGGGGACGGAGAGTCTGTGGCATTACTCTAAAGGAGGCCGATCAGATTTGCGCCTCAGACATCAGGGGCACATCACGGGGAAGAGGGTGGACCGGGATCCTGCCCCAGATCTGCTCACCGTCACCTGACAATGCTTCTGCTCTACTTAGGTTTTTAACTACAATGAGCGTGAAATAATTGTCGACTATTTAAATAATCGTTCTGCGGAGTATAAACATCTGGACTATAACGCATAACATTTGCACGAGAACAGGTTTTATCGCAAAAACTGCTTCGTTATTAAAGGAGACATATAAAGCGTTTATTCAGCTGCTTAGTGTTGAACTGTAACATGAGTAGAAAATCATTTTACATTTTGTTCATTGCAAACCACCGCAATATAGATCTAAAATGTCTTAGTAATTGAAACGGGATCATTGACTTCAAAACTCTTCAAAACTACAGAACTGATAAGCCCCGCCTCTTCATAGTGCCATTTCACAGTAAAAAGTAACAGATTGTCATTTTACATGTTTTTATTTTTGGAAAGTGACTGTGTGACATTTTAGAACCCTACACTGTTTTTTTTTTCTCAACAATCGCAACTAAGTACGGGGATGTGGGCAGGGATAGGGGGTAGGTGAAAACAGGACTTTTCAGAGCGCTCGAGCCTCAGTTGCAGGAAAATACAAGATTAACTCAAACATGCAGGAATCAATCAAAATACAAGTTTGAGTAAACTAATGATGAGGAAACACTGCTGTAACAAGATTAAAAGCAAATAATTGATTTCGTAAATGTGTAAATAGTGGTTTGATAAGTCGACTGGTAAAAATCATCATTAGTTACGGTTTTAACTATGGTAGAATTTTATGTGTATCAAAAACATAAAACAGTTTAAGTCAGGGGTGTCCAGACTTTTTCCATTGAGGGCCACATATACATATTGAAATATAGACCAAGCGGAGGGCCACAAATCAATCGTGAAACGTTAAAAAAAGCTGCATTTATCTGATGTTTTAAGCGCCACCACATCTACATTCAGTCTCAGTGTCTTAATATCAGGTCTGTATTGCACCAAAATGTTAGTTATTTAGGTTGGAATTGTAGAAAATCTGAAATGTGCTGTAAAAAGTACTTCTCAGGACAGTGTGGGCCAGTTCACCAGGAAGTCTAAGGGCCAAGAAAAACTGGTCTGAGGGCAGTATTTGGCCCCCGGGCCTGAGTTTGGACATGCCTGGTTTAAGTAATACCAATCAAATCAAACCAAATCAGATCAGTCATGAGATTAGTCATGTGGTCCTCTGTTTTTTTTAATTTCTGATTAAATTATTTCTTGCCAATTTCTGTACGATATTGTTTAATTGATTTGACATGTTTTATTCCTTCTTTGTGCATAACATTGGAATCTGTGTGCTAGTAAAATAATGTGTTAGTGTATGAATAAATAAAGGTTGTAGTACTTGAAGTGTCGTCGTCCTGGGACTTCTTCTCCTCCACGTAACCATGACTCAGCAGTTTGGACATGCTGACCGGAGGGGCCTTCTTCTCGTAAGACCTGAGCAGGAGACAGGGGTCAGTGTCAGACTCTGCTGCTGCTGCTGCAAATAAAATGACTTCTTTCACAAGATTTAACAGATATGAGTAGTTTTGTGTTATGTACCTATTAGGGCTAGATTATTTGACTTGTTTAAAGGTTTGTTTTTTACAGTAGGGCTTATGAGAAAATAAATGTCTAAAAAATATTGTAATAACAATATTTTCCAAACTAAAATGTATGGTGCTGGTTGAACTGTGTCACAAAACATGCGTAACAGAGACCACATTTTTAACATTTTAATAAAAAAAAAAATTAAAAATAGAGAAAATACTTGACTGTGTTTGACTGGAATGAGAAAATATGTATAGAGCTCGGGATTGTGTCATTATGCCTCAGAGAGTTTTCAGTTAAACCGATGGAGATTTTAAGATGCTAAATGCTAAACAGCGTTCATTGAAAAGTATTGTGACACTATAGAGCGATAAGTGTATTTACCAGTGCAACAACAGTTTATGGAGGTTGTTCCACGGCTCTGTTGTTTACTTTTCTGTATTGTATTGTATTGTATATGTTCAATCACGAGCTCTATTGAAACCCGTTACAATACATCGGAACAAGTCAAAGAATCTATGGTCCAAAAGTGAAAGTAAACTTGTCAAACTGCGGCGACAGTGGCTCAGCAGTAAAGCACGCTTGAATGTGGTTTGGGAGTGAGGGCTTGTGACTGGTGGTGGTCAGAGGGGCCGATGGTGCAGAATGGCAGTCTTGCTTCCATCAGTCTACCCCAGGGCAGCTGTGGTTACAGAAGTAGCTTGTGTGGAGTGAATGAATAATGACTACAGCATAAAGCTTTGAAAGGCTTTGACTAGCCCGTTAAGTGCATTATAAGTGCACTTAACTTATATATATTTTATTTTATCCATTGCTGTATGTTGCACCTACGCCGAAGCAAATTCCTATGTTTGTGAATTTCACCTACAATGGCAATAAACCGCTTTCTGATTCTGAAGGCATCATTAAAACTACTCAAATTTGCTGCATTTTATGAATGCAAGTCATTTTATGTCATAGGCCTCACGTTCTCTTGTACTTGTGGGTTATGGACATGGCCTCCATCTGCTGGACGGCATCGTCAGGAGAAGCCTGAGAGAGAGAGAGAGAGGGGAGGGAAACATCAGAACACGCTTGACTTGTCACTTCTGAAAAACATGGGGATTGATGGAGAAAACGTAAAATATGCCATAAAAAAAAAAAAAAGATGACAAAATTAGTTTGATGTCGTTTAATCTGGTCAGTGAAAATTAATAAGTCCTGAGTCTTTTGATCAGCTCACATAACCAGTGTAACAAATGAAACAAATGATCAAAATTACAAAAGTGACGGATGGCTGAAATGAAAGGTGATGGAATTCAAAATGGAGTCTCTGGGTCCATTCACCTTCTGATTACCAGTAAACCTATCAGACTCCTTCTCCCAGTGCACCTCACTATCGGTGCCAAAAGGAGCCGTGAGGGGCTGCCTTCCCTTCGGCTCGCCGTCGGGAGAGTTGCCGTTACTTCCACTGCAAGCACAAAACCACTCAGTTCAGCCAGAGCTCCAGTACAAGAGCATGGACTCATGCTGTGGTGTGGTTCTCAGCGGACAAGCGTTCCTCGTAGTTAGGGTTAAAAGACAACACAAGAACATGCACACTGCAGAAGAACAACAATACAGCGTTCAGAAGCAGTGGCTTCACCTTTTGGAGTCATCGCCAAAAAAGTATGATGGAGAGTAGGCCTTTCTAGGTGCATCATCATCATCAACAACGTCATGGCTCAGCAGTCCTGAGGGCAAAAGACCAGGAGAGTGGTGTTTAACTGGCAATGAAAATTTAAACATTGAGTAATCTCAGGCTGTATCTTTTTTTCATACAGTTAAACAAGCAACTGTGCAAAGCCCTCACTAGCCCTGTCAAGAGCAAAAGTCAAAGTGGCCTTCCAGATATTCAAATCTTTTAAAAATGTGTCACCATCACAAATGTGCAGAATATATTTGTTTTACTATGGAGTCATATTGTGTTCCATTAAAATTAAATTGTTATCTAGACTAATGCATTTTTCATATTGTCATTAGCCTTTAAACATGCTCTTAATTACCTTAAATTTGCCAGCTCGTTTTGAAACAGAAAGTTTATTATGCAATAAATGAACAAGTTTCTCTGCTGTCTGCCCTGACACATACTGAGTGTATGCAGCCAGTAGATGGCACCTAGTGCTATACACAATTTAGTAATATTATAATGTTCTGCATTTTTCACATTGCTGTTAGCCTTTAAACATGCTCTTAAGTGCCTTAAATTTGCCATCTCATGTTTTTAAAAAAAAAAAGATCATTCTATGATCTGTGTTATCAGTGACTATGAAATTACACTTACTGAGTGCATCCAGCCAGCAGATGGTGCCAGCACAATATACAATCTAGTTAACTTCTTTTCAGCGCAAACTTATGATGCGGGTTAGCAGTAGTAGTTATCATGTTTAGACGCAGAAATACTCAGAAAGAGTTTAGCAATGATTTAAGGACTAAAAACAGCAGAAGACTCTCTGATAAGTGACATAGACGATATGAAAATACGTCCCGGATAGAAGGGCTACATATGACATATGTTTGACGCTTGGAGGGGGGAGGATTTTCTAATAAACATTCCTCAAAACAGCGTGAATGCAGCTGAATACAACTTCAGGTATGCTTGATGATGGAACATTGTTAGAACATGGTTAAAAGCTCAAAAAAGTCACTGTAGCAGAATGTGTGTCCTTTAAGGACTTAAAACAGCAGAAGGTTCTCGGATAAGTGACATTTAAAATCGGAAAACACCTCAGCAATCGAGGGAGCTCAGCGGGAAGTGTTTCTGACAGTCAGACGGAATATTTCTAGAACATGGTTAAAAGCTCACAATAACAGAATATGTGTCCTTTAACATGCTTTTGAGTACCTCTGCTTTTTTAAGATAAGAAGATGCTTTGGCATTTCATGTTTTAGAGCTAGTTTCTAATGAGAGGACTTACTTAGCAAGATTCATCAAACAAATGGGAATGAGGCTACAATGCATCTCTTTGTAAGTTTTTGATGATGGAATGATGTTATGTGGTTAAAAGCTCAAAAAAGTCAATTTTTTTCATAATATGTGTTCTACATAATATGTGTAACTACAAAAACAGCAAGTGATCAATCTTACCTTTGTGTCCTCCCTGCTTGGCCAGTTTGACATAGTCCGAGTCGCTCTCAAAGATGCCCACCCGTCGGCAGCTGATGCGCTCCGTCGGGGAGGTGTCGGAGGTCTGGGACAGGCCGGGGATCTGGGAGCTGGGACCGGTCACTCCACTGGACACTGGTCCGGGCTTTATGGCTACAACACACACATATCACATTCACAAAGACGAGCCTGGATAAGTGTGGCATCAACTCCCGCAGGAGTCAGTATCTAACAGCTATGTACAATCATAAAAAGGTTTGTCAAAGAAAAGAAAAGCAAACAATTTGTGGTTTATTGTAGGATTATTAGTGCTGTATATTATATGTTTTTTTTTTTTTAAACTACATGGACTATAGTCATTTCAGTGCATTGTATTCCATCTCTTTACACTTTATTCATTTTCATGCAATACATACCAGCAACTACCTGACCTACAAACTACTTTAAGCAGGCGTTTGAAGACTACTTTATCCTGCAATATGTTGAATTGTCACTTTTCAACTAGAAAATATAATATTGTAATTATGATGCATAGGGACTCACCTCCAGGTTTGACCCGCCTGTGGTTGGGTACAGCAGTGCTCATTTTCACTTCTGAGAAGCAGACAAATACAATCAGAACAGAAATGTCTTAGTTAATCAATTTTGTGTTGACATTGATTCAATCTGTTTAGTCCAATTTATCTCAAATTAAATTAAGAACATAAAATGCACAAATCCCCAACAATCACAAAATAATCTGATGTCTCCCAGCTTGTTTCACAGCGGTTTTGTTGTTCAATCAAAATCTGGGGCAAATATATGTTGTTGGCTAAAATAAAGAATAGATAACCTACAGTTATGTATTAAAAGAACCTGAGGCTTTGGCTGAAATGGGTAGGAGCTACATTTTCTTATTGATCAGACGGTGTAACAAGCTAAAATAAAAATCCACTAATGCAGAGTATGGTTTCTGTTACTACTACTTTGTTACAGTTCTATTAAATATAAGGTCTATAGAATATTATGATGTCATCTGAAACCGAGTAGCAAAAGCTTATTCTGCCCCGCCCACTTTTGCCGTTTTTTACACTTCCGTCTGTAAACGCACTTCCGTTTGACGAGAACTCAGTTAAAGCTAATGACGAGCAAGGGAAAAGTTTCGCCCCTAAAATGTTACACAAAGTAGGTTGATTTGTGTACAATGTTTAATGAACACGAGCAACAACAAGTCAACAACGCACCGATGTCCTGGGCGGTCTGAAAACGGCTTTTTAGTCCGTGTAGAACTTATTTTCTGTTGAGCTCGTCTGCTCCGTGTAAATTAATACAACGGAAACAAGACGGCGGCGCGTACGGCAAATTCCGGAATAAGGTCAATAAAGAAAGGCTTTATAAATTCCAATCCATTTGTAAATGTCATTATAAGGCATACTAATCTAGGACATAACTGAACCTTTTACTGTTTTCACCAGCTGGATGGACATGTGTGGATTCAATGGAACAAGCTTTTAGTTGTCACTCTGCATCTAAATAATTAACGCTAGATTTCTGTTTTATGGACTAAAATCTGGTCACGGCTCCCATCACACATCAATTCCACCTGCTGCCACTTGGAGCATCTAAACGTCCATCCACTATGAGCAAGCTAAAATGCACATCCCAACCTATATTTGCAATCTATGGACTATTTGACCACGTTGACTGTAAAAGCACATTTCTTTGATTACCAGCATCTTTCCTAAGACTCAAAAGTTCGTTATTGTCAAGCAGCCATTGAAATAACAAAGCCGTGCTAATTGGGGATAGCCACCTCGCTAGCTCCACAAAGCATCTTTATCAGGCCCAGTGGAAGCAATAAACCACATCATATTCATCATACTCATTTCACGCATGGTTTCGCACATGACAAAAGCCCGCACATACTTACATAGAGTGGTTTAGTGGCTGTATAAAGAACGGATCGTGCAGAAATGAGCGGTTTGGAGCAGGTTTGGAGCTGGCACGGCTCTTCTCTTTCAGCGGGGCGGAGCACACACACTTCCGGTGGCACCTGCTGCTCGCTTCCGCTTACAGAGATTGTCTACGGCCAAAGCGCTTCACTCGCATAGGTCCAAGGTCTATTTTTATTTTTATTATTTTTTTTTTTTTTTTTGAAATAACAGATTTTTTTCTTTCTAATGGGCTAAACACACACACACCCAGGCACACACACACACACACACGCGCATACACACACACTCACAAAACCTAGAGCAAATGAAAAAAATGAAATAAATAAAAGTTTAAAAAAAAATAATTATTTACTTTTTTTGTAACTTTCTGTTAAACCTTGGAAATCCCTGAGAGAATTTTCTATCTAAAAATATAAGGCTTCTTATTTTACCAGTTTCACTTAATTTTCATTATTCAGGCTATTACCAAGTTTCATTCCCATTCAAAATATACAATATTTACTGTTAAATTGTAAATCATTCTCAAACCCATGGACAGGCCGTCAACTGTGTTATAAACAGATTTTGAAGAAACGGTTATCAGCCATATGTTTTACTATTATTTATTTATTTATTTCAATATGTTCACAATCCACAGTCATTTTCACACTACAGTCACAGTCCATAATATCACATAAACAGTCATTCATATAAATGTGTTATAAATGTGTTTATCATGCTTTAGTTAGTGTCATAGCCTACTTTTCAATCATAGTTTTAAATACAGGTTGTATTGAAGATACTGCATGACAAAGGAGGCTGAAGCTGAAAAGTCAAAGGTGTTAGCATGCAGAGGTCCAGATGTTTCCTCACATGTCCCGCCCGCAGTCAGGGCACAGGATGTCCTCTTTACAGGTGAGGAAGCCCCGCCCCACCAGGGACACGCAGCACTTTTTGCAGTTAAAACAGTCGTTGTGCCACTGACGCTGCTCAAACGAGATGTATTTACTGCCCCCCAGACCTGTGACAGAGAGAAGACTTCAGGCAAGGCAAACACATGACACTGCACTGGCACTCATGACTCTAATGAGACAATTAGACTAAAGAGGATGAGTGTGATCCCTGACAAGGTGTACCCACAGACAAAGCTCACCACTGATGGGGGTGGTGCAGTAGGCACACTTCTTGGCAAACAGGTTGCAGAAGCAGTCGAGACAGTAGGTGAAGTCGTCCCGGGACGTGAAGCGCTGTCCAGCCAGCTGCAGCTTACAGCCGATACACACGAAGCACTCCTTATGCCAGGGCTGGTCCCGGTAGTTCACTCCTCCTGTGGTGATGGGCTGTGGAGCGCAACATGTTAGAATCTGTGTTTGTGCACTTGTGATGCATGCTGGGACAGCGCTGTACCTTCTTGCAGTGCACACACTGCAGGGCAAACTGCTTCTCGTAGCAGGGCAGGCAGTAGTTGTGTGTGTCCTTCTGGACGAAGCTCCTGGTGCCGATGGGCTGCTGACAGCGGTTACAACAGAAGCAGTTCTCATGCCAACTGTTTCCTTTGTGCTCCATCTTTTTAGAACCTGTCAGAGAGAACTGTCAGTGCTTCTGGTGTAAGTGTCTGGAAATGGACTATACATCTTGTTCTTACCGGGCATGATGGTCTTGAGGCAGGCGTGGCACTTGGCCGAGTACTCATTACTGTAGCAGTCGGTGCACATCAGCAGCTCGTCTTTGGTGGCAAAGGGCTTCTCCACCAGAGAGCGGCTGCACTTCACACAGAGGAAGCACTCGCTGTGCCAGTGGCGGTCTTTGTACGACAGGTCCTGCATCAGAGCCCAGGTCAGACTCAAAGCACAGGCACCACAGAGAGAGAAGGGGCGGGCTTACCTTGCTGGTGCAGCCAATCAGTACATGGCAGACCTCGCAGGTGTTGGAGAAGAGCCCCTCGTAGCAATTGATGCAGTAGGGCTTTTCCTCCTTCAGGATGTACTTGAGCCCAAACAGGCTTTCCTGACACTCTGTACAGTCGTAGCGCTCAGCCATGACACTTCTGCATCACAGGAACAGACATAGAACACTTTACCTCTGGAATAAACCAACTCACTCAATCTTCTGTTGCCCTGTCCTGTAAAAGTGAAACAGTAGTACTTCACAATAGTAAATGCACATGCTCAAGTCTGTCCTGACCTGGACCCAGACAGATGAGAGGGGGACACTACAGTCACATGGGCCGGCCTCAGTGGCTGCTGTAATTGAGTGCCATATCCGATTCATTAGCTGCAGGAATGTGAACAGCAGATAGGCACACTGCCGTAAATACCTTGCTTTATTAATGGGAATGATGTGACTTCAAATCTAACTAAGTAAAAAAAAGCAGCATCTCCCCAGAAGAATATCTGAGTTAAGGTCATTGAAGATCCCTGTCCAAACCAAAGGCTCTGGAGGAGCCCGAGGAGCCTGAGCAGCAGTCCGACTCCAGCCCGTGTGGATGGACTCTCACTGAAGAACTGAGCGAATGCTTACTTTGCTCATTACTATATTCTTTCTATAAAGGATTATTTAATACTCATTATGAAAATTCCAATTCTGAAATATGATTTCTTCTACTTTTTTTCTGCTGCTCCTGCAAAATGTGGCATGTTCAGCCCTGAAGCTTACAATATGATGCTGTAAAAGTCAGAGTGAAATCTTTACACAAACAGCACAACATTTTGTCAGATCTGATCACATTTGGAATGTTAAAATGTCAAATTAATGCTTCAATTTTTAGGAGATTAAATTGAAATGTTATAATTTATTACTGCATGAACAAACAAATTAGACATAGTTATTAGTATTTTATTATTATTATCATTTATTATTATCATTGCTTTAACTTTATTACTTTATTATTTCTTTTGTTTTATGACTGAATGGCTTATTGTTTTTGGAGTATGCAATTTTCTAAAATGTTAAAGCAGCAGTTCGTAACTTTATTGACCTTATTCCGGACTTTGCGTTACGCGCCGCCGTCTTGTTTCCGTTGTATTAATTTACACGGAGCAGACGAGCGCAACAGAAAGTAAGTTCTACACGGACTAAAAAGCCGTTTTCAAACCGCCCAGGAAATCGGAGCGTTGTTGACTTGTTGTTGCTTGTGTTCATTAAACATTTTACACAAATCAACCTACTTTATGTAACATTTTAGGGGCGAAACTTTTCCCTCGCTCGTCATTAGCTTTAACGGAGTTCTCGTCAAACGGAAGTGCGTTTACAGACGGAAGTGTAAAAAACGGCAAAAGTGGGCGGGGCAGAATGAGGTCAATAGTCAGAAATAAGTTGTCTCATTGCACCTAAAACTCAAGAAACCCTGTGCCCCTGCTGTGAGTGGGTTTGCATCGCCACAAACCTGACTCGTACTTGGCCTTCGTTTCCGTGGAAATGATGCTCGTTTGGCTATAATATTCCACAGTATGGCATAAAACGTATCTATCTGCACGGTCAAAGTTCTCATCATGCAGGCGACGAGTCACCTGCAGAAAGTTACATAGTGTTGCTTTAAATAACCATTCATTCATTCATTTCACTGCCGCGGTTTCAGTTTATTTCCCTTTTGCATCGTAAGCATAAGCACAATACCGCATAATAACTGCATAATAACTGCATAATAACTTGTTCAAAATATCCAAAAACAATCTCAAAATGATGATTAAATAGTTGAATTCCACAGTCACTCTTGCAATACTGAAACATAATCTTAAAACTACTCTATGGCAGAAATCAGCAAGTTATTTCAAGTGTTTTGTTCTGTTTTTTAACCAGCTTTTTTCTCCTTCGCTCGATTCCAGAGTAAGTCTTACCTTATGTGCGTCTGTGTGTGCTGCTCCGTCCCCTCTCCTTCAGTGCTCTTCTGCTCAGACCCGGTGCGCTTTTAAAGAGCAGGGGCACTGAGCAGGTCCGGCGGGTGAGGGGGGGCTCGTGGGGGCTCGTGGGGGAGGCGGGCGGATATATTCAGCCTGCTATATATACTGTTCGAGTCCGGACCGGGGACTGTTGACACCTGCAACTGTACATTTAAAAGGTGAAAGATTCGGAGTCTATGGGGGTCAGAGTAAATTGAATTGAAGCGTAATTGTGATAATTGAAGTCACATCGACGCAATCATGAAGGGATTTTGAATGTGCCGATAGCTAAATGACATTTCAGCCGCAAAAGCACGCAGCGCACAAACACTGTTATTATCTGGTGTTTTCATATTTACAGAGTCATGGTCCTTCAGCGAGGTCATGGATTAAACGCAGGCAGCAAATAAGAATAAAGTGTTTGATAGTGTTATGTTTATTATGAGTGCTTTTCACACGTATAGTGCATCTAAAAAGATTTAAAAAAAAAAACAAAAACAGTACAGTAAACAATGCATCAAGGGTAAAAAAAAAAAACATCAACAAAAAACAAATGTATAATCGGTTCATGTGTTAAAGTGACAGGTTTTGACGATTTTTGGCCCGAGCCAGTAAACTGGCGAGGGACATTGTTCTTTGTTGGTTTCTTATTATTCCGATTCTTTTTTTTCCTTTTTTTTTCCCTACAAATGATCGCGTTTTTGACCCAGTAAACATGCACGAAAAGTCTTCAATGGGGGTATAGTCGCGACCGGCCCGGCGAAAAATTTGATAATTTGCGCATCCTTAGAATGTCCGACCCGACCCGAACGAGCAGCACCGGCCCGAATCGGACCCCTATGGGAAATGGAACGAGCTAATTTTGCCCAACGCACACGAAACTCAGAACAGTGATAGAGAACAGTGAACCAAGTAAAACATGACATTGGAGCGCGGCCCTCGGACCAAGCGCACGGCGGCCATATTGGACCAAAGTCGCCATGCCAGTTTGACTTTTTTTTTTTTGACGGAGAACTTGTCCTAGGGCTTTTGCCACACGTGGGTCTGGCGCACATTTATGCAATCGGGACACATTGAAATTTAATAATCGGCCACTTTTATTCGGATATCTCGAATGGTTTCGCCATGGCTCGCCATCGACGAATGCCTTCGTTTCCTGTTTTTCCGATCGTATGTCACGGCTACACGCTTGGACTGAGAGAGCTGTAATTTCAGTCATGAGTGCATAATTATGATCTGAATGTAATGCATTAATAAAAATAAATAAAAAGTACTTGCTAGCGCCCCCTACCTATTAAGTCAAACAGCGACATTGTCCGATTTGGACGAAACTTGGGGAATATGTCTAGTGCAGGGCGCCATGAAAAAAACTCAATTAGTGATATGGTGCATTTATCACTGTTAGCCACCAGGGGCGCAAAGAGTGCTCACGAAATCATTTTAATAGCTCCTGCACGCACATACATACTCCGATCAACATAAAATGTGAAACACTTGGGGAGAATGGGGAGAAAAACCCTTACTTTGACTTTTATTCGTGAAAATTTGCAGACAATTCCTAGACGTCCTCCTGATCAGAAAAGCCTATGACACCCATAGCCTATTTTTCACACTTTTTCCTCTAGAGCCCTCCAGAGCTCCTATTCATTCTCTATGGGAGTCTGACTCCATTCACACAAGGCTGCAACAAAAAACAACTAAAACCTGCAGGACAGCCACCAAACTTAATACAGTGACTCCTTTTAAGGGACATTAATGGGTCATAACCATATTTTCCCTGAAACGAAAAAACAGCCTCTACAGCGCTACCTTTTGGGTGAGGCCTATGGAGAGGGAGACACATTTACTTTGGCGGAGTCCTATAAAATTCGTCACAGTGATAGTACACATGAAAACCACCCTAAAACATAATTGGTGCTCAGTCATCGGACCAACGACAAGGGGGCCATATTGATTTCAATTTTAAACGCCACTTTAAGTTTTTGTTTCCCATTGAGAACTTGTCCTAGGGCTTTAGCCCGACATCGGTCTATCATATACATGCCTGATCGGGGCGCATTGAAATTTAATAATCTGCCAACTTTTTGGCATATCTCGCGCGCTTTCATCGTGATTTCCTGTATACAAACGCCTTTAATTTCCTGTTTATTTGGATAACTCTCCCAGCCACAGGTATTGCCCTGCAGAGCCCAAACTGTAGTCACAGATGCAGAATTAAATATTAAACAGAACAGACTCAGGAGCACATAAGTAGGTTTCACTATTGACCTTATTCCGGACGTTGCCTTACGCGCCGCCGTCTTGTTTCCGTTGTATTAGTTTACACGGAGCAGACGAGCTCAACAGAAAATAAGTTCTACACGGACTAAAAAGCCGTTTTCAGACCGCCCAGGAAATCGGTGCGTTGTTGACTTGTTGTTGCTCGTGTTCATTAAACATTGTCCACAAATCAACCTACTTTATGTAACATTTTAGGGGCGAAACTTTTCCCTCGCTCGTCATTAGCTTTAACGGAGTTCTCGTCAAACGGAAGTGCGTTTACAGACGGAAGTGTAAAAACAGCAAAAGTGGGCGGGGCAGAATAAGGTCAATAGCGCCCCCTGCTGGTCATGTAAAAGTACCAACATTTCCTGATTTCCACGAAATCTTGTAAACTGATTTTAAGCGGCAAAAGCTGTAAAAAAGTCAATTACACCGATGTCCTATTTTGGATCGTTTGGCCTGGGGGGCCATATTCCCCATTAATTTCCTATGAGACATGTCATATTTCTATGGAGAGGCCAAAATTATTTCGAGCAAAGTCAGTGAAACTTGGCAGACGCATTATTTAGAGCATTTCGATCGAAAAAGTCAATTACATTGAAGCCGTGTTTTGGACGGTTTCGCCACTTCTGGAGAGCAGCGCCCGCCAATGCACTTCTATAGGGACGCCACCCGGTGTGAGCGGGGGCCCGAGTGATGCTCAGAGGAGGAGGACGGCGCCCCGGGGCGGTTTGGGACCGGCCGAGACCGCATGGGGAGGCGGTCGTGCGCGGGGCGAGGGCCACCATCGCCGCTTTGCGGCTTTAATATTGAGATTGTCTCTGCTCTGATGAGGGTGGGAAGATGTAATCTGGCCCTGCCATATGAATTCTCACGACATTTGTGAGTAAACTCTAGTTCTACATGGACTAAAAAGCTGTTTTCAGGCCGCCCATTAAATCAGTGCGTTGCTGACTTGTTATTGCACGTGTACATTAAACATTTAACACAAATCATTTACTTTATATAATGTTTTAGCGGCGAGACTTCCCTCGTTGGCTATTTGCGTGAACGGAGTTCTCGTCAAACCGGCGTACGATTACACGTGAAGTGCAGATTTATGGCAAAAAGAGGTAAAAGTGGGCGGGGCAGAATAAGGTGAATAGGGCAGAAGATCAGGTGTGCGTGCAGAGGTGACCTTGTAAGTTCGAAGTGCATTCTAGCTTGGGCTGGCAGCAGTGAAGAGGCCTGCACCAGAGGCATGCGCTCCCGTCTATTTGACCTAGTTCATTTTTTTGCTGCAGAATTTAGGACAAGTTGGAGACAGTTGATTGAGTTATTGGGATATCCAATAATCCAATATTTCTGTTTTTGATGTTGCCACTTTGAGTAATCTTTACACAATCTGGAAAATAGAGATAATAATTTTAACATCATAGTTTGAGAATTGGTAAATGAATGCAGGAATTACTCAATTCTCTGAGCATTCTGTAATTCTAATCAGTCACTGGCTCGTAAAAGGGTGATGTCATTGGAGGACGACTTCAGAGTTTCTTGGAAAATCAGTTGGTCAAAGAACAAACACACTAATTGTGATCTATTATCCAATCTTAGTAAGTCGACTAAAGTTCTGAGAAGTGAAGAATTGTATAACAGAATGTGGAGCAAAACAGAAAAAATATAATACAATAGCAAGCTAACAATAATGCAACTCAACAAATAGAATTTGTATTGTGAGGCTCTCTCGAGTGCAGTGTGCAGAGGGTTTAGTCACCAACTTGAGGGTTTCTGGTTCAAACCTCATCTAAAACACGACCTGTAGTGTGTGAGACCAACCTCGATTTTACACTTCAAACGAAACGGAGAAAGGTCAGAATTAAATCTTCGTCATTGGGAAATATTTAAGATTCTAGTTGTCCAACTATAATCTTATTTCAGACTCAGAGTTGTATTCATCCATGCTTCATCCCATCCCATTCCTCATTTTCCTTTTTTTAAATTTTATTTTCATACAAAACAAAATAGAACAAACGATAAGACAGAGATAGAATGAAGAGACAAAAACAAAAAGTAGTCAGCGGAGAGTCAGTCTGGCACATGCCCTCATCATCAGTGTATGACCAAACAAAAACATCATGTTGATGCACAAGACGAATTACAATCAAGCAGTTTGAATTTCTTTTTTTCAATTTGATAGTAAAACTGAAAAAACAAATATTGAAATACAGCCTCGGAGCCTGCATTCTTTATTTAATTCACCATTATTTATTTTGTGCAAAGTGGAAGTTGGTTCTGGGCTGTACCAACACGGGACAAGTGGGAACATATGCCCCCATCCCGGGCAGACTGGGACTGAGCTCACAGCAGGGCAGTGGGACACCTGAGAGCTCAGCCCGGGGCGCGAGGACAGGGCCACCCTGTGGACAGCCCCGGAGCCAAGTCTGGACAGATCCTTTCATGTTGTGCTGTCTGGGTCAGTTTTATGCAGTTAAGGTTTGTGGGCGGATGGAAAGAGCTCAGGCCCCACTGTCTGCAGCAGAACAAACAGAGGGGAATTAAAAGAAGACAGAAAGAGACGGCGCCGTAGGCGTGTTTTTTTTTTTTTTATCAAATTGTAAAATGGAAAATCAAACCCTTTAATTGTAATTTGTCTTGTGAATTAAGACAAAAAATGAAAATGTTACTTTTTTGTGTTTGCTTTTAAAGACAAAAAAATCTTTTGGATTCCTTTATTTGCAGTAATTTGTTTTCAACTCTTTTTTCAGAGTTCTCTGATCCAAAATCATCCATCATTTTCAGTCTGAGGCGCTGACCCCAGTCCTGTGGCTAAAAACACATACTGCACATGTCTTTAAAAACATACTCATGTTTTATCGAGATCTTTATTAATTTTTGTTTAAATGTTACATAACCATTTGAACATATGATCTTCATCAAGCTGAGGCAACCCTAACCCGGCTCACAGCAGATCGATATGTGTATCATATGAATTTAGTTCTATCAATCTGGACAGGCTCTCCCTGAAAGCCTCCGGGAAAATGCATAACGTCATGATGAAAATTGTCACTGATTGTTTGCAGCATCGCAAATGCAGAACAAGCCGAGAAATCAAGAAATCCAGTTGATAGAAAAGCACAGACTTTTTCCCCGTTGCACGTTTTCAAAAGCAAAACAGTCCCTAAATGTGTTGAAACAGGCCAAAGTACGTCCATCGGCGTTGCCATGATTGTTTAGGTTTGACTTTTGACTTCCTCCCAAACCACAATGCATTGCTTTGATTGGTCCAGCACACAGCGGCTCAAACTCAACAGCGGGAGGGCATCCAGATTTGTAAACTCACAAATATCACGAGAATTCATTTGGTAGGGCCAGGTTAAGGCAACCCAGAATTAATAAAGGAATCAGTCAAAAGATTTTGAATATGAGCGATTGTATAAGAGTTCAAGTTAGCTTCTCGTCAGGGTACCAGGCAGGTACGCCCTTCAGCCCTTCTCTATTTGTAAGTGCGGCCACTCCAGGTCACCCTTTAACTAAGTTCGGCCACTCCAGGTCACCCTTTAACAAAGTCACAAGCATCACAGCAGCGGTCCATCCCAATGTAAACATTTATATTCTCAACATGTGAACACTTGACCCTAACCACGCACCAATTAAGCACACAGCACTGCTCTGTTTGCCACGGGCGTCTGGGGTCAGGTGCTGTATGGGTGACTGCAGCTGATCCGAGGGGGCAGATGGTATGTTACTGTAAATGCAGCTAGCACAAGGGTCCTCACGTTACCCCGGCGACTGGGGGAAGTTGCTGTTAGCTCGATAGAGTAACACATGTCAGGATGAGGAGGGCGTTTGAAGGTTATGTGTGTTATGTTTGCTGGAGCCGACTGAATTTAGGAGGTGGATCCTGGTCAAAATGGCATGACTTTGTCTTGTGTCACGACTGTTGCCCTGCATTACTGCGGGAAGGCCCCTGACAGGTGCATTTCACCTGTCAGAAGGGTACTTTTGCTTTGCAGGAAATAAGAGCAGGAGCACATTTGAAGTTTTTTCTCAGAAGTGGAATAGTTTTATTATTAATTTACATAACTAGCACATACAAAAACCTATAAACAGTGACGCCACTCTCATTTCACACATAACGTGCTCCGAAGGGCATCAGGGGACCAGGCCGTTTGGACTGAATGACAGAATAGACTATTTGTGCAGCAGCTAAACTCAAATCAAATCAAATCAATTTATTTTTATAATGCCCAAAATCACAACAACAGTTGCCTCGATGGGCCACAGGTAGAAAGCAGTTCAGATAACTGTCCCAGAATGCCCCTGTCCTTTGACCCTCCTTCGCGGCGAGGAAAAACTACAAAAAACCCCATGGGAAAAAGTAGAAACCTCGGGGAGAACCACAGTGAAGGAGAGATCCTACTCCCACGGACGGACAGGCTGCAGATGAACTAGGACTGACGCATCCACTTGGACTGTGGAGCCAGAACCACTCAAGAGGGAGGAGGCTTTAAAGAGTTCCTCCAGGCGGAGGAGGAGCAGTCCACCCAGTGTAGAGAAAGCTCCCCCAGCATTGGAATGGTTCATCTAAAGTAGATGGAGTTCGTCCAGGCAGACGAGGTATGGCTAATCCAGCTGTCCAGGCGGGTGGCGCATAGATCCTCCAGTGTAGAGATCGATCCCTAGACAGATGGGGGTGGGGTCATCACTGGAGCAGCCGCCGCAGTGCCTGAAACAGTCTCCACTCCCCGGGGGAAGTGGAGAGAAAGAGAAACATGTGAACAGCAATGAACAGACTACAGTTGAAGTAATATTAAATATTGTTAATAGGTAAAGTAGGAAGAACCAGAGGATAGTGTTCAAGCTGCCATACTTCCCCCAGCAGAATTGCTCCAAGGGCAGCATAGCTAAAACTGTAGGTTTTTATTTCTGTTCCTAACTGGCCTGACCATAAGCTATTTCAAAGAGGAACGTTTTGAGCCTGGTCTTAAATGTAGAGACTGTGTCGGCCTCTCTTACATGAACAGGGAGCTGGTTCCATAACATAGGAGCTTGGTAGCTAAACGCTCGACCTCCTACTGTGCTTTTAGAGACTCTGGGGACTAACAATAGTCCAGCAACTGCAAACAATCAGGCAGCATACAGTAGGCTTTAGTTCTGTATCATTTCAAAACAAATAGGATTCAGTCAGGCGTTGTCGCTCTCTCTCTCTCTCTCTCTCTCTCACTCACTCTCACTCTCACTCTTTCTCTCTGGCTCCAAAGTGAGTTTGAGATGCGCACGGGCATCTCTTCTGTACAAGCCACAGTTTAAAAAGGCTTAGAGCAGGGGCTCAGTGTGGAGCAGGTTCCACAATGGTCCTGGTTTATGAAAACACAGTGAAACGCGGCAAACTGCAGAGCCGACATCGCAGAGCACAAAGTTACAGCCTGTAGTGTTTTCTAGAGCTTTGATGTGCCTGTTTGTATTTAGGGACTGTGGGGGGGCTCATAAAAACTATGTTATGAGTTGCTAATAATATTATATCTGAAATGCAGTAGATTTCAGGAAATTGTAGGATTTTGTTGAAAAGGAGGACCCTTTGTGAGTCATACAATATAAAATTAAACATATATTAACAAATTAATAAAATAAATAATATTGTCACAGTCATCACAAGGTGGTAGAACAGACATCAAACCACTATATATTTGAACACATTTGTAGAGGGTTGGGAAGGGGGCACTACGGAGAATTTCTGCTTAGGGCACCCAAAATGGCTAGCAGCGGCACTGCCTATAAAAACTGGGCACACTGCTTTTTACAGATAAATGAATACGTTTCGAGATTTGTGACAAAATTAGACTCCAGCGCAGTGTCTGCAACTGCACCTGTCTGAGTTCCCAGCTCTCACAAACCCTTTATTACATTGTTAATATTTACACGCATTCATTTTCAAGCAAGAGTACATTGCTTTAGAACAGCTTTTTTTTTCAGAAGACGAAGAGAAACCAGGGTGGACGACCAAAGCACTGCCAATCAGGGCAGACATCACATGATCTCTCTGGGCGGAGTCTGCATGTCCTCCCCGTGTTACCGCGGGTTCTCTGTAACTTACATAACATCATCTGACTATTGTTATCGGAATACTCCTTTTAAAATGTTAGATATTAATTTTTGTCAGCGTCGTCCACCCAGAGATATTATAGCTGTAGCTCCTCTCTCTCCCAGGAACATTAAAAAGCTTTTCACCATAATGGCATTATCCCATCAGCTTAAATAGGTTTATTAAATAACTGAGCTCTTCATGATTCACCAGCATCACAAGTGGACTTCCTTCTCCAGCTCCAGGAAAATCACTCCGCACTCATTCCAAGTCATTTGTAGGTTACACAGAGACCCACAATTACAACATGTAGGTTCCTGGTTTGGTCATGAGAATAGGTCAATTACATTTTCAACGAGGAAAAAAAAATACTGTCAGATCAGTGATACATCAGAGAATAATGAATGAATCAACCCCATAAAACCCACTTTTGCAGAATTACAAATAAAAAGTCCCCAAAAATGTTTTTAAAGGTGCTATACCTGATTTTTACCATCTTAAAAAGTGAAAAACAGAACTTCATTTTAAACTCTTTGCAACAGTCCACAAGCACAGCTCACTAATGCAGTCCCAGCATTAAATATTCACTACAATCACTTCAATTGCACTTTTTTGCCATCACGTCAAAGCTAACAAACATTAGCATGCTAACAACGCACTTCCTGCTTTCCAGAGAATAAAATGCTCTAAAAATTGATGCAGAGATGTGGTCTAGTTTTATGTGAATAGTTTTTTTTTTTAACAATATAACTGAATTGTCTGGGGCAAAACAACAGGATTTTACTTTATTACGTGAAAAAAATAATGTACAGCCCCTTTAAAGCTGGTGTACCTGGCCTTTTTTTCTTTGTAAATGAGTGAATTCTAGTAAAAGCAGTACTTGCTGATAAAATAAGACCACTGAACGTATATTATTTTTTGTCAACCAGGACATAAGAGCTGAAAGCAACGCTCTGATTGGCTGCGCTTTGGGCGGTCCACCCCACGTCACTTCACCGTCTGAAAAAGCTATTGTAAAGTAATGCTCTCGCCTGAAAAAGTATAAATGAATGCATGTGAATACAAAGGATTGTGACAGCTATGGACAAGTTAGATGGATTTAATCACCAACTTCCTCCTTTTTGTGGTTTGAAAATCCAGTACCCAAGCTTTAAAGCAGCACTCAGTACAGTTCCTGGTAGCATTACTTCATGAAGATACAAATTTAAAACCAAACTTTGGACACATTCTCGATAGACACATATTTGTTTTTTGCATTTTGTGGAATGTTCGAGGCAAGAACACGTCCATGGAGACATCAGGACAGATCTTCAGTCAGGCTGGCGGAGACACAAGACACATCACTTTCAAGCTTAAAAACAGCTGTAATTAAGTAACTGAGTTTATTGGAGTCTATTTTTGTCTGAAATTGTACACAGTGGGGCTTCAGTGTTTGTCCTCGCGATGTTTATAGGTCTGATCATCTAGCCATGAGCTCACACTATCAGTAAACTTTACATTGAGCAAATTGCCTTTTTTGCGTGATTGGATTTGTTTAGATTTAAAGAAGTAAAATTCCTCATGATACTATTACGGGCTAAGAATAGAATCATCTCTGCAAATGAATACTTAAACGCTCTATATATCAGACAAATGTTGCAATATTCCAACTTTTTAAAGACGCACTAAAATGTAAAAACTATATCTACATCAGAGGCCTCTTAAAAGAATATCTGAGCACTCAAAACAATCGCTGATTGTTTTCTATATCTGGGTCTTACATGGTTTAACTTAGTTTTTGACTTAAAGTGCATTTGACAGGTTCTCGTGTTTTTCTGATTATTACTTTGTTTGTTGGGATAAACATTTTTTACTGTAGATTTATATCAGTCAAATTGCAAAAAAAAATTAGTTTTAAAATAGAATCCCTCTGTGATGTCATCAATAAGCGACATTCCATGCAAAACACTGAGACAATTTACTAGTAACAAGTGGACATTTTTCAGAAAGTATAAGCAATCTTTTAACAAAACAAAGGCGTTATTGTTATTATTATTGATGTCAAAATATACATTTGAGCAATTTACATGGAATTGTTTTTTGTTTGCTATATGGCAATATGGTTGCTAGGTAACAGTTGTGGAGTTACGTCACTAACCAGGAATCCAGTCTACTTTATTTATACAACACATTTTATATACTGAAACGTTTCCAAACTGAAGAACAAAATAATATTTAAAAGAAATTACAATAGCTCTTCCAGTGCTCATAAAACAATAATAAAAAGATAAACAAAGCCCTTAAACTGTAAATAAATACAAAAAAAAGTTAGCTAAAAACAATAAGTAAAATAAAATGCTCAAAAAAACAATTAAATCAATCAATAAAAGCCAGAGGGTACCACACAACTCACGCTGTGTTAAAAGCCAGAGAATGAAAATGGTTCTTAAGACGAGACTTCAAAGACTCCACTGTGGAGACCGTTTGGACATTGGGGGCAGATTGTTCCAGAGTTTGGGGCCGACCACAGAGAAGGCTCTGTCCTCATGGTTTATAAACATAAAAGGCATCAAAATGGTCAAATTTGGGAAAAATAGGCAAAATGTTTAGTAAAATCTTAAATATAATCATGTTGAGTTAAACAGTAGTCTAACCTGTCATATGACTTTAAAGTCTATGTGACAGGTTATATGTCACATTTCACTAAAACACAGTGAACATGATCATATTTAAGATTTTACTAAATATTTTGCCTATTTGTCGCAAATTTGAGAGTTTTCGTTGTGTTTATAATGTTACTTCCTGGTTGGACATATACGGGCAGCAAATATGACATAAATAGTGGTAATTCCACAACTGTTACCTAGCAACCATTTTGAAAACAAGGGCCAAAATCCATATAAATGACGCAAAAGTTATGATTTGACAAATAATAATACCTGATACCGCCTTTGTTGTGTTGGATGGTCATTTAAACTGTCAGATTACTATCAGTTGAGTGTTAACTGTCTCTTTATTTTCAAACGTACGTTGCTTTTTGATGACATCACAGAGGGATTCCATTTTAGAACTCAGCACTACTTCCTGTAGTTGTAAACTTACATTTATCTAAATTTCTTCACAAACTGCAACTTCAAGGATGTAAAACTGTGACAAATATTTACCACAGGTGCCCTCCCATCAAACTAAGTCAGAATTAGAACAACATAAGTACCTGTCATGTAGACTTTAACCTGCATGGACTGTATTCTTTTCTGTGCCTCTTTGTGTTTGTTTTTCCCATGGCACAACAAGCTCAGAACAACAAACTCAAGCGTCCTTTGGTCTGTTTGATGCATGAGTCGTGCACAAGTGTCTCAAATGAAATGTTCTCTTTCGGTCCCATGACGGGATCAATTAGGAAAGATCATGTCGCCGATGGTCATCTTAACACGTTCATTAGGTTTTTTGGTTTTCAGATGTTTTATTGTGGTTTTGATTTGTAAATGATCAGAACTAAGCCTATTAAATGTCTTTGCTGTTGGCACATCAACACAGAGTGTAAACCTATTTAGTCTAATCTAATCCAGAGGAGCTAATGTGAGTGTCTCCAGCCTCCTCTGCTTTATGGAAATGTGTTTGTTTGTCGAAAGGGCTGGACAGGACATAAAATGGATTGTAAGGTCAGACAGTTGGATTAAAGTCTATATGACAGGTTAGACATAAGTACAGGTAACTGTTACCAAGCAACCATTTTGAAAACAAGGGCCAAAATCTGTATTAATTACACAATAGTTATAATGTGACAAATAATAATAGTTGATAACACCTTTATTCTGTGGAAAGACTTTGAGAAAAATGTGTCAGTCGTCTGTAAATTGTCTTTGAATTCACAATGGCATTCGCCTTTTGACGACGTCACAGAGGGACTCACTCACTTGTTATTGATGTAGTTTTGTTTGCCCAATGTTGGGCCTTAAAACCTTCAGGGAAAATGTTGCGGCTGTGTGCCCCAGGTCGTCCCGCTGATGTCCCGGGCTGGGGGAGTTCTGCTGACCCTCAGGTGTCCTCTGCCTGACAGGGACAGAGCATGTGCCGGGATGTCCGAGTCCAGTGCTGTCCTTCGGGAGCCGCTGTGAGCTGGTTGTGCCTGTTGGGGGGTGTCCTGACCGTGTGTCCCTGGAGGGCTGTTGTTCCTGATGGTCTCGGTCCTGTGCGCCCGGTGGTGGTGCCTGAGCTCATGTGCTGTGTCCTCTGCTGTCCCCGGTGTCCTGTTGCTGTGGGTGCCCTGCCTGTGTCCAGTTTTGTTGTTGTTGTTGTTGTTGTTGCTGTGATAATGTGTCCAATGTTCCTGTGTGAAACTGTTTTCTTGACTGTATGAAGGGGGGCGTTCCCGCTCATGGGCCACAGTTCAGTCCCTTCTCTTCAGCGTACACGGGCACAGTCTGTGTCCCTCAAAAGCTCCTCGGTCTCCTTCATTACACACATCTTCCATAGTCGGCTACACTCGGGCCAGTCTACTGTGTCATATTTGCTGCTCGTATCAACAGTGGCGGACCTAGGAATTCCTAGGATCTAGGAAAGCAAAATAAAGTACAGGCCCTTCGTCATCAAGCGTGATTTTCTATAACTTTCTGTCGTGTTGCTTGAATTAGGCAGAATTAATATTTTTGACAATCCCTGACAATTTTGTTGGACTTTTTCTTGTTTAAAAGTACTCTGCACTACTTTACTGTGGTATTGTTTGTATTGTGAGAACTGTTTTGGAGCCTTGTGTCTGTGATGTTCGGAAAGGGCATTTTATTGGGGGCCCCTTCAGGTCAGAGGCCCAAGGCAAATGTGTCCTGTAGCCCAGTGTTTCCCAACCAGGGGTACGGGGACCCCAAGGGGTACTTAAGGAATTACCAGGGGGTACTTAGAATTGTTTTAGGTTTTAAAAGAAGATGAGATGTACTTTTACCTGTAAAAATGTGTGATTAGTTGTAAATTTAGCATCTCTTTGGAGTACCTTGGACCATAAATATAATTAAAACAATACATATAATAGTAATAATTGACTATATTCAACTAGTAAACCCATTTATTTGCCTGAAACTCAAATTAAGGCGTACTCTATGTGTGTGAAACAAAACTTAGGGGGTACTCGAGACAAAAAATGTTGGGAACCACTGCTGTAGCCTAATGGTAAGTCCGCCACTACATATCAAACAAGGAAATTATAAACATTACAAAAAATGTCAAACTTAGGAAAAATAGGCTTAATGTTTTGTAAAATCTCATTATAACCATGTTCATGACATTTTAGTGAAATACGTAGTTTACTGTTATATGCACTTTAAGTAGTGTAGGCGACTTTTACCTTTGTGCCTTCCACCAATGGCTGTGTCAGACACGATCACGCCACGGCTCCTAATCTGCTGCCCCCTATAGTCACTGACCTGCAATTGCTTATTTCACATACACTATTTTTTATTTGAAGTCTTAGGTCAAACGGAGTGCTGTGTGTGATTTATTTTGAAAGTCACCGAGTGCAGGAAGTATGATCTACACGGAAGAACACGTGTCACCACACTATTCGTCCCGGAAATACGATTCGTCCGGAAGTGCCATTGCAAGCATGCGCAGTACGAAATAAAGTATAAAATATTTTTTTACGGTGGTGTTCTTTTTATATTATGTAAAGTTCCAATCTTTGTATTTATTCTATACAAGGAAATACCGTTTTTATATTTATTTATCACTTTTGAAGTGTTAAACCGCAGGCGTTCGCTACGCAGTCGTGTAGTGACGCATTCAAGGAAATGGAAAGATATACGAATATAAAAAATATTTTGATTGTTCAGATTTGTTTAGATACTTTAAGGAAAAATATTAGAAACATTTATTAAGATAAGGACCACGTTTTTCTGCTCCATTTATATGGAATAAGATTTATATAACGACCTGTAATGAAGAGCTGCAGCTCTGAGCATCGATGACGTCAAAGTCAGAGGGAGATTTACATTTTAAATCGCCTCTGATTTTGTTTGGCACCGGCAAAATGGATCAGTACGTTGTGTATCAAGAACTTTTTGCTTTTTTAAGTGGAAAAGCAAAAAGTTTCCACAACATTATTCAACAACATACTAGATGGACTACAAACAAGAACTCTCCAAGAATTGATCTGGTTTATTGTTCAAACGTTGCACTGACTCGCAAGCTCATCACATCCTTTTTAATTGTTGACCAATAATACCCAGCAGTGACCCGGGTGGGTGTGGCCTGCATTCCACAGTGATTGCCTGTCCCTGGGTTGTTGTGGCACTCTGTCAATATACAGGTCTTCTCCTTTTCAGACATAACCACAAGCCTCTTCCAGTTTTTGTTTGGGCCGACACATAGAAGAGGTGGTTGTCTGTGAAGAGGGGGAACATACACAAACTAAAGATTTTACAAGCCTGCAGCCTATCTATAAGCTGTACACTAGTGTTACACAGAAAAGTGTTTTGTTAGTGTATGAAACAGGACTAAAATAAGTTTACTGATTATTCTTAACTACGTTTTTTTAAATAATAAACTACTGTTATTGAATAATTGTTATCTAGACATAGACTCCAAAACATGCATGTGCAGAGGGAAGGGCTTTTATGATTCAGACAAAGCAAGAATTACATAACCCTAAGACAAATAAAACATGTATTTGAGTTGCAACAATGTTCTATGAAAAAAATAGTGAATATCAGAGTAGTAGAATAGATTTATGAAGATAAATTATTTAAAATGCAATTGTTTTACCTTTAATTACATATTGAGGTGCCATCCGATGAACTTTTTTTCTTGTTGAATAATTTGAACATTCTTTTCCACTTAAAAAAGCAAAAAGTTCTTGATACACAACGTACTGATCCATTTTGCCGGTGCGAAACAAAATCAGAGGCGATTTAAAATGTAAATCTCCCTCTGACTTTGACGTCATCGATGCTCAGAGCTGCAGCTCTTCATTACAGCTCGTTATATAAATCTTATTCCATATAAATGGAGCAGAAAAACGTGGTCCTTATCTTAATAAATGTTTCTAATATTTTTCCTTAAAATATCTAAACAAATCTGAACAATCAAAATATTTTTTTATATTCGTATATCTTTCCATTTCCTTGAATGCGTCACTACACGACTGCGTAGCGAACGCCTGCGGTTTAATGCTTCAAAAGTGATAAATAAATATAAAAACGGTATTTCCTTGTATAGAATAAATACAAAGATTGGAACTTTACATAATATAAAAAGAACACCACCGTAAAAAAATATTTTATACTTTATTTCGTACTGCGCATGCTTGCAATGGCACTTCCGGACGAATCGTATTTCCGGGACGAATAGTATGGTGACAACACGAAAACAAACCATGAAAAGGAAAGAGGCATTTGTCGGAGCAGATGGGCGCTGAAGTGCCGCTGGTCCGGGACAGTGACACAAGGCCGATGGGGCCCGGGCCGGAGCCGGAGCCGGACTGGATGTCGCGTCTGCCGGGGCCGCTGCTCCACGTGCCGCTGTGGGACCTGGCCATCCCCGGTAAGACTGTGGATCTGGAGTGTGTGCATGAAATTATATTTCAGCAGCGACCAGACCTAAATTAAATCACGGAACAGTCGAACAGAAAATGACAAACGTGACCGAGCGCAGTTTGGAAAGTCCCAAATCTGTGAGACGCTCTGTGTCTGTTGTAAGACACGGGGAAGATCTTGTCAAGAACTTCGCGAAATTGCGAAAAAATCAAGTTACATCATAAAAAATACAAAATAAAAACAATTTAGCTTCTTATATTGCTTAAAAAAAATAAAAATAATAATACAATTCTGATAGTTAGTCTTGGCCTTCAAATATAGGATTAGTGTTTAACTCGAGGAGAACTTAGGTTAAAAAAGAACCACAGCTCTAATAGGTGTCAAACTTGAGCTCCTGAAGCGTAAATTAAAGTCCATATGACAGGTTCTCACGTTTGTCTGATTCTGACCTAGTTTGGTGGGAGGGCACCTGTGGTAAATATTTTTGTTCTTTGTTGTTTTACATTTGTGAAGTTGCAGTTTATGAAGAAAAACAAAAGTGTGAAATTCCAGGAAGTAGGGCTTTGTTCTAAAACGGAATCCTTCTGTGATGTCATCAAAAAGAGACGTGCCATTGTAAATATAGGGACAATTTACAGACACATTTTTCTGACAGTTTAAACCATTCAATAAAATAAAGGTCTTATCAAGTGTCAGTATTGGTCAAATCATAACTATTGTATTATATGGATTCATGTGGATTTTGGCCTTTGTTTTCAAAATGGTTGCTAGGTAACAGTAGTGGAATTACGTCTATGTCAAATTTGCTGCTCATTTCCAATCAGGAAGTACAGTTATAAACATTACGAAAACTTTCAAACTGGGGACAAATAGGCAAAATCTTTAGTAAAATCTTAAAGTTGATATGACAGGTTCTCAAAATGTTCTACTTATGACTTAGTTTGGTGGGAGGGCACTTGTGGCAATAATTTATCATCATACTTTTACATCTGTTAAGTTGCAGTTTGTGAAGAGTTTAGAAAAAAAAAGAACTTTAAAATGACAGGAAGTAGTGCTGAGTTTTAAAAACGGAATCCCTCCACCTGTGATGTCATCGAAAAGCGACGTGCTGTGGAAAATACAGAGACAATTTACACACAAAGCACAACTTTTTTCATTCATTTTCTACCGCTTATTCCCGTTAGGGGTCGCGGGTGACTGGAGCCTATCCCAGTGACTTTGGGCCTTAGGCACACAAAGCACAACTTTTTGACAGTTTCAACTGTCATTCTACAAAATAAAGTAGTTTTGTAGGGGTATAATTAGTTGTCAAATCATAACTATTGTATAATTAATGTGGGTTTTGGCCCTTGTTTTTAAAACGGTTGCCAGGTAACAGTTGTAGATTGTCATATTTACTGCCCATGTTCAACCAGGAAGTGACATTGTAAATAGTACGAAAACTGTCAAACTAGGGATAAATAAGCGAAATGTTTTGTAAAATCTTAAATATAATCATGTTCACAATGTCTTAGTGAAATGTGTTTTCTAACTTGTCATATAGACTTTAAGTTAATTAAGTGGCCTGTTCCACTTAACGTCCACAAATAAGGGGTGAAACAAGTTAATTGATTAATCGCAATTAATCGATGATTGAAAAAATTGTCAACCAATTTAGTGATGGAATGGAATAATAATGTTCTGTAGTACACCAAAGCATGCCATGTGCAGACAGAGGAGGTTTTATGATTGAGACAGAGCAGCAATTAACCCAAGTTTGAGCAAACTAGTGATGAGGAAACACTGTTGTTAGATTAAAAAAGATTAAAATCACATTAAAGTTGATTTTTATTTATTTTTTTGCTAAATATGTCCCCTTTAAAGTTGGCTGGTTTTGTAAAAGAATTTTGCTGCATATTTAAGACAGTTTAATAAACATAATTTATGAAGCCTATACCAATCAGTAAAATACTTAAGGGCAACTGAACCAACTTGCAGTGGACTAGAAAGAATCCTACTCTTTATTTAGAAGAACACAGACTGGTTTTTACAGGACCAGGAAAGAGAAGCTGCAATGTATTCCAATAAGTCGAGTTTCCTCTTAGGTTTGGTCTGGACTGAATAGAACAGCAAGAAAGTAAATACCGTATAAAACTACTAAAAATAGTAGTTACAAAACACTGATTAAAGTGCATTAAAGTATATTTTGTAATGTATTCTGTTACACGGTCCAATCAGAAGACTAAGACTAAGAAGTTTGTCTTGAAATTTCATAATCAAATACCGTAATATGTTTCTTTGATTTTAGAAAAGTAACTATATTTTGAACACCACCAATTATGCTTCTAAAATGTGTGATTATTATTTTTTAGTTCAGATGATTATTTTGACTAGAGGTGGACAATACATCGAAGAAAAAAAAATGGATAATGAATGTTGTTTTGAAGATATGCAAAATTTTTGAACTGTGCATATTTTTTGTTGTTGTAATCTTAAAGACAAGAGAAAGAAAGACTAAAACTAGGACTGGAGCAAGACAGGACTAAAGAATGACTAAAACAGAACTAAAACAGGACTAAAGAAAGACTAAAACAGGGCTAAAACAGGACTAAAGCAGGACTGTAACAGGACTAGGGTTGCAACAAGTTAATCGATTAATCGCAACTAATCGGTTATAGAAATAGTAGAAAGCAAGACTAAATGGGACTAAAATGGAACTAAAACAGGACTAAAACAAGACTAAAGCAAGACTAAAACAGGACTAAAACCGAACCAAAACAGGACTAAACCAGGACTGAAATAGGACTAAAACAGGACTAAAGCAAGACTAAAACAGGACTAAAACAGGACTAAAGCAAGACTAAAACAGGACTAAACCAAGACTAAAGCAAGACTAAAACAGGTCTAAAACAGGTCTAAAACAGGACTAAAGCAAGACTAAAACAGGTCTAAAACAGGACTAAAGCAAGACTAAAACAGGTCTAAAACAGGACTAAAACAGGTCTAAAACAGGACTAAAGCAGGTCTAAAACAGGACTGACACAGGACTAAAGCAAGATTGAAACATGACTAAAACAGGACTAAAGTAAGACTGATGCAAGACTAATATCATAACACATAATATTGTCTGAGTATAATTATCAGGATACTCCATCCAATTATCAAGATATTCATTTTTGTTAATAGCGCCCCCTAATTATGACCTGAATAATCACGATTATGGACTTATCCACCACTGAATATGGCCGCCTTGTGCTTTGACACCTCTTGACCTTGACACTGTGGGCCCTCTTCGCAGGCAGCCATGACAGCATGTCCTTCTGCCTGGACATGAGCTCCCCGGTGCTGAGGTCAGAGCCCACGCCGCTCCGCCTCCTGGACTGTCTCCTGCCCTGCTGCACACGGCCCTGCATCCAGCGCTGGTCCACCACACAGGTACAAGTCGCACAGTTCAAACAGGACTGATGCCAAATCTGTGCCACTTCAGTCCAAAACAGATTCATGAACAGAAGACAATAGACGACATTATTCGAGATAAGATAAGAGCACCTTTATTTGACCCACAGTGAGGAAATCCCAGTGTTACAAGAAACAAATCAAGAACAGCAGAAAAATAGAACCTGCGATAAGAAAACACAAGATGAATAACTTTGAAGATACTTAAAGTGTGTATGACAGGTTTTTCAGGTTATGACGTGTTGTAAATATACATTATAGTTTCACACCAATCAGGTCGCTGTTTGTGGAGAAAAATAGAAAAATCTATTGAAAATTACAGGACATAAATAAATTGATGATATCACACTGGAAAGACAAAGGTTATGCATAATTTACACAAAAGAAACTTATTTTTTGACCCTTTAAACTAAGTTTGGAGAAAAGCACAGACTTCTTCCCCGTCCTCAAATGCACAAAGCACTTCTTGTACACGTTTTCAAAAGCAAAATAGTCTGTAAATGTGTTGGAAAAGGCCGAAGTACGTCCATCGGCGTCGCCATGTTTGTTTAGGTTTGTCTATTTGACTTCTGCCCAAATCACAATGCAGCGCTCTGATTGGTCCAGCACTCAGCGGCCGGTGCAGCCCTGACAGCGGTACACAGCCTACATGGATTCTCAAGAGTTTGTGAACTCACAAATATCGTGAGAATTCATAGGCAGGGCCAGGTTACCTTTAAACATCAATTCACCAAAATGAAGCTGTTCACATACTTGTATTTGTAAAATTTGTAAAGGTTTTAACAGAATTTGAAATGTATTTATCTTTACTACATTTTACTAGTAGTCTAACCTGTCAGAGGAACTTTAAATCTTACACACTGTGCAGGTAGGGCAAGAAATAAAGAAATAAACTATTTTCTTCTTTTATTTTGTCAAACTAACTAATCTGCATCGAGTTTAGCTTCAAATGTTATACAGTAAATGATTTAATAAACTCTTCGTACACTTTCCAATCATAAATATAAATGTATTGAAATTACACTGGGTAACAGGACAAATATCACCTTTTCAACTTCAGCTTTAAAAATACAGTTCAATATGTACTTTGAGAGTGACAGATAGTTACATTGTATGTTATTATAGCCAGTGTTTAAAATTGTTAAGATTCAGAATTCAAATTTTAAGTCTCGAGAGGCAAATGGCACCAATTAATCAGAATCGGCTGTAATTACACAGCGGGTGCGCCTCTCCTCTTTGACTCTTTCATTCCTGGATTCCTCAGATGTCAATCATGTCTAAGGACAGAGCCAACTGGAATCAACCGGAGCGCTCTTTTAAGACTCACTTGTAAAATTTAGAAAACTGTGGTTTATAGCTTGATTTTTATTATCGTAACTAATCCTACTTCACTCTTCAAACCTGTAAATGACGGATATCTGCAACCTTTTTACCTTTGTTGGATTCTGGTGCTGTTCTTTATGTTAATGCAACAGCCATTAAGGTTCAGAAGACTTCCATCACTGTGGACTGTATGCCAGTGCGCCGTCCTGTCTGTGCGCCCTTGTGCAGAGAGCTGAAGGTCACGACACATGACGCATTTATTATCTGTCCCTCGAGTACGCACTGACTGGGGGAAGTGAGCCTTTTGTAATGCTGCTCCCAAAGCGTGGAACTCTCTCTGAGCTGAGGTTGTGTGAAAAAAAAACAAAAAAACGCATAAATCCTATGGAAATTGTCTGTGCTTCTAAATCTAGTTCTGTTTCTGTTCTTTTACTATTTTTATACTATGTTTGTTGTTTAGTGTAGATGACGTGTAAATGTTTTTATGATTTGAATATGATTCAAAGTTTGTACTTTGGCTCAGGTCACCCTTGAAAAAGAGGCTTGAATCTCAATGGTTTCTAACGTGGTTAAATAAAAGTTAATAAATGAATGAATTAATTTCCTCTATGGCCCTGTCTCCTTGGATAGTAGGATTTACATTTGAGGAATTGGGAAGTACCACTCAGCTTAATCCACAAGAACATGTCTGAGTCTACGTTCATACATTTGAAAAACAACAACCATCCGTCCATCACCAGTGCTCGCTCCACCAGTACCAGTGTCGAGGTAACCTGTGCCTTCCCTTGTATTCACAGAGGTCTGTGCTCAGTGTCCAGTGTGAGCTGGGGATTCGCTTCTTGGACCTGAGGATTGCCAAGAAACCATCAGGGGGCGCCACGCTGTTTTTTGCCCATGGAGTTTACACCCTGTTATCAGTGAAGGTACAATAAGCTCCCCTTGTCCTCCGTCTGATAAAAGGAAACTCTCAAGCTGCTGGGCAGGTTACACTGAAAAATAAAGCTTATTTTCAGTCAAATCAACTATTCAGAGATGAATCAGGGTCAGTTTGTTCTCCAACTCAAAAAAGATTCAATAGGCCTTTTATATGGATTCCGCCTGGACTTTTTTTTTTTTTTTTTTACTGTATTACAAGTCCCTGAATCTCATTGTTAGTGAAATTTGTGCCAGACCATTCTCCGGACTTACCAAAGAAAATCTGATATTCCTCTGTTCAGAGCTTGTTACCCCGGGATCCTTCTCTGGATCCCGCCTTCTCTCTCACAACATCAACCTCACTCTACAATCTGTATGACAACACGCCACCCCCTCATCATCCACTGCTTCATCAATAGACTCAAAACCATCATGTACACATTACACCAATACTGTAATCATCAGCAGAGAGCGGCCTATGCATAAAACCTACATTTCACAAACTGTCAATAATCTCAGATTCTTATCTAAAACAAATACTCTAAACAACCCTGCAATCCAGCCCCCTCTTACTTTAAATTTGGCCCTACTCAATGTCCGCTCTCTGCTGAATAAGTCATTTATTATTCATGACATGATTTTAGACTACACACTTGATTGTTTATTTTTAACAGAAACCTGGCTGGGTGCAGATGCATCAGTTATTCTCACCGAGGCCTCCCCACCTGATTTTAACTTTACATTTTCTACTAGGAGTGGTAAAAGGGGAGGTGGCACAGCATCTATTTGTGCAAAATCTCTGGGCCACCAAACCCATTTTATTTAATCAATATACAAGCTTGAATACCACTCAGTGTTTTTAGCAACTCCACAATTTTATGTGACGTATACAGACCACCAAAAAAGTGCAGTCTTTTTATCAAAGAATTTTCGGATTTTTTATCAATTTTATACAACTCTTACAATATGATTATTTTAACCGGTGATTTTAATCTGCACATTGATGATGTTTTAGACCCGATTTCAAAGGAGTTTTTAAATGTTCTTAATTACATGGATTTCTCAGCACGTCACACAGCCAACTCACAACAGAGGACACACTCTGGATCTGGTCATCACCCATGGCCTGACCGCTAGTGTGTCTCTCTGTTGTCGATTTACTGTCTCTGACCACTACTATGTGCTTTTTAACATCACTGGTTTTATTCAGCGGGAGACCTCTGTGAGAACTGTGAGGGAGCCATCTGACCCCCTGAAGTGGCTGCAAATTTCATTAGTGTTTTAGGTAACCTCCCTCCAATAGTTTTACCTGCCCCTGTGATTTTATTGTCAACAATTTTAACAGTAAGCTACAGTGTTCCCTTAATCAGGTCGCTCCACTAAAATTAAAAAAGATACATACAAGATCAAAACCCCCCTGGATAAATGAACAACTTAAACAGCTGAAGAGGGACTGCAGGGCGGCAGAAAGAAAGTGGAGAAAAAACAAAATAACAATTAACAAGCAAATTCTTAATGAAATACAAGCACTTTATAATAAAACAATAAGGAATACGAGGAACGCACATCTCAGTAAGATAATCACAGATCAGAAAAATAATCCCAAAGTTCTTTTCACTACAATTGATCAACTTTTTAACCCCAATTTTAATAAGCCTCAAATCACGCCTTCTCATTCAATCTGTGAGGAATTTGCAGACCACTTCATGGGTAAGATAAACACTATCAGATGTAACATTTTATCAAGTAGAACTTCTGTTTTTAACACATCTGAGTGTTTGTCTTTACCAGAGGAAACACTGGACAGTTTTGTCCTGGTTAATGCTGAGAGTCTTGATAAAGTTTTCTCCTCAGTGAGACCCACCACATGTGTTTTAGATCCAATTCCAACCCAGTTTTTTAAGTCATTTTATGGATCTTTTAGGGAGGAGCTTTTAAACATGATGAATTGCTCTCTTCAGACAGGGGTCTTTCCCACTGCCTTTAAAGCGGCGGTGGTGAGGCCCCTGCTGAAGAAGAGCAATTTAGATTTTAATGATTTTAACAATTACAGACCGGTATCTAACTTACCATTTTTAAGCAAAATTTTAGAAAAACTTGTTTTTACTCAGCTAAATTATTTTTTAAACTCACACAACATTTTTGAGGAATGTCAGTCTGGTTTTAGGGTAAACCACAGTACCGAGACAGCCTTGACAAAGATTTTAAATGATTTTAGATTAAATTATGATTCTAAACAGGTGACAGTGTTGCTCCTACTGGATCTAAGCGCTGCCTTCGATACAGTAGACCACACTATTCTTTTAAACAGACTGAAGCACCTGGTGGGCCTCTCTGGTACTGTGCACAAATGGTTTACTTCCTACCTCACAGACAGAACATTCATGGTAAGTTTAGATACCTGCTCCTCCAAGGTCCATAAAATCTCATGTGGTGTGCCCCAGGGTTCGATTTTAGGTCCTGTGCTTTTTAACTTGTACATGCTCCCTCTTGGTGGTGTCATCAGGAGACATGGAGTCAACTTCCACAGTTATGCTGATGATCCGCAGCTTTACATCTCCATGTCTCCTGATGACACCAGGCCAATGGATGCTCTTTTTAACTGCATTTTAGACATCAAATCCTGGATGGCAGAAAACTTTCTCCAGCTTAACCGGGACAAAACTGAGGTTTTACTCATTGGTCCTGAGGCTCAGAGAGAGAAACTTTTATCCAAACTGCAAGCACAGTCTTTTAATCCATCGGCACAGGTAAAAAACTTGGGCGTTATTTTTGACTCTGAGCTCACTTTTATTCCTCACATAAAGAATATCACAAAAATAGGTTTTTATCACTTAAAGAACATAGCCAGAGTTCGCCCCATTCTCTCTCGGGCCAACACGGAGACCCTGATGCATGCTTTTATCTCCAGTCGTATAGACTACTGTAATGCCCTGCTCTCTGGTCTTCCCAAAAAGAGTATTGCAGGTTTGCAATTATTACAAAACTCAGCAGCACGTGTCCTGACTAAGACCAGGGGGCGGGACCACATTACACCGGTTTTAAAATTACTGCATTGGCTCCCTGTGTGTTTCAGGATCGATTTTAAGGTTCTTTTACTGGTTTATAAATGTCTTAATGGTCTTGGGCCTTCTTATCTTTCAGAACTGCTTTCACCATATGAACCCTCGCTGGCCCTGCGCTCCTCCGGCAGCCGGCTCCTAGTCATTCCCAAAGTCAGGACACACACTCATGGCGAGGCGTCTTTTCAGTACTACGGCCCTCGTCTGTGGAACGGCCTGCCGGAGAACCTCAGGGCCGCAGAGAACGTTCAGGTTTTTAAGAGCAGGCTCAAGACCCACCTTTTTAGCTTAGCCTTTGATTAATATTTATTAATTATATCGGTATTTAATATAATTTATTATTTTATTTATAATTGAGGCTAGTTTTTATGTGTTTTACTTTCAACCTTAGGTCTTAGTTTTTACTCTACTATATATTCTATCTTTATCCTCCTTTATCTGAATCCCTTTATTCATTTTAGACTCTCCAGTGTTTCCTCTGAGGGGCCCTCTGTACTGGGAGCGGAGGTCGGCTGTGGCCCCTGGGCACTGGCTCATGGGCTCCTGCTGGAGGTTGGGTCTGGGCCTAATCTCTGCTCTGGGTCTTGAGTCTGTGTCCTTTGGCTGCAGGCGACTCTCTGCTCCTGGTGCAGACGGCTCCTCTGATGGTGCTCTCACAGCTGGTTCACCTGCATTCAGCCTCATGCCCATTATCTTAATGTATGTATGTACGCAGTGTGTGTGTGTGCATGTGTGTGTGCGTGAATATGTGCATGTGTACGTGTGTCTTTGTGTGGAAGCTTTAATGTGGGGATGGTGGGGCCGGGTGGGGGTGGGTTCCGGGATCGTTTAAATATGTGAATGGGTGGGTTTGGGAAATTGTTTTTAATATGTAAATTGGAAAGCACTTTGTGTTACAATTTTTGTATGAAAAGCGCTTTATAAATAAAGTTTGATTTGATTTGATTTGATTATGATTAGAGTAAACATAGTGTAAATAAGGCCAAAATAATTGTTATAAATTTGTAAAAAAAGTTCACAAATTTACTTGAATATGAATTCCTGGAAAAGAATGGTGACTGTGTTAAAAAACAGCCACATCTAAAGCTTCATTAATCATCTATTTCCATTTGAACTCGCTGGATTGGAAAAGATCTTGGCTCTAAATATAATAATATTTCTATAATGTGTTAATAATGAGCTAATTTCCTGTGTTGGTTGTTGTTGCTGCAGGAGGCGCTGGAGGAGCTGTGTGTTTGGCTGGAGGCTCACCCCAGAGAGGTGCTCATCCTCTGCTGCTCTCACTTTGAGTGCATGACAGAGCAGGACCACCAGGACCTGGTGCACTTCATCATCAGACTATTTGGACCCAAACTCTGCCCCCCACAGGTGACCGAAGGGACCTACACCAACAACTAACGCCACTGTCACTGTGGCATTTTAAGGCTGCACGAAAATGGAAACGATAGCAGTATATGATATGGCTGTTTACCCCTTAACCCTCGGTGTGTCTTATTTGTGACAAACCCGGTTAGGTATAAATACAACCGACACAGTAAAGTTATTGACTTATTTCTTTTTGTCTAGGTTGTAAATGAGGTTCATGTGAATCATTTTATAGCATTAATTTCCCATGTGACACATCTGTGCTGCAGCACATCGAAAAAAGCTAAACATCAAATTTGCAAAATGTGCCTCGTACAACTGGCGTAAATTCCCAACATGAGGCAAGTTGTAAAAATTAGCCGCTGCAGATACCTTGTAAAACAACGAAAGGTTACTCTTATTGAATAATCTTTTTCTATTACATGAATTTTTGGGTTTCTAATATACAATGTATCTTTATTATGCATATAAAATTATTTAGAAAATTCCTTCAAATTACACCAAAAGAAACATTTCCCATCATTGTCGGTTGCTTTAATGCTGTTTTGGTCCTTATTAAGGAAGCTAATTTAAGTACTTTTTGATGCTATATAATGGTTTAGAAGTAGTTTGGACCTGGTTAGGTTCTGCCTGGGGCCAGATCCAGTTCTTGTTTTGTTCTAATTTGGACTTGTTTCAGTCAGGACACTAAAGATAAACATGCAACCTCAATCAGATCAAGGGTGTGAAAATGAGTTTCAATGAAATTTCACAATTCTTTTCTCTTTTTTCTGATTCTGATGCCGCTTATTTTAAGTGATATTGAAAACATTTCCAAGCAGCCTTGTTCTGTGGTCTGGTAAAAAAAAATCACCATCCAAATATTTTAATGTTCTGGGAAAGTGGCTGCTACGGTATCGATATTAATGCGATATTTGAATCTATGACACAATTATTTGAGTCATATTGACACAAAATAGGTCCATGCCTTAATGTATTAGTCAAACAAAAAAAATATATATATATGAATGGAACTTATGTTTTTTAAAGCTCAATATTTTAGCATTTCTTTATAGATGGAAAGAACGTATTGCATTATAGTCTGTAGATTGATGTTTGTAGGCTGTGAGCAGCTCGGTTCACATGGAATCTTGTAGTTTAAAGTCTTTAGAGGACAGCCGCTGACACCTCCCTCCTCCGTGTTGCAGAAGCAGCCCTCCCTGAGCTCGTGCTGGCTCCAGGGGCAGCAGCTCATTGTGTCCTACGACGAGGAACAGATGGTGAAGGAACATCCCCAGCTCTGGACTTCAATCCCATACTGGTACGGATAGTTCAACGCCAAGAATTTGAGACTACTTACATTGTTCCCATTAACGTCACAATTTAAAGGAACAATATTCTGTATTTTTCATATTGTTATTAGCCTTTAAACATGCTCTTGAGTACCTTACCTTGCCATCTTAGGTTTTAAAACAAAAAAAATGTTTCTTATTCATTCTCTGTCAGGTGTTATGAGCCACTATGAAATGACACTTACTGAGTGCATCCAGCCAGCAGATGGCGCCAACGCTATATACAATCTAGTGAAGTTAGCGATGTAAAGACGTTACGGTGCGGATTTGCTGCTGCTGTTATCTTGTTTAGACGGCATATAGCGGAACATTCTCAGATAAGTAAGGTAGGATCTGAAAATACGTCCGAAAATCCAGGAAGTTCGGCAGGACATGTGTTTGATGCTCGGAGAGGAGGGGATTTTCTAATAAATGAATGCTACTTCAGGTATGTTTTTGATGAGGGACCATTGTTAGAACAACATTTCCATGGAAATAAGCAAGCTCCTCCAGGCCAAGTTCGAGTCAGGTTTGTGGACCTGTGAACGTTGAAACAGACGCTACAGCGGAGCGGACTGTGAAATACGTATACGTGATATGTTTCCAACCTTGTATTACTATATTAAAATTATTGTTTTAAACAAATTTTGGGCTTTAAAACAGGTTTTGATTTTTGGTTTCATTCCATAGTTCAGTATTCCATTGTAAAATAATAAAAAATAAAGCTGACTACTTCACGGATTTCACTTTTCGTGTGTTATTTTTGGAATGCAACTCCCGCGATAAACGAGGGATCACTGTACATCAAAAACATCCAAAATGAAAACATACTTTTATTTTTTTGGCTAAAAAGTGACATACAAGTGCTTTGAATATGAATGTAAATGTTAAAGGACACATTCCGCTAGTGACTTTTTTGAGATTTTCACAATGTTCTAACAATGTTCTGTCATCAAAAACAGACCTGAATTCAGCTGCATTCACGCTGTTTTGAGGAATGTTTATTAGAAAATCCCCTCCAACTGTCAAAACCAATTCCTGCTGAACTCCCTCAATCGATGATGTTTTTAAGATTTCATACGTCACTTATCTGAGAATCTTCTGCTGTTTTGAGAGTTTAACTCATCGCCAGACTAATAACATATCGATCAAATCAAGACCTCCTATCTGTCTAAAAGCAGTTTTCTGGTAAATTCGTTTTTTTGGAGCACATCAATTGTTAAAGACAACCAACAAATATAACACTGCGTGTAGACCATATTTTGGTGGTTTCGTGAAAAAAACTTTTTGGACATTTTAGTCTTTTAAAACGCACATTTTTATGTGATATTTTGAGATAGGAGCTTTTTGCTTCTTACAGTAGAAGCCTTATTTCAAATTATTAATAATTCATAATATTTTTAGAGATGTAAAGATGTTCTAGAGTCCTGAATATTTATTAAAGCAATTTATTAATATAATTAACATTGTTTAACTCATTTCTCATACTGGGGTGACATCAATAAACCAGGTTATATTTCACTGGGTGATACAAAATTGGGGGATTCATAAAATTGCACATAAAATAGAGGAAGTAATGAAGTCAAAAAGTCTACTGATGCCTAGTAGGTGGAATTGGAGTGTTGCTGTCATTGAGTAGCAGGAGGAAGTACAGTGCATTGCAGAGACTGGAGAGCAGGAGAAAGTATGGTGCTACATGGTCCCCTGCAGGCATTAGACTATAGAAGTATTGACCCTTTGCACGTGTCGTCACGCTCTTCGAGGGAACGCCCACTTCGCCATGACGGACAGCAGAAGCACTGTCTGTGCACAGTATTTTTTGCATAAAACGAGCATGAATATCTGAAACAATCTTAGTTACACGGTGTAGAATGTTCATTTACAAAGAGCCAAGCAAATGAAAACGAACTGTCATGAGCGTATTTACAACCCAACTTGCACAGCTAATGTTTGTACATATAACAACAAAATATGTTTTATTCAGGCAAATTGAAGTAAAAATCATTATTTATTTTTGAAATTGTGAAAGTAGCCCGCTCTTGCCTCACAGGTTTACATTAATGGAGCTCATTGATCATTTAAAATAATCTAAATCAAACTTTTCATTGATTCTGTACGAATCTGCAATGTTTTTCAGTCCCCTGTGTCAGCTTCTAAGCGTGCAATCTTTACTTTCTCCAAAAATTGTACTTTTTGAGCATCTAAAAGATGTCCCACTTCCACCACTGACTTCCAACAACTGAACTGAATCTGCATTTGAAGTAGCCATCGCCTAATTGACAAAATATTGCAATCTGTGTGAGTTTTTGTCAGTTTTGCCTTTGCTACAATGCTGCGTTCACAGTCGGTGCGACATGGTGCACTCATGTGATCATGTGATGTAGGTGCAAAGGGTCAATAGGGTGCCCTGCAGTCATATTGGGTTACAGGTAGCTTTGGGGTCCATTGCAGTAATAGGTTTCTGATGGAGTGCACCACAAACCCCTGCTCTCCTCCGGATGCACAGTTTGAATGTGATAAAATGCCGATCTAAAGAGAATAAAAATTAGTATTTCATATCTCAAACCTGTGAAATATTGTACCCTTGACAATGGTAACTATGTTATTGAGAAAAACAACAACTATCTGACAGAAATTTAAACACCTCCATGTTCTCCAGAAGTCCAAAATGTGCACATAATCAGATAGAGGAGGTTTTGCGCTGTGACATATTCCACTGTGCAGTCAAAGTGTTTTTTCAATTGACTTTTTTTTTTTTTTGACAAATAAGGTCTGAATTTAATTGCACATAGATGCACATAGATGTGAACCCTTACCCGACCCGAAAAATTTGCAGATAGGGGGCTTTGATTTTCGGCCATCAACATCATGTAGCATGTGTAAGCGCTATGCAGCCAGTAGATGGCGCCTTAACTCAGTAAGCTTCGTAGGGAAACCGCACAGATTCAGATGCTTATTTTGATTTAGGCACACAAAAGCTGTTATTTAAAGACAATAATACAAAAACTGCATAATATTTTTGCTTTTACTTTACTTGTAATCTGTGCCCAGGTACGCTGACAGTCCAGACCCCAAGAAGGTCGTCCAATATCTGGACAGTCGGCTGAGTGAGGGGAGACCAGGTAATCACACACCACATACATAAGTGAGGAAGGTGCAGTGTCATGACAGTACTGGTCGGGTATGGGATTGAACCGCCAACTTCAATGTTATAAAAGGCTCTAATCTAATCTTTCTCTATCACAATATTAGCAATTAGAATTTAATACAGTTTACTGGTAGTTTTGTAATCTTGTATACTCAGTAGTGATGTGGATTTTTGAGGCGATACCATATCTGATATTTGCCTTGCTGCTGTTGATTGTTGTTGATAGCGATATTTATATTTTAAAATCCATAGCAAGATCCACAAGATCCACATATTTATGTTAAGTTATAGTATACAGTTATAGTTTTTTCACTTTTGTAAAAAATAATAATAACATTTATTTACCTGTGTTATTTATTTATTTATTTATTTTTAGCCTAATTGCTCTTTTAATTCCATGTTTACTCACCCTAATAGAAAAGATAAATCTGATGCACTGAGGACAAACTTGGAATGACTGGGTCAGCTTTGTAAAAAATATCAGCAACATTTTCATCCCTAATAATCGGTCCATTTCCTTAAGAGCTCAAAACACCTTGTTGCACCTGCTGCTGTCATGAGGTGGTATTCTCCTTCAGGAAGTGCTCCTCAATCGTTTTTTATCATAGGGGCTGTACCACATTTTTTTCATTAACAGTATATACAGTACACTGTAAATCAGGTGAAATAATTAGAGGCAGACAGAACATAGAGTTCTGCCTCGAATTGAGGCAGCAGAGCTAGTAACCGCACATGTGCAACACCCTCGTGAGCACAGTCCAATTAAGTTACTTTCGATGAATGTTTTATTCTCTGCAACGCAGTAACTGTGTTGTTACCATGCTAATATTTGTTAAAAGACAAATATTATGCAAATTAGACTTTTTTTTTTTTAGCTTTTTGGCTTTTGTCATAAAAACCATACCTGGAGTAACATTTCGTTTGATTCATGTTTGTTTGATGAATGCTCGATTGAAAATCCTCTCTCTCCAACACTGTGTTCTGAATTTAAATCATGGCCAGACTGAATATTTCTTCCGTCTAATCATGATAACTACAATTTCGTCAGATCCACTGCATACTGCAGTGCATTGTGGGTATATATTTACATGTGTGTAATTGCCTCTATAGTCAGTAGATGGAGCCACAGCTTAGTCAATATGGCATCTCCCAAGTCTGTGATAAAGTTACAGTTTTCTTTGTAAAAGCATCCTATTTTTAGTTCTAAAACATGACGTGTCAAACTGAAGACACTCAAGAGCAGGTTTAAAGGCCAATAACAATACACACAATGCACAATATTTTTCCTTTAACTTTACCATGGCGGTGAACTCTGCACTAGTTTCTAGTTGTGAAAAGCGCTTATTGTGGTGAACAATGTGGCAGCTCGTGTTACATTAAGTAAGTATTGTGTTAGGTAATACATCTGGACTGTTGCAAACAGTTCTATTTTCACGTTAGACAGTAAAAGGTACAGCCCCTTTAAGTCTGTCCACATTCAAAGTTGTTCTGATTTTCTGGTCTTGTGTTTTCCAGAGAAGTTCTTTGTAAGTGGACTAAACCTGACTGAGGACCTGGCCTACATCCTCCTGCATCCTCTGCTCAACCTGCGCAGACTTACCCTGAGGGGACTGCCCCTACTGCTGCGCTGGACCAATCAGCAACTGCCAGGACCTCATAGGGATGGGGTCAACATCCTGTGCTCTGATTTCATTGGCCTTAGTCAATTCTGCACCATTGTGATTGGACTCAATTATAAACTGCTGGATTCCACTTTAAATTCTCCCACAAAACTGAAACTACCTACAGTGGACTAATGTAGAGTTTAGGGAGAGAATAATGATAACGTACTTTTGTATCATAAATATGTATATGAATTTTTCATGTTTTTTGGGATCTTTGATATTCAAATGTATTTTAACAACCTTGAAGATGGCTGTCTAGTTTTTTCAAGTGTAATTTTCTTAACTTAATAATGCACTTAAAGGTTGTTTCACACATGTTTATTTGACCGCAGCAGTTCAAGTGGACTTGGGCACTGGGACAGTTTTCCATCAACAGTGGTTCACAAATTTCATTACAAAATCAGTAAAAAACAACAAACAACAATGAAAACAGATACACTATATAAAGTTGTACATCTATAACAGTGCATAGGTCATGTGCCTTGGGTGGCATATTTATGTAATGCCATTGAGAAGATAAACAATGTAATAAACAGTAAATATTCTTAAGTTCTAGCTTTGACCCTAAGTTTTTCGAGGCTGGTTGCTCTTGATTTTGGAAACATTACAAATAACACATAACACTATAATCTCTTATAGGCATTAGACACATTGTTAAAGCCATATTTACATAGCACCTCATGTGCAGATGCAGAGGTCTGCACTTCTCCAGGCTCTATGGGGAACATCGTTGTAAAAAGCATTTTTCAGGTACTTCAATCCAAACTCTATCAACTTTATATAATGCTTTATAAGAGCTTATAAAACCCTTTGAGGCCCATCCCCCAGCCTGAGCTGTGATTGGTCACTGGAACCTCTGTGTTGTAAAGGCATATCTTCAGTGAATCTCCAGTGAAGCTTCTATTAGAACAAAAGTGATGTGATTACAGTCAACAGAATGGCCTGCAGGTCCCAGGCTTGAGCTTCAGGAGCTTCAGGAGCCTCTGGGCCTCAAAGCCAGGGCCCTGCCTGGATGGGACAGTCTATGAGCTGGGGTGGTAGCTGTTTTCGATGCACAGGACGATGAGTGGACTAGAGCAGCTGGTGGAGGTTTGTTGAAGCAGCTGCCCGCTCTGCAGAGCTGACGACATTCCAGTCAGAGTCTGCTCTCCCACTCGCCACGTCTCACAGTAACTGTCCATGTGCCGCTGACCCTCTGTGGTGGAGCCGTGCCACACCAACTTCTGAGGCCTACACAAAAGTGAGAGGTTAGCTATTGGACCACAGGGTCAGAGGTCAGCTATGGCACCACAGGGTCAGAGGTCATCTATAGGACCACAGGGTCAGTAGTCAGATATAGGACCACAGGTTAGAGGTTTACACCACACACTCCCTATTACCATTACTCTTCAGGACTCACCATGTGCTGTCAGTCAGGACGTTCTTCCCATCAAACGAGTAAAGGGGCGAGTCCTTCATTCTGCCGTCTGAGAAGATGTCCTCCCAGCTGTTGAACAGGACCTCATCCTGACAAGACAGAAAAGAACACAATCCTATAGTTTACGTCTACCACTAGGTGGAGCAATGCAGGGCTTTTGGCCCAGACAGAAGCATTTCTGAGCCTTGTCCTTATGTCTAAACATACTACAGTGTAGTACCTTAAGGTTGAGGATGGGGACGCTCTGGCGGTCGGCCTTGCGCACAATGCTGTGCAGGTCCTGGAGCTTAGCAGACAGGAAGGCTCGGAAAGTTCCCTTCAATCCGATGGCCTGGGCCTGGTTAAAGCACAGGAAGTCTGCCCTGTGGATTCCCCGCATGTCCCCCGTCTGAGGGCTGTTCAGAGCCAGCAGGTGGAGCTGCAACACCAGTGGTCACTCATGAGACAACACCAAGGATTTATGACTTCAAATAAACATGGCACATTTTACAAAAAGGTTATAACATGGTTGGTTGTGTTTTATGTTCTTAACTAAAATGCATTATGTCCATTCCTTTGTGTTAAGCTTTAATAGAACAAAGATATTGTTTCAAAGATGCCTCAAGGTGAATTGTGTTAGAATGATATTATAGACAGTGTGTTAAGAGAGGTATTGGTGTGGACTTTTATGACTGGCTGAGCGTCATGGCAACACAGAGCTTGTGATGTAGCTTTAGAGAACACAAGATAAAGATGAAAGATGCTGTGAGCAGACTGACCCCTGGTCCGGCAGTGTGCTGGTGCTGCTCCTGGGCAGGGGGCCTATTGGGGGGCCTCTGAGGGGTCACAGGGTAGTTCGGGTAATAGTTCCGGTCCTGGGCTGTGTGCACTGTGTACCTGCCGTCGGGCTGGTGTATCCGCTCTGTGTAACTGGGGAAACGGGGGTCAGTGGGAGCAGGGTACTGGGGGTCCGGCTGAGAGGGGTATCTGGGGTCTTGCTGAGATGGGGGCAGGGGTTCAGGCTGAGAGGGGTACCGGGGGTCGGGCTGTAAGGGGTACCGGGGGTCAGGCTGAGACGGGTACCGGGGGTCGGGCTGAGACGGGTACCTGGGGTCGGGTTGAGAGGGGTACCTGGGGTCGGGTTGAGAGGGGTACTGGGAGTCTGGCTGAGTAGGGTACCGGGCATCTGGTGAGTAGGGGACAACTGGAGGGGGTACCACAGCAGCAACTTCATTTCCCTATGAAATTTAAAACCCATAATTAGGCTAATAGAAAGATGCTTACCACACAGAACCACAGTGTATGTATTGGGTGCACTTACGTCTTCATAAGGCAGAGGGATGTAGCTCCCGAGCTGTAAAAGAAACAAAGGCTGTCATATATTCATGATTATGAAATCTTTGTATTCAACACAATCTGACTGTGTGAGGCACCTGGACTTGGCGGACTCCGTTCCGGACCCGGAGATACAGGTCGGTCTGGTCCAGGACATAGACTAGAGATCCCTCTGGCTGCCCCCTTGCTGTGGCTCTCATGGTGTCATATGTGCGCAGAACCGTCACCTGAAACAACCAGTCCTCAGGTTTCTAATTTCCAAACATTATAATGTATAAGCTGTAGGTGAAGTACAAAATGTTTTATATTACTATAAATGTATATGATGATTTTGTATGCTACCAAATATAATCAGAATTTCTCCTTTGCATGAGTCTGGTCACACGTAGAGTGCAAGTATTTATTGATGCATTCATTTCAAATGTTTGTGAATATGAAAATGACTTACCCCTGAAGAATGTCCAGCTACACCAGGAGCCCCAGGGGGTCCTGGGGGGCCAGGGATGCTGATGGCTGACAAATGAAAAAGTACTCAGGTAAACAAAAAGATGGGTGGATTGTGCCGCCATATTCATCTTTGTGCTACTATGCCCGGGGGCAGTCAGTTTACTGACTCACTCTGTATACCCCGCCCATCTACAGATACAGTAGCTCCAGGGGGTCCAGGGGGCCCTGGAGGTCCTGGCTGACCGTCATTGCCTCGTCCTGGAGGACCAGGCAGGCCTGGAAATCCGGGAGGCCCAATAATGGAGTCTCCTTTAGGGCCCTGGGGGAGAAGAAAGTGATGTTTGTATCATTGGAATAAAAACTGAGCCCACCAAAAATACCACTATTTACCGGAGGACCGGGTGCACCTGGAGATCCAAAACCAGTACCATAACGAGGATCATAGTATCCACCACCTGGCTCTCCTTTCTCTCCTTTAGATCCTGCTTCTCCTTTGAAATGTCCCTGGACAAGATTACATAAGCCATGAGACAATGACACTACATGGACAAGAATAGAGTGTGTGAGTTGCTTGTGGTTCACTGCTCCTTACCCTCAGCGTGTGGATATCAAACTGGGAGCCACCTCCTAAAATGAATTTATGATTCAGTTTAAACCTTTTACACATCACATCTGATGTGATCTGTGATCTGATATCTGATGTTGATTTTAATGTACCTGGAAAACCCGGATCTCCGCGATCACCTTTGTCTCCTTTTGTTGCTGTTCAGAAAAATAGACCAAAGTTATACACAGTGAACCTTCACACAGAAAGACCTCACCTGGCACAGGAATCAAACCCCAGCCTTCGAGCTGTGAGGTGAGAGTCCAAGCCACCCTATTACTGTGAGTATCTTTGAGATAAATGTCCAGGTGAAGATGAATTATGCCAGTTTTGGACAAACACAGTTGAACAGGTGGGCTCACATTTGGGGGGGCTCACCTGGATAGTACCTGGAGTGGTCGTCATAGCCCTGAAATCCAAAGGAACGCATTCAATATTGATATATAACACAGCACAAAACTATTTTTGATGCTCAACTTACCGTGTGTGTGTTGACAGTATGTGCCGGCGGCCCTGGAGGTCCAGGTGGCCCCGGTGGACCAGGAGGGCCCTGAGTAGAAGCATGACTGAGTACTGACCCTCTTAGTGCTGTAACATATGTGCTGTACTTACAGGGTACGAGTATCCTCCACTGGAGTCACCTCTCTCTCCTTTGACCCCATTCAGTCCAGGACGGCCCTGAGCATACACACACACATATGAGTTTATGAAGAAGCAGTTCACATATTTTGCACCACATACTGTAACCGGCATTATAAGGACTTACCGGACGACCAGGGAAACCAATCTCTCCCTTCTGTCCATGAGGTCCAGCTGGGCCCTATGGAGAAATCACAGTTAGAACAGAATCAAAATACTGTCAGTAATGGTGATAAACACAGTGGTACATACTGGGGGTCCCATGGGTCCTGGGGGCCCTGGATACCCCTGTAACAGACACATTGTCAGACAATGATCTAAACTTTCAGAAGATTAGCAGTTATAATCAGATTTGTACCGGTTTTCCAGCCAGACCGCCCAGGTACATAGGTTTCCCGTCTGGCCCCAGGATGATGCCTGGCTCGCCCTTCTCACCCTGAGCACAGCACGTAGGTTACACCAGAGGCAACAGTCTCATTCAAAATGTGTTTATTTAAGTTGATGAAAAAACCTTTGGGGCATATCCAGGAGGACCCACATCTCCTTTGTCGCCCTTCTCTCCCGCTGACCCCTGTAAGGACACAATGCTAAATATCGTATTCAGATTATGTGTTATGGTGCTTTAGTACTAAGACATACCGGGGCTCCTGCTCTCCTCGCAGCACCCACTCTCCCCTGAAATAAAACAGAGTCCATTAAACCAGCTTTGAATGTGACAGATTCTTTATCCAGGTGTTGTGACGTGCAAAGGGCCACACTCACCTCCTCCCACCCTTCGTTCCAATAAAGGTCGTTAAACTACAGCAAGACAGTTAGGCTCATTAGTATGGTGAGCAGCGCAGGTCAGTGCGGTGTGCAGAGCAGGTCAGTGCGGTGTGCAGAGCAGGCCAGAGCAGTGACAGTTAGTCAGTATAATCATGGATTGTTTGTTGTTGATTATTATTAGTGGATGCGTTTTTAAAAGCTGGTTTTAAAGTTGGTTTAATTAGTTTCAAAGACTTACATCGCCTGCAGATTGGTAGATTATCTGTCCTGGAGGCCCGGGAGGGCCTGGAGGTCCAGGTGGGCCCCCCTCTCGCCCGGGTAAACCCTGAAAAACATTTATATTATACCAGCTGTACAGCAAAAGACATACTGGCACTCACCATTTCCCCTTTGACTCCTTTGTCTCCTCTTACTCCCTAAAAAACACAAACCTCTTACAAACCTCTAAACAAATGGTACGTCTTCAAATCAAAAGTGAGTAGAGTGGGACCTACATCCTGTCCAGGAAAGCCATCCAGGCCCGGGATTCCAGGTGGTCCCCTGGGTCCTTCTGCACCCTTGTCTCCATGGTTACCGGGTAAACCAGGTTTCCCCTGGAAGACATTTTTAGTTATTACGTGCAAGTCTAGAAAACTGAATTGTTGCAAGCAAAGTATATTATAATTGTATTTATTTTTAACCAGGCAGGTGCAATGTGTTCTTTTTGGCACTTTACTTGCACAAGCACTTTCTCAAGCACTTTACTGGGATTGTGCAATACTGTTATGGCACAGTCATATGTTTTACTTGTATTGAAATGGTGCAGACCAGCTGACTGTAGTCGTGATGTTGTGTGTGTGTTTTTCTGCTGTGTGTATTGTGACCCCCAGCACTGTGAGCCCAGGACAAATTTCTCTTCAGGGACAACAAAGTTTAACTTAACCTAAATCATAACAAATACTGTAATGTACAGTACACGTACAGGTGACCCCTCCCATTATAGGTATGGTAATGGTAAGGGTCACACGTACAGGTTGGTTATGGGACAGTAACACGTAGAGGTATGGTAATGAGAGGGTTCACACATACAGAAGTGTCACACATACAGGTATGGTAATGGGAGGGGTCATACGTACAGGTGTGGTAATGGGAGGGGTCACACGTACAGGTGTGTCACACGTACAGGTGTGGTAATGGGAGGGGTCACACGTACAGTGTGTCACACATACAGGTATGGTAATGGGAGGGGTCACACGTACAGGTAACGGGTGGGGTCACATGTACAGGTATGGTAATGGAAGGGCTCATACATACAGGTGTGGTAATGGGAGGGGTCACACATACAGGTGTGGTAATGGGAGGGGTCACACATACAGGTGTGTCATACGTACAGGTATGGTAATGGGAGGGGTCATACATACAGGTGTGGTAATGGGAGGGGTCAAACGTACAGGTGTGGTAATGGGAGGGGTCACACGTACAGATGTGTCACACGTACAGGTATGCTAATGGGAGGGGTCACACGTACAGGTATGGTAATGGAAGGGGTCACACGTACAGGTGTGTCACACGTACAGGTGTGTCACACGTACGGGTATGGTAATGGAAGGGGTCACACGTACAGGTGTGTCACACGTACAGGTGTGTCACACATACAGGTATGGTAATGGAGGGTTACACATACAGGTGTGGTAATGGGAGGGGTCACACATACAGGTGTGGTAATGGGAGGGGTCACACATACAGGTGTTGTAATGAGAGGAGTCACATGCTGCAGCTTTGGTAATAGGAGCATGTGGTTAATTTCAAGGAACCACTTACCCATTCACACGCACATTCATAAACCAGTCTAATGACACAACAACACTATTTATCTGTTGGAGCTGGGATCGAACCACCAACCTGTGAGTCAGTGACTCTGACTACTCCACCAATAATGTACAGAACAGGATTTGAACCTTCAGATCAAAGGACAAATACTTCCAACTGAGCTTCTGTCACCCAAAGATACCATGTAAGCTAGGGTGGAGAAATTTCAGATTGAGATACTTTCTAATTACACATTACTGCTTTTGTGTGCTCCAACAGCAAGTTTGAGTGCACAGTGGTTTCTGTGTGGTGTCATACTTACAGGCAGCCCGGGGACACCTGAAGGGCCCTGCACAAGCACAGTACAGAGGCATGAGAAAAGAAATGGCGTATTGCCAACTAAAAGAACACAAACAAATGACAATACCTCTGGCCCTGGAGGACCCCTGATAGTTGATATACCATTGTTCCCCACTTCACCATCCTGCAAGACATTATATGAAACAGAAAGGGTCACAGAATACAGAAACTCTAGCTGTGACTAGTATGTTTATGCTCACATAGGCACCGTAGGAGGGGCCTGGAGGCCCCGGTGGTCCTGGAGGTCCCATTGGCCCCATTGGTCCTGGGAGCCCTGCTAGCCCGCTCTGGCCAGGTGTGCCTGGCTGTCCAGTATCTCCCCGAGCACCCTTTCAAAGAATCATAGTGTCATCAAGTTTTAACAGAGATATATGGGCAGGACATAGTCCACCAGGGGCAGGGACCTAGAAAATCCAATGGCCTATATTACTACTACACTATAACTGCAGTTCTAGCTGTATGTAAGGGTCGAAGACGGGGAAGTGTTTCTATCCTTGAGGTTGAGCAAGTGCTGGGCTCCTGAGACAGCCACAAATATCTAAGAAGGTGCATGTGTCAGAGGAATTGGGGAGAATAGAATCAGAACGTAAGTCAGAGATCAGCAGACAGGTACACCCTGCTCAATACCTTTAGATCCTGCATTAGATCCAGCATTAGATCCTGCACTAGACCCTGCATAAGATCCTGCATTAGATCCTGCATTAGATCCTGCATTAGATCCTGAAAGGGCCGGGGCTGAAAAAACTGAAGCCCAGAAGAAACCAAGACGAGAGCTCAATGAGGACAGAGTCAGACCAGTACACTCACTTTCTGCCCACCTCCAGTGGACCTGACATCTCCACAGTCTCCCTGGAAAAGAGAACCATAAAAAGCCATTAGAGCATGAGGCCAAGTAGGGCCACACACACATGTCCCTGGAAATAGCGTAGATTTGAGTCTTGTTTGTCTTCAGCTGAGGGACAGTAAAGAAACCACACATTACCTTCTCTCCTCTGGGTCCAGGTTGACCTGTTGCTCCAGGAGGTCCAGAGGGTCCCTGGATCAACGCACAAAATCTAAATTACACAGTTTACAACAGTTTACTACATATTCCAGTGTTCTGGGACTTACAGGAAGACCAGGTGCTCCATCCAGTCCAGGTGGTCCAGGAGGTCCAATGGCCACTGGACCATTGCCATCAAAAGTGACAGATGTCCCAGGAGGACCAGGGGGACCTGGAGGGCCTGGATGACCACGGGGACCCTGTAGAAAAGTGCAGTTAGTAAACATTATCTCCATAAATGCAGTGTGTGTAGGCTCTGTGCATTACCCGGATTTTGTCCATATCAGCAAATCCAGAGCCTTCCATATCCATGAACGTCTAAGACACACACAGTCACTCATGGAAGTGGTTACCCATCTATAACAAGCCATTCAACTTTTATTCGAATTAAACTTACAGGTTGGTCCCCACTGCTCAGGCCGGGAGGTCCAGGTGGTCCTGGGGGGCCACGTGGCCCAGGCTGTCCCTCTCCACGCTCTCCCTAAATAGATGAATACAGTACAAACTGTAAATGTGAAATTAGTAAAGCATAAAAAGCTTATGTCCAGAGGCAGCACCTTCTGTCCTTTGGCTCCGGAGCTGCCTTTACTTCCAGGAGGCCCTCGGGGGCCCAGTTGCCCCTGATACGGGTAAGAACAGTCAAAATCTCGATATTGGATGGGTTCAATTTAAGTGTGAGAAGAGACTTACAACTTTGCCATCCTCACCAGGATCTCCCTGAACAAAAAGCCAAGTTTTATTCACATTTGACCGTAAACTGATAAAATAGCCCTCAAAATAGCCCTCCTCACTCACCGGTTCCCCATCAGCTCCTGGAGGTCCCACAGGCCCCTCTAGACCAGGAATTCCGGGTGGTCCCTGGGGTCCAGGCACTTGCTGCACAGCAGAGCCATCCCCAAGTCGGACCACCTCCGGTACAGGTCCTGGGGCTCCAGGGGGCCCTTGAGGTCCTGGAAGACCACGGTCACCTTTGTTACCAGGGTAACCAATGCCAGAGCTGCCCTGGGGACATTCAAAGTAATATAGAAAATAATGACAATAGAGAAAGAACATATGTCACTGTTCACAGGTGAAGTGTAAAGGATGTATGTCTGGACCTCCTGTCACTGACAATGTCACTGGCACAGAGACCAACCACAACCACAGGATCACATCAGGACGTATCAGCTCACACAGCTTCACAGATACTGTCCTGTAGGGGGCACCAGCTTTAATCACAGACACGTCACATAACTCTGAGGTGAAGGTACAAACTGGGGATGTCAAGATCAATAACTTGATCAATAATCATGAATTTTCAGTTTACAATATAATCACATGAACCGAAAAATAATAATCATGACCAATTTAGAAGCAAAGTTAAGTCTTATCATTCTATACTCATTTAATCATTCTATAGCCCAGAAAATAGTGCAATGTCAAGTACTTTTTTCAATCACTAATTTGATGAATGGTGATGGGAAATTAAAAATTTCATTCAGCAATCGTGAATAATTGTTGAATCATAATATTTTTTTCTCACTATAAATGTAATACAAAAATCTGCACAGCTGCAAGTGCTCTTGTGCCAAATCAAGTGGCCACTGCAAATGGTGAGGGAGTAGACACGGATTGGGAAAGGGCCCTCCATTCCTCATCTTTAAACCCTGTAGGAAACACCATTCTTGTTTCTCGTTGTCTCTTCTCTGTGGCTTGCAGAGGGGTATTCACATTATTCTGGAAGTTGCCTTGAGTCCTGTCATCCGTTGTAATCCTTCTTCTGGTTGTATTAGTTTCCATGGGGTAGCCGATCTCATCAGCAAATAAGTTACACACACATTTTCCGGCCGTCCAGGCCGTCCAGGTGGATTGTTGACTTGTTGACATTTTGCACAAATTTATATTAATATTTTAGCGGCAAGACTTTTCCCTCGTTCGCCACTAAAGTTAACAGAGTTTCCACTCAACCGGAAGTGCCAATCATAGCAGAAATCTGGAATCAAGTTAAACTCTTCTCAAGCCCAAGGAGAGAGGCAGGGTGTTTCCCAAAGCCTTGGGTGGTCTGATCTGGGCGCCGTTAGGCATCCAGGTCATCACTCAGTATAGCCTTCGCTGCCCTGCACTGGAAAGATTACCCAAAATGCACTGTGATAATTTTGGGGAAAGAAAAGGAGCATTAATCCCTATTGCTTTTGAATAAACAAAAGTTTAATTGACTCTGTGCATCAGGTGGCAGTTAGTCTGTTTATTTTTTAAAATGGCTAGCTCAGTACTGTCCTGTCTAATTCATTTCTGGGGTTTTTGTTCAGTCAGTTTAAAATGGATAAATCCTGACAGATCCTGTGGTGAACAGTGCTGGAATGCGAGTACTTCGCCAAAGGACACTTATAAAGAGATGTGTTTGTATCTCAATACTAATGCTAATGCATAACAATTTAAAAGTAAACAACCCAACTGACGTTCTGTGCACAGAGTCAATTTAAGTAACTAAACAATGTGTGTGATGTAAATAAATGGATTAAAATATGAATTCCCACTGGCCGCCCACACATTTTCCTTTTTGTGGGACTGTAACTCTGCTGCTCGTTCCGTCTGGAGCCTGTTCTGTTAGCAGTCGTTGAGCTGAGGCAGGACACTTGCCTTGAACTGGATAAAGTGACTTTGGAGGAAGCCACAAGGAAAGGCAAGGCAAGGTATCTAGGCTTTGGGAAACACTCGCTGTCTCCAGGGCCTGTAGGTATAAGGAACACTGTGATTGGTCCAACAGGTATCCAAACTTCAAACTCCGCCTCTGCAGCAGGTGTATGTAAGCAGAGCAGTACAGTGTGATGTCACAGCACTTGACATTGCAGCAGTCACTGGAGGCAGCAACATCTTAAATTGCAAAATGTATCTAAAACAAGTCCACTTCATGCTGAAACACACTGCCTTTTACGTTACGTCGCCTTTGGAGAGCAGCAGTTCACAATAGCGAACAGCGGATTTAAAAAAAAAATTGCCAAATGACTGGGCAGCGCTGACGAATCCTACATGTGTCACCATTTCAGAAAATAAAATAAAGTCCTGATCAAGACCTGCTGAATAAATGGCAAAAGTCACATTTTGCATGGTTGGATGAAGGTTCCAAGTAGAGCTTCACTGTGCAACAAGAAATGTGAAATGAGTGAATTTTTTTTTTTTTTTTTAAATTGAAATCAACAATTAAACTGAAATAGGCTGTTCTGTAGCTGGTCAAAAGTTGATTACCATGCCTTTAAAAGCCCAAATCTGTACAAAAATCAGGTATTAGGTATTCACAATATCACAATGTTCTGAAGTGTTCCCCTGATCTAAATCCAATAGGGAACCTTTGGGGTGGATGGTAAGAGAAGTTTACACGAATGGACCACAGCTCCAGACAGTGGATGCCCCTCGTGAGGCCGTCTTCACCACTTGGAGAAATGTTCCCTCTCACCTCCTGGAAACGTTTGCATCAAGTATGCCACAACCAATTTTTGAAGTGATCAACAATAACAATGGAGCTACTGATTTCTGTGTTTTGGGGTTGTGGTCCTAAACTTTTTAGCTGCAGAATGGCCTATTGTAGTTTAATTGCTGTTTTCGATAATATATGCAAATATGCACAAATAAGTCAAACTGCAACTTCAAGTGATTTAATGACAAGAGGGATCAAAAATGTTATGGTTAAAAGCTCCTAAAAGTCAACTAGGTAGGTCTCCTTTAAAAAAACATGTACACATTTAGTGGCATTTAGTAAACTACTTATCCTGGTTGTGTCCTGGTTTGAGCCCAGTTTAGTCATCCTGTTCTAGTCCAGAATTAGTTTAGAATTTACTCCCAGTTTAGTGCCAGTTTTGATGTGGTCTAAGTGCAAATGTGAACGCACTCTTAGTTTAGTCCCACTTTAAAAGAAAAAAAAAAATCAGAGGATTTTCTAATAAACATTCCTAAAACAGCGTGAATGCAGCTGAATGCAACTCCAGGTATGTTTTTGATGACGGAACATAGTTAGGACATGGTTAAAAGCTCAAAAAAGTAAATGTAGCAGAATATGCATCCTTTAACTCTCAAGACTAAACCAGAACTAATCCAGAACTAAAGTGTGAATTATGTATCAACAGAACATGATTTAACCCAGGACTGAACAAGAACTAACTCAAGACTAAACTGGGAGATCTGGTCTCTTACCTTTGCCCCTTTTTCTCCCTGAAAATAAGAAGACACCAGAGTGAGTCACATGACCATAGCAAAGCACATACCCCCCCATCTACACGTCCTACCTTCTGTCCTCGCCCGGCTCCTGCAGTGGAGGAACCTGACGTGGACGTGGTTCCAGACTCTCCTTTGGGTCCCGCAATGCCCCGGTCCCCCTTGGCACCTTTTTCTCCTCTGTCGCCCTTCTCTCCTTTGGCCCCGCCCGGACCTGAGGGTCACATGACATGGTAAGAGAGAGGAGAGAACGGGCCCAGTACAAAGTCCCCAACAGTACACTGAAGGACCATTCCATGTTAGGTTTAACTGAAGTGATGGCTTTGTCCTTTGTCCCACATAGCTCAGATTTTCTCATTGCATTTCTCAGTGCATCAATATAATGAATAAAAATCTACAGACAGACTTAAAAGTGCACTTTGCAACTTTTCTAGTGTTGTTGCTTTGGAATTTTCTACATTTTGGCATTAAACTGATCTATCTCGCAATTATTCAATTACAGGCTGTTGCTTTTTTAATTGCTAAAATCCTTTTTTTTTAAACATAAAAAACAAATGTGAGTTTGTCTCTATGGAGATAGATAGGTGGCGTACACTTCACCAGAAAAGTTACATAGGGCACCTAAATGTATAATGTTTTCCATAAAAATATTTTGATTATACATTTATTCAGTAAAGTAAAGCCAGATCAATCAACAATAAGACCAATATTGTATTACATGCAAATGCAATGTTGTAGGCCTGCAGCAGCTTATAACTATTACACTCAATAAGACAATGAATAATATGTGAATTATCTAATTTTAATCTTTCAAATTCAACCCAACATGTCAACACCAAATCATCCAAGTCCACCTTCAGTCCCACACCACTCTGTAATACAGCTATGTCTCCAGCAGAGGGCAGCACTCCACTGTTCTCTTCTTAATGTCTTTGACAAATTGGCAGCACATGAACTGTATGACCCTAACCACAGGAGCCCCACTCTCCAGCAGCTGTGATGGCTCATTCTAACAGATAGAATGGCCTCAAAACACCCATGGCTCTCACATGCAGGGGCCCCAGGGACCTCACACCTACCTCGAGGACCTGGAAGTCCAGACCAGCTGTGGTCCACCGCTGGCTCTTTAAATCTGTTGTCTACATTCACACAGAAGGCACATTCACTGATGAAGATGTTCTTAACCATAAACTCTTTTGTAAGTAAGCCAAGGGTGTGCAAACTATGGCCAGGGCCAAATGTTGCCCTTATTCCAATCTTGGTTGTGCCTCAGCCCTCCGGCTGAATTGGTCCAGATGATCATTGGCAGTACTTTCTTCTGCTTCTAAAAAATTGTATAACCTTTATGACATCATATTGCATTGTGATACAAACCTAAAATGAAGGATCTGAATCACAGCCTTGTAAAGACGTGAGGGCTCTGTCAAAGCTGTGCAAAAAATACTTTATAATTACATGATCTATCAGTCAGTGATCCTCCGCTGTCAATATCTTATATTATGCAAGCCTCTGTTGCATATTGAAAGTTTGGACACCTCTGATATAAGATTATATCAGGGTCAATAAAATGTCCTGGTAAGATTATCTTATACATTTTCAAAAGTATAACTTTAAACTTTAAAGATTCAGTCTAGTTATTATCAGGGTTTTTAAACTATTTATGGAGCCCTGGTATTTCCTATGGTACAGATTAGAAGTACAGAAAATACTAGCCTGTTATCATATAATAAACTGAATACAAAACACCAGGGTCTTCATCTCTTACGGTGACAAAGAAAGCAAATTTAAAATCGTGACCTGAGGTAATTTTGATCACTGAATGGGCTAATTATGCAGGATTACTTAAACATGCATAAATGGACTAAAACATAGCCTCAGGAGTACAGCATTATAATACGGGATTTGCCAAAGTTTAAAATGCACTGGAAGGAGAGTTCCAGAATATCTGCTCAGGATTTTCGCCAATCGATGAACATTGCCCTCAAAATGTTTAAACTTTTGTTATGTAATTCTACATAACATGTTTGGAAGTCCAATCAACCACATACTACATCATCTAAGGCAGAAGCACACAATATGGCTGGAGTGTCTTGCACAAGAACACAACAACAAAGCCTGCTTACTGTAAGTCTGGCAACATGAATCTAAATGATACTGGAGCTTGATGTTGCTTTAACAGGGCCTTCACGCAGGAATCCGCCCCAGGCCTGAACAGGCCGCGGCAGAGCTCCACACAAAGAAGGATTTTACCTGTCATCCTTCCATCTTTGGACACCACGATGGGAGGCTGTGCGACCGGCCGCAGAGAGGGGGGGGTGGTCTGCAACACAACACAGCCATAGTTCAACAGTGTGTGGACCGGCGAGGTGCTGAGTGCTACACATCAGGACACACTTTTCACAATGTTGTAGCCCGCAGACAGTAATTATGACTGTCGAGCTTGGGAATGGCTGTTCACACTAGAGCACATTCTCATAGAGCATATTAGTCAACCAATAGAGAATTTAAAGGTGCAATAAATCCTTTTAAAGGTTTCAGAATGGAGGCAAAAGTGGAGTAGAACATACTGTAATTTCAATGGAGACACTAGGACTAATATTGTATAATAATATTACAAAAAAATGAAAATCAAGATAGTTTTGTCAAATGAAAACCACTCAGACACATGTGAATGATATCACATAGAGCTTACAGCTTACTTACTTTTGTCCTGGGAAATTCTAAATGACGGCCTGTTTTGTCTGCCTACAGACTTAACGCATATTAGCCTTTTGATCTGATGTCAGTTAAATATGTTAAGATCTACATAATTTTGCCTCCAGTCGCCTCCATTCTGCACTTTTGAACATTCTGATGACATGGGATTTACATTTCAGGTTGTTTTCACAACTTTCAAGAATTTGATGATGTCATAATGTCAGATGGGGCCTATGTAACTCTATGGAAGATTTACTGTTTTTGAAAGAAATTTCCAAAATAGAAAGCCGCAGATGTACATATGTCAAAACTGTTTAGGATTAGCTCATAGAACTATATTCCATGGATTGGCTCCACAAATCTGTCATATTAATCTCACATGTTAAAGTTATGTTACACTTACAATAAAAAACACTTTTGGAGTTTATTAATGGCTCAATTTTCCAGGGCTGTAGTCTTTTAGTCGTTTAGTTGACAGTCGATGGTGTTTTAGTAGACCAACATTTTTATTAGTCGAATAATTTTTTTTTTGTTTCAATTAAAATGATTTATACGATAAAAATATCAATAACATGAAGATTTTGGACTGAATCATAAGTTTAATCTAATTTAAATATCTCTAACATATAAATACACTGTTTCCTAGTAGTTTTCTGTATATTGTTATTTTTACCATGAATCGTGCAGTTGTGTCTTTTTGAGAACAGTTTGGGTCAGATACAGAGAGACACTTCATAGTTTTGCCACACCCCCTTTTAGTCGATTAATCGGTCGAAAGGACAGGTCTTTAGTCGACCAAGAATTTCTTTAGTCGACAACAGCCGTACAATTTTCTGAGACTATTGTGAAATAATTTAAATAAATAAATAAATAAATTTAAATAAAATAACAATTTCGATTTGTTTATTTATGAGACAGAGAAGATGTTTCTGTTTCATGTAGACAGGATCAGTTATAACAGAAATATGAATCATGAACCAGGTCACTCCAATTTTGAATTTTAAACTATAGGCATTCTACAATGCTGTGATGCCACACGAACACAAATAAATTTAACTTTTCTGGTGAGGGTCCTGCATCTGTTTGTCTCCATGGAGATGTTATTTCTTTGAAGAATGTTCCACAATATAGCATTAAACATATCACCATTGAGACAAGCCACCAGGCCAAGTAATAGATCAGATCTGTGGAGAGGAAAGCCCACTCACAGTAAGAATGCAGGTTTTTCAGGGTGCAATAGAAAACTTTAATCGGGGTTTATGCAGATTTTAGCAACTCAAATGTAATGCTTTTGAATGTGCATTTCAAGATTTTTAATGCCATAATCAACGTCAAAACAAGACACTTTTACACTTTTATCATGTCAAATGATATATAATAACGACGAGAATATAATAAACTACTTTATTATATTCAAAAAGCTAAAAAAAAAACCATGACATTTAAACCATGCAAATGTTTGTATGTCTGGCATTCGAAATATATTTTAATGTTAGTTGTTTAAGTAATATCTACTTCATGGATACAGCAGCCTGCAGTAATTATTTGCTATTCTCTTTATATTTATTTATATGTATTGTTAGGACGGATATTTTTTTTCAATTTTTTTTTAGATTTATTGTCTGTAGGGATTGAATTTAAGGCCTTATTTTTGCTAAAATTGATTTAATGACTTTTAATGCTTTTTAATGCCTCCGGGAACCCTGTTAATGTATGTAATTATATGTAGAACATTCCATTCCATTATGCACTGACATCATTTCTGTCCAATAATAAACATTCTGTCTGAACGGCAGAATTATAGGCCGCACAACTGATAAATCTTTGCTTTTTTACATCATTTTTGTCCAGAGAGCTGTCGTTTCACTCAAATTAACTTTACATGGTAAAATAAAAACAGAAAGGAGTTTATCTGTTGTTGCTGTGGCTGTGCAGAACTAGCCAGTTCGCTAACTGTACGGGGAGATAAAGGACACTTCAACTAGCCTACATCTTATTAAAGGACACAAAGGTAATCAGTTCAAATGTGTATGTGGTTTTCTACAAATGTTAACTTGATTTTCTTCTTTTAAATGTCAGGTACAAACTAAATATTTAGTTAGAGTTGTAGACTTTTACATTTGTTAACAGTTGATTCTATATCTTTCACACTTTAGACGTGTTTTGAGCAAATGAGAAAATGTCATTACTCGTCACAGCATAACCTCTATAATATCTCCAGAGAGTCCACCACTACCAGAAGACACATAGTACACAGATATATTTCTGACAAATAACGCAATAAATCTATTTGACAATTGTAATCCAGCGGTTTATGTGTTGTTCTGCGGCTCCTTTGTTCACTTTTATTGGCCATTGATTGTGAAAAGTGCGTGCATAAGCTTGGTGTTGGTATGACACGAACCTTCACTGAGTGACCAGAGTGTGTCCGTTCTCCATCTCCACTGCCAAAGTCCCCAGACGCCTACAGAAACAAAAACACTAAAAGTTTATAAGGTCTAATATTAGAACAATACAAGCCCAGGGAGAATGCTGAGAGTCTGTCAGGGATCCTTTGCACTCACTGGGACCAAAGTTCAGAACTGAGACTGGGCCTGAAGTTGAGAACTAGAAGTGTGCTGCAGTAACCATTGTAGCAGATAACTGTGACTAAACTGTGAGAACTGAAGGCCTCACTCACCGCGTCAGAGTCGTCATCTCCGTCACAGAGGCGCTCAGCTTCTCGAGGGTTTTCCACCAGCCTCATCTCCAGAACCTCTCCCTGAAACCACAAAGATCTGAATTTTACCTCTATTGAATTAATTACTCAATTATCACAATCACTGGTGGAAAGAAATACTAAACTTAACCCTCAGACCCTTCATTAAAAACTTGAGCTTCAAGTCATTTTTTGACACTTGAACATTTCATGCAAGAGGGAAAAAAATGTTTCTTGTTTTTTGATCATGAATGCACTTCCTCTGCATGGATACAAAACGTTGTTTCATTGTCATAGTTTTCCCCTTCAAAACACCCAAATGTAAAAAATGTCACGTGTCAAAACAAAACTCTGCTGTATTTCCTATATAAAGGATGCAAAGTGATTTTAGATTGTACAGATATTACAGGCCCCAGACTGCCCAAAAATAACAGAAAACATTTTTTGATCATCTTTTAGTTTGGTGTTATTTATAAAAAATGTGCACAAAATCACATTCTCCTTCTTGGAGCCATCTTAGGGCAGGAGCCTTAGCATTAGCATTAGCATGGAGCTCCCTGACATCCATGTGGAAAATGGCTTATCACAAAAATCTACACACCACTCTAACACATTCTTAGCATTGCATAGCAATAGAAAAAAAGTGGCTGGGGAACCCAAAAATATAATGTTACACAATTCATAAAATCAAGTGCAAATGCTGTGGATAAAAAGTAGGTTGAACTATTGAAAAATACAAAAAAATAAAAATGTATAGGTCTAAAGTGAGGATGCATTACAAAAATAATGTAATGTTTGTGCTTTTTTTCATAAAATTATGAGCCATTCAGTATACTATTTTATAATACACCTCACACAACGTCCTTCAATTTTTTTTAATGCTGTGATTTGTTGTTTATTATTATTATTATTATTTTCTTTCATGTGTGCATTTTCAACTTCAAATTCCTTAAGTTTGAACATGATTCCACACATGTGTACAGCAATGACAATAGGCTGAAATGTGGTTTATAATGGAAGTAAATGGGATGTACAATGGCTTTAATGAGGGGGAGTGTGAGTTTTGTGTCTAGACTGAGGATTTTTTTTGTGGATGCTTTTTAAATTGTGTATCTGATCTTAATATACATTTATTAAGGAGCACCACTGCCAAAATCATTACCCTAGTTAGCACAAGGAATCTCAAAATAACAGCAAGAAATGGGAACCAGTAAATTTCTGTTTATACTTTACTTCACCACATTTGAGAGCTGGTATTTGTACTTTCTACTCCACTACATTTTTGAACAGGACTGAAAAATTGCAAGTTCTTTTCATATGGTTTTATATTCACACGGTTAATGGTGACATCCCACCTTAAGGTTTTGAGTCCAAGCCTCAGCTTTGAGCAAACAAAAATATACACACAAAATTCACTAGACAAATGTGTATATTAATTCAAATTCAAATACAGTTACAATACATAATTCTTTATCAAAATCACTTTTAACACTTTCACGGTTCACAAAATCTGTGTGAAATACTTTTACTTTTTACATATTAATACATTTCCAAACAGGAACTTCAAAACCTTTAGTTAAGTAGATTGTTATATGTGCTACTTATCTTTTACTTGAGTATTATTTTGCTCCTGTATCTGTAGATTTATTTGAGTAACATAATCGAGTACTTCTTCCACCACTGATCCAAATTTTAGGGAAAATTTGCCCTGAGGCATTTTGTACGCAAATATGACTCCAAATATTAAGACTGACCACTCTAAAACTATCTTACCTGAAACTTGTCTGGGTCTGCTCCACCGGCCTGGCCCACAAATAACCCCGAGGCCTTGTCCAGGTCCATGGGGTCGGGCGAGCGTTCGAAGCGGACCGTCTGAGGAACCGAGTCACAGCCGTGGTAGAAGGTGACCTGCTCTTCGAACACGGCCAGGGCGAAGCGGGACCACACGTTCACCATGCTGGGCACGGTGAAGCTCGCGGCCTCGTAGGAACGCTCCGAGTCGGGCTCCGTGTAGTAGAACTGCACCTTCTGTTTCCCAGCCTGCACCGCGCTCAGCTTCACCCCCACGTACATGATCTTCTGAGGGCCATCAGTGAGCGCCAGCAGCACGGAGGCGGCGCTGGACGTGGGTTTGATGTGGAAGAGCAGGGAGAAGTACCTGTAGAAGGGGCTGGGGAGCAGAGCCAGAGCGGGCTGTCCGGACACCGAGCCCCGGCTGAAGATGTAGGACGACTCTCCCTGCGGGCCGTATCCCCGACTGCCGCTGTCCCAGGAGCCCTCATTCAGGAGCTGCTGGAATGTGATGCTGCGGTCACCTGCACAGGACACAACAGTTAACACGGTCATTACTGTGACGGCTGAGCTAAAACCATACGTCTGAGGCACTTCATTCTTCAGAACAAATACAGAATATGTAAATGACTGCTTTATTTTAAATTAAGACTAAGATTATACTTCCACACACATATAAGACATATTGTTATTTTGTCTGGACAGTGCATGTTAATTAAATTGTATATGACAGGTTAAAGTAGACATTTCACTCAAACCTAGTGGATATGATTATATTTATGATTTCACTTAAAACTGATACATTTCCCCCCCAGTTTTGACCATTTTGATGACATTTATAATTGTACTTCCTGGTTGGATATGAGCAGGAGATGTGACATAGGTAGAGGTAATTGCTGTTACCTAGGAGAAATATTGCAAACAAGGGCCAAAATGCCTAGAAATGACTACTTATGATTTCACAAATTACAAACAACAAACAATTTCATTAAATGATTGTTTAAACTGTCAAAAATATTTAAATGTACATTTTTTGATTATTATTATTGATCCCCTTTGCCATGTAATATCCCAAAAGAGGATCAATAATAATAGAACCTGGTGATAAATATTTACCAGGTTCTATCCCATCAAACTAAGTCATAATTGGAAAAACATCAAAACCTGTCATATGCACTTTAACACCATTGATAAGTAAACACCTATTGTAGCCCAGAGCTCATTTGGACTGTTCTCATGTTTTACACACACACTAACACACACACATTCTCAACAATGTACACACAGACAGGTGTCTTGCCCAAAGACACAAGAGCACAGTGGGGATCTAACAGTCAGTGCCCCCTTCAGGTTTTTCGACAAATGCTCGATGAAATACTACTACTCCAGTTCTGTGTGATTTATTGGAGAGAACAAAAGCAATTTCTAAATCCGTTTTCCACACATAACAGGGATTTGAAACTACCCTCCAGCAGAGAAGGACAGTGAGAGTAACAACACGTTAGTCCATGTGTCAAGCTAAAAATGATGATCAACGTTAATAATATTGCACTAGTGTCAAAGCCACTTTAAAATTCATTGCATTATTTACTCATTCCACACTCTGTGGAATGCTGCTTCTTTGGCCAAACTGCCCTGGGGTAGACAGACGGAAGCAGGGCAGCCAATCAGACCACCACATTCATACAAAGGCAAGGTGAGTTAAGTGCCTTGCACGTGGACACAACTAATATGAACTTATTAAAGCTGGAATAGGACCACCACCTTGGCATTGGGTGAACCGCTGAGTCAGTGCAGGATAATAGGCTACCACATTTTTCCATACCAAATACTATGACAAGATCCAACAAGATGTTGTCTGCACAAGATCTCGTCATGTCATCATTTATCTTGCAAAAACATGATCTGTTTAAATTCACACAAAGTGATATTTATGTTGTGAAAATATGATCATATCTTTGTACTCAGTTAGCAGCACCATACATAACCACAAATAATACAACAAGCTCTAATAAAGCAAAACATAGCAGGCCTATTAAGAGTTAGAACAAGTCTCCTTCACCACACCCTTGATTTATCACTTTGGTGCCTCCAATTGGATCTTGAAGCAGAGGAAGTAGCACAGAGCAGCAGTGTGTGGGAAAGTGGACATGAGGGACAGAACGGAGCAAACACAGGGACACAGGCGTCCCCAGACATGACAGTTAGACTTGATGAATGTCCCATATGGAAGCCGTGCTGGCCTACTTTCCCAGGGACAATGGCAGTTTTGTGGAAGTCATCATCTTCATAGCATTAAAGGGGACATATAATGCAAAAAATCAACTTTGCTGAGCTTTGTTACCTTGTTACAAATGTGTTCCTCATCATCATTTTACACAAAGTTGTATTTTGATTGATTCCTGCATGTTTGAGTTAATCCTGTATTATCCTGCAAAGGCTTGAGTGCTCAGAAAATCCTGTTTTCATCTTCCCCCTATCCCCGGCCACATCCACGCACTTAGTAGTAATTAAAACTGATTAAAACTGTCACGTAGCAACTTTTCTCAAATAAAAACACATACATGACAATCTGCTGCTTGTTGTGACATGTCACTATGAAGAATCAATATACAGTTTACAATGAACAAAATGTAAAATGATGATCCATTTAAATATGACTCCTGTAATCTGACTCAATAACTAACTACACTCAAATCTCCACATGTAATTTCCATCTCGACAAATTATAACCCAAATGATAGTGGGAGAAGTGCAGAGGTCACTGGTAGGCGGGACCCCGGCCTGACCTCTGACCCCTGGCTCAGACCGACTGTCGCCCGGCTCACAAGGCTCCGCTGTCCAACGCCTTCGACCCTAAAGCAGAGATAAACCCAGTAATTGTCTCCCGCTCTTTACAGTGCATTCACAGACCAGCGCTTTGTGCCTCCTGCTGCTGTTCCACACATTCTCCAGCAGCTGATCGCAACAGGAAAATTGGACATTGACGAAGTAAAAAGTTTTGTAAAATGTGTGGAAAAAAAAGAATAAAGAAAATATAGTGTTCAAATTGCGATTTGACTATGGTATATTGCACAGCCCCAGAACGGGCATCATAAGCTATAAAAAATGACATAAATGACATAAGTAGATACTTATTTTACAGTTTGTACACTGTAAACCACAAAATATTTTTTTCTTAAAATCTAATTTTAATAAAAGTAAAAGTACAGATACAGGGGCAAAAATATACTAGTAAAAGTATCACTTGCTTAAGAAAAAGTATTGAAGTACTTTTAGAGTAAAATGGTAGTATTACAGATTGTAGAAGTAATAAAGAGTCAAACGTAATGATCTTGATAAAGAACTGAGCAGATTTTTGGTTCAGAGGAAGCAACCAAACCCATGACTTTTTATTTATATATTTGATCAAAACACGCTCTTAAACTGATACTCTTTAGGTTTACTGCCTCAAACCCAACAGAAAAATACTAAAAATTTAATGCAATAGAAAGTACAAAAGCCTGCACTTAAATGTAGTGAAGTATAAGCAAACAGTAGCTGACGTAAAATGTACTTAAAGTACCTATAACTTAAAATTTTTCTTAAGTACAGTACTTTTACTTTTGTACTTTCCACCACTGGCTACATGTATGACTCAGATTAGGCCTTCTCAAACATGCATAAATCCATCAAAGTACAACACTGTGAGATACTGAAGAGGGAACAGCAGTGTGGCACAAGGTTAAAAGCTCATGCAAGTCAATTGTGCATCATATCATTTGACATTTCTGGGTTTCAAATGACACTCTTGATTGCTGTTTTGCACTTGTAATGTGCTTTACAGGTTTGTCAAAGCACTACACAGTAGTCATTATTCATTCACTCCACATTTGGTGGCGCTGAGATGCTGTTGTTGCCACAGCTGCCCTGGGGCAAACTGACAGAAGCTAGGTAGCCAATTTGTGCCATGGGCCCCTCTGATGACCACAATTCAATCACATAGAGAGTAATGAAAATGGGAAAGGAAAAGAGCTATTTTTGTTGGACTATATATTGATTGATCAATATTTCATTTAGTTCAAAACAAACCACCAGCAGAAACACGAGAACCATCTCCTGACCTCACCAGAGAATCACATCCCATTACAGTAAAAAATACTACAGAACAATTACCACCATCATATTTTAAACCAAGACCAGGCTGTACTGTCCTGTCTCACGGTTCTGTCCCCCTCCTTGGCCTCTCTATATACAGCATAATTGTATGAAATGTTGCCTGTAAACAGTTACTATATGCAGTTTGCGTACAGATGGAGTGTGTAACTCTTGGCACGGCTTGCGTAAGGCTGACCTCAGGGTTATCCAAACGCATATGGAAAATAGAGCATTATCAGAGTCGCCCCGCAGGATTGCAAGACGGTGTGGGAGCGGACATGATGTTCTCCACATGGACATGAGTGGTACAGTGAAGGCATCTACGCACACATGCTCCAGTGTCTAGTCTAAACAATACGACTCATTGTCACTATGAAACTGATATTGTAATCATCACCTGCCAAGTTTTCTGAAAGTGGATTTTGTTATGAACATTTCAGATAAAGGGCAGGGGTCAAAGGGTTTCAGAATGATGAAAATATAGCATTGGCATAGTGTTTAGCAATTCAAAAACAACATTTCAATGGGCAAAAGTCCTCAAATATCACCTTTAAACAGGAAGCTGAAACCCATAATTAGGAGTGTTTTGAAAGTGTTTTTGAATAAAATCTTGATACAAATGAAATAAAATCCACTCCTTAATGGTTTTAAGTCCTGTCAATGGGTTCTGTGCACACAGCACTTGGCTAGCTCAGTGTTAGCATCAGTACTTCCTCCTCTATCTCGATGCTTTTTTTAAAAAAATGCATAAATGATAAAGACTTTACAAAGCACTTTGAATATTTTTATACAGGGATGTGTTTGTGTCTTAATGTTAATGGTAATTCTGTTGAGACATATATAAAAACATTAATTATTAAATAATTGTCACATAAAAACAATAGTCCTTACTAAAATATATAGTGTTTTACATTTTAATAAAAGTTGTCAGTTGCTGTGAGAATCTGTTGGTTTAGCCAAATGCTGCTGAGCCCATAATCCCAGTTTTTTTAATATATGAGAAAATGATTTTACAGTTTTATATTATAAAACTATTATATTATTATATCATACTAAACACGTCCATTGATTACAGATATAAAACTTAAACATTGAGTTCAAACATGCACTAACTTTTCTGGGTGAGATCCATCATCTCGTTGTCTTCATGGAGATGCTATGCCTTAAGTGTTCCACAGTATGTCATTAAACATATGCATCATTTACTCAATCAGTGTCTTATTGTGTCTCCTGCTTGTCTCGTTTAATGCCATACTGTGGACAATACTCAAATTCTACCACAGAAATCTGACCTGCCCTCCAGCTAAAGACTCGACTGTTATGATATCATGTGAACACGGCCTGTAGCTCAAGCGTGAGAACAAGTATTGGTTAAATAATAAGTCAGCACACAGTGGGACAGTGGACTCATGCAGTAAACCCATGCAGACGTGTGTGAGGCCAAGGCACACAGCCAGTTCTGAATGTATGCTCTGTCATACATTCAAACCCCGTTACCTTTGCAGAATCTAACCGACACACAGTGCTCAGAGTGGGGCAGCAGATCACAGTCCAGGGGCAGCTCGTCATCCTGCAGAGCCTCCCAGCATCTGTCCTGCAGCCCGTAGCAGAACTCGCGACAGGGCAGGGGCAGAGGGGCAGCGGGCGGGGGGCACGTGGGCACCAGCAGCTGGCACAGGAACACCTCCGCGCCGCTATGGCAACCTATCTGCACAAGCCGCGCCCACTGCCGAAGCACCGCACCCACCTCCTGCGCTGAGGTGTGATTCAAAAAGTTGGGAAGGCTAAAAAATGCCGGTTGTTTGCTAGTGCACAGCGGCCAATCAGAAGGCACAGGGAGACATGATAACCCTGCCCCCCTGCACCTGCTCACCCCTTCCGCTCCCCTCCCACCACCGCAGCCCCCATCAGGATTACCCGTCGTGTTAGCGTTAGCGGCGTCCTCCAGCAGAGTTCCGTTAGTAGCGCCTGGGGTCGGGGCGGGTGTCAAGGACGTGTTTCGGTCCCACTCCTGTACTGACTTACTGATTCCGGTGGCCACGTTTAGGATCTCCTTCCCCACCCCAGTGAGGCTGGGGTCCTCCAGGTTCATAGAGGGAGAAGAGGTGGTCCTGATCCCTGGGCTGGTGGTCTCCGCTGGGGTCTCCGTGGTGGTCTCTGGGTCCGTGGTCCACCACCATCCCTCCAGACCTCCAGCACACAAGAGCACAAGCACCAGAGAAGACCGCCTCATCCTGGCTACAGTAGCCCCACACCTGCTAGCTCCAAACTCCACTGACCAACACTCACTGAGGGTCCACAGCAGATGGGACGGAACACTCGAGCCCTCCCTCTGCTGCCCACGGGCCATCCAGAGCACCGCCCCTCCCTCCTCTCAGCACAGCTAGGGCCTCTTGTTAGAGTGAGTCATTGTGGCACAACACACAAAGAACTATTGGGATCAGAATTTCCATTTAACAAATTATTAGGGTTTGGTCCGAAAATAGACGATTTTTCCAAAGTCGGAGGAGAGGAGGAGTGTGAAGCTTAAGCATAGATAAGGGAGTAGGAAGAGAACAGAACACAAGAGAAGGTGGTTATGGGGTGCAGGCCGGCAATGATTAATCAAATAATCATGACTAGTTGACTATTGAAAATTATTGCAATCATATTTTGATCTAGCCTATTAACCTTATTCAGCCCACCCCCACTTTTGCCTCTTTTTGCCACAGATCACACTCCTGGGCGGCCTGAAAACAGCTTTGTAGTCTGTGTACAACTTATTGTCTGTTAAGCTTATCAGCCCCAGTTGCATTATTAAATCAAAATGTCAAAATAAATAGTTCAGATTTTTCTAAATAATACACCTTATTCGTAAAAAATCTCTATCTAGAAGCCTTCAGCCATCATATTTCAACCTTTATTTAGTTTATAATGTATTTAAAACAAAGAAATAATCATTTGACTTGTTGACTTATCAAAAAAATAATCGCTGAGTAGTGGACCACTAAAACAAGTGTTAGCGACAGCCCTTAAGTGGAGAACTCCTGCTGGTGCACCTGCAGCCCTCTGGACTTTGCAGTCTTCTCCACCCAGACAAATGGATGTTCTATTTTCTGTCCCATCAGACTAGATCCAAAGTCTTCCAGAACATTTCACAGTTCCTCCCTGCTCGTACTGCAGCAGACACGTGGGAAAGTGTGCGTGGATGTGGGATAAGAGCGAGAAGTGGCAGAGCGTCTGACAACAGCTGAGGAAGAGTGGGGTCTCCGGGGAGCTCTCCGTGGTGGGACTAAATCCTGGGATAAAGCAGGTTCTCACAGACACGGCTCCAGCTACTCCTCTGCCAGCTGTCCACATTCCATAAGAACTCGACAATCTGCTCATTTGTCCATTTCTACAGTTCGCTCACACATGCGCTGCTGTGGCTGCCACCAAAACATCTCCAAACACAACATTGTAGTGAGAAGAACTATGTACTGCTGCCCCACTGTAGCACATGGTCTCAATCCAAGGCCCAACCGTGCTTTTCTTTTTAAGATCAGACGAGACTGCGCGTTCTCAAGGGGAAATACGAGGAAAATTACACTAGAACTTTCTTAACATGTCAAGTTCAATTTCCAAGCTAGGTGAAGGCCTTTCTTTTTTCTCAGTTTTTACATTTAATCCAAAACATAGAAAACAGAATATGACAAACAGAGAGAACAAAATAGGTAATAATGGCACAAAAAGAAAAATAATTGTCCAGCATTTATGTCCCATTTAGTCCAAAGTCCTTTTAAAGTCCATATGACAGGTTCTCATGTTTTTCTAATTCTGACTTAGTTTGGTGGGAGGGTACCTATGTCATCAAAAAGCGACATACTGTTGAAAATAAAGAGAAAGTTAAAGTGCATATGACAGGTTTTTATGATTTTCTAATATAATAATAATAACTGTAAATATAAATTATAGTTTTACACTAATCAGGTAGCTATTTGTGGAGAAAAGTTGAAAAATATGTTGAAAATTACAGGAAGTAAACAAATTGATGACATCACACTAGGGAGCCAAAAGTTACGCATAATTTACACAAAATAACTACTTTTTTGACCCTTTAAACATTTATTCAACAAAATAGAGGTGTTCACATGTATTTTTCTTTGGCAAATGAAAAAATCTGTGACACTGAAGGAGTTTTGGCCCATGTGTACAGTGTAGTTGCTATGGTAATTTCCTAGTGTGATGTCATAATTTACAACCAGGAAGTAAAATTAAAAACCTAAAAAAATATGCTAAACTGGGGTAAAATTTGTAAAGATATGAGAAGAATTTTAAATATATTTATCTTAGCTGCATTTTCGTCAAATGAGTAGTCCAACCTGTCAGAGGCACTTTAATGCTGAATGGACATTTTCAACCATCGTTCAAGAAAATAAATGTGTTATCAGGTATAATTATTTGTCAATATTTTGTCCCTTGTTTTAAAAATCGTTGCTTGGTAACACACCATTTATGTAATATTTGCTGCTCGTGTTCAACCAGGAAGTTCAATTATTATGAAAACTGTCAAACTGAAGATAAATAGGCTAAATGTTTAGTAAAATCAGAGAGTCAGAGAGGAGGAAGGCAGCCTTCAGACAGAAGTATACAGGAAACCCACACACACAGACCAGTACCTATTATTCGATTCTAACCACCCACTGCAGCACAAGTTGGGAGTGATTAGGACATTGCAACATAGAGCCCACGAAGTACCCACCAGCTCTGAGGGGAGAAAGAAGGAGGAAGAACACGTCCAACGTGCCCTCTCAGCTTGTGGATACCCCAACTGGGCCTTCAACAAAGTCAGAAGAGCCAAGAAACAGGACAGAAAGGAAAAAGACCTCAGCAGAAGGGGGGTCACTATCCCTTATGTCTCGGGCTTGTCTGAGAAGTTTCAAAGGATTTTTAGACAACACGACATCCCTGTTCATTTCAAACCAGGCAACACACTTAAACAGAAACTGGTCCACCCGAAGGACAAGAGGCCGACAGAGAAACAGAGCAATGTAGTTTATTCAATAGAGTGCAGTGAGGATAGTTGTAAAGAACGTTACATAGGAGAAACAAAACAGCCATTGCACAAAAGGCTGTACCAACACAGAAGATTTTCCGCCACCGGTCCGCAGAGTGCGGTCCATCTGCACCTAAAAGCTACAAATCACTCGTTTGAGGACAGTGAGGTGAAGATTTTGAGCAGAGAGAAGAACTGGTTTGAAAGAGGAGTTAAGGAAGCCATTTTTTGTAAAAAGAAAATCCTTCTTTAAACAGGAATGGGGGCTTAAGATTTAATTTAGCCAAAATTTATGACAGCATCCTGACACCTTGGTCTAGATCAATAGACCAGTCAAATGCTAATGAGGTAATCAGCAGTGAGGAGGGAGCTACAGCCAACTATCAATAACAATAGACCTTAGTCACAGGTGAAACTAGGTGAGGCCAACCATTAATCAACAAGATAGACCTATTAATCAAGTCCCAGGTGACAAACAAACAATTTTCTTACAAGACAGGTTTCAGTGACTCCCAGTACTTAGAGTAGCATATAAGACCATGTTCCCATACCAGCTCTCTGATTGACAATGACTTTGGGATAAAAGTCGAAACGTCTCGATCTTTAAACAGCGTCCGGATGACAACCTCTGAAACCCTTTCTACGATGGACCACACCTGGACGAATGAGGGTTTACATCGATGTTTAGTAAAATATTAAACATAATCATGTTTAGTACGTTTCAGTGAAAGTGTCGTCTAACCTGTCATAGGGTGTTTAAATGAGTTTTAAATTGAGTCCAAAGTTCAGATTTTATTTCCATATCTATATTTTACGAATGTCAGTTATAATTTGGGTCCTGTCTGTGATTGTTGGTTCAGTTTGTGTCATCCATTTCTTTGTTATGGCCCTCTTTCCTTGCTGCCAAAATATGCTCCAAAACGTATCCATTTATTGTGTCCATGGGAGGTGTTTGTGGCCCAAATACAAGGCAAGGCAGTTAAGTGGGATGCCAATGCCGAAGACAAAGTGCAGTGCTTTATGGTCTAGGTGGGTTTCCTCAAAGCATGCACAGTGCAAGTCCAGTACTCTTGACCTAGATAGTATTCTAGAATGGAGGTGACTGGAGGCAAAATGAAGCAGGCCATAAGCATTTTCAATGATCAATTGACAACAGATCTAGAAGCTAAAGTCTAAAGTATTTCAAAATAAAATAATATATTCAAAATGTAAACATCAATTTTGAATTTCCAGTGTATGTCTTCTCCATAAAATAAATTAATAAACACTATTGTCTATTCTTAAATTTGTTTTTGAGCTTCAATAAAAGTTAAATTTATAATAAAGTGGTAAAATATGACTGTAGATAAAGTAAAAAAAAAACTACACTATAAAGTATTTGTCTGGTAAACTCTAAAGCTCTGGATTTTACCCTCTACAAAAAAGTGTCATAATAAACAATTCATCTAAAATACAATAGTGAAGGTCTTTAAATCAAATTCTATCACTCACTTTTATCAAAAACACCCATATTTTGTGTTATTGTGAGATTAATGCCAGTTTCACCACTGAGATCCCATAATGTTTCACTTCACTTTTGCTTTCATTCCGGAAATTAGAATGTATTTGTGTACAAACTTTTACAGGGTCTATAAGCTCTGGAGATGGGTCCCCGGGAGCTGCTTCTGACAGGTTGCCCCAGCTGCATAGAAGAATGGGTCAAATGCAGAGAAGACATTCTCCCTTTAGTGCAATGAAGTATGGTTGGTCTGCTATAAAATGGAGGAGGAGACATGCACAGCTTCATTTCCTGAAAACCCCAGGTTCACCTCACTCTCCGCTGCTCCAGTTGTTGGAGTCGGTGCCTGCAGACACAGCCTGACCGGGCATGTTTAATCCCAACAAAATATTTACAAGACTAATAGAATTCAGGCCATTATGAACAGGCTATAGGACGGGGCTTGACTCAGAAGTTTCAGAACTACTAACCTATATTTATTCAATACATTCAATTGATATTCTTCAAATGTTAATGTGCTCTTTGCTCAGATCTGTGTTCATCAGAATAATGTCTTGGAGAATGTAACTAAATAAGTAACTTAAGCCACACACAGCTTGGAGCAAAGACAGTCACACCTGAATCCCTAGACCACACCCCCGCCCTGATAACCACACACGAGTGCGAACGACTCTGCCACTCAGTGTTTGAGAGTGAAAACATGAGACGGTCTCTGGTCTCAGGGCAGGTTCTCCTCGTGTGTGTAATGATAGTGGCTGGGCTGTGGTTTCACCTGAGGGGGCATTCCCAGCTGCTTCTGCTGCGACTCATTCATTTAGTTTACGCTGTCTTTCAAACGCTCTTGTGAGGTGCAAACAGACAAGGACAACATGATTAGTAACCATTTACGTTTACTACACAACAAGGCTGCGTACATTGTCTTCCACTGTGCCACTTTACCATGCGTTTGAAAAAAGTCAGACACACTTCACACTAGGGGCCTTAAGCCGTCTCCTTTTTGACCTTGGTCTGACCTTGGGGAGTGCAGGACACATGGGTCAGGTGACCTCTGCAGAGATGCACATGTGTCTGAGTCTGAAGGAGCGTGTCTGAGTGAAGTGCAAGAGAAAGCCCTGGAGGAGGGGAACTCTAAGTTCACCACAGCCCGCCCTCCAAACAGCCCCCATTATTATAGAGTATACATAAGCACTACTGACACTAACACACATCTGTATACACACACACACACACACATCTTTCCACACATAAACACACCTGGACACACATAAACACAAGTTGATTCTGTGCTTTCACTTTAATTACATACATTTTCTACACACTGGACATCCTTGATCTAGTTCTCGTTTTTTTGCGTGCTACTGCAACAAAACCTTGCAAAGCGATATCTTTCACATGATGTCATCAACATAAGATGGGGTTGTGAAGCTCACTGAAGGCACTGCTCTGTCTCCTCTAGACCATCTAAAAACGTACTTGTTTGCTAATGTGTGTATTGTGTAACCATAACTGTAGAACTTTCCACCAGCTATCATCGTCAAGGAGCACACAATAATACATTACAATATAATAGTTCACAGTATCTGAGATTCTGTAGATATTATAATCTCACAGTATCCTTGTTGTACTTTATATTATAGTGAGTGAGTATTTTAATGCTAACAGTGCATTCATTTTACATAATGCACAAGTGTTCTAATCAGTTAGTGAGGGCCTTCAGCGCCATACCGGTTCAAATGGGGGGTCTATGGCAGAGACTGTTACCAATGTAAGCACTAAATGCTTAAATCACCTAAATTAAAGTAACAGTTAGTGTAGCTCTACTACACTCGGAAAGTTTCAGACACTGACAAGCCATGTTTCAGTTGTTAGGAGATTTTGTTAAGTCCATCATGTTTCACCTGTATGCTAATCACAAATGTGAATCACTGATTAGCATTTTATGCTGAACTCAACGCATTGAATCTAAACTTGTGTTTTAAAATGCAGCTGTGCTTTTGTACGACGTAACTTGTTGTATAAAGCTGGACCACAGTTGCCAGGAAAGAATAGAAAAGAAGACTGTTCTGATATTTGAGCAGTTTAAGTAGTTCGGCGTTGACATTTAGTTTACATTAGTGACTAGAACCAATATGGCCGCAGGTGGTGTCACGTGTCTGTCATGACCTGATACCACTGTGCTGTGGATATCATGGGTAAAGAAACGCTCAACTGCTCTTAGTTAATGTTAATCTATCTTAATGTTAAACACAGAAATAAGTAATAGCTTATTTTGAACAGTGTCAGTGAACGGGTTTTTCAGATTCACGGGTGGAGTATTTCAGTTTGTGGCAGGGGTAAAGTGCAATAAACTCCTCAGATCTGTCCGTTGTGCTGTTGTAACGCACCTCTAAGACTCCACGTGCAGCGTTATGCTCATGTGATCCTTGGGAACTCTAGTTTAGAGTTGAGTTACAAAATGCACATAGGTGTCAAAATCTGCTGCCTGACACCTGATATCACTGCTGTCTGGAGATGGAGCAAAATCAGATGTCAATTTATCTTAACATTTGACTAAATGTTACAACATTTAAGGGTTTACTCTCAATTGTTCATAAGAGCAGCAAATTTGCGCTACTATTGTTTAATTAACTACTAGCCTACCTATATACCATTAGCTAGCTAAAGTAAAAATGATAAAATGTTTTCAAAAGAAACAGTATTTAACCTTATAACGACACATCTCGCTGGCTAGCTTTATTAAACGAGTGGCTTCAGGGTTTGTTTTTTATTGGTAACATCAAAATCCCAACTAAAACTCCTGATAAAAAGCACATGAATGCAAACAATCCAGGACTCATACTTCTGCCTAAACTGCGTAACGCATGTCTCCTTGTTGTTTAATGCATATACCCATGACCCTGATCTGTACATCGCGCACACACATGTGCACAGAGTGCAGCTGGAAGTGTGCAGGCAGCAGAGGGTGAAGTGATCAGACAAGCCCAGACTGCAGCTCATTCCTCAGGATCAGGTGCAGTCATCTCCCCCTGCCCTGTCAGACTGTGGAGAGTATGAGCACATGGAAAAGGTCCACTCAACACTGACAAATGTGCAAAAGACTGTGCTGCAGAACCTCTATCCCTTTATCCCATCCTCTGTCCCTCTGTGGTCTCCCTCTGTGGTCTCCCTCTGTGGTCTCCCTCTGTGGTCTCCCTCTGTGGCACCCTCTGTGGTCTCCATCTGTGGTCACCCTCTGTACTTCTGTGGTCACCCTCTGTACCTCTGTGGTCACCCTCTGTAGTCACCCTCTGTAGTCACCCTCTGTGGTCACCCACTGTGGTCACCCTCTGTACCTCTGTGGTCACCCTCTGTAGTCACCCTCTGTACCTCTGTTCTTCTGTAGTCACCCTCTGTCCCTCTGTGGTCACCCTCTGTGGTCACCCTATGTAGTCACCCTATGTAGTCACCCTCTGTGGTCACCCTGTGTCCCTCTGTAGTCACCCTCTGTGGTCACCCTCTGTACTTCTGTGGTCACCCTCTGTACCTCTGTAGTCACCCTCTGTGGTCACCCTCTGTACTTCTGTGGTCACCCTCTGTACCTCTGTAGTCACCCTCTGTGGTCACCCTCTGTGGTCACCCTCTGTACTTCTGTGGTCACCCTCTGTAGTCACCCACTGTAGTCACCCTCTGTCCCTCTGTGGTCACCCTCTGTGATCACCCTATGTAGTCACCCTATGTAGTCACCCTCTGTGGTCACCCTATGTCCCTCTGTAGTCACCCTATGTAGTCACCCTATGTGGTCACCCTCTGTGGTCACCCTCTGTGGTCACCCTCTGTGGTCACCCTCTGTAGTCACCCTATGTAGTCACCCTATGTCCCTCTGTAGTCACCCTATGTAGTCACCCTATGTAGTCACCCTCTATGGTCACCCTCTGTAGTCACCCTATGTAGTCACCTTCTGTGGTCACCCTCTTTGGTCACCCTATGTCCCTCTGTAGTCACCCTATGTAGTCACCCTCTGTCCCTCTGGGGTCTCCCTTTGTGGTCACCCTCTGTATTCTCCATCTGCCCCTCTTTGTCACCCTCTGTCCCTTTGTGGTCACCCTCTGCTCCTCTGTAGTCACCCTCTGTCCCTTTGTGGTCACCCTCTGCTCCTCTGTAGTCCCCCTCTGTCCTTATCTTATCCCTCTGTCTTGAGTGGACTGTGGCTCTAGACTTGAACCTATATCTGCAAATGAATGAGCGTCAGTCCTGGCGACATCTACTTTCTGTCTGTTTAATCCACAATTTATGAAGTCTGCGAGGCAACTGCAGCTGAGACACACAACAGGTCAATTTTATGTTGCACTGTACAAGCTCAACCATCAAATAACTAAAGCTCTACCACTGTCCCAGTCGTCCCATTAGCATGATTGACTGAGAGCCCACACATCCACACAATCTGGACATAACAGTACTGCCAATGTTGTGTTTATTTCACATTGTAATGTTACTATATTAATCTTTGTTTAAAAGCTTAATTTAAAAGAACTCCTAAACCCGAGGATGATCCTGAGTCAAGACGGATGGCTGCAGTTCTGTAGACTTTTTGCGTTCTCAAAATGTTAAGAAATAACCATCAAGACCACACAAGTTTACTGCTAATTACTACAATATGATAACAGACATTTATATGAAGCATATCAAAAGTGAGTCACAGAAGTAATGTATATCTCACCGAACATCGTCTACTACTTGAATGGTGAGTTGTCAAAGAGTATTTCAAAAGTCCAGGGACACCTGACCTTAACCTGGTCCAGGTTGAGTCCAGCTCAGAAGCAGGTTCACTTTCAGACAAGTTTAGCATTTCAGTTAGTTTCATTAAATGCCACTGAAGCAGGTGTTAGAAAGGGTTAAAGAGGTTCAACACGCTGCCACACGCACAAGTAATTATGTCTACAGCATTTACAAGTTTATAGTCTCTAGCCACGTACCCCTAAAGGCTACTACAAAAGAAATAATTAAAACTATAATATATGCTTCAACGAAAAAATTACACCATTTAGTGTAGCTTGTTAGAAAAGACTAAACCTGGACTAAACCCAGAGCCCCGGCGGACTACAGTGTGTCCAGCGCAGGGGTCAGGGGTCAGGGGTCAGGGATGGATAGTACCTGCAGACTGTTGCTCCGTGCGCGAGGCCAGCAGCAGCATCAGGAGCGCGCTCCATGGCGTGCACCGAGAGCGTGCACGTATCATCCCGCTGCTCGGTGCGAACGTGAGCGGACCGAGAGCAGCGCGCGACGATGTGTGCTTCACCTGTGCAGCACGCGCACCTTTACACCCGCACATGTAGCTTACGGTGAATAAGCCAAGTACATCCGGTGAGGGCTTTTCTAAATAAAAGTCTCATTGATCATCACGCGTCAAAACTTCGGCGCTCTGTGAGTTTTAGCGCAGCGTCACGGGAAACACTCTGTGTAGACTTTTCAATAAGCAGAGTTTTACTATTACAGGTAAGTATTAAAACGTTGTTACCATAACGACATTTACCTTCTACATTTAGAAGGGTACCGTCTACGCACCTTTCAATTAGTGTCACTGGGAACACAATCTGTCTGGAGCAGAGGGACAGTACACGCCCCAATGCAGGAGCAGAGGCGGCAGGACAGGTCCACGGGGGACAGGGAAAAGGGCCACAGAGGACAGGGCAGCGCAGGAGCAGAGGGACATGACAGAGCATAGGACTGACCATGAGGGAAACAGTTATTTATTACGCATAAAACATGTGCAACATCAATAATAAAATACAAGAAAGAAGTCGGCTTGAGAAAACATTACAAGACAATGCAGTAAGTTTAAATTTTAACATGTTTAAAATAGGTCTATACTGTGTAGAATGTAACAGAGGCATATAGTATAGATTAAAAACCAGAACCCTCATGCTGTGAGATGAGGGTGCTAACCACTCTGTCACTGAGGCTGTGAGTGCACCTGGAGACTATGGGAATGAAGTCATGTGACCACTGCCCAGTCCTTAAACATGTAGCCAGGGGCGGGGCAGAGGCGAAGATGGTGAGGACTTCAGGCTGAGGGGGTTTTGAGTGAGTAGAAGATGGACTAAAAATGAATGAAGCAAACTTCCGCCTTGTCAGAAAAAACAAGCCAGAGCCACTCACTCTTTGTTTGTCTTGACTGAGGTGCAGGATGTCAGAGCGGACCTGGTTCTGTCGGAACATGCCCCCCTCACCCTTCTCCTCCTCCTCACACTTTAAAATTCCATCCATCATCTCTGTGTCAAAGCTCATTTTGAAGGTTGCACTTACAAACGACCTGTAAATGAGCAGGGCACTCAAAAACAGTCAGTCATACTCGTGTCTGCGGCCACTAAGCCAAGACCAGGATTAAACCAGAATTTGTACAGGATTCACCCAGGACTGAAAGAGTACTTATCCAGATTTAGACCAGGATTTACCCAGTTCTATCCAAGGACCCGCCTCTTTCAACCAGTACGTACTACTCCATTGCTAGAAGTGGCAAAGCAATTGCATAATTACAGCTGCAAGATTTATTATCTAATCGAAATCGTAATTTAAATGGTCACAATTTAAAAAAACGCAAGTCTTCTGCAAATAACAAAATATTCTGTCTTGTTCTGTATAAAACATGCTAACTGTAGTTTAGACTTTTACTAATCTGTTGAGCTTTTTGGATTAGTCTAAATTAAAGCAAAGACTGAAATCTGAACTCCTGCTAATGCCCGTTTAAAAATATGAATTTTGAATAGAATTCGATCATGAAAAAATGCATTGCAAATGGTATTGTAATCGCAATGCTTGACAGAACATTCACAGATTTTTTTTCCCAAAAAACACTCAGCCTTAAGAATCTTAATTATATCTTAGCGTTGTATCCTTCTTCTCTGAGGTCTGAGATTGGAGCCTTGGGTGTTGTTTGCATGTTCTGCCTATGTCTAGATGGGTTTCCTTAAAACATACACAGTAGGAAAGCTAGATACACCCGAGTCCTGCTCAAGTTGTGGGGTGCCAGTGCCCCTGAGAGTTTGCCTGGCCACGTCCCAATTCTGTTACCTTGCCTCCTCAATGAGAATACTGTAGACAAGGAAGCTGCTCTTCTGGCAGCAGCAAACGCAAAGCCCAGCTCCACTTTTTTAAAGGGGACATATTCTGCTAAATCAACTTTAATGATTGTGTATATTATTTATTTTATTGGCCTTGATTTAACCAGGATAGTCACACTGAGATGAACAGTCTCTGTTTCAGGGGAGTCCTGGCCCCAGAGGGGAGGTACCCATTATACATGGTTTTTGTGGTAGAGGAAACCGGAGCACCAGGAGTCCAACCCAGCTGTCACTAGCTGTGAAGTGAGAGCGCTAACTATGTCACCTAATAGTGGTTCATCATCAGTTTACTTAAAGTTGTATTTTGATTGATTCATGAATGTTTGAATTAATCTTGTATTGTCCCGCAACTGAGGCTGGAGTGCTCAGAAAATTTCTGTTTTCACCTACCCACTATCCCCGCCCACATTCCTGTTCTTAGTTGTGATTTTGTGAAAAATGAAGACTCCGAGTGATACATCTAGGGTTCTCAAATGCCACTTTCAAAAATAAAAACTTGTAATCTACTTGTTATGGTGAAATGTCCCTAGGAGGCGAGGCTTATCAGTTCTGCAGTTTTGAACAGGAAGTCAATGGACCCGCTTCAATTATTAAGCCGTTTAAGTTCAGTATTGCACTTTTTATTTTAATACCTAAAAGGAGATTAAAACTATTCAATAATGCTCGTTTTACGGAGCTTAAAAGGTGCACTGTGTAGCTTTTCTGTTTGAGTGGATGCTTGTCTACATGATAGAGATCTTAATGCCAAAACTGATGTTCAGTGTCATACTGTGGAAGATTCCAGGTAAAGTGTTAACATCTCCATGGAGACAACCAGGAAGCGTACCCACCACCAGAAAAAAATACACCCATTAAAAAGGTGTCCATTAATCCTACAAGCTACTGAAGTAAGCTTTTGAGCTCTTAAATGACACTTTCTGGACGTGGAAAATCAACAGCAGGGTTCCATGGAAATAGAAAGTTAAAACCATACTTTGGTTCATAAATACGTTTTATGTCATACTGTGGAATAAAATAGCTAAAGGAACAACATCTCCATGGAAACATGCAAGTGGCCCCTCTAGGCCAATTAGGCTTGTAGAGACACAAGCCACTTACGGTTAAGACATGATTTTAGTGCAATAAAAAAAAGAGAGAATTTTTTTTTTATTTTTTAGTAAAAGGTTACATGGTGGGGCTTTGAGTATTAAATTTAACTGAAGAAAAAAAAGTGTCTTAATTGAAATAGAAATATAAAAGATGTAAGGGTATACTTTGATCACATGTTCCTCTACTGCCCTCTGGTGGGCCCTTAAAGAACAGCCAAACTCCATACTGGCCAATGGAATCGCAAACAATTCCAAACGAAACTTCATACATCATAACATACAATCAAAAACTCAAACACCGACTCTGCATATTATCTTAATTATTTATTATCTTTGTTTTTAATGACTTTACAAATATGATACTTCTGCAATTCCACTTGAACTGTGCAACACAATGGCATGGACAGCTGAACACGGAGGGCTGTGACTCCTGGGACTGGACACTGCAGCGTCCACCGTCTGTCTGGCCGTGGCGCTCCCGGAGGTCACAGCGCCCCCTGCTGTTCGCGCTGGGCTTTTAGTGTCTTTGGATGAGGCCGCTGGACCGGGTCTGCGTGGGCCTGCTTGTCTTGTCTCTTGAAAAATGGGTGAACGCGCCATGGTTTCTCAAAACACCATAACAGAGGAGAACAATGGCATGCAAGACTCGCAACCACACCCACGTTTTTTATTTCATTTTAAATATAACTCTTCTTTTAGTAGATAAAAAGATTTGGACAAGCAACGAGCCCTCACAAACACTCGGAAAGCCTCGGAAAACAAAAAAATGGCATTGTACCTTTGCACCAGAGTTCAACACAATTCATTCAACACGATAGCTGGCTTCTTTTCATATGCAGCAAGTCCTTCTGTAGGAATCAATACATTTCACATTTAGAATATCTGCTCTACACCTTTGACTACAAATGTATGTGCTTCTTAAATTTAATATTTGGGGGAAATAAGATTAATTACATTATTCCGAGCTACCCCACTCTAACCAATTTATTGCAAATGAAGTGATCACCTCCAAACAGCAAAATATTCACACTTCAGTATGGCACAAGCGTTGTAGAAATGAGCAAAAATGCTTAAATGTGGGTGAAAGATAAAAAATAATAATAATGAAAACAAACCACACCATATTAAAAAAAAATAATATTAAGACATTAACCATCAGAGCAAAAAATAAAAACGCATTTCCCATTTAAACGTGCAGCCTGGCGCTCACCATCTGGACCCTGCAGGTGTTCAGTACGGACTCCAGGGTCAGCTTTCCCAGACTGCTTCCTTCATTGGTTCACTATGTTTGACCTTTGTACACCACCGCGACACAAAAACAACATTCAACTGCTTACAATGATTCAGAGAAATGGACCCGCGCTTATCCAACTTCTCATGTGCTTTTGTTGGAGCTCTGGCTCTCGCTGAGGAACCCAACCGAGATTTGTCTTTTTTTTTCTCCCCTCCTCATTGTTACATGTCTGAAAGAGGTGTTTCGTGTAAAAAGTCTGTAGAATGGAGTGTTACGGAAAAAATCTACAACAAGGCAAAGTCCTCCAGCCCTTTTTAGTTGCTGCTTCTTTTTTAAAAATCACCAAAACCGCACCACTCTCAGCTGCCCCAAACTGCTCACAATATCATCTCCAGAAATAAATACAGTTTAAAAAAAGGACTGGTTGAAATCATATAAAGTAAAATCTGCGGTAGTGGCCGTAAGTTGAACACAAAAGTACAAGAACTCACATTTTTAGATTGAAGAAAAACTAAAAAGGGAGGGTGTTGTTCTGTAGTGGTGGTCAGCGATGTAGGGGGCGCTGTTCAGTCGGCGTAGTGCATGATGGACTCGACGTAGTTGCCGGGGAACAGGCCCGTGGTGCCGTTCATGACGCCCTCATACCAGCCGTCGTCGTTCTTCTTGATGACGTAGATGATGGCGCCCTCCTGGAACGACAGCTCGTCCTCCTTGTCGCGCGTGTAGTCGTAGATGGCCACCACTGCAGAGAAGCACGGACACCAGTCTATCAGGTGATCCGTTTCTTTTTAAACAATTTTGCGGACGCACTTAATATGAATGACCAACTAATACAAGGAAATTTGTGAATACTGTGAAAGTCAAAAGTCAGAAACAAATGTAGGACCAGTGAGAAAAAAAAAAGACTTGATTGAATGCATTTGTTACAAAAGTTTTCATTTTCAAACCGGAGATGGCTTGTATAATAATTGTTTACCAAATAAAATATAGTTATGTTTAATAAATTAAATGATTTACTTGGCTTTGGAACATCAATCAAATAATGTGGGAAATATTTTACCAGTAAATAGAAGCAAATCATCAAAAATTTCATTTGATAATTCAATTTATCTAAAGGTCACTCAAGCCCAGGGATTTTTCAGTTCCAATACCGGAATTGATTTATTTGGCTCTAAAAATCTGCAAATCAACCATTACCAGTGAGGAGAAAGTAGATAAAGATTAAAAACACCAATGAACTTCACAAAACTGATCCAAATATAGTGTAGTTCTGGGTCAAGCCTCTTTCGTTGTCCAGCGAAGTTTCCTATTATAATCTTTCCAATCTTCTGAAAAGCCAAAGCACTATCTTCCCACTAAAGCCGATGTGGACAGCTCTGCTCTCTCCGTGTGCAGAGGGGACAAACCTTTCTCCATGTAGCTCCTCGGGGCCCAGGGTGGGTCCTCCTCAGCGTAGGGGTCGCTGTACTCCACCACAGCCGACTCGTCTTCGTCCTCGTCGTCCTCGTAGTCTTCGGGAGGAGGAGGGGGCGGGGTGGGCTCCTCGAACACCGGCTCGTCTGAGGGCGGGGGCGGCGGGGGCACGTCCGAGACTGTGGGTCAGAGAGAGGAGAGGGCATTGGGCAAGGCACAGTGGTACGAAACAGAGGCACGTCATTATGGACAAGCTCGAAGGATTAGTAAAGGAGACTTATTATTAAGGGTGGGCAAAACTGACCGTGCCCCAACAATCATATTCAGACATAATATCAAACCAACAGAAAAGTGCTGAAAATGTCTTAGTTGAGCTTTAATTATCAGACAAATGTGAAATGTCTGTAAGAGAAATCACAAATGTGCACAAAAGAAATATCACCTTATCAATTTTACAACATAACTTGATTTATTTCATTTTTATTTTTAATCAGCACTTTTTGTAGCTTTTTTCCCCAAACGATATAGTCAATATTCCAATTTTGCATATCTTCAAAACCACATCCACAATATAATCTAAATTCCGATATATTGCCCACCTTTACTTATGTCTTTTTCTCCACAATGCACGGTGGAGTAATCCCGTAACTATAACTACGGCGATTGAAACTATTGCAAAAAAAAAAAGCCAAATTAATTTCCTTCACCAAGTGCTCCATACTTCTATAATTAGCTGTGTTGCTTTGTGATATTTGTACATAATTAATGTTACATATATAAAGGATACGAAATACACATGCAAAGTATTTTCAAACAAAATAATGTAAAATTAAAAGTGACTGTACCTGATTTTCTCATGTAATAAAGTAAAATCTGTTTGACCCTAGTCTACAAATATATTCTACGAGCAGCTTTTTGAGTCAAAATGAGACAGATGTGCTGTTGCTGATCAAGCAAGAAGGCGCCGTTAGCATGCAAATGTATGTTCGCTTTGGCAGAACTTGCTCGCTTACAAATGCTTTGCGGTGAATAATGTATTAGGTAAGTGAGCAATACATTTTGACTACTGAAAACAGTTTATAATGAAATGGTTCTGTTTTCCATGTTTTGGACAGTAAAAATCAGGTACAGCACCTTCAAAAAGTTGCCAAGAATAAAAAATGGGTTCCCTCTGAATGATTTGTATTAACTCCAGAGCAAGGCGCAGTAAGATACCGTAACTGTCACTGTTAACATGACTGATTTTTTCGCTCATGCACCACTTACTGGTCTCCTGCACGCGGGCCACAAAGCCCATCAGAGGCAGCTGTGGAGTGATCTGCATGGAGGGGGGAGGGGGCGCCATAGGGCCTAGCAGTCAGAGAAACGGCAGAGAGATGTTAGAACAAGAGAATAGTCAGCACAGCTCATCTGTAAAGGGCAGAAATGTCTTCAAACTTTAAGCAAAGAAAGAGTTCAATTTAATTCAGAATGTTTTTTTATTCCCCTTTACAGATGACATGTATCTACAAAGAATGCAAAGCTACAGAGGGATGCTGTTTTTTCATGTATGGACTTGTAATATTAACAAAAGTACTAAAGGCAAAACTAGTTAACATTTATAGCCTTTCTTGTGTAAGTAGAAACCCTATAGAAAAGTGGGACCAATGTTAACAAGTCTAGATTGGTGTTAAATCTGATAGAAATGGGGTGTTATATGTGTTAAAAAGACACATATTATGCAATATTCCATCATCAAAAACAGACCTGGAGCTCTATTTAGCTTCACTGACCCTGTTTGAAGATTCTTGTTTGGTAAGTCCTAGCCCTCTGAATCCTCAAAAAACACTTTGTTTCAAAATTTCCAGATTAGGTAGAGCCAAGAGATCTGTTTTTAAGTCCATAAATCATCGGCTCTTTTTGAGCATTTCTACTGTCAAATCACGTTCATTACAACTGCATGTCTGCAACTGTGCACAGAACATCAGTTGGGTTGTTTTACTTACTACTACTACTACTAAATTGTTATGCATTAGCATTAGAATCAAGACACAAACACATCCCTTTATGAACACACAAGTGTCCTTTGGTGTACTCAGTTGTTTTGTAGTCTTTAACATGTTTCAGAGATATTCAGCACAACTCACTGTTCACTGAACGATCTGTCAGTATTTATTCATTTTAGACTGACTGGGCATAGAAATGTATTACACCAGAGGTACTGAGCTAGCCATTTAAAAAAAATAAACAGACCAACTGCCACCAACCGCAAACTACCGTAAAATCGGACTATTGAGTGCACCTATAAGCCTATACCTATAAACCGCACCGGTCTATAAGCCGCTGGTGTCCACATTGTAACATGAGACATTTACACATTTACGGCAGTGCAATGAGTCCGCTCTTCACTCGGCCGACTCAGACATCTCACTGTCGATTCATTGATGACAAGCTCACGTGCAACAGCTCTATTTCCTTATTTGGCTCCACATCAATTGCTTTTAACTTAATAGCTGCATTATATGCATTTCTTTGTGCATTTTCCATGACGATGGTGTGTGCATGATGCAAACTGACTGTTCAAAACAAAGTCAAACTAGTGTATTCCTCCACGCACTCTTTCTTTCACCGGTTTGTAGAACTCTTGCCCTTCCTGCAAGAGCGCCCCTAGAGGCCGTTCTCATAAAAATACATAAATTAGATGCATCGCTGTTTACGCCGCAGAGTTGAAATCCTGAGAAAAAAGTAGCGCCTTATAGTCCGAATTTTACGGTAGGTTTGTTTATCTCACCTATGCAATTCCCTCTGCAGCCTGACGTGGGAAATGCCTGACTGATATAAAACAAGAGACGCCAAAGCAGAGGTTCTCATGGGGAAGAGCATGGCAATGACAACACAAATAATGCATAATATGTGCCCTTTAAATGTGAGGGGAGTGCACGTTTGTCCAAAGCATCCCAAGAAGCTCAAACTTATCAAGAGAAGCAAAAGTTTCCCAAGGGCTGCCCCTGCAACATTCTGGCCAGTCTACGTACCTTGGTTTTGGGCGAAGTGTGGACCGCCATTGAGCTGGTTCTGGTTGTGGACCATGTTGTTGGGCTGCCCAGTGACCGAAGAGGGCCGTCGGTACGGAAGGGAGCCGCCCACAGGGGGGTTCTGGGGCTGCTGCTGGGCCGGCCGGTTCATGCTGTAGAACTGAGCGCCTGTCAAGAGGAACAGAACATCAAAACACTGCAACACAGAAGAACTCTGAAGCATTTACCATATGGCCACAGCAGCGCATGAGCTTCACGTATGGTTCTATGATGGCAGCTGGGGACACCATATCTAAGGCTCCTAATACATTACCTGTTTTGCACTTCATACTATTTTACAATGTCCATGAAAATATGTAACAATTTTGCCCATTCAGAATTTTACCTCATAATCACAATATCATTTTCATAAAGACTTGGATTCAAAATGTATTGTTTTGAAGCAATGGCCATGACTGTATTGCGATGCGATGATAATATTGCGAAATATTAAAGTCACAACATTTTCGATATGGAATGGTGGCTCTATTAGACAATCGTAATGTTTCACTACACTAAAACCCAATACTGTGACATTGCTTCCATGAAGTCAATCCCATGAGAATTAGATATTTGTTACATACTTAGTCTGAACATGTTCAATTTGAAGCACTGAATATGACCCAAAGCAAATAAATAAACACAAAAAAGTGAAGCCAATGGTCATGCAGAAAAGATTGTCAGACCAACACAGGTACAGTAAAGAGCAATGAGCGCAGCTGGTTGTGGGCGGGTGGGCAGAGGATGGATGAGCACTGATTGGTGGAGAGGAGGAGTCACATGACTGGTCTGAGGCCGGGCGGTTGGCTGTGCACACTCACCTGGCGCCGGGTTGCCATAAGCAGAGGGGCCCGTGTTGTCGGGGAGCTGGGGAGGGGGTGGGGGAACAGGTGGGATCTCTACAGGGGCGTTGGGGGCTTTTGGGGGGCCGTCAAGTGTGGGGTTGGGGGGCCCCGGGACAGTGTTGGGAGTGGGTTTGGGCGGGTTGGAGGGGGCTGTGGCTGAACCAGGAGATTTGGGAGTAAAGATAAGTGGAAAACAACAAGAGTTAAGAGTGTTTTATACATTCACACAGATACAGCATTGGCCTGAAGGGAGTAGAAAATAAGGAACATTTTGAACATATTGTGGAGTAATTGGTAAGTATTGTAGTGAAAATCAAGGTTTATGTCCATTGAAGAATTTGAATTTTCAACATTTGCGTTTGTTACACCCATCTTAATATATGATCGAATGATAATTCTTCACATTTTTCAGGTCTATGTTTTGCCTGTCAGATAAATTAAGTTCAGAGTTTAAGTAAACATGTTTTTACTTTAAAAATGTGAAAAACAAAACAAGAATATTTTAAACTATTTGCAGCAATGAAAGCACAATTACCTAATGCCTTCTGAGCATCCAAATGATTAACTGTTCTGAATTTAGAAGAGTTTTTTTGAAACTTTCAGGGGCCAGAGCGAAGTTTTCCATGACGGTAAAGCAAAAACAATTGCATGCTTATCCCACATCTCTTGCTCTGCATCGGATTATGATTAAATGCAGACAGCACACAGCAGTTTCATTTTGTCCCTAAGAGCGGTTTTTACTGTTTATCTGTACTGGGGCAAGACACATTTTTTGGTAAAGACCCTTTTGGTATTGGTCAAAACAATACTGTGTTATAATTTGACTCACTACTTTTTTACCTCTACTAATGCAATATTAATTTAACGTAATTATATAAAGTAATAAGTATAAGTAATATAAATGAGTTGAGTTCACTGTCCTTTTCAACTGAAACTGCACAGAACTTTTCCCCTTTTGTGACTCTAGCACAGGGTATATAGACAGATATAAGTAAAATGGTTACCTGGATAGACTCCGGGTGGGGCGGGAGTGGGCACGGCGATGGGGACCCCCACACTCCCACTGCCACTGTTCTCTCGGCTGCTGCTGCGGCTGCTGCTGGGGTGGCTGCCCCCGCTGCTGCCACTGCTGGAGACACAGGTGTGAGAACCAGGTAGTACCACAGGAACATAAGAACACAACTTAAGATCAAGTCAGGGTCCAAAGAACTGAGAGCTGAGGTCTACAAGCAACTTAGAGAATGTGCCCCTGCTAATACTGGAACTTTACTGAATATACACGATGGGGAATGGGGGAGTGTCAACACAACAGCAACACATTAATAATTAATACTCCATATGAGAGAACGAAAGTGAATATGTCTCCCTTTTCTAGTCATGCATGTTTACAAAAGAAGACCACTTGTAAAACTTTGCTTTTTTTTAAACGATTAAAACAGTTTTACATATAATTTACCAATATTAGCAGAGGGCACTATAGGATTTACTGAAGGACCCAGCACTTTCAAGTGGAAATATTCAAATGATGAAAAAGGTTAGGAAGGTTATTTAGTTTTAGAAAGCTTTATGTGGTTTCATTAAATCAGTAATTCAACGCCCAAACAGCTGTAAATAACTTGAGACTGTCAGCAAAGCGTTACAAAAAGGACAGTAGCTGGAGCTGGTGTTTGAGACAGCGCGAAAGCCACAGACACAGAACAGGCATGATGAGGAGACAACAAGAGGAAATGTTACAGCAGACACACATGAAGATGGAGCAGGGCACACCCACAAGTTAGTGGAGAACAGGTATTAAAATTTGTTTCCCCTCTAATTTCAGTTCCACTCTGTCCTGGGTGGTCACTACACTCTCAGAGGCACTGTAGATTTCAATAGCCGCTGCTCACACTGCTGCTGTTTTCCAATCTTTTATGTTGTTTCGGCAAGGTCCACAGAAGACGAGTCTTGTAAGGGAGCTCTTAATCAATTTACCATGGAACCATTTTTCATCTCATTGTGGACTAGAGGACATTACAGATAATAAAAGTTATAATATTTTTTTTCTGCTTCTTGATGGATTTAAAAACATGTTTATGGTTGTTATTTTAAAGAATACTTTTTAGGAAACTTTTCCTGAGCTAGAAGGTGTTAGAAGCGAATGACTTGTTGCACAGGGCAGGTGTGGTGAAGCCCTGTGTGCTGTTAGAACGAACAGGGGCTGAGTGCTGGGTCCAGGAGTACCAGTCAAAGAACTGCAGAGAAACAGAAGCTAGCGAAGAGGAGGGGTCTGAGTGGAGAGACCATGCTGGGGGGTACCTGTACGTGCGGTTCCTCTGATTAACAGATGCAGTGCGGACGGGGCTCTGCTGGGGAGGCACCATGTTGCGTGTCGGGCTTGACGTGTAGTCGTTAGGTACAACAGGAGGACGCACCGGCTCGAGCGTCCTATAGGGGGAGTGGCGCCTGTGAGAGGGGCAGGGCATCCACAGAGTGTGTGGGGGAGGTGGATAAACAGGTGCAAACTTAAAAATAAAAAAAAACAATGGGGTACAACATGTGGCATACACAGGATTCTCTGGGTTAGATATTCAGAGGGCGGGATTAAAGAGTATGAGGTCCAGGGGACAGGGTTAAAATGTATGAGGTTCAGAGGGCGGAGTTTAAGAGAGTGGGGTTTAAGAGAGTGGGGTTCAGAGGGCGGGGTTTAAGAGAGTGAGATTAAGAGGGCAGGGTTTAATAATGTGAGGTTCAGAGGGCGGGGTTAAAGAGTATGAGAAGAGGATGAGTTTCAGAAGGCGAAATAAAGAATGAGACGGTCACACACAGACGGTTTTAGATTGTGAGGTCCGGAGGGCAGGGTTTAAGGGTATGAGGTTCAGAGTGCGGGTTAAATAGTAAGAGATTCAGAGGGGTGGGACCAGTATAAGAGGTCCATGGAGCCCTATTGACCTGATGTTTTCTGTTCAGCTAATTGACCACAGCATCCCAGTTAAGACTAAAACAGTTGTTCATTTACTGGTCAGTTAAAGTGCCTTCAAATAAAAAAAGTACAATCTAACTGTTCTGAGCATGTGTGAGTTTACAACACAGCAGGGCTTGTGAGCTCTGACGAATGGAATGATCAACACAGTTAAAAAGGCAGCCAGATGAAAAATATTATTTAGGCAATATTTCAAAACACAACAGTAAGACTGACTGAGGATGACACATGGATGTCCGCTCGTAGCCCGAGGCTGCGGCAGGAGAGTATGGACGACAGAGTTGCAGCTGCCAGCATGCACGATGAGGCTACTATTGGATCAACTCTTTACACACCTCATCAACACTGTAACACTCACAGAAGCAGGGACCACAGGCTGTTAGGAACACTCTTCACTTGTTAATTGCAAGTGTTAATTTACCTACTTAGCCAAGGAAGACCAAGACAACAAATACTGCAAGCCACCGCTAATGTACCAGAGCAAATCTAGGGTCTTCGCTTTTACTCATCTGCTTCTGTTGATTAGCTTTGTAGGTTTTAGGTCTAGACAATGTTGTGGACACTGCCCTCGAATAAGGCAAACAAAAAACTTGAGAGATTGAAAACACTTATAGTTTACTAACCGTCAAATTGTCTAGAGCTGTGATGTTGTGCATTACATACCCAAGTGTGCCCTTCCCCGTGAGTGGGGGGCTCGGGGGCTTCTGTGTAGGTGGGTTGGTACGAGGCATTCCTCCGGCTTTCATGTTCTGAGCGCTGGCCTAGAGTGAGGAAGAGCAAGGTTTGTTAATACTAATTGGGCAGCATGTAATATGTTACATATGTTACGTTACAGAGATGTGACATGATAGACTGGCCAGCTCCAAAAACTGAATTAAGCTAAAAAGACACATTCCTGAAACATCATAGCAAAATGATCCTCAGCTCAGCGGATGTTAAGGGTGAAATAACCCACTATAGCCACTAGAGGGTGTTATTAAGTAATATTTACAACATCTTTATTGACTGAAAATGAGTGCTGCTTTATACTTGAGATTGAAAGATGTGAAATTTAACTTGTGTTCATCTATTGGTAAAAACTTTTAAACCTTTAAAGATCTGAGTGGAACAAAAAAAAACCTCAGACTGGCATTGAAAAAAAAAACAGGAAGGAATGATGAACAGCAAAACTGAAGATGAAAAAAAAAAAAAAAAAAAACATACAGAAATCCGAATCACACACACTGTTTAGGCATCTTACCTTGAACCGCTGCAACCACTACAGGTGAGTAAATACATAGAATTAGCCAAGCAGCACAAGAGAGAGAAGACAGAGGTTAGTGATGCAGAACATGTGTGGAGCAGAAGAAATAGGGAAACGGCTGCTCCAAGATTGAGATGGAATGGAACTTTTTTGTTAACAAACCTGATCAGACATTTGAACAATAAAGTAAAAGTCTTGGTTGGGGATAAAGGATTGTCCCTGTACAGTAAAACATTGCACATAAAAAAAGGAAGAACAGGCGCACCTTGACCCCGTGGCCCATGTCGTCCAGCAGGCTGTAGTCGACAGGCTTGCGGATGTACCTTACAGGCCTCTCTGGGTTGGCGGGGGCGATGATTTTGTGGGTGCGAGATGTGTTCTTGTTGGTGGTGAGGATGCCTATCTCCCTCCGAGCCACCTTCTCCTTGTGGATGTCCACCGTCTGAAAAACATATAGATGTCAAAGTGAGAAAAACACATCTTGGGTCATGTAGTCTGACAGTCTTGTAGCAATAAGTGGATGACAGAAAATAAATGTGACAAATTAGGCCTGCCTAGTACTTGTAATGACCAGAGGAGAAGGTGTGTGGCGGTCAAACCTGGGAGATGTGGTTGATGGAGGACTCCATGCGGCGCAGCTGGGAGGCCTGGATGTCCAGCATTTGCAGCACATTGTTGGCCAGAGTGTTGATCAGGTAGGCCACACTGGCCAGGGACTGGGTGGTGTAGTTCTTGGTCTCCTCCAGAGCCCGCTGCTTGTCCGGTGACTGCACATACACATGATAAGAATAAACAACATATTCAGTCACAGCAATTAACATGTAACAGAACCAAAAATGTAAAGATTTAAAGCAGGTACCTAGTTTTCATGAAAAAAGGAAGTAGGTATTTAAACCTTTCTAACTCATTCTTAGCTCTAATTAACACTTCAGCTCATCACTAGTATTCACATGCTTAATTTTTTGGGTCATAAGCACAGCTTTAGAATAGCTTTTTCAGACACAAAAGTGAAGCAGGGGTATTATCCTTGCACCGCCAATCAGCTCTCATCCAAATGCGTGACAGTGGTCACGTGGCTTTTTACTATAACTTTGAAGAGAAAAAATGTTTAATTATCAGAGGAAGACAGTGTGTAGAGGTCTGATCTTTTCACAAAGTTCTGCTTTTAGAATACACGCGCTTTGGGTGCCTATTAGGTGGAAAAGCGCTCTATAAATCAAAATTCTTCTTCTTCTTCTTCTTCTTCACTTAATGGGGTAAAACAGAATTGACTACTGGTGAGAAAAAAGTTGGGCACCCCAGCTTTAATGTATACAATCCAGAAATCTGTCTCAGGACGCAAAGAACACAGTATTTCTTTTGGTTTATTTTTCATCACTTGGGAGTTAGGTCTCACTGAAAGTAAGGGGGGTGAATAGATGGCACTGGGTCACATCCATAGATGCTGTGGTAATTACACAATGCACACTAAACTTACAGGGTGTCAATGCGTAATCAGTGCAGTGTTTCCTTAGAGGATGACATCAAACAAGTTTGGGAAGTAGGACACATGACCGGCAGAGCAACATTTCTAAAACATTTCTAACCCACAGTCCACACACACACCCAGAGCCAAACTGACTCATACAAGAAAAATTATTTTATGTGTGTAGAATCTAAAGTGTAGTTTAGTCGAATTCAAACTGAGCTAGACTTCAAAACACAGAAATATATGGATACTTAGGCCTACTACTTTGCAACAAACAGGTTCCCCATCTGTCACTACTTCAGTTGCTCAAACGAATTGAAGGCTGTTGAGCATTTAGCCAAGAGTCACCGCCTGCACTGGCCTCAGTACTGTCAGCTGACCCGCTCACAATGGACAGGCTAAATGTTTTGACCTGTTGTGTTCTGTAAACCCGTGTGCAGCGCTGGGCAGAGCGAGGGCAGAGCGTGTCCAGAGCAGGGCATCGTGGGCGCACAGTGGGCTCCATCACCATAAATCAGAGCGACACCGCTGCGGCACACACACGGGACACACTGGACAGACCGCCACGGGGCGGTGCTGGCAAAATAACCGCACACTGAGCTCCGTGTCCAGCTACAGACCTACACGAAGGTGCTGCTCGCTGCCCAGGATCATGTCTCATGTTTTCACTCCAAGGCTGCAGTCATGTATAGAGACATTAGCCACAGCGAGCATCCGTGTGATCCAGCGGCAGAGAGTGACAGCAACAACCGGGCAGCAGAGCGCACTGTCCGGCCTCACACACACCACACACAAATGCTACACATCCATATTATTGCAGCTCATCGGATGTGTTTATCTCTTTAGCACTGGAGGCTAACAGCAGCAGAGAGCAGGCTGCAGCAGCGTTAGCTTTAGCCACGGTTAGCTTCTGTGCGGTGCCGCCGGAGCTCAGACCGCAATGACACCGCCGTGGCTCCCGTTTGTCACTCATACCTGAACATAGTTACTCTCGCAGTACTCCGCGACTCGTTCCAAGTTGGTGAAGCTGTCCAGCAGAGCGCTCCGTCCCGCTGGAATCTCCTCTTCCAGAAGCATTTGTAGCTCCGCCATTTTCACATCTTTAGCGAAGTAGAGGCTTTCCACGGCGCCCCTCTGGTCGTGTGTGGTACTGCAGTTGTTTCATCTGTGACAAGCACACGCACGCACACACATCCGCCCACGACCACACTGTGGGGTACTGATTAAAAATACAAACCATTGGTACTTTATTATGTCTCAGGAATGGAGGCAGCGGAATGGAGCCACTTTTGGAGAAATAGGGCTAATCGGAAATCAGAATATCAGAAAATGTGAAAAAGCAAGGTGTTGGCAAATTCTAATCACCCAGATAAACGTAGACAAAGTGATATCAGAAACAAGACAATACATTTATAAATAATAACAATACAATCTGAAACATTTTCTACCATTATGGTAATAAAACCTTTTTCTGAGGTTGTTATTTGGACACTGTTTTAGAAAATTAAAACGTTTCAACTTCCATCCAAAAGTCCTTCTCTTTCAAAACAGAGTCCAGATGACGAACTTTGGAACCTTTTCTTCGATGGGACACTCCTTGGCATATAAGGGATTGCACATCGGCATTGTGGTTTTCATTTCATTAATAATCTAAATTTAGTTAGGGATTATGACTTCAGATAAAATGTATACATTATATAATACATACACATTTTAGCTGAAATCAATATACATGTTTTTATGTTTTACTGGACAAAGACATAATGTAATGATGGCCCCACAACATAAAAAAAATTAAATTAAATTAAAAAATGACTACAGCATTTAAATGTCTATGGATGTTTTGAAATGAATGCATTTTATTTTCATCCCATGTCAAAATGCCTTGGGACTAATGTTCTTGACCCAAGCTGTTCCACTCTTCTCATTCTTGTTAGATTTACTTTTCTGGGATTATGGGATTGTTAAATGTGACATCACGGGTCCAAATGTTCAGAGTTCCATGGGCACAAACAGTAGACACAAGGACTTTCTTTGAGCCTCTTGATGGATTTGAGACAAAGCAGGGGACAGAAAGAGTGTCATGCTAAATAAAATCAGCTGGTGTAACCATTTTGTAGTATTTTTTAAATCAGGCTCAGATTTTAATGAACCCTTTTTTGTGATCATTTATGTCTTAAAAATGTATCTCTTAAAATGAGGAAGACCAGACTTTACTGATTATTTTTGTCCTGTTTTAAAATTTCTTTGTTCAAAACCCTGGAGAAGTTTAAAATCACCGAAATGCCATTATAATGAATAGGGCTGGACCCATAAGTAAGAGTGATGACATCATCACTTAATCCCACAGAAATGTGTCTGAAATAAAAAATATAATATTAATAATCTGCATTGATCATCCAAAGAGCATTAATGAACATATACGGACCACTGAAAATAAATAACAATTACTTTATTGAAAATGTACAAAAGGAATTGTCGACTGAACAATAAAACTGTGAGAGTGTGTTCTAAAAAGAGTAATATTCACAAGTTCTTTGGCTCACTGAACCGATAAAATTAAAATCAATACTGATAAAACACTGGATTAAACATGTGGGATCTTATTGCTCATTGGCACAAAGGCACAGTGGTCCAGGTAGAGTTCAGGTCCTGCTGCTGACCGTCAGCCATGTCTCGTCTTTTGGCGTGGACACCAGCTCTGAGCGCACCTCCATCGCTTGGCCCTTGATGGCACCGAGTCGGAGTTGCCGAACCACCGAACTGAGCAGGACACTGGCTACTGTGTACGCAACCCTAGAACCAAAAGAACGTTCCCAAACCTTTTTTTTCCCTTCTGGACTGTATTGACATATTTGTTCAATGTGTATACGTATATTATAGTTACACATGGCACACAAATGCATTTACAGTTACACTTTTACAGCTACCTGAGCTCAGGGCAGGTCCGACTCCCAGAGAATCCCAGCAGACTGAAGGTTTTTCTGGCTGACTCTTCCTCAAAGCGATCTGGATTAAACCTAAAACATGATTGTAAATTGTAATCTAAAATGTACAACAATGATTTAATGTTCTAAGAAGCAACAGTTGCAAAAAAGAAAGCAGATGACATGTTATCTACACTTGTTATCAAACTATAACATTAGAAAACAGAGCAAGGTTAAAATTAAGTTACACTTTATTGTCCCCTTAAAGAAATTTGTCCCCTGCATTTGACCCATCCTTCAATGCTGCTGGGGCAACCTGTCAGGAGCAGTGGGTGCTATGGTTTGATCAGGACCTTAGCTTTGATCTATGATATGCACAGGAGGCAAACCCGGAACCGTCTTGCTGTGAGGTAAGAGTGCTAGCCGCTGTGCCTTGAGTACATATTTTTGAGGCCATATCAGCGCGGGTGTGTTTAAAAGTTAAATAAACATTTGAGTTGTTAAGATTCATTCTTCTGACTCATTGTGCTTTTATTATTATCATATTATTTATTACTCCGCTGGAGAAGTGCAAATAAAGCAGGAATACAATTAGAGTGTGTTCACACTTATTTGGTCCTGGTTTAAGCCCAGTTTAATTCTGTAGACTTGATTTGGTCCTGTACTGGTCCTGGTATAGCCCATGTTTAGTTAAGGGTTTTAAGGGAGTTTTCAAACATCTCAGACTGCTTCCTGGAGCGGCCACCTCATCGTGGATTGTTTAGACATAAAACTAATAGTTACTGTCAAAATGTTGTGTGGGTAGATTCAGGATCCGAGGCACTCAGTGAGACACAACGCGTTTCGACCAACTGGTTGATCTTTGTCAGTTTTAAAAAAGGCTAACAGGTGTTACATTGTAACTTGTATTTACAATGTACCACTTCTGTCCTTGTCTTTCAGTAAGATTTTTTAGAGCAGGAGACATGGGGATGGCTTTACCTGTAGGGGCTGCTCCACGTGTCTGGGTCCTGCATGACCACTCCCAGCGCATAGATGACCAGCGTCTGGACAACATCAGATGCGCAACGCACAATCACAATTACAATCTTGTGTTAGCATGTTTCATGTATCCACAAATAAATGTGGGGATAGAAAACATGATACCTCTTTAGGGATGACATGCTGATCCACTTTACCCTCTACTTCCTGGAGCCGGGCAGCCACAGGGGTCAACATGGCAGTCCTGACCGTCTCATTCAAAACCTGTTGGCAGTATCTATTCAGGGCACAATGCAACATGAGCATGAGTATTGAACGCATTAGTGGAGCAGGAGACAGCTTTACACAGATAAACCAAGTTCAAGTCTGCTGTTATTGAGGTTGCAGATTCAAGTGTAGAACTGTTGTTATGGCCATATCAGCTACTGCAATATTCATATGACAAGAAACTAAATTTATAGAGCGTGAAAAGTAAGGGCTTCCTTCTGATAGATTTCCCCCCTTACAATCTAATAATATGCTGTGTTCTGCAAATCCAGTTTTAGTCAAGAATAAAAACGATAAGGAGTGCTTTGTGGGTATATGTGTGTCCAAAAAATAGTTTTTTAAAAAAATTATCAAAAACAGATTCTCTATTGGAGAAAAGGGGTTCTTCTTTACAAGAGAAAACAGTTCTGTCTATTTAGATAGAAAAAAAAAAAGTGTAGCAAAGAATATATGGAATAATCCACAGCACCAAGGCTTTTTAATGTTTTAAACTGTGAGTGCCTTGGATTTTTGTCTTTGGAATTATTCCACTATTGTTTGTTATGCTACATAGACATAACTGTTTTCTCTTGTCCAATTTTAGTCAAATGTTAATCATATGTTTTGGTCTAGGTCTTGAAATTAAAATCAAAAGTATATTTTTAGTACCATAAAAATATGGTACTAAAAAAAAGCTCATTAGAGAAGGTATACCGCCAACGTTGATCTTTTTGTACTGATATAAGGTAAAGGTATGAGGTGAATATTCATTCTAAAAGAATAATGAAAGCAGAGGATTCAAACTTCACCTAAGTTTGGGGACCTTCTCCAGTGTGATGGGTTCAGACCCCAAGACGTCCTGGATCTCCTGGTACAACTTGTCCTGCACTTCCTCGGACGCAGACAGGAAGCGGAGAGCCCAGATGCACACTTTTAAATGATACATATATATATATTTTTAATCCAATTAAAACAATTCTGTCAAAGTGGTTCATGTGACAGAAGGACTTACAGTTGGCTGTGATGACACACCCTGCAAGAGTGAATACCATGCAGTCCTCCATGATCTGAAGATGTAGAAGACACCCAGTAAAGTAATTATATGCCAAAAAAAAGTTGCCATCTGGATTCAGCTAAGCAAACAGGTCCTCTCTTCATATTGGAGAACTGCTGCATGTGTGACTGTCTTTTGGCTGCAACACGGTACTTAAACCAAACTAAGGCAGAGAGTGGCTTCTCATTTCTGCGTGGAAAGACAAATCCTGCGGTTATGGAAAAGATGTCAGTGTGTTAGAGAAGCGTCAAATCATTGGAATCAGGCGGAGAAAACATATAAGGAGATTACAAAAACTACAAAAATTGGCTTAAGAACCGTCCAGTGCATTATTTAAAACTGGAAGGAGTGGGAAACCATAGTCTTCAAAGAAGGACTGTGGTTGTAGAGGCAGGTGAAGTGATGTTCCCATCATGCCTAGTGCCTCTCGTAGCCTGTACGGGAGTGTTATCATCTAGGGAGCTGCAGCTGGTCAGGTTTAGGTTCAGCAACACTACGTGCCCAAAGAATGATCAGCTAAACCTGAACATCCTGAATGACCAGGTTATTTCATCAATGGATTTTTTTTCTTCCAAGATGACAATGCCAGGATTCATGGAGCACACATTGTGACAGAGTGCTTCAGGGGCATGAGGTATCATTTTCACGCATGGATTGAGCACCACAGAGTTGAGATCTTAAGCAACTGAGAAACTTTGGAATGTGAACACTCTCCCATCATCTATACAAGATTCATTCATTTTTTACCGATTTGTCACTGGAGCCTATCCCAGTGACTTTGGGCCTTAGGCGGGGTACACCCTGGACAGTGGCCAAATCGTCGCAGGGCTGACACAGAGATGCGGACATTGACAGACAACCATTCAGTCTCACATTCATATACTAGGGGCAATTTAGAGTTACCAATTAACCCTCAGAGTCATGTCTTTGGACGGTGGGAGGAAGCCGGAGAACCCGGAGAGAACCCACGGTAACACGGGGAGGACATGCAGACTCCACCCAGAGAGACTGTGTGATGTTTGTCTGGTCCGGGATTCAAACCCACAATCTCCTTATTGGGAAGCAGGAGCTCTAACCGCTCCACTGTGCACCCCATCAATACAATGCAAGATGTTGGTGAAAAAATAATGCAGCACTGGTTGAAAATTATGTTTTGACTTTGCAAAGGCTTATTGAAACAGTGGCACAGTGAATGTGTGCATTATATGTAATCAAAGCTAAAGGAGCTAGAATGAAAGATTAGAGCGTGTGACCTTTTGTTTTTTGCCTGGGCAGTGTATTTATTATCTACAGTACAGAATGGAAAACCTAAATGAACTGTCAACATATTGTCTTTAGTGAGGTACTGACTTCAAGTAATTTCCCTCTTGGGTCAATAAAGTGTTAGAGATAATTATTTCAGTGCGCTGTTGACCTGTGGCTCGGTCAGGCTGGACTGGAGCAGTGTGTCCACAAATGCCGTGTGTCTCCTCTGGGCTCGTCTCTCCTTCACCACTGATGTCAGCAGACCCTCCATCTCTGCAAGAGCTAAAGAGCAACAGACAAGAGGTGGGCATGGCTGTATTTACTGGTGGAGCATATATCTTCTTGGGAACATGTAAACAACTGTTGACATATGCCTAGCTATTCCAGTTACTTAAAAGACACATACAGTTCTTTTGATCGCAAAAGACCAGTTAAAAAATGGACAAAAGTCACATTTTGCATGGTTGAATCTTAACAAGGTTCCAAGTAGAGCTTCACTATGCAACAAATAATGGGAGTGAGACAAAAAAAAGTTTCTGAAATAGGCTGAAACCCCTTCAAAACAAAAATCAAAGTTCCAAAACATGAACTCAGTAATGAGTAGTACCACCGTTATTGTTAATCACTTCAAAAATTCATAGTGGCATGCTTGATGCAAGCGTTTCCACTTTCTCCAAGTGGTGAAGACAGCCTCATGAAGGGCATCTACTGTTACTGTTGTTACTGTACTGTTACTATGGTCCATTATGTAAACTTTCCTTTCTATCCACCTCAAAGGTTCTCAATTAGATTTAAATCAGTTTATGCAGCTCAACAACCTGACCATGTTCAAAAAGAGAACTTTTTTTTTTTTGCCTTTGCAATCAGAACGTTATAACAGTGTGAATACCTAGAGAAAATGACACTGAATCCTCATTTTTGTTCAGATTTGGGCTTTTAAAGGCATATGTTCCTAAAATTTTGATAAGATGCAAAACAGCCTATTTCAGTTTAATTGTTGTTTTCTCAAACATTTTTTCTCACTCTAATTTCTTCGTTGCTTTTGAAGCTCTTCTTGGAACCTTGTTAAGATCCAATAATGCAAAATGTGACTTTTGTACAATTTTCAACTGGTCTTAAACCTTTGATCAGGACTGTATTATGCAAAAAAAAAAAAAAAACAACTGGAAGCTTTAAACCTTGTTTAAAGAAGACCTATTGTGCTTCTGTCATCTGTATAGTTTTAATCTACGACACTCGTGGATCATTTGTGTTATGTTTTGGACATCTTAAATTGCAATATTGATTTAAAAACATAAGTCTTACTTCTGTGTTGAAATCCGTGGTGGTGATTTGAGCCGGCTCATTTACGTTATGGCCCCTTTAGAGAGCTGCAGCTAATGATATGTAATAATGAACTGAGGAATTATTTTCATTTGTGCCAAAATGGCTACATGACGCTGCCAAATCCTACGCGTCATTGTTTAAAATAATACAATTGTTGAACGAAGTAAGTGGGGGGGGGTTTAAAAAGCTCAAAAAATTGCATGCTAGGTTTTCTTTAATATTGTTCCCACATCAAAAATATAGCTAAAGTTGTATTTAGCTTCATTCCCACCTCACAAAACTCGGTTCTGAATATTCCAGTTCTGTGACAAGCTCCGAAATCTTCTGGGCTGTTTTAGGTCCATAAATAATTGCTTGACTTGTTCTGAGCATTTCTGCCGTCAAATCACATTCATTTCAAACTGCGTCCCTGCGTTAGCATATCAGAGGCAAGTTTGTTTGTTTGCGTTTGTGTGTAAGTAAGTTTGTTTTCCTATCCTTAGTAATGCCCTTTGCTGTCAGTAGATGGAGCTCTAACTCAATTCCTGACACGGGAACACCTGACTGACTGAGTAGATACATTAATTTAAGTGCAAAACATGAGAAGCCAAAGCAGTGGTACTCAAGAGCATGTTTAAGGGACAATAACAACACAAACGATGCTTCATATGTGTTCTTCTAAAGCTGCAGGGATAACAACTTCTAGGGCTTGGACAAAATATCGTTTTGCAATATATAGTTTTACGCTCTTGTTGTATTGTATAGTAATGGAAACAAAGGCAATATTTTCAGAACATTTTGCTCATAATAGCTGAAGCGCTTCACTGGTTTCATAGTTACCCCAAAGCCTTTCCGTATCATTAAAAGTGTGAGAGGAGCTCAGATTGCACACCGTGCAGTGCGGTGGTGCCGGTGGAGGTGCTGCAGCGCTCCGGATTCTTTCCGTTAGATCGAAATTTCTGCCAGAGCCCACCACGAGCCTTTTCCCTGTATTAATGATTGGTTAGCGCGAGAACACATGGTCTCGTGAGTGTGTGATCAAAGCCGGTGACTGCAACAGCACCGAAGAGCTCCAGTCCTAATGTGAGCTCTCCACCACAAGAACACTCCTGTACACCAGCCGGAGCTGGACCGGGTGCTGTGTGAGCAAGGCATTATAGTGACATGAATTCTGCTAGGTCCAAGCCCTCGTAGCTTCATATAGTTTTCATGAATTTGGCTCACCTTTCTCATACTGTGCTTTTCTGCTTGAGCTCTTCTCCAGGGAGCCATCCAGGTAGCCTTTCCCAATTTCTGACCAGATCTGAAATTGTTCATGAGAATTGTATTTAGAAATGGTTCATCACGCATATGTGATGGGGACTGATGCCTCTAATGTGGGGCAATACAGGTTAGGTCTAGGACAGGTTAGATTACACATTTCACAAAAATGTAATGAACATGATTATATTTAATATTTTACTAAACATTTTACCCATTGATCTCCAGTTTGACAGTTTTTGTGAAGTTTATAATTGTATTTCCTGGTTGGATATGCATACATGACATAGGTAGAGATAATTCCACAGCTATTACCTAGCAACCATTTTGAAAACAAGGGCCAAAATCCATTACACACTAGTTAGGAATTGACAATAAATAACCTGATAAGATCTTCATTTTGTTGAATGATAGTTTAAATTGTCATAAAAATGTGTCAATTGTCTGTAAATTGTCTCAGTAGTTTTGATGGTACGTCGCTTTTTGATGACATTGGTGGAGGGATTCTGCTTAAAAACTCAGCACTACTTTCTGTAATTTTCTAACTTTATTTAATTTTTTTTTCTACACAAACTGCATCCCGTCTGATGTAAAACTATGACAAATATTAACCATGGCTGCCCACCAAACTAAGTCATAATTAGACAAACATGTGTGTGACATATAGGCAAAATCAACTTTAATGGGCTTTTAACCTTGTTATAACTATTAATTCCTAATGCATATTTGAGTAATCCTGTATCGTCTGGCAACTGAGGCTCGATGGCTCCGAAAATTCCGGTTTTCACCTACGCCCTTTCCCGACCCACATCCCTCTAACTGTGGATAATTGAACAATGAAGACTCTATGAAGGCTTCTAAAATGTCACATAGACACTTTCCAAAAATAAAAACTTGAAAACCTGCTGCTTGTCACAGTGAGATGCCACTATGAAGAGCAGTTTTGAACAGAAAGTCAGTGGATCGATATTGCAGTTAACAATGAACAAAACATAAAAAATGAACGAATTATGTTATAGTTTAATACTAAGTACTAAAACATAATAAGTTTCCTTTTACACATTATATAAATCACTCAAAATACATCTTTGAGTAAGCTAATACAAGCGACAACTGTTATTACATAGTTAAATATGCCCATAGAAGTGGATTTGTTAAACCAGAAAAATACGTTATTTATCAGTTGATGCAGGGTTACTGTACCACGTCATGGTTCCGTCTGAAGGAGATGACCTGTGCGTCGTCCTGGAAACGCTCGCCCAGGCCCAGCTGGGTGACGCTCTTCAGGGCCAGCCCCAGGAGGTGAGCACAGAGCGGCGTGTGCTGCTCAGCGGGCACACAGCTCCACTTGGACACCAACTCGTCCACCAGCTGAGGACACAGAGACACCCGGGGTCAGGGGGTGTGAGGGGGCTGAAACGCTTCTGGGTGCCAAAACACTCCGAGGGGGACTCCAAATTGAGGGATTCTTTATAGTAATTATTAGTTCATGCCATGCTGGAAAAAATATCTACACAAGATACTATGAACTATGTACATTTTCGGATGAAAGCTCCACCATCCGCTTGGAGACATGGAGATGTTATTGCTAAGCATAAAAACTTCTATATTATGCATTTATTCCACAACTGGTGTTTTTTTGTTTTGTTCTTTTGCTTGAAATATAAAAAACATTCATTCTTACTGTGAGCACAGATCTGACCTGTACCTTATCCTGTTCGTTTCCATGGGGGCAGATAGGTTTAATGCCATACTATAGAATAAACCGGGCAATAAATGATCTCCATGGAGACAAACTGGTTTCCATCCAAAAAGTTACATAACGCAGCTTTAAATTCAGTGTATTATTGTAATTTTTTTAGCAGCTTTGCTTCACTATAAGTTTTAGAATGCTGCTCTGGATTTTTGAGTTGCTTCATTATTGTATTTTTGACTGGTTAAAAAACTAAGCATGAAACTAGTCTGAAATGCCTCTAAAACGTAACAAAGAAATCCAAACTAGTCAACTTTACTAAAATCAAGAGTAATAACATTTCAAGTGATTAAAAAATGTTTTAGTCTTTGCAGTGCACCATAGAGACCAAAAGTATCCGAAAAATGAATAAAGCTGTAACAGAAACACCAGTAACATTCTAAAGCTAAGAAGCAATACTGGGTCAATACCTTCAGCACCAGGGAGAAGTTGTGTTTTAGCATGTTATCGATGGCGTTCTCATACACCTTCTTCCTCACAACGCTCTCTGTGGCCCCAGTCCCAGAGCGATATCCCAGCAACGACTTCAGCATGGTCTCAAAGGAGTCCGCTACAATCAACAAACCATCAGCTCATCCGAGGAGGCAATACAGACCACTTCAAATATACAGAAGATTTCTCACTGGAGTGGTTAGGGTTGATGTGCTGCTGTAGTTGCTGCAGTGAGCCCAGGCTGACCACAGGCCTCCTGCCGAACCAGAACGACGCCACTGACCCGTACTCCTCGTGAAGGCCGAGGAGGAACTCGTGTAGGCTGCCTCTGTTCACTATGTCTTGGAGGTTCCCATCCCTGACAGAGCAAAGAACACGGTCAGAGGGACAGGGGGACGCGAGACAGTGGGCAGAGAGACAGAGGGACGTGAGAGAGACAAAGAGACAGAGGGAAAAGAGACAAATGGTTAGAGAGAAACAGAGCGTCAGAGAGAGACAAAGGGTCAGAAGAGAGACAGAGGGTCAGAGGGAGACAGAGGGGTCAGAGAGAGACAGAAAAGAGACAGACGGAAAAGAGACAACAGGTCAGAAAGAGAAAGAAGGCAGAGAGACAGAGGGTCAGAGAGAGAAAGAGGGCAAAGAGACAGGGGGCAGAGAGATGGAGGGTCAGAGAGAAACAGAAAGAAAAGAGACAAAGGGAAAAGAGACAAAGAGTTAAAGAGAAACAGAGGGTCAGAGAGAGACAGAGGGCAGAGAGACAGAGGGTCAGAGAGAGACAGAGGGCAGAGAGACAGAGGGCAAAGAGACAGAGGGCAGGGAGACGGAGCATCAGAGAGAGACAGAAAGAAAAGAGACAAAGGGAAAAGAGACATCAGGTCAGAAAGAGAAAGAAGGCAGAGAGACATCAGGTCAGAGAGAGACAGAGGACAGAGAGAGACAGAAAGAAAAGAGACGAAGGGAAAAGAGACATCAGGTCAGAAAGAGAAAGAAGGCAGAGAGACAGAGGGTTAGAGAGAGACAGAGGGCAGAGAGACAGAGGGTCAGAGAGAGACAGAGGGTCAGAGAGAGACAGGGGGCAGAGAGAGACAGAGGGCAGGGAGACAGAGGGTCAGAAAGAGACAGGGCAGAGAGACAGAGGGTCAGAGAGAGACAGAGGGGCAGAGAGAGACAGAGGGGCAGAGAGACAGAGGGCAGAGAGACAGAGGGCAGAGAGAGACAGAGGGCAGAGAGACAGAGGGCAGAGAGAGACAGAGGGCAGAGAGACAGAGGGCAAAGAGAGACAGAGGGAAAAGCGACAGAGGGTCAGAGAGACAAAGTGGCAAAGCAGCAGAGGGACAGAGGGTTGACACGACAGTGTGTAGAGACACAATGGTTAAAGAGATGGAGGTAGAGAGACAGAAGGTTAAAGAGACAGAGGGCAGGGAGACAGAGGGTTAAAGAGACATAAGGTATAAAGACAGATTGCAGAGAGACAAATGTGCAGAGAGAAAAAAAAGATGAAAAGTAAACGTGTTTTGTTTGTCCTGGGACACGCCTGAGACATACTTGTCATCTGTGGGGTTGAGTCCAGGGATGCCAGAGGCTCTTCTGGAAGACTGAAACACACACACTCTTAATGAATACTCCACGATAAAAGTGGTCACCCTGAACAGCTTTGTGCAGAAAATGTGCGAGCCTCCGTGTGAACTGTGAAGCAAAGGCAGGCCAGAGGTCCTCTTACCGGGTACAGATAGAGAACAGCGCCGACCAGGAGGATGACAAAGGTCACAGCAAAAATGACGAAGTCCAACATGACCGTGTGCTGATCCTGGAGCACGTCGGCCCACTTTCCCTCATGAAAACTGCACTTCTGCTGCTCAATACCACGTCAACAGAGACATAGATCAGTGTGATCGTCCAGCGTCTGCAAAGGCTCCTGCTGCAGCCAGACCAAAGCAATCCCACCCAGATTGCGTACAAGTTTTATTTTATTTTTAAGAACAGTTTATTATTGAAACATACATAGTCGGACGAAAAATCATGAAATTTAAGATGATTTAAAGATAAATTGATAAAATAAATGTCTCTTTGAACTAGGGCTGTAGTCGACTAAAGAAATTCTTGGTCAACTAAAGACTGCCCTATTGACCGATTAATTGACTAAAAGGGGGTGTGGCATAAATATATCAAAACTATGAAGTATTTCCATGTATCTAACCCAAACTGCACTCAACAGACCACAACTGCACAGGAATTCATGCAAAAACATTTTTTACAGATAAGAAACTGTGTATTTATATGTTGGACTCCAAACTCTTCAGTAAACTCACTCCATATCTTCTTGTTTTTGCCATATAAATCCTTTAAATCTAAGTAAAAATAATCGTCGACTAATAAAAATGTTGGTTGACTAAGACACCATCGACCGATCAATCGACTAAACGACTAACGGTATACAGCCCTACTTTGAACAATGACCGATGGGAAAAATACAAGTTTTATTCCATTTTAATAACACTAGATACACACATCCTTTACCTGGTATATACATTTTAACATAAAACATGCACAATATTCATAATTTAACCTTATAAAAAAAAAAGGTACCAGCGACAGCCTTAGAAAACACTTTTTTATTCTGTCATAAGGTGGATGCAAATAGTTACAAGCGAAGACATAAAAACATATGGCCTATGAACAATAAAATAAAAAGTAAAGACATATTCTAAAACTGTGCAAATGTACCAAAATGCTGAGGTATTGAGTGAAAATAAAAACAAGCATTTAAACAGAGCTAAGCAACCATCTCTGACTTGTCCTCTTTGGGTGGTTCTGTCGTCATGGACATCAGGAACACTGTGGACACAGAGAGATCAAATACGTTTATTTAAAGGGAAATGCATATATTTGAATACAAGTCTTTTGTCAGTACCCTCAGTGTAGTCTGTGTCAGGCTGTGTGCTGATGAAGGCCCAGGACAGACCCACCAGCAGTGCTACCACCAAGTTCACTGTGACCCAGGGGTGGAGGGTCTGCTGCTCCGAGCCTGCCGGCCTGCAGAAATCCACACAGTTCACACATCATACCAAACTCTACATCTCCAACACTAATTGTCTAGAAGATAGTCATGAAAAAAACATAACTACTGGCACCAGAGAATATAAAATCTAAACAGCATGTTAGAGAAATCCGTAATCGCTCTTTCTCCACTATACATTAAGTATATGCAAGGGCATTTGTTCAGCTGGGTGCTCACCACAGAGAGGAGTTGAACAATGGATACAGGTTGATGCGGTCACTAGTCATCTGCTGGCTCAGAGCCAGGATCAAAGCACAGAAGTACACTGCGGACAGAGGAGGGTCAGAGGAAGGTCAGAGCTGACACAGGTCAAACCACGTCTGACTGTATGAAGACTTACAAAAGGAGACCAGCGCCACAGGCTCCAGGGTCATCAGCTGTTTCAAAGCCTGTGAGCCTTTGGCCAGATTCACTCTGAAAGCAAACACCCACATGACCATCAAAAGTACAATATAGTTGATAGCATTCCACATATGTGACCTGGGAGGGTACGTGTGTAAAGGAGAGGGCAGGGTTGAGTGAACAGGTGGGCTGAGGGGGCAAAGGGGGGGGGTTATGTGTGTAGAGGGTGGGGCTGAGTGAACTGGTGGGCGGGTTACCGGTCGAATGCGCCCACAGTGCTGAGGACTAGCAGCAGGTAGAGCAGACTCTGACAGGGGTAGGCCAGGCCGTGGTACTGCTGCAACAGGTTGGACAGAGTCGTCAGGTGTGGCCCGGCTAACACATACACCACCACTATGTGCCACACGGCAAAGCCTGCCAGGAAACCCTGAGAGAACAGGCCCAGCGTCCTGCAACCACATCAGCACACTGTTTACTGATAAACCATTCACTCTGTTAACAAGAGACAGCACAGTTTTCACTGTATTCTTCTACGATTATTTGTCTTGAATGGTTATGTTCATGTTTTAGAATTTGATGATGTCATAATCCCAGATGGCCTTATTGTCTTTGAAAGAAATATCCAAAACGGAAATCAACAAACGTTGAATGTTGTTTGTGATTGCCTCCACAAAGTGCTACATTAAAGGCCCTACACCTGCTTTTTACTATATATGAATCTGTGAAAAACAGAACTAGCTCAAGTTAAAGTTTACAGCAGTCACATGTATAGCTCACTTGCCTAATGCAGACCCAACATCCTAAATATTCACCACGATGAGTTTAAAAGTACTTTTCATGAGTTTCTGAGCCCAGAGCGTTAGTTAGTTGTTAGTTTTACCCATACCCATGAAGAGCCATGACTTCATGGGTATGGGTAAAACAAATACTTCCTGCTCCTCTCATAGGTCGCTCTATAAAGTTGTGGTCTAATTTTCTCCCAAATATATGCTTTTTTAATTATATCTATGCTGGGGCAACACAGGTTTTATTTTATTACATACAAAAAAGATGGACTAGTTCTGTTTTTCCCAACAGTAAAAATCAGGTACAGGTGTCCTTTAATCTCACATCTTAAAGTCCTTTTAACTGACAACAATGAAGGGATAGAGTTGAATAATGGCACAATGTCGATAGCTATTGTAAAAAAAAAAAAGTTTTTTGTCTCATGTGAAAAGGCCCAGTAATTACAGAGATATGAACCATAAAACAGGTGAACAAATCTACATATTCCCCATAGAATTCTGACATTCTAGAAAGTTGTGATGTGAAGTGAATCCAACCTATCAAAGAGAATACATTAAGTGCTGGAGTTACCTGAAGCCCTGGTGCAGTCTCACAGACACGTCTCTGGTGCTCCACACATCCGGGGGCTGCAAGTCCATGTGCTCTAGCTGTTCACTGCTGCGGCTCCCTGCGACCCGCTCCGATGCCTGGAACCGCCCTGGAGGACACAAAAAAATGTTGTATTAAGTTATTAAATTTTTTAAATACTGAATTATATTGTTATATTTAAGACTTCACTAAACAATTTGCCCATTTTTCCCCTGATTAAAAATGTTGGTGACATTTATAATGCATAATGTAGCACTAGTTGGACATGGGCAGCAGATTATTTTGTTCACAATGCAGTTCTAGCGATGCTTGGGTAGCTAACCTGTCCTAAAGTCCTAAACTTAAATTAATTTTTCCCAAACACAAATCTTACTTGAATTGCTAAAAAAAAGTGACATAGGTTGAGGTAATTCTACAACTGTTACCTAACAGTCATATGGTAAACAATATAAATTACAATAGTTGTGATTTGACAAATACTAGTACCTCATAAGACCTTTATTTGTAAATTGATAGTTTAAATGGTCAGAAAATTGTGTCAGTCGTGTAAATTGTTCCTCCATTTTTGATTAAATGTTGCTCATAGAAGACATAGATGCAGGGGTTGAGTTTTAGAACTTGCTGTAATTTTCAACTTTTTAGTTCCTTAACAAATTCCACTTGACTGACGTAAACTTTGATAAACACTAACTACAGGGGCTTACCCACCAGACAAGCTAATGATTAAAAAAACATGAAAATCTGTCACATGCACTAAGTATACTCACTGTTCCTCTCGACAAAAAGCTTGGCCACAGGCTGGCTCTGGGCCTGGGGGGGTGAGAACAGGGAGTGGGGAGGGGCAGGGGGGCCATCTGTGGTGATGTCATCCTCCTCCACAGCCAGCTCGTCAGGCAGAGGCACCTCCATGGGTTTGGGCTTCCTACAGGAGAGATGGAGAAAAGTATAGTCACGATGCACCTCATTAACCAAAACATGCCAAACACCAAAATCCTCACTTCTTTTTCTTTGGTTTTTTGACCACCTCCTCTCCATCAATGTTTTGCTCCACAGCCTCAGCAGTCACCAGGTCTGCTTGGTCATCTTCTAGCTCTGGAACATCGTCAAGAAGTAGATCACCAAACTACTCAAGAACATACACTATTGCACTGCTGCTGTTAATATCTAGGGGTAATATGGTAAAACAAAGCCAAGGCTGTGTTCCTCTTTGCCCTATTGTTTGTAACCATCTCTATTAGCTGATGGTTGACAGACATCACAATGGCTACTTTAGAAATTGTAACAATACTTTTTGTTCAGTCCCTATCAAACAGAATATTTAAATATGGATAAAGAGCATGATGGTAAAATGTAGAGAAACAGAAGAAGGTCCATGCTGGACAAATAAGAGTTAGTGTCATGCCATGCCATAAGAAGTGATACACTAGTGATACAAGTTTTATTCCATGTTTGATTCTGGTTTACTCCTGATGTAGACTTAGTTTGGTTCTGTTCCTGACCTAGTCTAGTAACTAGGTAAGTCCCAATTTCATGTAATTTGTGTTTTTGTGTTGATGCAAGTTTTAACACACGTTTTAACATTGGTGCATTATTGTATTTTTATTGACCATGCTCCTGAATACCTTTACTTTGGCTTCTCATGTCAGAAGTTAAAAAAAGTTGATAACAGTCAGAAGATTCCCGTGTCAGGAGTTGAGTTAGAGCTCCATCTAATGGTTGCAAAAGAATTTACAAAGGAAAGATACACCTAGCTTTAACCCTACATACTATTACAGGCATGTAGTTGTAATAAAAGTGATTTGATGGAGGAAATGCTCAGAACGAGTCTGGCAATTTTATTTTATTTATGGACTTAAAAAGCACATAAGATATCAGAGCTCTACTCTAAGATGTCACAAAACTGGGACATTTGGAAACAAATGTTTCTTGAGGCTCAGAGGGATAGGACTCACTAAACAGGATTTATTATTTTATAACTATTATAACTAGCGGAGGAAACAATGTTATAACATGGTAAAAAGCTGAAGAAAAAAAGAAATACATTTTGCATAACATGTGTTCTTTGATGTTACCTATGGTAGCTGCCTTCTTTTTCTTCCTCTTCTTCTGTGGGGCCGGGTCAGTGAGGGAGTCTGAGGGAAAGTGGTCCCCACTATCAGAGAGCCTTGAACTGGACACTCCTCGCATCTCAATGCCCCCATCTGAAACATCAGATGCACAAATGACTACAATGCTTTTGGACCGCTTTGTAAATCGTACTTTTCACCACATCTGCAATTGGAGCAGATTGTCATTACCATCTGTATCATCCACTGTGGACTGCTTTCTCAATTTCTTCTTCTTGCGTTTGGGTGCTTCTCCTTGAAAAGCACACATTATTATATAACTGAATAACAAGGAGAGTGACATGCCATTTGATATCAACTTACCTGCTGAATCTTCACTGTAGAAAACATGAAGCAACAAAATATACAAAGTAAGTTGTTTCAGTGGAAGAAATTTGACAGTATTATATCAGATACAAACCAACCTGGGCATGGCAGGAAGAGTTCTTTGTCCTCTCTGGAAACACAAAAACAATGGTCAATATTACATCAACTAATATAAATGAGCACGTTTAAGAGCTTTTAGTGTTGTTCTAAATAACTTACCATCTTTCTTGCCATGTGTGCTTCTTATGAGAAAGTGACTGACTCACTGACTGTCTAGTGACTTGTTAGAGCAACAGAAAGCTACAAATAGCCTGATAAACCCCGGTCTAAAAGCGTGCACTTCTCGTCTAAGCTCTAAGATTAGCCTGGTGCTGTGACTTAATGAGTGCCAACAGTGTCTAAGCATCACTAACACACCGGTCTTTTGTAAACACATCTGTACTTTTGGTGGTTCGAAAGAGGAGAGAGATAAATACTTTTCTGCCGACCATATAATAATAGTTTCTGTTTTAATCGTACACCCACAGTTTGAGATGGAACTGGAGAACAGTCAGAATTTATTGGTGGGATCCTCTTTAGTTAAACCTATTTAGACATGATATTTGGTCCATATCTCTGTAAACAAATTACATTACGTAGAACAAATACATACATCAAGTTTAATACCTTATCTGTCAGCACAAATTAAGTGGTATCATCTTTTTCATTTGGTGACATGATGACTGATGACAAGTTAGAGATTTGTCTGTGATTCACACTGAGCCTGGATGAATAAGAAAGCCACTAACCTGTGGAAGAGGAGGGAGCTCTCTAGGACGCATTTTCTTCAGACTCACGAAGCTAACGTTAAATACACATTACTAGTAAATTACTACAGACAACTGTAAAGCGTTTATTGTGTCATTTAATCAACTGTTTATATTTAACACCATAAACAACAATAATATCATGGAATGGGCTGATTTATTTGAGACTGTTAGCGGTGAACCGCTAGTTAACCGTTACCATTAGCCGGATGTTTACAACGGAAGTGACGTCATCCTTGCTTTTCGAACAGGTCATGTCCACGGCTTTAACTATTTAAAATTAATAACATACATGGATCTATTAAATTAACAACACGCCTCAATAAAATCTCACTGAGAGGAAAATCATTCTGGAACTCTCAATTTGAACATATACTCTGGGGAAAATATTGGAGATCTCCATTCCTATTTTGTATTTCAAATAAAGTTAGAGAAACCCATTTCAAAATATTACACAACATTTATCCCTCCATAATCTCCAGGTTTGCCAATATTAGTAGCAATTGCACCTTTTGTGTCACAGAAATTGAACTACATTGCACAAGAATAATGTAAAGACTTTCATTGCTATACACTATAAAGTTTGAGATAAAAACTCTTTTTCAAGGGAGACCTAGCCAAAAGGCACCCCACCAGACAGTAAACAACTGCAAAATGAATTAATCAAGAAATCCAGTGGTTAAATGTTTAAATCATGTTTTAAAAAATCCAGCTCAAGGATAACATCGGCGCACTTCTCTTCAACTCTTCTTAAGAAGAGACTGAATATAAATCAGGGGAATCCATTCCTGTTGCTGCAAGGAGTTTTTAAATTTGTTCCAAGCCCAGAGAGCTGCATAGTGTTGATTCTGGGAATGTTAACTGAAGCCACTGTGAGGAATTAGAGTTGCACCACTGCCGGCTGGAGCTAAGAGCTGACACGGGTCTGAAGGCAGTTTTCCCAAGATGGCCTTACATGAAAATAAGTCAATGCTGATTGCAAGAGAACAAAGTGCTTACAGCAGTGGATCCTGAAGGCAGACTAAAAGTGTAATTAAACTCTGTATCGTTGAATAAACTTTTAAATATATGTCTGTCAGTTGTTTTCTTTATTTATGTAGTCAAAAAGACAAAATAAGACAAGACCAACATAACAAAAGTGAAAGAATTTAAGTATATTGCTGTGGGCGTATCCAGCAGGCGGGGACCCACTGTGGCTGCTCCTGTGCCCGGGTGGCAGCAGAAGACAGCTGTGCACAGGACTCTTGGAGATCCTCGTTGAGGACCACATGATCAAAAAACGGAGAGAAATGTAACTCCAGCTTCCGTGCCGAGTCTTCCAGTTCCGTGAAGTCCTCCTCCTGTGGAAAATCAGACTCTATGTAATGGGAATAAGCACTGAGGTATAAAAGCAGACTGGAATTCTTTTGTCATGGTACGGCCTCGATCAAAAAATTAAGACCAGTTGAATAAATGGCAAAAGTCACATTTTGCATGGTTGAATCTTTACAAGGTTCAAAGTAGAGCTTCACTATGCAACAAGAAATGGGAGTGAGACAAAAAAAAGTTTGAATAAACATTCTGTTGAAAACAAATAGGCCTCCGGACAATATAGGATTATTCAAACATGCAGGAATCGATTAAAATACAACTAATGAGGAAACTTTGATGTGACAAGGTTAAAATCTCACTGATGTGGATTTAGCATGATATGTCCCCTTTCATAATGATTAGGTTTCTGGATAACTAACAGAAAAATGTGCTGGGGTACCTTAAATGGGCGGGTGGCGTAATAATTGGTGAGAATCTGTGCGCTGTGCCTGGTGTGTCTTAGCCGCTCTGCAGAGGGGGGTTTGATGTAGACTACATAGGCCTTCAGCTCGGGGGTCCGCACTGCCTGGAGAGCCTGAAGACAGAGCACAATGAGAGTTGTGCCTCTTATTGATCTTATGTACATACCATTTCCAATGGAACACAATTTGTAAAAAAAAACAAACAACGAAAACAAACTCTTACATTGGGATCGATGTCGATGACACAGATCTTCCCGCTGCTTAAAACTTCTCTCACCGACTCACTGCTGGTGCCGTAATAGTTGCCTTTGTACTCTCCATACTCCAAAAATCTGTGGAGAGGAAGAAGTTAGACTGGATGGCCTGTTTCAGTAAATGAAGTCAATATTTATAATTCACCTAGGGTTCAAGCCCTCCCTACTGTGGCCAGCAGAGTGTGCCAGACTCTAAACTAAGGAGAAATGTGCTCTGCTATTCACTCACTTGTTATTATGGATCATATTCTCAAAGATTTCACGACTGACAAAGTGATATTCTCTGCCCGCCTCCTCGTAGTCTCGTGGTGACCGGCTGGTATCTAGATTTTTTTAGTTTTAAACATATTTTATTGTTGTGTAAATGACATATCAATTACTAAATAAATTAATTAAACGTACGGGGAATTGCTCCATGGAAACGTTGTGGATTCATGTCTATCAAACGCCGCCGCAATTCATTCACCCCCACACCAGAGGCACCTGTGAAGACAAAACAATTCAAATAAGAAAAAATATTTTAAAAATACATTTTGAAAAAGGCAAGTTTATTAGTAGAAAACATGTCAGGGAGTTGGTCTAAACCAGGAGTAAACCTGAACTAATCCAAGTCTAAACCAGGACAAAACCAGGTCTATAGCAGAATTAAACAAGGAATAATCAGGAACATGGACTGAACCAGATTATACAGAGGGTCAAGTTGAATAGGCCTGTTGTAAAATGTACATTTGCTAAATTTGGTTGGATGAATAAAACAGGATAAAGGACCTTGCCACTGATAAAAACAGAAGAATCTTGTAATGCAGATATTATGAGCATTACCCAACAATGCCACCAGTCGCAGAGGGTCCTGAGGGTTTCGCTGGTACCGCACCACTTCTTCATACGGACTGCAGAGGGCACTGTAGCAGCAGCTGCTGAGACACTGAGCCTGACAGGAGGGCTGCACAGAACTGTGGCAGCGCCGCCGACAGAGCCGCAAACTCCGCCTGAAACCAGCTTGGACACGAACCATACAGGCCAGAATCAAAACAGCAGAACACACTACACTAACAGGACACACCCACATAGACAGGACACGCCCACACTGATATGACCTGCCCACAGTGGTCAGGACACGCCCACATGTCAGGATAGATCATGGACCTATATTGAGAGCCAAGGTCTTATGATACTTACATGAGACACACCCTCAAATTCAATAGTCAGCTGAGTTTAGATGAAGATACTTACACAGATACATCTGGTCTTTACTAGTGCTGAAGTCGTCCTCCTCTAAAAAATACAATTAATTGAATCATCCAAATAGTAATGTTATACAACCATAAAATGTAATGTTGTAAGGTAAAATAAAAGGTAAAAATCAACGCCATTCATAACATTTAATTTGTATCCATTGTCCATGCTTTTCCTCTACAACCATCTTACCTTCCCTCAGCTCTTCTATATCCAGTCAGAAAGCATTAGAAAAGGAAAAACAAACACACTTGAATTGTTCTATATAAAAGCACTTGCAAGTGGCTATGGTGGCTGTGCTGTACATACCAGACTCAAACGTCTCCTCATCTGCAACAGAAAGAAATGAAAGAAATCACATTAAAATCACAAACACAGTACTAGCTGGTCACAACACACTCACCTGCTTCCACACATCTGTCATCAATCGCCATCAAGTCCTCCTCTAAAGAACAATATGCACAATATTAACGGAGCTAGACGGAACAACACTATATAGGCTTGAAGTGTGTAACTGGGATGGGAACTTTGAGTAACTGTTGGATAAATGCAGCATAATAATGACATTTGTGGGTTCAATTCAGAATCTGGTTAAATATTTGAATGCTTTTAAAGGAAAATACTGACTCCTGCCACTATTTGGCCACTTACCTTCCTCCACTGTACTCACTTTGGAAAGCATGAAGACAAAAAACCTTTAATGAGTGATTATGTGGTCATATGACGGACAAATTCAGCCAAGATGATGTAGTGTTTGTTTGTTTGTTTGTTTGACCCAATCTGCCAACATGGAGCTCAACAGTGACCGCCCACCTCAATGTTCCCGAGGGAAGTTTATACATTAATATATTTGATTTTTTTGGCTTTTCCTGTTGAGCTCTACTTGGCTCTAACAATTTTCTTGTCAAGCCATTCATGTAAATGCACTCTCGTGCCTCCTTCAAACTTCTGCCACATCTACACCGCAGCAGCAAAAATATCAGCCTCTACCTGGTTTCCCTAACCACCACCAGGGTCTAGGCTCCCCGGGTGATATTTAAAAAAAAAAAAAGTACCATACTGTTTGTTTATTTTTACTGTCAAATTCGAAGAACCAAAGTCTGGTGGTGTAAAGTAATCAAGTACAAAAGTCAAAGTACTCTTCTCAAGTACAATACAGTAAACTTTCTATTCTTCTACACTTTTTAATTGAGCAAGCATTGAGAAAACAAAAGTATTGAAAATGAAAATGACCAGGAAAATTAAAATCAACTCAATTCTCTACCAAGATCACTATATTTGACACTTTAATAGTTCTAAAAATCTGTGTGAAAGCACTACTCTCTAAAAGTATTCTTAAATGGATTCAAAAAACTTTTACTGGAGTAGATAAGTTAAGTAGTCCCCCACTGCCAAAGTCTGTTCATTCAATAAGCTATTCAACACACTTGATTTGTTTCCTAGTTCAATTGAAACTAGATAATACAAAAGACTCACATGTGTGGATGCAGGCGTGTGGCTGATAAGGCTGGGACCACCAAAACTCCCTCTGCTTCCTGTTGGGAGACATTTACGTGAACAAAACACTCTCTAACATGAATATTGATCTTTCCTTTTTCCTGACCGTTTGAGCAGAGCCGTGGAGGGCACCAGGCCGGCACAGGAGCTGGAGCTGGGCATCTTCTTAGCCTGCCACCAAAGCGCGTCCGTCTGGTCCACAATCTCCAGGATGTCTCCTCGTGTGAAGCTCACCCCAGCGTCAGGACAGGGGATGGCTGGGTCCAGCTGGGGGTTGTAGTCAGCCATGGCTCGCACGTACATCTGTGGTACAGGAGAAGATGGCGGGTTACAACATTTGGACAAAGTCAAGTGAAAAGTGGAGAGGGTCTCACCGTGGTGTGGCTGTGCACTGGTCGCTCGGTGATGGGCACAACTTTGAACATGATGGTGCCTTGAGAGCAAGCCTGCTGAGAAGAGTTATACAACAGAAAGGTTCAAATACTCTAAAATGAGTTACTTGTTAGTCTTATTTAGAACTGAGCGGTCCTCAATGTTCTTTATCAAATTACTTGGAACTTGAACACAGATATACTCATTGTATATAGGAAAAAATATTTTTTAAAAATCTTGTTTAAGGACACATATGCAAAATTGACTTTTTTTTAGCATTTAACCATGTTCTAACATTGTTCGTTCATCAAAAACATACCTGAAGTTGCATTTAGCTTCATTCACATTTGTTTGATGAATTAAGTCCTTTCCCCTGAGCCTCACCTGTTTCAAATTGTCCAGTTTTGTGATGTCACATGTAGAGCTCCGAGACGTTCTGTGCTGTTTATAAGTCCATAAATCATCGCTTGACTCATTCTGAGCATTTCCGATGTCAAATCTACATTAGCTTGTTGGGGGCAAGCTAGCTTTTGTTTTTCTCCCCATTGTAATTCCCTCTGCAGCCAGTAAGCTAGTAGATGGAGCTCTAACTTAATTTCTGACTGATGTGAGGTAATGTGTGCTGGTAATTGTAGACCAAGTTCAATGATTAGGATAATAACAATAATAACAATACAAATAATGCGTAATATTTGTCCCTTAAAACAAATAAGCGAAATAAAAACATAAAAGTGTGATAAGCTGTCATACCACCACTTGGATTACTTGCTCAGGTTCCATCCCGTCCACCACAAAGCCATTGACCTCCATGATCCTGTCGCCTGCATGAAGCAGACCTGCACGACACAGACAGCTGAGTAGTGCACAGTGTCATACTATGACACAGTACAGTATATACTGACCACTGCGGTCAGCCAGGCCTCCGTGAATCACTCGAGCCACAAAAATCTCCCCCGTCAGTTCATTCCGCTTAATTGTTGCACCCTAAAATGAGAACAACTCATTAAGACTTTTTGTCAAAATCATAAACTACAGATAAAGTGAGCAAACAGAAGGAGTTTTTTATCCGACGACAACTTCAACGCAACCAGACAAGACAGGAGACAAAAGGAACAAAGGGAGTCGTAGAAAAACAGACTAACTCAGTCCAGAGGAAGATCATGTTTCTGTGCTGCCCGGAGCAGCAGTCTCTGAGCAACTGGACTCAGCAATCAGAAGACACTGACAATGGTGGCAATTTGATCCACAGGTTGACGGTTCTGTTCTGGCCAGTAGCCCCTGTAGATGGTCCACCTTCTGTGAGAGGAGGACCAGCACCTGGGAGCTGTCCTGCACGCTCCGGCTCATGTGCTCACTGGCAGTGGTCATCCGGTCCACCAAGTGTTTCAAATCCTGAGCGCTGCCCTCCATCAATGTGACTGCCCTCTGTACGCTAACCTTCAGCTCGTCCAAACTCTCATCTGGAGCTTTAGGGCGGGAGTACGTGGGGCTGGGAGGGGCCGTATGAGTGTGGGGACTCCGGAGCCGAGGGGGCAGGTTGTAAAGTGCTCGGGGGCAGCAGGGTGCACTGGGCTCTGACAGATTCCATTGACAGGTAGTACTGGAGATCTGGCTTATGTCCGTATCCAGCCGCTCGCTAATGTCGTCTTCAAGAAGAAACACATTTACATTAAAGGAGACATATTATGCTTTTATCAGGTACTTAGAGTTAAACTATAACGTAAGCAGATAATCACTTTACAGTTTGTTTGACGTAAACCTCAATATTGATCGCTTTATAAAACAAACAGGTCCACTGATTCTCCGTTCAAAACTGCTGAACTGTTAGGCCCCACCTCCTCAATTACATTTTATTGTAGCAGGCAGTGGATTGTCAACGTGACATTTTAGAACCCTACATATGTCACTCAGTCTTCATTTTTTCAAATAATCACACAAAATATAGGGACCTGGTCAGGAATAGAGGGTTGGTGAAAGCAGACATTTTCTGAGCCCTATACAGGTTTACGCAACATGCAGGAATCAATCAAGATACAACTTTGAGTAAACTAATGAGGAGACACTGTTGAAACAAGTTTAAAAGTACATTAAAGTAGATTTCACATAATATGTCCCCTTTAATAACATCTGACTGATCAGAAGATGATGAAGAATGACATTATTTGGATGGTGACTTTACAAAGGATGACGACGATGATGATTCAAATGTAGTTGTTATAGTTGTTAAATGCACATGAAGGCCAAATGAACTCGGTCCAGTCTCTGCGTCTTACCGATCAGAAAGGATCCACAGAGTATTGGAGCGGGGTGGTTTCCAGGGTGGTAGAGACTCTGTGTCAGACTGTGAGAGAAGGACTCCCTACAGGAACGCTGCTCAACGCAAAACTGACAAAATCCACATTTTGGAAACATACGTTGTACCAATAGGAAGAGTTACAACACTGAAACATTACCAAACAATAAATGATCTATGGGACCAATGTGCCATGTGCACCCATTCATAACTGCATAAGTTACAACTTTACAAGTTTGCAAACAAAACCTTCTAAATTCCAGAATGGAGGCAGTGGGGAAACTGGGGTTGACAGAATATCACAAAATATAAAACCTAAGGTGGTTTTGTCAAATGAAAACCACTCGGATACAAGAGAATGGTTTGCAAAGGTATTTTACTATAGACAACTTTTTGACTTCAATCGAAGGAGCTGGTCAGAGAAGCTCGACCTTATACTGCTCTGTTCTGACCAAGCCCTTCCCCTGAAACTAACCTGTTAAACCTCTTTTGGTACATCACAGTCCTATTGTAATCTTCTTCACCACTTTTAAGAACCAGGTTAGCATTTCTTTGAGCCTGTTTTCTCACTTGACCAAGGTGAGAGCACACTGCTTTAAACAGCTGATAAAATACAAAATATACTTCAAATCATTTCTAAATGTCATCCCTCAATAAAGAGTACATTTTTTCCCCAAAATCGCCTCCGTCACTCCTCTTTCAAACCATCTCATATCCTGATTAAAATCTTGTCTTCAAATGAGCATTAACATTTTCTATGAAGATTACTCTTGGACAAATGGAATGAGTGATAACAACGTAATTTATTTTACATCATTAGGTTATTGCAAATCCTGATTTTTACATTTTAATGGGCAAATACAAATGTTGATCCCACAATAGTTTTTCATTTTACCTGCAAATATATTACATACTTTCAAAATATTATTTTTGTGAAGCTCAAACGCAAATCAAAAGCTAGAAAACAGTTTTTTTTTCATCTTTTGTGATAGAACCACAACCTAACTGACTTTTCCACCCTAGAAATTCAAAATTGTATACTGTTTTTTGTTACAAAGACTCAGATTAGGTTAATCAGAGTAATCAGTGTAAATGTGTGATGATCTACTTCACTTTGCCTTCAGTCGCCCCCATTCCAGCAGTTTAAAAGGTCTATAAGAGCAAAGAGGGCAGACCAGGCAGGACAGTGGACACTCACCAGAGGCTGCTTGTTCTTGACCAGGCACACAATCCGAGTGGCCTCCTCATCGTCGGGCAGCTCCTCGGGCAGAGCGGGCAGCACCGGATCGTAGTCCTTCTGCGCTACCGAGTCATGAGCCGAGAGGACAGCCTGGGACAGTGGGAACAGTGGACACAGAGAGGACCATGAGAGTGAGATCCACATCAAAAACACTCGTCAGAAGGGACGTACCTGTAAATGTGGCTGCCTCATAAGTCGATACAGTTCTTTTGCGTCATCAGAACAATCCTGTAGCGCTCGGATCTCTATTAATACCTGTGTACAAGACAAGACAACATTCTTTGGGTCAAACATAAGTGAATAACCCTCATAAAACGCATCACAACGCATCAAAAGGGGACCTGAAGGGACAGTCCAGTGGCAGAGTCCAGCGCAGGAGCTGGGGACGTTGTGGTGTATCTCTGCAGACATTCATACACCTGCAAACAGTAAGATGAGAGTGGATTTACTTTATTGTAGGTTTTCTGGTTTGGAAGAATATTACAACTTTCTTTCTTCTTTCTTTATATAAGTAAGGTACACTGTATGTCACCAGTGTCTCCAAAGAGATGTTGTTGTTTTGCCAATTTAATGAATCTGTCTTCATTGAGACAAGCAGGCAGAGCTACCAGGTAACAGTGAAGATGCAAGCCTGATGCCTGCCAAACCAGGTGCACTATATAACTTTTCAGATGGTTGCTGCTTGCTACAATAGAGATGTTATTGCTCTGCCTAGAGCAGCCATTCCCAAACTCGGCAGCGTCGCAGCCCCCTTATCAACCCGACGGCCCTTGTGACTCTCCAATATTAAATTACTTTATATCCAAAAGAATATGTAATGTTTTTTCTTTTTACAATTTGAAATAAACAAGAAATAGTAATGACTGTAGTAACTGTGACTTAGTATTGATTTAAAGTAGTACGTTAATGCAAACATTTTGTTAAGTGGACAGCCTTTAGGGGCCCCCCTGTAGTGCCTCTGAGGCCTCCCTCGGGGCCCTGCACCCCACTTTGGGAATCACTGGTCTAGAGCATGTACAGAATATAGACCTGTAAATAGAATTGTAATGCTCTGAATGTGTTGTTTGTACAAAGTGAGTGAGTATGAATTTGACCTGCACTTTTGTCTGTAATTTTAACAAAGAAATTTGTATTTCTGTGTTTTACAATGAGTGGAGATGTCAGTATGTAGCAGTTTGTCATGTTTTTATGAACTGTGGGGGTTTGAGTGGCTGGCCTCAGTCCAGCAGGGGACTACGGATGGAAAGAGCTTTGGTATAATCCTGCATATTACAGGGTTTTTTTCTTTTTTTCTTTTTCTTTTTTGCCTCTTTATTGTCCCTTTATTAAATAAACACAAATACAGTCTCAATCAAATGTTGAAGACCAGTTGAATAAATGGCAAAAGTCACATTTTGCATGGTTGGATCTTAACAAGGATCCAAGTAGAGCTTCAATAAGCAACAAATGGAAAATGGGAGTGAGACCAAAAAAAAAAAAGTTTGAGTAAACATTTTATTCAAAACAACAATTAAACTGAAATATTTGATTCTGTTCTGTTCTGTTCTGCAGCTGATCAAATGTTTAGGACCACATGCCTTTAAAAGCCCAAATCTGTACAAAAATGCGGATTCAGTGTCATTTTCTGTCAGGTATTCACACTATCATGACGTTCTGATGGCAAAGACAAAAACACTTCTCATTTTGAACGTGGTGGGGCTGTTGAGCTGCATAAGCAGGGCCTCTTGCAGCACGCCATCATTGCTGAGGTGGGACGTAGAAAGACAGTCATTTGGAATTTCTTAAAAGATCCCAAGGGTTATGGAACAAAAAAGTCAAGTGGAAAACCGAAAAAAATGACACCAGCACTGGAAGATCTGATTGGCTGTCTGTCAAGACGCTGGACCCAAATCAAGCCGTTACTGGTGCCGACTGCAGCCAAATAACCATCAGACACATCGGTGACTGAAGGGCTTCAAAAACAAAAGAACATCTTTAAAGGCCTTGATTCTTAAACACCAAACATGTAAAAGGTGGAAAAAAGTTTTAATTCTCTGATGAGAAAAAATGTAACCTTGATGGTCCTGATGGTTTCTATCATTACTGGCACAACAAGCTGATCCACCTGAGATGTTTTCTACACACCACAGGGAGGGGGCGCCACAATGATCTGGGGTGCTTTTTTCTTCGGTGGAACAATGGCACTCTAGATGGTGCAGGTCAAATGGCCTCTAGCTTTGTGCAGATGTTGCAGAGAGCATCCCTCATGACTGAGGGCCTCGTCTGTGGGTTTTTCAAAAGGACAACACTACAGTTCCCAAAGCCCGCAGGACAAAGGACTTCTTCAGGAGAATAACATCACTCTTTTGGACCATGTGTTCCCATGATCTAAATCGAGAACCTTTGGGTGGAGTGAAAAGGAAGTTTACAAAAACAGTTACAGACAGTAGATGCCCTTCGTGAGGCCGTCTTCACCACCCTCTCCATCTCGACTCCTCGAAACACTTGCATCAAGCGCCGCAACAAAAGTGATCAAAGTGATCAACAATAACAGTGGCGCTACACATTACTGAGTTCATGTTTGATTTCTGTTTTGAGGGGGTTTCGGGGTTGTTTATTGAGTGTGGTCCTAAACTTTTAATCAGTTGCAGAACAGCCTATTTCAAGTTAATTGTTCAATAAAATGTTTACTCAAACTTTTTTTTTGTCTCAGTCCCATTTCTTGTTGCTTATTGAAGCTCTACTTGGATCCTTGTTAAGATCCAACCATGCAAAATGTGACTTTTGCCGTTTATTTAACTGGTCTTTAACTTTTGATTGGGACTGTATTAACAGCGGTGTTTAAACTTTTTTTTCGACAAGGGCCACAACATAAACAAAAAGAGGAAGGCCACACACTGGTGGCCAATCCATATAATCGTTCAAAAAACCTGCTTTCTTCTGAGGATTTAAAGTGCCACAACACTTTGATATCAGGTCTATCTCACACCAAAATGCTAGTTTTGTGGTTATAATGTTGGATTATAAAAAAAATGTCTTCTCGGGATAATGTAGGTCAATTCAGCAGGAGTGTGGACACCCCTGGCCTAAAAGGTTCCACAGTATGGACCCATCTGTCTTGCATTTATTCAATTACAGGTGTTTCTACAACTCAAAAAATAAAAATAAATAAAATAAATTTGAAAACTTGCATTCTTCACACCCCACAGATCTGACCTATTACCTGGGCAAGTTCGCAATCTGCTTGTCTTCCTGGATATAGATACATTTAATGCCATGCTGGAAATAATTACATTTAATGCCACACTGTGGAACATTCCAGGTTATTCAGTAACATCAAGCACGTGGCAGACCTTCAGCCCAAAAAGGTACATTGTACACCCTTACACAGGAGCACCAGTAAGTTTCAGACCTTGAGCAGCGACTGGAGCCAAGGAGCGTTGAGCAGACTGTGGACGATCTGGGCCCCGTCTACGTCCTGGTGCAGAGAGCGCCTCACCTCCTCCAGCACATCAGTGAGGACCTGCCTTAGACCTGAGAACAAAACACACCAGAAGTTAGCCGCTCCAGCAGTGTGTGAGCGTGTGCCTCCCACGGTGTGTACTGACCCTGCTCCCCCAGCTCACAGTGCGGGGACAGCACCTGCGCCTCCACAGCCTGACGCATGCTCGCCCCGTCAGCCGCCCCGCTCCTCTCCACCTGCACAAAGGTTGGGATGGATGTAGTCATAATTGGTTTCTGTGCGTGTTTTGTTGTTTTTGCGTGAGAGAACAGTCATAGATGGAAATAGCAAATGGAATAAGGCATTTTGAAGGTACAAGACAATACAGTTTCTTTCAAAGATAGAGTCAGATTTATTAAATTGCCCATTAGGGTGAAGGGTTAGGTTAGGAAAATTGTCACCTATTAGCCTTATCTCATCTTATGCTATACAATAAAACAAACCAGTCAAAAACACTCAGCCATTAGCAAGTTAACTCATTACCATGGCAACCAGATGACTTTCGTCCCTCCGGACCAGACTAGCAGTGAACCTTTTTTAGGTTTATAATTTTGCTTCCTGGCTGTAAATCATGACATCAGATTAGTAAATAAATTCCATAACTGTTACTTATCAAATATGTTCTACTGCTCTACTTCCTCATTATCGACTGAAGTTTATACATTTACACTACTTTTACACTCATATTTACAACAGGTTTTAGCCAAAAGTCAAAACTAGGAAATCGTATATCTTATTATGCCTTTTCCATGGTATTACTACAACAGTCATAATTCAGACATCAGAGCCTATAATCCTTCTAACACTTAAATGCATGACATATGATCATGGCTGATGGTAACACTATTAGAATTACATTACATCAAGTATAATACTGAAGTGTGTTCAGTGTGGACCAGGAGTGTCAATCATCTGAGCTGGTCGACATGACGTCTAAGGGCTTAGTGTAACTGGTGAGGAGGAGGAGGAGGTCACTGTGGGGGTCAGAGGTGAATGGTTTTCCTTAAGAGCAGCAGAATGACCCGGTCCTGCAGCGAGGGTATTATGGTCAGACAGGAGAGTGCACTGACAGTTAATACACATGCTGTTTACATGTCACTGTTACCACTAGAAAAAACAAAGCTTGAATTGAACATTAACTTGTACTTACTACAGTTTAAAACCTTTACTGTTCAATGCTTCATACAAAAAATGCAATTGATTTTCACTGCATTTATGGATGGTGTCTATCCTTTAGTTTAGCCTAAATGCATTGATAAAATATACAATGGATATTTGCAGACCAATTCTAGTTAATTTGTAATCCACACTTTGTCACATTGCAGTCAAATTCTACTTTTAGTCGGTTCATTACTTTTAGATCTTAGCCATATTAATACTGTCATAGCCTCTGTTTAGTTTGACTCTGGCACTTGTCCAGGTTGAATTCACTTTTGTTGACACAAAATTGGTTCTAAACTGGGACTAAACCCGGAACATGGACTAGACCAGGACTGAATCAGAACGACAACAGGACCAAACCCAGTCTACATTAGGACTCGAACTGCGCTCAAACCAGGACCAACCGGGGCACCTTTAGTTCATCTTTGTTCAAGTCATGATTCAGCTCTGGTTTAGTCCTAGTTTAAGCTCAGATCTTGGTCTAGTTTTGTCCTTACATTCACAATAATATGCAAGAAAAAAAAACTCCTGTCCAGTTGTTGTGTCTTACCTCCTTGTTGGGTGAGCCTCAGAGTTGTGGGCACAGTCTTCTGCACAAATGACCGATCTGCTGGTCAGTAATCTGCCCGATCCTTCTAATCCTCAGAGGCGAGTGTGACCGGAAGCCCGAGCACAGCACAGGCACTGAGCACCGGCTGCTGCCCACTTCACAAATCTTCTTAACTCTTTCAGCAGCACACAGATGAAGCATGGACAGGTTTCTACTATTCTACGTCAAGTGGTAGTTTTCTATTCTTCTCATCTTACTCTTGATCCAATTGCTCGAAGACAACTGGACACGGACCCAAATCCATATTTAGAATCTTGGTCAGGAGTGTACCTGGGTGGAGGGTAAGCCTGTTAGGTGTTTTATGTGGATGGGTGAAAGTGGAGAAACCACCGAGCCTGAAGGAGAACATGCAACCTCCACATAAATGTGGCCTTCTTGTTCTGTTATAGTCTGGAGATAAACTGATAAGAGATATACAATGTAAACTTTAACTTTAGTATAGCTCCATTAGAGATGCATTATGTAACTATGTTACTACTTTGACTAGATTGTTGCACAGACATTAAACTTTCCTATATCCATGAGAGAAGCAGGTGACAGCACCAGGCCAAGTTACAGGTCATATCTGTGGAGAGGCAAGTTTACTCACAGTAAGAATGCTTATATTTCAAGGTATTTTTGAGCAATTAAAACACCTGTAGCCTAGATCATAAATTACTAAATGATTTTCTAAATACTAATACTAATAATATATATATATATATATATATATAGATATAGATATTTAAAATATCTAAAAAAAAAAATACTCCAAAGGTTGAAAAAGGTTGACTGAAGGCTTTTAGATGGAAAAAAAATAAATACAAAGTTATTGATGAATATCAAACATTGTTTATTCTTTTTTGACATTTTGAATTAATACTGCCGCTGTCCTTGTTATAAAAGGTATTTTGTATGTGTGTCGGAGCCTGTAAAGTCCAGATAACGACAATAAAATATTATATTGTTGTGATTTTTTTTAAAATTAACAATTAGTTAACAATTAGTCAATTAATTGCTGCAGCTCTAATCAAAGGGAAGATAAAGAAGTTTAATGCCATACTGTGGAACATTCCAGCCAGGCAAATAAATAACACTTCCATAAGACAAACAGGATGCAATCTCCCATTATAAAATAAATAAATAAATAAAAAACTGTGCAAATTTTATGATAAATTAGAAACTTAATGAGTGAAAAATAAGTGAATCTTACCTGGTTCAAGTGAGGTGTTTCACTTTCTGATGTCAGACGATAAACGTGCAAAAATACTGTAACTTTTGAAATATGTCGTGATCCTGTTTTGCATGTCAATCCAACATAATATATAAACAAATAACTAAATAAATTAGTTAATAAATAATTTATTGCTCTTTTAGAGGAACCGTACTGTACAGATAAAATTCTGAAAAGACAGTCACACAATTGATGACGAAGAAATAGATCAAAATAATGTCATGTTACAGTAGCAGCTTTAGTGAAATTAATTTAAAGAAGATCAATATGAGGATTACGAGGATGTGTCTCCTCTGAACAGGTCCATTTGTAGATGAGGAGACTTTGAGTAGGTCAGTTCTTCTTTTAATACATATTTCACATTCAGCATTCTTCACACAGAAAAAGGTCTGACAATGTTCTCAGATGAGTAAATGTCCACTTGGAAATGTTCTCCATCTTTCACAGGACGTCCTCCTCTAGGGGGCGCACAGCCAGAACTGATGCACCACCGAATTGACGGACGGGACAGGATTCTTTTCAGTCTTGCTTTTGATTGGCCGTCAGGCTCATCAGTGATTGGCTCTGATGGGACTGGGCGGGTCTTCTATGTGATCTTTTCATGTTGGATTTGGTAGTAACAAGCCTGGAGAAACATAGTCTCAGTAAACATACACATACTTTCTGATTGTTCAAATCTGAAGTTTTACACCTGAAATTTGAGTGACGTACTTTGAGTGTCGTAAACATAATCCCATGCTCTCCATGTTGCACACAGGGGTCCATCAGGTCCTCTATCAGGCTGACCTCTGAGCCCAGGTTTCGGATTCTAAAGAAACACAGACAAACTTACATTTATACTTTATATTAACAGGAGATATATTATATAATTTTTCAAGTAGGCCTAGTGAACAATAGCATAAGGAGATCATAATTTAATATTTTATTAATTGTAAACTGCAATATTGATCTAAAACAGCTTGATAATAGAAATACGTCCATTGACTTTGAATAAACTAATGAAGATAAAACATTGTAACAGGATTAAAGGCGCATTTAAGTTGATTTTGCATAATGTCACCTTTCAATTTTAGACACAGCATCTAATAACATGACTAAATACTGTATAATAGCAGTGATTATTGAATGAGAGAATGAGTTGCCACAAACCGAGCACGCAGTACCACGTAGAGGAAAACCGGAAAGAGCTCGTCCATGGACCAGAGGAAGTCCTGCTGGAGCAGAGCCTGCACCTCCTGAGTGATCTCCTCAAACGTCAGCTGGATCAGCTGCAGTTTGTCTGACGGGGTGAAGGTGGTACTGGAACAAAACAAGCAATGATTAACACAAAATATATCAGCTTTAGAGAGTACAAACCTGAGAGCAGTACCTGATCTGCTGCAGTGTTTCTACTGCAGAAGCAAAGCAGGTATCTTTGGTGCTCGTCAGAACCTGAGAAACAACACACAAAGTATTGGTCTAGGTAGGATATAAATCATATGTTAAAAATGTGATTTCTTTTCTTTTCATTTTCATTTTTCTGTTTTTTGCAATTCATGGTTTTGGATAATAATTTGTTAAAATGGTACCTAATCCCCAAAACAACACACATTTTGTTTCTTTTTTATCATTTCATATACTGTTTTGGTAGGTTTTGATTTTGATTTGATTGACCTGGTATTCTACATTGCATTTATTCCAAACAACAATTTCCATAGTATCTTTTATCTCCTTCTTATTCATACCTGCGTCCTCTGTCCCGGGCCCGCTGTAGAATCAGGCGAAACGACTGGCCAAAACTTTCTAAAATGATAATATAACATTTCACATTTTACGAACCAATCTAAAATGAGTTAGATATTTGATGGACACTTACTGTTGCACTCCCAGAAAGGCGAGCAGAGCCAGGTCGGCTTGCTTGTTGAGCCGGAGCACACACTCCCAGTACACGTCATCCTCCTTCTCCTTGTCCAGGGCGTAGAGGGTGAAGAGAGGGGGGTAAAGGCGGGGCAGCAGCACGGGCAGCAGGAGGCCAGAGGAGCTCACCACACGCCTGGGCACATAGCCAAATATATTGTTTCATTAAGAATAGAAAAGAAAATTGGTTCTGCGAGGGAAAAAGGGCACCAAAAACATAGATTTTTAAAAAGATGATTAAAAAACAGGTAGTCAGTTGGAGAAGCGAGAAAAGAGCCCTGTCTTTATGGGTATGGCTATTAAAATAAAATATGTCCCATGATTCAGTCCAACTTTGTGCATGATTGATAGATGGAGAAACCTATCAAGAATGCGCATGGTTTGTATCAAAACAAATATAGCTGCTTACGAAAAAAACAGAAAGTAAAAAATATCACAAGGGGCTGCAGAATCAATGAGTGAAGCAATAAACTCGGAGGTAAGACAAGTTTAATTTAGTTTTAAATGAGAGGTGACCAACAAATTTGTTTGTTTCACATGCGTCCCTGACTAATCTGATTGCACAGTTCTGTCTGAGTTTGGCAACAGGCATGACGGAGGGAGGGGTGACCAGACTCACGCAAAGTATCAGAGAATTGTGTAATCTGGATGCTGCGTAATGATGTGGAAGAAATGCATGAGTATGACCCTAAAGCCTCGTTACGGTCACATAGTTGATGTGATGATGAAAATGTTTCTTAAAATAGTATATTTTTTAAACATTTAGTCTCTGAGTGAAGAACATAGATAGATTCTCACACAGGTTTTGGAGACTCCAGTGGACCCTCTGATGAGCCCCCCTCCTTATCTGTGGTCTCGCTACTGGGCTCTGGAATCTGGCCACCCTCTTCAGGTAAATCAGGGAAAAGAAACCTGCAAAGAAAAGATTTCACAATTTATTGCATAATCTACATATTACATTCTAAACTTTTTTTTTTTTTTAAGATAGAAGCAACAATATCTGATTTAAATCTGTCTTATGGATCTTTTCTCTGGGTTTTACATGCAGAAGTAGATATAGAAGTTTAAATATTTGACTGAAAACATGTTACCGCACTATGGTGAAGATGCGGCTGAGGTAGGAGTTGATTTCATTCACAGCTTGACGCAGGAGTCTTCTGTTGGCTCCCACTCCCACATATGTCATTCTGTAGACGGCCACCAGAGCTTCAAGTAGCCGGCCAAGAGGGTGCAGGGGCGTCTCACAGGCCTAAAAGAATAATACATTTATTTATAGAGTGCTTTTCATGCATGTTCTTGACAGGATCAGATCAATGCAATGACAATAAGTAGCATGAAGATTAGAATAAAACAGTGAAGCTGTTTGGGTTTTTAGCCAAGTTTATAAATGTTAGCATGTTTCTGAGAAGATAAGTCCATAACATAGGAGCCTGCCGACTGAAAGCCCCTTTCTGATCTGCGTGCTCGATTGGAACAAAATATACACAAGGAGGCAGCAAACAGTACCATATGTGTGGTGCAATTTTCCTAATGACAAATACTGTGGTTATGTTTGCAAAATATAAAAAAAAATCTGTTCACAGGGAATATTAAAATGTATAGAAGGATTTTCTTTGCCTGCTTTTGATTTGATCACGATTCATGTATGCTTACCAGATAGTAGCCAAAGTCTGTACTCAAGTATGAGTATTAGTGTCTTTAAAATAATATTACTCAAGTAAAAGTGAAAAATAGTAAAAAGTAATTGAAGAAACTACCACTTGAATACTGAGTGACAGTTTGGACGTTAAACTTATTAAAAATGGGATTTCTGAATTATGAGTTTATGTACTCGAGCAGACAAAATATTAAATAATGCACAAATTCTGGTATTTTACCAACATAAAAATTACTAAAACAAATCATATCATATCAAAGGTAAGATACAAGAATAGTCAAATGTTTGAATCACAACATAAAGCTTTTGTCACTCGTACAATCACTCAGAGTGGGAAGAGGAACCAAAACAGTTACATAGGTAAGAGAATTGTTACTTCAAAACAAATATTACTCCAGTAGAAGTAAAAGTAATGTGTTAAAAGATTGCCACTACCCACGTTTTATATTGTTCTTGGAGATTAAAATAGTACTGTTAAGCCAATACAGAGGTCTCCACTACAGACTAATCCTGTTTTACACATAATTAGACCCTATGCAGAGGATTTAGTGGGACCTTTATCAAATACTGGTGAATGGCCTGATAGCGCTCCATATTGATGGGCCCCTGATGCTGAGGGATGAACTCCAGGCTCTCCAGGGTTCTGCTGTGGCTTCGGGACAGTGTCTGCGGACTGACAAGACAGGAATCAGGTATGAATTTATTATATAAAATATACATGTAAATAATTAGTTTAACAGAATTAAAGGTATCGTAAATTAATGGAAGTAGATTAAGAATTGTATTGGTAAGTATTGGTCTTATTGAGATTGAAACATCTTTTTCAGGGTCACCTGGGTAAAAGAGAAACTGGAGCATACTTCATAAAAACATTTGCACATTTGCACATGAAATTATATTGTAAAAGTTTAAACAAGACAGCATGTAAAAGCCTAAACAATGTTCACAGGGTTCTTACTCTTTGTTTTTTGTTTTTTTAAATAGAGCAAATATTACCGCTCACACAACTTCAGTTCCAGATAATATCGATGTTATTGTTTTGAAGGTGTGCAGAATTTAATGTGCATAATAAGAAAACTACCCAAAAGCTGCAAATGTATTTATTTTTGTCATATCACCCACATGTTGCCTATAATTGAAATTTTTGTTATCAAATTTAGGAATAGCCACAGAAGTCTTCAGAAGGAGCCCACCTCTCTTTAACAAGCTGCTGGTTGCTGGTCAGAGCCACTGCGATGTTGTCCCAGGCTTTGGTGGTGTCCCCTTGTCCCGGCCCGGAGCAGCCCAGCTCAGTCCAACACTCCTGGAACACGGCCTGCCACTTGTCTTCCGCTCGGACACACAGACGGCCCAGCTTCCTGCATCACAAAACAAAAACAGGGTCCAGAAAGTTGTTACCCGCCGGACGTACACCTGGAGCATGTAACCTGGGCAAAGCTGTATATTTAAAAGCCTCAATTTACACCAGAGACCTCAAAGCTGCTTCTGCAACGCTGATCTGTATCTTCTCATCATTTAGACACCAAACTGTAGTTTTTCAAACTATATAAAACTTGATAAAAGGGATGATGCTTTAGTGGTCCATCATGAGACGTTCACTGAGGTCTGATGCGATGCACATTATTTTTGTGACTGCCATGTTTTTAGACTTATTTTCATAGGGCTTTGGTAGTTTAATTTTTTTTATTTGACATTGTACAAAATTTGTTGATGTAATCCCTCATTCGTCCAGGTGTGTTCCATCGTAGAAAAGGTTTCAGGGGTTATCATCTAAACGCTGTTTGAAGATCGAGATGTTTCGGCTTCTATCCAGAAGTCATTGTCAAACACTGAGCTGATCTATGAACCTGCCTACAGGGAGGAGTCAGTGATAATGGCCTGTCTTTGATAGGTTAATAGTTGGCCCTGCCTAGTGTCACCTGACACCTGATAATGGCCGGTCTTTGTTAGGTTAATAGTCTGCCAAGTGTCACCTGAGGCTAATCTGTTATGATAGCCTTTGTTCTATTGTCCTATTGATAGCTGGCTCTTAGCTAAATTAAATCTTAAACCCCCATTCCTGTTGAGAGAAGGATTCTCTCTTTTTATTTTTACAAACATAGCTTCCAAACCATTTCTTCTCTCTGCTCAAAATTTTCATCTCACTGTCTTCAAACGAGAGGTTTGTTGCTTTCAGGTGCAGATGGACTGCACTTTGCGCTCCAGTTGTTGCTGATCTTCTATGCTAGTACAGCCTTTTGTGCAGTGGCTGTTTGGTCTCTCCTATGTAACGTTCTTTGCAGCTGTCCTCACTACACCCTATCGAATACCTACATTGCTCTGTTTATGTATCGGCATCTTGTCTTTCGGGTGGACCAGTTTCTGTTTTAGTGTGTTGCCCGGTTTGAAGTAAACAGGGATGTCGTGTTGTCTAAAAATCCTTTGTAGCTTCTCAGACAGGCCCGAGACATAGCGGATCGAAACCACCCTCCTGCTTGGGTCCATTTCCCTTTTGTCCTGTTTCTTGGTTCTTCTGACTTTATTAAAAGGCCCATTTCGGATAACCACAGGCTGAAAGGGCATGTTGAACATGTTCTTCCTCCTTCTTCTTCCCCTCTGAGCTGGTGGGTACTTCTTGGGCTCTGTGTTGTAGTGTCCTGATCACTCCCAGCTTGTGTTGCACTGGGTGGTTAGAATCGAACAGTAAGTACTGATCTGTGTGGGTGGGTTTCCTGTACACTTCTGTGTACAGGAAAGTGTACAGGAAACCCACCCACACAGATCAGTACCTACTGTTCGATAGAGTGCAGTGAGGACAGCTGCAAACAACGTTACATAGGAGAGACCAAACATCCACTGCACAAAAGGTTGTGTTTAGCTGAGATTTATGACAGCCCACTAACACCCTGGTCCAAATCAACAGACCAGTCAAATGTTAAGCAGTGATGAGGGAGCAACAGCCAGCTATCAATAGGACAATAGAACAAAGGCTAACAGATTACATAACATAACAGATTAGCCTCAGGTGACACTAGGCAGACTATTAACCTAACAAAGACCGGCCATTATCAGTGTCAGGTGACACTAGGCAGGGCCAACTATTAACCTATCAAAGACAGGCCATTATCACTGACTCCTCCCTGTAGGCAGGTTCTCAGACCAGCTCACTGATTGACAATGACTTCTGGATAGAAGCCGAAACGTCTCGATCTTCAAACAGTGTCCAGATGACAACCTCTGAAACCTTTTCTACGATGGTTGACATTGTACTCCTCTTTCCTGTGTATTACTGCTGAAAAACCTTGAGATTGATGCTGCAAATCTAATTTGAACGCACATAGTGTAATTGAATGCGCGTATAGAGCCGGTGGTGTCGATTGTCTGACTGATTACAATTAAATGCGATTCCTACACGTACAATCCACTGTTGCATGCACTGCTTTGGTGTAAATTGGGGGTTAGTTAGGTAGGAATAGTACTTACAGTGAAGCAGTCTTGTCTTTGTCTGTGTCAAACAGGTGGGGTTTATAGTAAGAGCCTGTCACTTTGATGCCAGAGCCCCATTCTCCGTGGAAAGATGCTTCCAGGTAATCTCCGTTGGTCATGGTTAGTACACCCTATGCAGGATTAATACATATATTATATATATTTTTTACAAAAACAAGAATACTTCCGGATATTAATTTCACAAAAGATCAATATGAGCCAGCAGTATATGTAAAGAAACAACATTGTATTACATGTTCGCATATGATTCTTGATTGATTTGAGTGTAAATATTAACACCAATGTCCAAGGATACTGTATACTTTGATCATAAGCATGAGTAAATTAAATAAAATATATTTATTTGTGTTTTAAATCTTGCACAAAATATAAAGTGGTGAATCGTAAAAGTTGAAGAGATAGATTTTCAAAGTTGATTACATGTTATTTAGGGCTGCAACTAACACATTAGCAACTAAAATATTTTTAGTAGTCGACTAGTCAACAATTCCTTTTTTGATAAGTCAGTTGTATATCATTAGTCAGTTGTATATCAGATTTTATATTGATGAAAATCTGAATTTTTTTCTTTCCTTTTTTGACAGTGTGTTTTTGTATCTAGTCAAGATTAGTAAATTCATCATTGCAGCTCAAATATTATTGTGCACATTTCCATAATAAAATATTTAAAATGTTATCACAATGATTTTTTGATGACTGGTTCACAAAACCTTTCAGCAAGTCCTTGAACAAGATAAAACCCAAAGTTCTGTAGAAAGTATTGTGAGTTTCAATTGTAAGCAAGTATATGCAGAAAATACATTTCACAAGTAGGAAAAACAAAACAAATACCTTTCCATTCAGGGTCCAGTCATCAGAGAATTCCCCTTCAAACATTGTGTCATCCTCCGACACCAGGATCCCCGCACCCTAAAACCAAACAGAACGGTTCCTTTAGTCTTAAGTTTCAGCGTGTGAAGCTGTCTCATTCTCACCATCATCTTGTTGTCTTTGAAAGCCCCTTCGTAGTAGAGTCCAAACTGTGTGACCACCACCCCTGTGCCCTGCCGCTGGTGCTCCTGCCACTGGCCCATGTACTTCTCCCCTCTGCAAAACAAGAACTCAAGAATTAGCTTTATTATGACAATTTACATTCAATAAAATCTGTTTAATTTACCCCATCAATCATACCATAATACTCTATGTGATGGGCATAAAATACTTTCCTGTCTACTCTGAAGAAAATATTGATTGTGCAAAGTGTATTTTATGTATAAAATTATATTCAACAAGACTAATATTGTAGAACAATGTCCTTAAATCCTCACCAGACTCACTCTGAACATTTCTTCCATCTAATCACGATAACTATGACTTCTTCAGATCCTCTCTTTTCTGCAGTGCATTGTGGGCAAATATTTATATTTGTGTAATAGCCTCTACAGCCAGTAGATGGAGCCACAGCTAAGTCAAAATGGCATCCCAACGAAGTGATCAAGTTTTTTTTAAAGTTTTTTTTTTTTAATGTAAAAGCATCTTATTTTTTAGTTCTATAACATACCATGTCAAACTGAAGACACTCAAGACTAGGTTTAAAAGCTAAAAGCAGTACTAAAAATGCATAATATTTTTCCTTTAAACTGTCAACATCTAAAAAAGTAATCATTGTAGAATAGAAAGAGACATTTATTCATGAATGCGACACCTTCTAAATAACAACAAGTAATATTAGTATGAATGGTGTATATTCATTTATTTTAAGGGTGCATACTTGGTGATGTCGTCGAACACTCCGTAGCCGGCCTTCTTGTCGTTGACCCACTGCCCGATGAAGACACTGGGGGAGGAGGTGTTGAGTTTGCCTGTGCGGAGCATGCCATGGCCGTGCCTCATCCCGTTCTGAAAGGAGCCCTCGTATACCTCCCCGTTGGCATATCTGACCACACGAGAGAGAAGATGAAATGTTCTGCTAAGCTTGTTTTTGTATTATTATCAGTGAAATCTCAATATCAAATAACTAAATAAAGCGGTTCACCTGTATGTTCCCAAGCCATGCATCTTGCCATCCTTCCAGTAGCCTTGGTAGAAATCGTTCTTTTGAAGCGTCTTATTTGGAGCAATAAATTCTCCGTACCTGTTCCGTAAAGGCAAAGATGACAGAGGGAACAGTAAATAACAAAAAATGAATAATAGTCTGCCTATGAATATTTGAATTGGTATACAATTCTAACTTAAAATCATGTATCTATTTGTTAAACATTTTCTCACAGATCACATTGCTTTACGATCCTACAGAATGCAGTGGGGGCTAAAAAGAAAACATGATGCTGTGTCGGGTGATGCTTCATATTAAAGGTGCGCTGTGTAACTGTGTAACTGTGTAACTCTGGTGGAGATGTTATCGTTTGCCTGGAATGTTCCACAGTATGGCATTAAACTTTCTTGCAGTTATTTTTCATTTGAAGCCCTACCGTGTAACCGTTTAGCCAAAAAATAGACTAAAATAAAATATGATACATTTTTTTCTAACAGCACTAAAAATGTTGCGTCCTACTGATGATTTCATTAGCTTAAAAATACCTTTAATTGTTTTTCTTACTATGAGGGGGTCACCTCTTCACAGATTTGACCTGTGACTTGGCCTAGAGGCGTCATATTCTAGTCTCCATTGAGATATTATGGAAGTTGCTGTGGACGCCGCCATCTTCCATTGTATTAGTTTACATGGGACAGGCGAGCTCATCAGAAAGTAAGTTCTAAACGGACTACAAAGCTGTTCTCAGGCCACCCAGGAAATTGATGCATTGTTGACTTGTTGTTGCACGTGTATATTAAACATTTTACACAAATCAGCCTACTTTATATAATATTTTAGCGGCAAGACTTTTCCTTTGTTTTCCACTTGCGTTAATCGTGTTCTCACCAGACCTGAAGTGCCATTACTACAGGAGTGCGGATCTGTAGCAAAAAGAGGCAAAAGTGGGTGGGGCGGAATAAGGTGAATACAAGTTAAATGCCATACTCTGGAACATTCCAGAACAAAAACAGCACCTTTAAAGCAGAAATTATAGGAAGCGGCTTTAAAAAAAACACCATATCTTTACTATGTCAATAACATCATGTACGATATACCTCCCAGCTACAGAAGAACAACATGTGGTTAAATAATAGATGAGTTTGCATAATAAAGGTGTAGTGTGCACTCACCCCTCCTCCAACCCGTTGCTGAATTCTCCTGAGTATATTCTTCCATCAGCCCATTTGAGAACACCCCTTGTAGCAACAAAACAAGCAAAAACACAATCATTGCACCGGTCATCATTAACATTTGCTATAACCTAAAATAAACATTAAGTCCAGTACCTGCCATGGAGTTTGCCAGCCACCCACCGGCCTTCGTAAGTGGCCTCTTTCAAGCGGCCCTCTTTGTAGAACGTGTACGAGGCTGTTCTGGAGACAGGGGGCTCCCAACTGCCTGAGCCCGAACTGTCCTGTCCCCCTCCACAAAGAGCCTGCTCCACGGCCTGGTTTATGGAACGAAGCCACTTCGCCTGAGAAGAACAAACAAACAAAACTGAAAGGTGTTAAAGGGAACTTATAATGCAATGCATCAGCGCCATGTTCTAACCCTACTTGTTACGGTGAAATGCAACTATGAAAAAGCGTATCAATTCTGCATTTTTTAACAGTAAGTCAATATTCCCATTTCTTATACTAAGCCATCAATTTCAATGAACCAAATGTAAAATAATGAGCCAGGGTAGTTCAAGGTTTGGTCAAGTGAAATATAAGCCCTTCTAAAGACTTTTTTTTTTGTCATTTAGGAGAAATTTTACGCCAGGCACAAATTTGATTTGCTTTTTTCGTGTGTGTGCTATAGAAAAATAATTATTTCAAATTTCCTTCAAAAAGAAACACTAATACTGATAAATTAAGATGTGTTGGATACAAAGACATAAAAATGATAAAGACATCAATTTACCTTGCAATATTTTCTAATATTTCAATGCAACATTATTAGGCCTGGTCTATAATAGGTTATCTGCAAATCCAAAACATCTAACTAATAAGAGTGGATCTATTTAATTTTAAAACGTAAAATATAAAAATTATATAAATATTTTGACAAAAGTATATCATTACTTTGACTAAAAATTATTTATTTATTTAAAAAATGTCTCTTAAAAAAAAGACAAGGCAGAGGAGGCAGATTATAGGAGGAGAGTGTGTGTTTGTATGAGAATGTCTTGAGAGGTGATTGAATGACAGCAAAATGTCTCTCAGGATAAATGTCAGTTTCCATCCGTGGATCCACTCCAGTACCTTTTCAGCAGAAGAGGTGGCCAGAAGTGTGAAGCTCTCCTCAGGGGTGATCACCTTCAGCCCGTATCTGCACACAACCGATCACGTGTTGTTAAATGAACAGTATGAAAATATGTACAGTTGATTTTCAGGCGTCGAGAACAACTGACAAGCAAGTGTTGTCTTCGGGGATCGCTTCCACCCAGAGCGTCGCTAGGGGGAAGACGTGATGAGTGGAGAACTAGAGAAGATACAAACAAGAAGTCATTAAGATTTTTTCATAGACTTTGTAGAAAATAACAAACACATACTAAAAACTTTTACATTTCAGAAAGGAAGATAGGAGGTAGGGCTCAACAATTCTTTTGACAAACATTGCAATTGCGATCAGATTTGCGATTTATAATTTAACAGTTAGATTCTGTTCAAAGTAGGACTACAACTAACAATTATTTTAGAAGTAGACTATTCAAATGAATATTTCTATTGTACATTAAGACTTTTAAAATAAAATTTTAAGACCAGTTGAAAATTGTACAAAAGTCTCATTTTTCAAGTAGAGCTTCAATATGAAACAATAAAAGGGAGTGAGACAAAAAAAAAAGATTTTGAGTAAACATTTAATTGAAAACAACAATTAAACTGAAACAGCTGATCAAAGGTTTAGGACCACATGCCTTTAAAATCTCATATCTGTGAAAAATGCGTATTTAGTGTGTCAGGTATTGACGATGTCATGACGTTCTGATGGCAAAGACAAAGACGTGGTGGGGCTGTTGAGCTGCAAAAAGTAAAGTGGAAGATCCAAAAAAATGACACCCGCACTAAGCCAGAGGATCCGATGGGCTGTCCGTCAAGACACTGGACAATCCTCGACCCAAATCAAGGCTGTTACTGGTGTCGACTGCAGCCCAATAACCATCAGATGCATCTGACACTGAAGGGCTTCAAAAACAAAAAAACTTGAGAAACAAGGAAACCAGGCCTTAAAGACCTCCTCTAACGCCACAGAAATGGACATTGAAAGGTGGAAGAAAGTTTTATTCTCTGATGAGAAAAAAATGTAACCTTGATGGTCCTGATGTTTCTATCATTACTGACACGACAAGCTGATCCACCTGAGATGTTTTCTACACACCACAGGGAGGGGGCGCCACAATGATCTGGGGTGCTTTTTCCTTCAGTGGAACAATGGAGCTCCAGATGGTGCAGGTCAAACGGCCCCAGACTCTGTGCAGATGTTGCAGAGAGCATGGACCATCCTGCATGTTTCCCTGATCTAATTCCAATTGAGAACCTTTGGGGATGAATGGCAAGGGAGGTTTACAAAAATGGACAACAGTTCCAGACAGTAGATGTCCTTCATGAGGCCGTCTTCACCACTTGTTCCCTTTCACCTCCTGGAAAAGCTTGTATCAAGCATGCCACAACCAATTTTTTAAGTGATCAACTGTTTTGAGGGGGTTTCGGGTTGTTTTTTGAGTGTGGTACTAAACTTTTGATCAGCTGCAGTAACAGCCTATTTCAGTTTTCAATAAAATGTTTACTCAAACTTTTCTTTTTGTCTCAGTCCCATTTCTTGTTGCTTGTTGAAGCTCTACTTGGATCCTTGAATGCAACCTTGCAAAATATGACTTTTGCCATTTATCCAACTCCTACACTGTTGATCGGGACTATATGACTTTCAATTTTTTTTTTTTTTTTACAGTCAACTAGTCAGGATTAGTAGATTAATTTGCAACCTTAGTTGAAAGTACACATTTTAAACATGTTCTGGAGAATCAATATTTGAGAGAAGATTAAATTCTGAACAGCTAAACACTTCACAGCACCGAGTCAGCACTTTTGAAGGTTTTTAATGACCTATTTTTAATGACTGATTCTGGTAATTCTGCCCTTTTAGTGCTTTTAGACCTGACCGCTGCCTTCAACAAAGTGGATCATACAAGTCTTTTAAACAGTCTTGAAGACAGTGTGGGTGTCAGGGGGAACGCCCTAAACTGGTTTAGGTCAGACCTGTCAGGCTGGAGGATTCCATCTCGTTCTCCGCCCTACTTCTTAGTGGAGTCCCTCAAGGTTCAATTTTGGGGCCTATTCTTTTGCGCTTTACCTCCTTCCACTCGCTGACATTTTTTTTAAAACATGGCCTTTCCTATCATTTTTATGCAGGTGATTGCCAGATGTTGCAAAAAACAACAACGGGCCCCTGACACCACTACTCGACTGTTTGTGTGAGATCAAGGCTTGGTTGGTTCAGAACTTTTTAAAATTGAATGAAGAGAAGACTGAGGTGCTACTGTTTAGATCCAACAATGCCCTCATTGATGTGGGACCACTTAAAAATCATATGCGTCCCGCAGTCACCAACCTTGGCGTCCCCATAGACAGCGATTTTAAATTTGACAAGCAGATCAATGGTGTTTTAAAAGTTTTAGTTTAAAGTTTTTATCATTTTTATCAGTGTTTTAAGTCTCGTCTTAAAACACACTTTTATTCTCTTACTTTTGACACCGCGTGAGTTGTGTGGTCTGCTGTGTTTTCATTTATTTTAATACATTATATTGCTTTTATTTATTTATGTATTAATTTTTTGCTAGTTTATTGATTATGGTTGTCGTCTGTTTCTGTACAGGAAACCGCTTGTAAAACGTGCTATATAAATAAAGTGGATTGGATAAAAGTATCGATTGTGCAGTTCCTGGGACTATTTCCTATGGCCCAGTGGAACAGCAAAAGGTTCCTACATTGTAAAAACAGCTATATAATCTCTCTACATAACAAACATAGAATTATTTTTTCTATTATTTTGTGTTTTAGAGCTTGAGCGATCAGTAAATATCAGATGGATGGGTCCTGAGTCCAAACACTCCACACGCAACAAGATACTTACAGGGTTTTTATGAGGGGCCACACCCTGGCAGCATGGAAGAGGCACACACACACACACACACTCAAATAGAGCAACACTTCATTTTCCATTTGTTTGGCGATTCCAAGCTTCAATTACCTCATCATAAAGGATACATAATATGCAAAATTGACTTTTTTGAGCTTTTAACAGTGTTCTAACATTGTTCCTTCATCAACAGCATGCCTGGAGTAATATTTAGCTTCATTCAAGCTTGTTCAATTTAAATTTAGTTTAATTCACGCTAGTTTAATAAATTAATAAATTTTTATGTCCACAAGTCATCTGCAGTCCCGTTCTGAGCATTTCTTCCATGAAATTGCATTGCATGGACCAATTTTTCTAAGTTCTAAAATATGAAATGCAAAAGCAAACATACTGAAGCATTTTTAAAAGACAAAAACGATACAAGTAAAAGCTCATTAAAGCTGATTTACATAATATGTACCCTTTACCCATTAGCACTGAGAAATAACTTTAAAGTACGGTAGCCTGTGAGGGTCTAAACTACAGTAGAAATGGTATCCGATTCCGGCAGAAGGGGTGAGTGGGGTGGACAGACCTGTGCATGCACCAGAGCGTCCGAGAAAAGGATGAACCAGTGCACAGAGAAGCGCCCGGCGTTCTGGAGGCTCAGAGCCCTGTTACTGCTCTCACAGACCAGGCGGCGGTGGGGCTTTCGCAGGGAGTCCTAAGAAAGAAGGACCATGCTAGCTCCAAACTCACACATGGATGCTGGAAATAACGGTTTCTATTATACCGTCATTTTTCCAGGGAAACTTTTCCAGAAGTGCAGGGTGTACTCAGCCTCTTTACGTTTCCTCTTCAGTTTGAGGACAGCAGCTTCACATAGAGAGCTAGAGTCCTGCAGCCTTTGATACTCGCCTGAGCTCTGGAAAAACACCACAAATAATACAAAACCATTTAAAGAGCACATGATGGCTTTTCATGTCACTTTGTTTGGTGGGACAGAACGTCACTAAAATTGTGAATACAATGTACCTGACCCAACTTATTGTTGTATAGTGAAAACAAATTTAAAATGTATTACTGATAAGCTTCCCTTCCATTTGCAACACACCTCTTCAAAACAAGTTGCCAGTTTGAGCACCAGACGGGAGTATTCTTGTAGATGGAGGGTTGGGAGATAGAAGAGCGTCACCAGGAGGTCGGCCGTGGTTGGGTTCTCTTCGCTGCACTCAGCCAAGCGCTGCAGCAGTTCGGGGCTTTTCCCAAAGATGTCTCTGCACAGAATACAGCCTTACTGTCACCATTTACTTTTGAGAAACATGGTTCTAATTAGGGACACACAGTTTGAACTTACGTTGATGGCTTTGTGAGAGTCTGAAAACCACCAATGACCTGGAAGTTGCAGAGAATACTGCAATACCTGAACAGAAAAACATACGTGATAATGGCAGTAATTTTTAAAGTGTATTTATAAAAAAGGTGTGAACATACTCATGGTAGCACTCCACAAACAGGTCTGTGTGGTCTGGAAAGAGCAAAGCATTAACGTCTTGTCTCTGACGCAAGTTGGACGACAGACTGGCTGCGTGCTGGCCGCTGATGTGACACAGCACACTGAAACGTCCAGCTAAGGACTGCAGGAGAGTAAAGCCCTCCTGCCCCAGGGCTGAGCTCACAGACTCTGCAAGATGCAAGAATTTAAAGGATTTGAGAATGACAGAACTGTTCTGTAACAAAACAGTATGCCAGGTCACTATATAATGTCTTAGGTCTGAGTCTCACCATGCTCCAGCAGGGGGCGTATTATTTGCGTCTTCACATTGCAGAGCTTGCAGTAGAACTTCCTCTCGACTGAGGCCAGCTCATGAAGGCTGGCTGTGTAGTCCATGACTTTGTGATCAGAGAGAGCAGCACAGCGATGTCCGCCAGCACACACGCTGCTCACATAACCCAGCTGCACACACACAATCAGGTCACACTACAGCATTCTTCCACAGGAAGAAATAAACAGGGTGCTTACGTTCATGCAGAAAGGTAGGAGCACAGGCTGCTGTGTGTAGGCCCCGCATCGCTCCCGTTCCTGTGTGTCCAGGGTTTCCTCTGGCCCTCCGTTCACCTGCTGTCCACTGTAATACAGAATGGGCTGTATGCAGTCTCCATCTGCCAGCAGCAGAGTGTGGCTGTCTCCTGCGCTGATGTCCCAAACCCGGATGCCTTCTGAAAGCTGCACACACAACCTCAGTATCAGATACAGATTCAAACAGTCCAGCTCATATAAACAGACACAACAGGACACTCACTTTGGCCAGACGAGGGACAGTACTGGGCAGCTCCATGTGCCCCAGCTGACCAGAGGTGTTACTGCCCCAAGAGTACACCTGCTCAAGAGAGGACATGTAAGAGGCAGGTGAGGGGTGAGGGGAAGAGACTGTTAGGGAGAGAGGGGCAGAGGCTGTGAGGGAGAGAGGGGCAGGGGCTGTGAGGGAGAGAGGGGCAGGGGCTGTGAGGGAGAGAGGGGCAGGGACTGTGAGGAAGAGAGGGGCAGGGACTGTGAGGGAGAGAGGGGCAGGGGCTGTGAGGGAGAGAGGGGCAGGGGCTGTGAGGGAGAGAGGGGAAGAGGCTGTGAAGGAGATGGGCAGGGGCTGTGCGGGAGAGAGGGGCAGAGGCTGTGAAGGAGAGGGGCAGGGGCTGTGAGGGAGAGGGTGAGGCTCTGACCTGGCACTGGGCAGTGAGAGCCACAGAGTGTTGAGCTCCAGCCGTGATGCGTACCACCTCTTTGTTGGTCAGACTTTTGATGCACTGTGGCTGTGATCTGAACAACATGATGTTAAAATGATTGGAGCGTTCTTTCCCATCAGGCCACAGGACATAGAGGACAGTGTGTGAACGCACCTGTCCTGCTGCTCTCCGTGCCCGAGCTGACCGTGCTGGCCCTGACCCCAGCTCCACACCTCTGTGTGTAATGAGGGCAGTGACTCCTGAGCCTCACAGGCTCCACCCACAGGGGTCAGAGCCAGTGCCTGTGTCCTGGGACGCCCCGCTTTCTTCAGCAGCCGGGGAGAAACTGCGCCACAGGGAAATGTGTTCAGAATGTGTCTGTTTGCATTGAATCAGAATGATTTGTCATTATTAGAAAAACACCAAAGCTAAACATGAGTACAGCCAGAAAAGGTGAAGCACAAGCAGGACAAGTCATGAGTTTAAAGCACACCACTGCACACTGTGAGGAGGGAGGGACACACTTCAGAGCTCTACTTACGCAGCGAGCCATACGAGGAGGATAAGAGGTGAACAGCGTATCTACCCTGAGACAGCAGTCCTGGGAGGGACAGCCGCCGGCTCGGGCCCCCGGCCTCGTCCTGGATGTCCCCAGTGCTGCTGCTCTTCTTCGCCTGTCCTGAGTCCTGCTCCATGGGGCTGTCTGAGCCTCCAGAGCGGGACAGGCCTGTAGGAAGGTACATGTTCACCATCCTTCGCAAGGACAGTGACTCATACGTGGAGGCCACACGCTCACCCACAGCAGAGGCACAGGACACCACCAAACTGTTGAGAGAAGAGCCACCTGCAGAGGGCACCTGTGGATCAACAAGGACAAATAGGATTAAGGTGAAAAGGATTTAAAGATGGGGTAACTGATTTTAAATCTGTGAAAAGAGAAAGCAGGTATTCAAATGGGGTTATAAGGACTGTGAATGTCTAAGTGGTCAATGACAATTTTATGTGTACATCATCAGCCCAATTTAACCCTCCCACTAGCTTCGGGTCTTTTTGACCCCATCTAGATTTTTTTGATTTTTTTGAAACTTTCATGGGTGTTCCAAAACATGGCTCAACATACAATTTATGCAAAACGTTTAAATAAAAGAAGCATTTATTTCCTAATAGGAAATATATAGTATATTGCTCTTTGACCAAATGTGCATAGCTCAACTGAAGAGAGCACAAGGGTTAAAAACTACTGTGACCTCAGAGCTTTACAGAAATCCTTTTTCTGTAAATTGATTTACACTCAAATAAACAAACAAACTTGATGCAGTGTCCCTATGTGGCTCCTGTCCTCAGACACTCTCTCTCTGCAAAGCAAATCTATGCTTCTCTGACCATCAAACACACACACAGTTATTGTTACTAGAGACAGTCTCTTGAGGACTTGAAGATCATGTGAACCAACTAACTAAACCCAAACACTCTCTGCCTTCATACTCAGATCCTATTCCAATGACGCCACAGACCACAAAAATCGACATACATATTAAAAATGTGTGCTGTGTCCACAGACATTTTTTTCAGAGTGTTGGAATAGGAGTGTGACTGACCATCATGTCTCAGGGCGACAACAAGCAGTTTGGGAACCATTACATTCAAATATTGTTGTCCTGCCTTTCAAAAATTGCCATCGCTGAGGGACAAGAGTGTGATATGTTACGTGGGCTTACCAGCAGAGCGTGCAGGCCCTTCCTGCCCTGAGGCTCACTGTGGTTGGACAGTCTCCTCAGGTAGTCGCTGACCTCCTGCTTGTCCGGATACTGGGAAGTCTTGACTACAGCTGGAGCAGTTCCGTTCACTCCCTGGGACAGAGGGTCTGAGCACTCTCCAAAGGCTAAACGTTCAGCCTCCGAATCAGAAGGGGGAGCGGCTGTGTCTGAGCTGCCAGTGGAGGGCGGCACAGGGTCAGAAGGCAGTGTTTGGAGGGATTGTGCTGGTGGACAAGACCCCTGCTCCTGGGCATGTTCCCCTCTCAGTGGACAGTAGTGGTTGTCAGAGATGATAACGTGGTCCTCTTTGTCAGTCATGGTGTACAGAAGCTGGTGGCATTGACCACATTTGTCTACCAGAGGGCGGTTCACATCAGAGGGCCCGAGGCAGCGCACCAGAGCGAGGCTGTGAGCACCCCCACAGGCCACCTGCAGGACATACCTGCCCACCAGCTGCTCCACCTTCTGAGGCCGGCTCATAGGAGAGTCTGTGCCCCCCCAGCTCCACACCTCCCTCTGAGCAGACAGGGCCAGGGTGTGCCTCTGCCCGCAGGACAGCTCCAGTACTGGGACCCTCTGAGGGGGCACAGAGTCCAGCAGAGCCAGGGGGGTGGGGTTAGGCACGGTGTTCAAACCTGTTAGGCCACACTGTCCCGCAGTGTTATCCCCCCACATGTGCACTCCTCCATCTTCTGTCACTGCCCCACAGTGGAGCCTCCCCGCAGCCACAGACACCACACACTGACCACTCAGTGCTGTCTCCAGCACCGGGCTGTGCTCCGGGACCTGCGTCTGCCGCCAGGGGAGCGCCCCAAAGCTGTGCACCTGTCCCCCTGAAACCACAGCAATGACACACATGGTACACTTTGACATAGAATAGCATAGATGTAGAGCATATACCTTCAAGCAGCAGAAGTCCATGGTGAGCTCCGAGTGCCACCTGGAGCACAGGTCGGGGCAGGTGCAGCCTCTCAGGGGTCACGCTGTAGGAGTAGCCCTTCCACGTGTGGAGCAGCCCTCTGTGCTCCACAGTCTGCTCCTCAAAGCTGCAGCACCACAAACACAACACCACTTCATGTCAATTTAGAAGAGATCAGAAATAAAGCCCTGGCATCTCTGTGGGCTTTTAAAGTTTATAGTTAGGATGGCTTCCCTTATCCACAATTTCATAGCAATAAATCCTCATGTCCCCACCAGCACAACTCAAGTCACAAAGGGAACCCTGCAGGCTAGAGCACTAGAAATACAAAGCCTGTGTTGTTCTCTTCTTTCATCCAAAACTACTACAGAAAGTAGACGCAGTCAGTTGATCTTAGACCTACCTCCTCTTTACCTCTTCCATCGTTATGCTCAGTTTTCCATCTCCCTCTCAGATGTGCTCCTGCAGCTCAGAGATGTAACACAGATCATACCCAGCCCCATGACAAACATCGCCAAAACACACATTTGTGACATAAACTACCCCGGCATTTGCTGTTTCGACAACTAGCATGTACTTAGCTGGACACTGCTAATAGCGCTTGGCTTCCACTAAAGCTACAATCCCGGTCGTCTTTTAGCTCACCTTTCTGCCAGTGGGTTGTGAGTGAAATATATGTATGAAACACTTTTTAAAACCATTCCAAGTGAGTAAAAAATAGCTGTTTCCCAACCCTTCATCTCGTAATGTTTACAGTGGGCGCTGCTACTGCCAAAGATTAAAAACAATTCAAGAGGAAGTGTCACGGCGCAGCTTCCGTCGCTCAAACCCAACCAGTCAATGTGCAAACCAAATCCAATACTCTCAATTATTGTTAAGTATTTATATTTTTATTTTTAACACATCCATTGACATTGATAAAACTGCTATATTACTGTATTTTTTCCATATATTTTTAATAATTCACTGTCTTGCCATTTTCCACCTTTGGAGCTCTTCTTCTATTTATGGCAGAAGTCAACTGCTGCCCCCTCCCGCCCTTGCGAATTAGCTCACACTGAAAATACAGATAATAACTCTGTCATGTGGTTTTATATGATTATTATTATTTATTAGTTTATTTTGATCATACCTTTTCTCTTCCATAAGACATAAGACTCATTATTTGGTTTCATGTTCAGTGAGACCATTATTGAAGGAGCAATATCTAACTGCATGGCATTACAGATGTAGCTCGCCTCTCCACAGATCCAACCTGTGACTTGGCCTGGTAGCATCACCTGCATGTCTACACCTGGAAACAATTCAATTCCTTACAGTGGAATACTCCTGACAAAGCAATAACATCTCCATGGAGACAAGCAGGTGGCCACCTTCCTTCAGTAAAGTTACATAGTGCACCTTCAGTCACTTCAAATGATCATAATATCACCACAAATCCTTTCCTCGCTTATTTAAGAGCGTGTTTTCTTTTTCTTCCTGAGAGCTGATCGCTAATATCAGCTAATAATAGCTAATACTTTGTTAATTTGACTTTTTTTATATTTTTACTTTATCTAATTACCATGTTTTACCAAGCTAATGTGAAAAAGTTCTCAACCATTCTTCTCGTATTAATAGTCAATAGAATGATTTAAAATATTTGTGTGTGTGTGTGTGTGTGTGTGTGTGTGTGTGTGTGTGTGTGTGTGTGTGTGTGTGTGTGTGGGTGTGTTAAGATACAAAAATATATTTTTCAATCAAACAAACTTTATTGATAAGGAGCTTTTCATTTTATATGTTTTATATATTTTATATTATAGTACTTCACAGTGCATTGAAAACATTTCCACATCCCCCCCCACACACACACACACATCCACACACACACACACACACACACACACACACACACACACACACACACACACACACACACACACACACACACACACACACACACACACACACACACACACACACACACACACACACACACACACACACACACACACACACACACTCTCTCTCTATAATACATGAGGCTGAGGTACAGATAAACCAGCTGAGAAAGCACCATCAGAGGAGCTGCACTCCCGGACAAGGAAATACATGAAGAATGTAAAATAAAGAATTAAATAATAATTATCAAATCAAAAGCAAAGCTAAAAAGGTGGGTCTTGAGCCTGCTTATTTTCTGGGGCCCTGAGCTCCTCCAGAAGCTCAGAGGCACAATGTTTATTTGTCTTTTCTTGTCATTGCAAATGAAATTAACTGTTTTTGTAATAGAAGGCAAAAAGAGGCGGGATTATTTAAATTTAGTAGGATACAATTGAACAGATTTTCTTATAACACTTTGCTAACTTTGGTTTATAAGACATTTCATGCATTAGATTTTTGCACTACATTGTGCCTTGTATGTAAAAATGTCTGTCTTAAAGGACTACACACTCATATATGGTAACGGTGGGGAAGGTTTGAACAGGATACCCATTGGTTATTGACCCAATTCTCCACAACAAACAATAATAGGCAACATGTGATTGTTTCTGAGTATATGATTCGGTAGTCAGTAGAGTGATGAAAGTGTACTAAATTTATTCTCATAATTGTTAATTTCTTTAATAATCAAGATTTCAGGGAAAACCTTCAGACGAAAACTCTACAAATGAAATGGAATTCATGATGTTTGTGTTGTGTAACTTGATAAACGTCAGACAAACACTTACAATGGCTCCTAACTGCTGCTTTATCAGAACTCCAGTGGAGAGATGTCAAGGGGGGAGGGATTCTCAGATTGCTTTAATAAATTGACCTAGATTACTTTTTTTTTTTCCCAAGAATTGAGGAATAAAATAGTTGGATTTGTTTTGGGGACTTGAATAATGACCTTGACTGGATTTGGAAATTATCTTGGTGTTACATCTTGGAAAAAAACAGATTGAAGTTGCAAAGCCAAAAATGATACTTGGACTCAGCCGGGCTGACTGGAGCGTGGGACATCGGGGTGTAAAATGGTTTCATGGACATTGATCAAAAACAATAAGTTTCTTTTAGTTAATTATTAGAAAGCTGCTCCAAATTAGTATCAAGTGGTTTCATGGTCACTAATCACACACAAAAATCCTTGAAAAATCCTTAACTTTCTTTGAATGCTCGTAATTTGTGTCACATGGTTTGCGACTCATCCCGGCTCTTACAGCAGCACTAAGGGTTTGCTTTTTTACTAATGTACAATATCATGTCATCTGAGGTTTAAAGACACTGCATAGTGTGTGTTTTGTAGTGGTGGAAAGTAATGAAGTACTATAGTAAAAGTACTGTAACATTTTCAGGTATTTGTACTCAAGTTGTTTTTACAGTGGATACTTTTTACTTTTACCTCACTACATTTTAGACCAAGTATCTATACGTTTTACTCCACTACATTTTTTAAAAGTAAAAAGTAAAAGGTACTTCTCATTTTGTTTGAGGGTTATTCTGAGCGTGTTGGTGGTGACATTCTGCCTCAAGGTTTGGAGTTCAAGCTAAAAAACACACACAAATATACACACAAAATTCTCTACAAAATTAAGAAATTAATTAGCATTGACCGTTGCTGACCAAAATTAAACTAAATTATTTATCAAAATTATGGCGTTAAATACATAAAACTGGTCTCATAATCGGCATGAAAAACTTTTACTTTTTACATTTTTAAACAGATACTTCAGCACGTTTACGTAAGTAGATTTTTAATGTGATACTTTTACTTTTCATTGAGTCGTTTTTTGCACATGTATCTGTACTTTTACTACAGTAACACAATTGAGTACTTCTTCCACCATTGTGTCATGTACAGATGGTAAATAAAGCCCTTATGCATCATGCTGCCGTTTATTGTTTATTGTGTGTTTGTTGTGACCACAGCTGTATGTTGTGTCTGTTTACTGTCTATAAATGTAATTGTATATGTTATGTTTCAACGGTTTGTTAAGCGCTTTGAGCGCTCTATAAATAAAAATCATCATCATCATCATCATCATCATCATCATCATCATCATCGTGAAGTCACCAGAACCTCTCCCACTGCTTCATGTTTTTGAACACTGAGGATTTTATTATTTCTTTTCTTTTCTATTAGGATGACATATTGGTACATTTACTTTGCTGAGGAGCAGAACTTGTCACAGACATTCTATAAACTTTCAGACTGTAGACTCATGAAGTGCTGGAGAGCTTTTCCTCCGTCACTTCAGGATCCAATCAAACGACTCACTGACGTTTCAGTACTTTGTGCTTTATTTGTTCAATTTATTTATTTCTGACAAAAAATAAAATAAAGTAAAATACATAGCATTTCAATGACATCATATTCTGCCTGTGTCTTTGGAGCAGAGAGGGAAGAGATACAAAAACAAATTAAACTGTTTTAAATACATAGCATTTCAATGACATCATATTCTGCCTGTGTCTTTGGAGCAGAGAGGGAAGACATACAAAAACAAATTAAACTGTTTTAAATACATAGCATTACAGTTACATGATACTCTGCCTGTGTCTCTGGAGCAGAGAGAGCAGAGCTACTGTGCATAGAGCATTTTGCGCCTGGTGCTGTACATGGAGCTCAGGGAGAAGATGGCGTCGGTCAGGGCTGTGGGCAGGAGTGGGAGGAGCTTAAAGAAGGGCAGCTCTGCGGCGGGCACCAGCAGGTACCTGCGGCGAGGTCGTGCAGAGGTCACGGCGTGCACCATGGCTTGTATCACCGGCTCAGTGCTAACACTGCCCGAGCGGCACGAGGATGTGAAGTACTCGTTGGCCAGGTCGATATACTGTCGGTTGAAGGTGCGCCGGCGCTCTTCATCCAGACGCTCCCAGATGTCTGCACCCGTCTTCACCTTCACAATGTTCGTGGCCTTGCCAAAGTTCCCCGGCTGAATGATGCTCACCTGAGACACGGGAGAGCAGAAAGTAAGTTACTCAGTGATGGGCAAATATTCTATTCTATCAAACTTCAGGCAGTGTAAAGAAGAAAAGATGACTAAAGTACTGTGCATATGTTACCTTGACACCGAAACTGGCCATCTCCACTCGGAGGCAGTCTGCGAAGGCCTCCATGCCCCTCTTGGACACACTGTAGGCCCCCATGTTGAGACAAGTGAAGAAGGAGAAGATACTGGACACAAAGACCATACGCCCTGTAGGACAAACCGGGTCATCCTCAGATACTTCAGACACACAGGCTCCTACATACACTCTGTAAACCGTGTCACTGAAACACATTGTGGTGGGCTGACCTTTAGCTGCCCGCACCAGGGGCAGGAGGGCGATGGAGGTGCGGATGCAGCCCATCAGATTGACGTTGAGCATGTTCTGGAAGTCTTGAGAAGTGCTCCACTCGATCTCTGCCCAGTCTGAGATCCCAGCGTTGTTCACCACTGCCCACAGGCCTGAGCAGAGCTTTATTATTACAAACTCATTGTTCATTCCACTTATAAACTGTACATGATCATGTGAATATGTAAATAGACAAGGATAGTAGAGTTAAGCTTATTGTAAATTGTTCATATCGGGGGTTTAGTTGATTAATAAAGATACTTTATAAGTTAAGTTAAATGGGGTTGACCATTATAGATCTATTGTATTTTATTTTTATTTTATATATATCTTATTTTGTTTTTAATACTTTACTGTCTCTACTGGTCGGTTGCACATGTAACAATAAGAATTTCCCTTTGGGGAAAAATAAAAGTAATTCTGATTCAGATTCTGTTTAAGCAATAGAATTTGAGACTAAATATCAAAGTGGGTTCCAGTCAGAGGACAGTAGCAGTACCTTTCTCCGGCAGGTTGGCTTGCACCGTCTCCTTGACCTGCTGCACGTCCTGCTCTTGGGTCACGTCCAGCTTGAGGAGCCGGAGCTGAGAGGAGCAGAGGCGGGCCAGGCTCTTTGCACCCACGCCTTCAGGCTGCAGGCAGCCGGCGAACACCACAAAGCCTCTCCGGTCCAGGGCCCGGGCCAGGTGATGTCCGAAGCCGCTGTCACAGCCGGTGATGAGCACCGCGTAACCGTGACACTTCATCCCGGGGCCGCGGCGAGGAAACAGCCGGGACAGGAGGAAGAGCAGCAGGGCCGAGGTGGACACCACGCCGATGATCTGCCCGATGAAGAAGACGGTGTTCATGTCGCCTGTGAGCGCCTCTGCCCCACACTGCGCCTTTATATGCGCAAGTCTTCATGTGTTAGCGCGATTTCACGGCTCCTCGCAGCGCTTCATGTGACTCAAAGCACTCATTTAGAAACTTTAGGATGGAGATAACGGCTTTGAATTGGGTTATCACTACACCTCACTCTGCCATCTGCCTGGAGCTCATTTCAAATGCGATTATTGGAATAGTACTTTACGGATCATTTGGCTCGCCACAATTTTGCACAAATTTCCAAAAGAGTTACGTGGACGGTTTTCACAGAACCCCAAACCCTAGTTTGTGGAAAAGTGGGGAAAGTTACAGAAAAACACACATTTGAGCTCTTTCTTTCGGCCTTGATCATGGCTGTTATAAAACGGCCTATATTTGCAAAAGAAATGTGGCCGTAGTCAGGGGCCATGAGTGTTCACAGAGGTCAACAAGAGGCCAAAGCCTGTGAAATCAACTCCTAAAAAAGAAGCCCCAACAAAGCAACAAGTCAAAGTGCATATGACAGGTTAGACTACTGCCGACAGCTCACTAAAACGTTACTATATTGAAGATTTTAATAAATTATTATTATTAATTTCCCCATTTTGAACATAGTACTTGCTGGTTGGACATGAGATGTGACCTCACAACCAGATTGTAAACAAGAGCCAAAATCCACATAAATTACACAATAATTATAATTTGACAAATAATAATGCCTGATAACACCTTTCTTTTGATAAATGATCATTTAAAGTGTCAGAAATATGTGTCCGTTGCGTATAAATAGACCCTTTAAAATGTGATGTCATCAAAATGAGCTCACATTAGATCTAAATTATGCTGGTTTTAAGATGGATAAAATTCAATTTTCTAGCCTTGAAATTACATTTTAGCTTCAAAAGAATCTAATTTATATATGTCTCTAGATAAAATGAAATACTACTGTGGGCTCAACATTTCTGTGAGTATTTTTCCAGTAAAACCCATGAATCTGGAGTTTATCCTAATTTCCTACAACATAATGTAAAATACAATAATAAATGCATTTAAAGCACTCACTCATGTGTCTGAGTGGTGTTCATTTTCCAAAATCATCAAAACTTCTCTTATTTTGTGATATTCTGAGGTTAAATCCCAGTTTCTCCAGTGAAATCACATTATGTTGCACTTCACTTTTGCCTCCGAATTTAGAATGTTTTTCTTTACAAAGAGTCTATTGTCTTTATATTGTGGATGGAACATCGCTTGTTGATGACATCACTGAGGGATTACATTTTCCTGTAATTTTCAACCTTCAATTTAAATTTTTTCTAATTACAAACTGGCGCTTGTCTGGTGTAAAACAATGATCAATATTTATAACAGGTTCAATCCCACCAAACTAAGTCATAATTAGAAAAACATGAGAACCTGTCGCACGCATTTAAAGTCAACCAGGAAGTACAATTCTAAACTTAACAAAACTGTCAAACTGAGGACAAATGGGCAAAATGTTTAGTCAAATCTTAAATATCATCATGTTCCCTCCGTTTTAATGAAATGTGTCAACTAATCTGTCATATAGACTTTAAACAGCCTATTGCATAATTTAGATTACATAAGTAACAGCTTCAAAATATTAACAATGAAACAGAACTGAAAAGGAGTAAAAAAAATCACCACTTTTATCAAGTGAAAGTAGCTCTCAGGAGCAAATTAAAAAACTGCAATTAGTCACAACATTTGCAAGCAACAAATAGCCAATAGAAACCAAAGTCTTTAAAGGAGCATCTGTGGCAGCTCTGCAGGAGACACACAAAGTGTAGTGATCTACTTTACACCTCCACTTTCAGCCAAACAAAAGGCCTCTGGCTGGAGACGGCTGTGTCTGCTCCAGGGCTTTGTTCATGTTCATGTTAATGTATGGACTGGATCAGAAGTGCTCAAAGTACTGCATCTCATTAGGGAAAAGTAGAGGTTCAACTGGTCCAATATTACTGCATTACGTAAAGTAAAGCCAGTAAAAGTCAGTCATATTTCACTGTAGAATATTTTATTTTACTCAAATATAAACAATTTAAATACGTGTTTTGAACTTTGTGGCTTCAGTAAGAGTAAAACACAGGAGGATGTAAATTGTATTTTGGTCTCATCCTGTTCAGTTGACGATGTTTAATAAGTGTAAATGTTGCAAAAGATTGGATTAGAGAGAAAAGAATGAGTACTACAAACAAAAGTAAGTCAACTCAGTGCTTGTAAGAACTGCAAGTTTTGTTACCGACCCCCTAATAAATGAAAGACAAGTCACAACATCCAAACTAATCAGACATGGCACCCACAGCCCGTCCAGGGTGAGTCTGCTTTGTGTGAGTCTGTAACAGTATCTGAGAGCATCGTCTCTGAAATGTAATTACAAAGTATTATATGTATATTTCAACTGAACTGTACAGTATAAATGTACTTATTTATTGACCAACGCATTCACATTCATCTTTAAACAAAGACATGGAAAAGAAGAACTCAATTAGTCTATTCATAGGTCCATTTGACTGCAGTGCCAGGAGTGTGTGTGTGTGTGTGTGTGTGTGTGTGTGTGTGTGTGTGTGTGTGTGTGTTCCATGTTATTTAAAACTATCTAAAGTGATTAAACGTCTTTAAAAAAAAGCGTATAAACACGTGTTTAGGAATCTGGGCTGTGGTAGGCTACTTATAGTTTGCTTTATTTTATATGTCAGACCTTATTTGCAGGATTATTTACCTCTCTCTAAAATCCATACATAACTCAATTTACCACGTGCTCCTTTACATATTGCGCGTCTAAATTCATTTCCTGTTTCGGCTCGTTTCTCCGTCAATATCAAACTGATTTTAATCAAACACGCAGCGTTTTGTGTCTAACGCCTGATGCACACCGACTCCGGTCCGGCTCCGGTTCGGGACCCGCGCGGGTCCCGTGCGGGTCCCGTGCGGGTCCCGTGCGGGTCCCGCAAGACTTAGAAAGTGCTTAAAATCAATGCGCCCTGTCACACCGACCTCGGAGCTCTGCGGCCGCGGGTCCGGCAGCCGCGCGGGTCTCCGGAAAGAATCCGCAAGAAGTCTATTTTTGCCGGACGCCGCAGCGGTCTGGTGCGGCTTTCATGTCATTTGACGAGTGCTCTCGCGCGAAACCACGTGAATCTACGTGGCTTTCGTCAAAAACGGACCGCAGTTAACCGGAGCTGGTGTGACAGGCGTCTGCAAGAGACCCGCGCGGGTCCCGGACCGCGACCGGACTGGACTCAGTGTACACTAGGCGTTATTACACACAGAACGGGTCCGTGCTACGGTTCACTGTCCGTGATGAGCTCAGCGTGAGCTCAGACCTCTGTCTGCTTCACCCGGTCCTATGGGGGAGGCAGGGGAGAGAGAGGGAGAGAGAGGGACAGAGGGAGAAGGAGGGGGAGAGGGAGAGAGGGAGAGAGAGACAGGGAGAGGGAAGGAGAGAGAGGAAGAGGGAGGCAGGGGCGAGAGAGGGAGAGAGAGGGACAGAGAGGGAGAGGGAGAGAGGGGGGAGAGGGAGAGAGGGAGGGAGAGAGAGGGAGAGGGAAGGAGAGAGAGGAAGAGGGAGGCAGGGGCGAGAGAGGGAGAGAGAGAGAGAGAGGGAGGGAGAGAGAGGGAGGCAGGGGCGAGAAGGGAGAGAGAGAGAGAGAGGGAGAAAGAGAGAGGGAGGGAGAGAGAGAGGAGCGAAGGACAGACACTAACTCCTAGTTTATTTGATTTAGTCTTAGGTTGATTTACTCAGCAGAGAAGCATGAGAGGATAATAATGGATATAAAAAAAGTAGTTTCTTCTTGATAGCGATAATGAGTCTTGTTTTGACATCGACGATTAGCGCTGCATAATTTGCCTGAGATGGTGGGGCGCTGGGTCGGAATTAACTATAGAATATCACAAAACAAGAAAAATCTATTTTTTCTGTCAAATGATAATGACTTCGATACATGCAAGTGATAGCAGAGCCTAGTGTAAAGACATTTACAAGTATATTTGATTTATGTTATTTTTATTTACTTGGAGAGTATTACACTCACCTTCATTTTGATGAAGTATTAGTATTTTTGATCAGATGTCAGTTAATCATTGAAAATGTATTATGGCATTCCTTTTGCCTCCTGTTCTATTTTCGGGACATTCTGATGACACAGCTTTTTAAAGGTTCTATAGGCTATACGACCAAACTGAAAAAAATGATTACATTTCAGGCAAAGTGGACCCAGAATAATTAAAACAGATTCATTTCAAATGTTGGTCTCTCTTATCTTTTTTCCTCCTATTTTGTAAAAAAAAAAACAACAAAAAACATCCATGGCCTTACAGTTACAAGGTATAATACTGGATTACCTCTGGAGATCTGAGTCCAGTGAGAAGAGCTGGTGGAAATTTGATCTACGCCTCTAAAACTGGAGCACCTGACTTTTGTTGTTGTTGTAAATTTGTTTTTTTTGCTTGTTTTCCCTCAAAGAGTACAATGGAAAAGCAGCACTTGCAACAAAACTGCAATCCGGAAGAAGAGAGCTGAAAGCAGCGCTCTGATTGGCTGTGTTTGGGGCAGTAGCAAGAGTTTCATAAAACTGTTCAAAAGCTGAATCCGCACCTTAAAATGAATGCGTGTAGATATTTCCAGTGTGCCAAAGGGTTTGAGAGAGCAAGAAACTATTTAGACATTTAAATGCCTACTTTCGGGGTTACTGTGTAGAAAAAGTACCTCAGCTTTAAAGGATGCTTAACATTGTACAGTGTTCCAAGTTACAGTGATACCAACACATTCTGAAATATATTACAGTGTTTTAAGTTTAATTAAATCTAAGTTTACTTCCTGTATCCTGTTTACAATTTTCTTCACATTAAAATCACTTACAGCAGAAACGCAAAGTCTTTATTTTCCAAACATGAGCCATTGCTAGGTCCGTGTCAGGTCTTTTCTGAAAAGATCTGTTCAATGTTTATCACAAGACCTTTGATGAAAGAACATTTCCCTTTTATTTTTGTTCTTTGGTGTGTGGTTTAAGTCCAAGAGTGCAGTGGCTTGTGGCTCTACCTTCCACATATCTACAGTCAAATGATTCATGTTCCCGTCAGATATTGCTTCTGGACATTTGAGGTGAAATGTTTGGACCACTGTACAGCAAACTCACGACGGTTTCTCCTGCTCCGCTCAGGTCTCCGCTTTGCCGAAGGTGCCGCTGGGGGGGCGGTAATGTCTGGGGAAGGCCTTCAGCTGCAGAGAGTTAAAGGCGTACTTTCTGGAGCCGACGTTCTTCTGTGTGTTCTCCCGACGGCAGCCCTCACTGACGGACAGATAAACACAGCTTATTTCAATGTCACAGATAATCGTCCCCCCAACCCATACTGTGGTGGTGTAGTGCGTTTAGAGAATGTGGACTCATTTAATAAAACAGAACGTACATGTGGGTAGCATGTAGGAACATCTGTTTATAATGCTTATGACAGGTATTACTTGGTTTGGTGGAATAGTCCCTGTGGTAAATATTTATCATAGCTTTATGTTGCTTCAAGCTTCAAGTTGGAGTTTGTCAAGAAAAAAATAAAGGTTGAATATTGTTGGATGTTGAATCCCTCCGTCTATGTGATCGACAAGAGATGTTCCATCCTAAATGCAAATAATTCACATGCGACTGACAGTTTTTTTTTTTGAGAATTTAAACATCGTGTTATCAGGTCTTATTATTTGTCAAATTATCAACTATTGTGTAGTCTAACCCAATGTTTCCCAATTAGGGGTACAGGGACACCAAGGGGTACATGAGCAGTTAACAGGGGGTACTTGGAATGGTTTTAAAAGAAGATGAAATGTATGCATTTATCTGAATAAAAAGTGTTGTTAGTTGTAAATTTAGCACCTTTTTGGAGTATCTTGGCCTATAAATATAATTAAAACTGAAATATAATAGCCACAATTGACAATGTGACTTTAAAACCCATTTATTTGCCTGAAACTCAAGTTAAGGGGTACTAGAGGGTCAGACAAAGCTTAGGGGGTACTTGAGACAAAAAAGGGTTGGAAACCACTGTCATATGCACTCAAACTCTGAAGTGCTTCATACAAGTTTGGTTCTACTTATCTCACGTGAACATATTTAATCATAAGAACATTTACTTGAAGCATCTTTATTGGTTTTGTAAAATACACAACACAAGATGCTTATAAGTTTTTCTGGTGGCCACCTGCTCGTCTCCATGGAGCGGTTTGTTGCCTGGAATGTGCCACGCATAATATTGAACAGTCAAACACCAGCAATTGAATAGACCCTTTAAAACGCTGTGTCATCAGAATGTTCAAAATTCTGGAATGGAGGCAACGGGAGGCAAAGTGAAGTGGCTATAATATACTTTCAACGATTAACTGATATCAGATCTGAAATGTAATTATTTTAAGTTTTTGCGATAAAAAAATAAGCAACTATTTCCTATTTCCAGGCTAGAAATGTCAGTTAGTTTGCTTTTCTTTTACAAAGGATGGAGAATATACACTTTTCTAGCCTCAAAATTGTATTTGAGCTTCACAAAAAGTATAATCTGTGGTAAAGTCTATAATATATCTGCAGATAAAATGAATAACTTTTGTGGGCTCAACATTTCTGTGAGTATTTTCAGAATCAGGATTTTGTCTTAATTAAAAATGCTAAGAGTCTATTATAAGATCCTATTAAATAAACAAATGTCTTAAAATCTAATAATGTTTAAAGCAGGCTCTGATATCACTCAAAAGTGTCCGAGTGGTTTTCATTTGCAAAAACCACCTGGATTTGTCATATTTTGTGATTTTCTGAGGTTAATCTCATTTCTCCACAATGTTTCACTTCACTTTTGCCTCCATTCCAGATTTTAGAAAGTTTTTGTTTACAAACTTTTAAACGGTCTATAAAAGCAGGATTTAAAAGCCATATGGGGAAACTTTCCAGGTAGTGCATTACCGTCTCCATGAGGACAAGCGGGTGGCGGACCTCTCACCAAAAAAGTTACATTGTGCATCTTTAAACAAGCGGAAATGTAAGTACAAACGTCCAAGTTCTGTTCTAAGCTTGTTTCACAGAACACACTGTGGCATCGATAACTGTTCATGGGTTACAGCTTTCTTACGCAACAGTTTTCCCATTCAAAATATTTCGTTTTCGGTTCATCGCTATGGCAACAGTCTGACTCTCACACACCCGAGCACACTTAAATCATGATCAGTTTAATCTGAGTCAACTCCAGTGAAAGGGCAGACCCACTTTGCTACATAAGCGAAGGAAAGAAGATGGAGCAAAAAGATATTTTTAGTTTCTTGAACTTAATTGCTGCCACTTTGACCCTGAACCCAAGGTAGAAAGGACCACTTGAGTTGCTACATTCTCTACAGACAGTAAATTCTGATCATGGGACACACATTTACAGTTTCCGCTCCTGCCTGTGGTCATAATACCGCAGTGACTATAAACAAAACTCTCCACATCTTTTACATTCATTGAGTGGAGCAGAGAGAGTGAGAGAGATTGAGAGGGGGAGGGGGATTCGTACAAAAACGGCACTTCTTTGAGTAATTTACCACAAAAAACGTTTTACTTGTACTACTTTACTTCTTAAGTATCAACATCCTACTCAAATAAAGTCTCTGGCCTTGTTGCAACAAAATCTAATTGTGCACCGTTAGGAACCAGAAACTTCAAAACAATGTTACTTTTTTAAACATTAGTAATGCTACAGTTTCTTAATTACAAATGTTTCAGTTACTAAAACGGCTACAAAACAGGACCAAGAGGAAGAACAAAGCAAAGATTTATGCATGAAGAGATGATTAGTACATGTGAGAGAAAAAGATACACAGGAGCGGTTTAGGAAAAGCACCGAACAACCCAAGGGACTAATCAAAAATACTTGTAGTGTCTGAATATTTTAATGTTTTCTATGGTAGAGGGTCCAGCTGCTTGTGTCTATGGAGAGAAACAAGCTGTAGAACATTCTAGGGAAACTATTCTTTGACACTGTGGAAACGCTGGAATAGTTGTCTCCTGCGAGGTCAGAGGTCTCGTACAGATTTTTGTTTTTGTCTGGGTTGTCTGTCTTTTTATGAAGATATCTAACTAATATGTGCACAGTGTCAGCCATCTGTGGTAATCGTACAGTACAGTAACATAATGTCAATTATCTCTGGTGCAATTCATTCAAGTCACTTTACCTACTAGTTATTCTGTCCATATGTTGCACTGGACATAACTGTAGTCATAGCAATTTCTTGCACATAAGTGTGTTGTGCCCTTATATTTTTGCTCTACCTACACAGTATGTTATATATTTAAATAGCCATTTTTTGTTGTTTTCTGATTAAACCCATAATTGGAGTTGTATTTAGGTTCATTCATGCTTGTTTCAATGATCCTGTTTAGCAAGTCTTCTCCCAGTGAAGGCCAAAAACACACTCTGATTTTCCCCTGTGTGTGATGTCATCATCTACCTCTACCAACGTGGGACGGAGCCAGTTGCCATTTTTTGTTCTAAAGCATGAGATGTCAAAGTAAATGTATTCAAGAGCATGTTTAAAGAACGACACAAATAAGGATCTGATAAGAATCATATTTTTCTTCTAAGCCTAATTGCATTTTTATTACATGTTTCTATTCTCCTGCTGTTCTGGAGTTCAGTGTTTTGTCACTGGAATTTCCCCATTGTGAAACAAATAAAGGTTCTCTCATCTTATCTTAAATCTTCATGGAGACAAGCAGCTGGGGGACCCTCCATCAGAAAAGTTTCATAGTGCTAAGTTTATAATTATTCCTATGTTCAGAGTTGCAGGCAGAAGGTTGGCTTCCAGCTAATTCCGCATCACTTTTATTTGTGAAAATTCTGAGAAGAGAGGAACCAGGAAAGTGCGATCAGTCAGTGCCTTTTAGTCCTGGTCAAGTCTGATTTGAGTTTTGGCTTGGTCCACGTCTGGTCTGGTCTAGTCTTGAGTTTGGCCAGGATCTGCTCCTAGTCCTGGTCGCAGCTGCTCTCTGGAGTGTCTATGAGCAGCGCAGCCTGGCCAGGAGGTAGGTGAGACTGAGGCAGAGCCAGAGCAGCAGCAGGTGGGGACTGAGGGCCAGCAGGGGCAGAGAGTACAGGAGGCTGGGGTCCAATCGAACGTCCCGCACCGGCAGAAGTCCACTCAGGTTCTTCTGGACGACCCCTTCCCTCGTCCCCACGCTGTCCCACGACCAGAACACAGAGGGTGGACGGGGGGGGTGTGGAAAGTATGGACAAAGCAAAAGAAAAGCAGGTGGCAACATAAAGGACAAAAATGAACAGCAAAGGCAAGAAGGAAGATGTTAAAATATTAGGTGGAAAAATATAAAATGAGAAGAACCAAAATGTGGACAGCAGGAGAAAGAGAGAAGAAAATTGTTAAAGATGAAAGTAAGTAAGAAAAGCACATGCAATTGCCCCATAAACACGCTGTGTTTTAGTGTTATTAAGCTTCGAAGGAAATAAATGACAAGGATTGCTGCTATCTTTGCTGAACATTTTAAATACTAATAATACTATTCACTGCTGATTGTATTTGCACCATTTTATTATATGTTGAATATCAAATTAAAAACACTGTACAGCTTTTAGAACTATATTTAGTTCTATCCAGATTATTTTTGGGAAAGACAACACATATGACTGAGCTGAATTTATTACAAGTTACACTGATTTGAGATGAGGTTATAAATAGGACAACTGCAGATTTAAATAAAACATTGTTCACTCTTTAATAAGTGTTTTAGATTTTAAAATGTGACAATATGCTGTAGCAGACACAGTATATTACTAATAATGTAATTGTTCATGCATCATAATCAAAATTGTCAAAATGTCATGCTTTACAACTAAAGTAAAGAGGGAAGGGAAGGGGAGAAGATGAAGAGAGAGAAATCAACATGCAAAAATAGAAAGTGTGCTTCATATTGTTTATGAACTGAATCTCTGGCGCCCTCTTTTGGTAGGTTGATGGCACATTTATCAATTACATTTTGATAGAGCAGTGGTTCTCAACCGGGGGGTCGCGGAATGATTTCTGGGGGTCCCCTGATGATGTAGGGAAAAATCGAATCATCTTGACCCCCTTCAAATGCAGCGGTAAATATATATATATCCTAATGTTTGGCCTACAAAAGTCATTGTTCTTGGTCTAGATTCTCAAAATAAAACAAAACATTAAACATAAGTAGAAAGGGGTTCAGAGGTTGTCATCCGGACGCCGTTTAAAGATCGAGACGTTTCGACTTTTATCCAAAAGTCATTGTCAATCAGAGAGCTGGTATGGGAACCTGGGCCTTATATGCTACTCTAAGTAGTGGGGAGTCCAGCCCCAGGTGAGTCACTGCACTCCTGTCTTTGTTATAAGATTGTTTGTTTGTCACCTGGGATTTAATTAATTGGTCTATCTTGTTGATTAATGGTTGGCCTCACCTAGTTTCACCTGTGTCTAAAGGTCTATTGTTATCTTGATAGCTGGCTGTTGCTCCCTCCTCACTACTGATTGCCTCATTAGCATTTGACTGGTCTATTGATCTGGACCAAGGTGTTAAAATGCTGTCATAAATTTTGGCTAAATTAAATCTTAAGCCCCCATTCCTGTTCAGGGAAGGATTTTCTCTTTTTAAAAAAAAATTTATGACAGCATCCCAGGTGACAAACAAACAATCTTATAACAAAGACAGGAGTGCAGTGACTCCTCCCTGGGGGCTGGACTCCCACTACTTAGAGTAGCATATAAGGCCCAGGTTCCCATACCAGCTCTCTGATTGACAATGACTTTTGGATAAAAGTCGAAACGTCTCGATCTTTAAACGGCGTCCGGATGACAACCTCTGAACCCCTTTCTACGATGGACCACACCTGGACGAATGAGGGTTTACATTAAACATAAGGCCATTTTATCACTTTGCGGATCGACTACTTTTATGTTCAGGGGTCGTGAATGCAAACTGTTGTTATTTTGGGGGTCGCGACTGAAAAAGGTTGAGAACCACAGCGATAGATAATCTTTCCACTTGGAATTTAGTCTTTAACTTTTATTGAGGGATAGTTATATGTTGCACAGTTTATTTTCTCAATTTATCTGACTACTTGCTGCTCTGTACATTGTCCTTCTGTCAGCTTGTGAGTATGGGTGGGCGATATTGACAAAAATTAATTTCTCAATATTTTTTGGAAGAATCACGATAACAGCAGTCAGATCAGGTGATAGAGCGTCAATCCAATGGAGTAGTGTTAAAACAGGTCTTTGATTGAGGTTTAATCATCAGACAAACATGAAATGATTGTGAAAATTAATCGCAAAGTACAGAAATAATAATAACATAAATATCACCATCAGTTACTTTGAAAAAGTTTACTTTAAAAAAATGTAATTAGTTACATTACTTAGTTACTGCCTCAAGAAAGTAACTAAGTTAATTACTTTGGGTTTACTTTATTGTTATATAATATATTATATTATATTATATTATATAGTATAAATTAATCAAATATGTGGTTTTATATTTCATTAATGACAATTAAACAGAAACACAAACAAAAGACGTAACACAAACAGAAATGTATAACACGCTGCTCTGAGCTGCTGATCTCTGACTCTGGGGCATTTTTCTGACAGTAGAAGTCAGGCCCGTGGGTTTTTCACTCAACATGGTGTTTTTTGAAGCTCTTTCCAGCAGAAGAAGGTTGCTTTCTCCTCCTGTACATTGTTGGTGTTGACTAACTGTCTATTTTGTTAGTAACTGTAATTTAATTACAAGTATTTTCAAAGTAATGCGTTACACTACTAAAGTACTAAAATAGTAATTTAATTACAGTAACTAAGTAAAAGTAACTTAATTACACCCAACACTGATCACCATATGTACATAAGGTGATATTTACGTTGCAAAGTTTCAATCAGCTATTTTTGAAGCATTTTCCACAATACATGACATACTTGATATTCAAAATTTGTATCAAAATAACATTCACAATATCTAAATTTTGATATATTTCGCACCTCTATTACAGACCATAGATTGTTAGCATGTACTTTAAATTTTTGTAGCTGCAGCAATAACAAAAATAAGTCTGTATTTATTTGTATCCCATTAGAGGCATGTTTTATAGAATATGTGTGAGTGAATTGTACCTGCGCATACAGTCCAGGGCCTGGGTGAACACCTGCGGGGCCATACCGTGCTCCTGCTGCAGGATCAGACACTGCTCCAGAGTCACAGACATGGCTGTGCGGTCTTTGGCGCTTTTGCAGCTCGTGAAGCGCACCCCGTTGAGTCGGCGACAAATCTGAGCCAGCACAAACACACTTTTAATGTTGTTTTTAAGAATAAATCAATGCATTTTTAAGAAGACTTTTTTTTTTTTTTTACGGGTAATTCGAATTGAAGGATAACATAGGTATCATCATTTTAGATTGTTTATTGTAAACTGCAATACTGACATAAAACGGCTTAGTAATACAATCATGTCCATTGTGTTCAATACAGCAGAACTGAAAAGCCCCACTTCTTCATTTCACCGTAACAAGAAGCGTATTGTCATTAAAATGTTTTATTTTTGAAAAGTAGTAATGTAACATTTAAGAACCTAACGTGTATCGCTCAGAGTATTCCTTAAAAAAGTAAAATAAAATTGTAACCAACTACACAATGTGGGCGGGGATAAGGGGTAGGTGAAAACTGAAATCTCCTGAGTGCTCAGGTCTCAGCTGCAGGACAATAAAGTATTACTCAAACAAGCAGGAATCAACCAAAATACAATCCTGCGTACACTAATGATGAGGAACAAGGTTTGAAGTTGATTTAGTATAATATTGTAACGAGTAAATGTAAAACTGTTACCTCAGCAGCCTGCCACAAAATGTCCACGTTCTTATTCTTTCTGGCGTGAACGTTCTGGCCCAAGAAACGGAGGAGCTCTGGAAGACAGGTCTGAGAGTGGGAGCGTGGCAGGCCTGTGAGACAGGAGAGGACAGCAGTGAGGTGGGAGGACAGGAGCTAGGGACACAGGGGACAGGGCTGGCACTCACAGTCTTCAGGGAGGACTTCCTTGAACTGCTCGTAGTAGGAGTTGAGTCGGGCTAAACTCTCCACGTTAATGAGCTCCTGCAAAGAGGTGTCTCCAAACCTGGAACAGTTTTGTATTTTTTTTATTTCACATATCACATCAGACTTTACTTATAAAACGCTTTTCATACATAAAAATATAATACAAAGTGCTTTACAGTGCATTAAAAACATTGCCACATTCCACCAAAGCCCTCCCCTGACCACCGCCTGACCGCCACAACCAAACAACCCACCCACACAGTCACACACACAAACACAAGCGCATGCTCACACACACACGTACACGCAAGCTTACACACTCTAACATACCGGAGGTTGAGTACAGATAAGCCAGGTGAAGAAGCATATGCAACGTTCTAACATATTGAGGAAGTAAGTTTTAGCTGTAGAATCTGGCAACCCAAAGTGCCAGCTTTCTGATAGGATGATGGACAAAAAAGTGTAAAGACTATGAGTAAAATTATTTGATTGAACATGTATGTTTCATATCGAGGGACACAGAAAGGTCATGTTTATGAAATGTCATGTACAACTCAAACATATATTACCTTTAACCCACTGCCCTTCTGTTACCCCCACATCCAACATTACATTCTCATCCATCCTGTATATACTTTCCATAGTTAAAGTCGGTGGCACGACATAGTGGGGGGCGTGGTCTGGCGTGGGCGAAACATCTCTGTAGATACAGTAGGAAATGCAACTTTTTCTCTCTTTTTAGACATTTCCTAGCAAATTATGTGTAAACCAAGAATGTTAAATGGATCTTCAGAGGTTGTAATGTTCTGGCTGATTGTTCTCATTTTAAACCTAAATCCATCTCCTTTTTTTTTTTCTTCCGTCAAACTTTCACAAACCTTTTCTGTTCAAACTACTAATTCAAGCGGAGTCAAAACTGTCTTAATGGAGGTTGTTGACCTGGCATTACTCAAGAAAAAGGAAACAGATTGTTCTAAAGATATTAAATTAAAGCGGACGGCGCTAGCATTTATTTTTATACTTGTTTGGAACTTTGAACCACTTTATTCTCCACTGTGTCTTCATATCTGCATTTGTGCAATATAACCCCTACAATCTGCATTTGTTCTTGTACTTGAATAGTGGATGATAGTGCAGCTGTCCTACATTAAAATGAATGGATTCCTTCTCCCCCAATTGTTGCCATTGCCATGAGCTAGAAAATGTTGCTAGTCATCTTTGTGGATCTATTAGTACAAAGTGACAATGAGAACCATGTAGGTGTGTCCAGAACTCACTTCTCTGCCAGAGTCTGCTGTTCGTTGATGCCCACGTTGAAGTGCACGGGCTGGACTCGGAGCAGCATGCCGCTCTGAATCTCTCGGGGCATGGCATCGAACATGGCCCCGGGTAGAGGGATGCGAACGTTAAAGCCGTGTCTGTTTCCTGTGATGATGGGCAGCATGTCAGGGGCCGCGCTGCTGGGGGCCTGGGTCACCTGGAGGTAAACGGGCATGAGTGCATGTGTGGGCGTGACAGGGGCTCTTTATGGGTACCTTAAATGTGACGTTACGCAGGTCCATGACACCCACACTCATGTCCTCCAGCATGGCAAGTTCCTCTCCTGGTTTCCATTTTTTCAGCACAGAAAACAAACAAAAAAAATTTTGTACTATTGTGTAACTATTTTTTGGAAATACATTTTTAACCCACACACTGAACACGCCCTAGAGCATTTAAGATTGAAATATTGACTAAATTGATACAGTTTTAAAGTTTTAAACTACAAGATCAATGTTTTTATACAAAATACAACCTGATTTTAGCCATTGTAATTTTTGTGATCTTCAACTTTCTATTTTGATACATTTTGAGTCCTTTGTTCAAGGTAACTTCTAAACTAATTTGCAGGTCCAGCAAGAGACAAATAGTTCTCAATAATGCCAAGTAGGCCCAATTTGCAATGAGTCCAGAGAGTTTGCCTTGCGCCCCTTGTGAGTTGGGTGAGGGCATTACCGTAGGTGCTGAGCAGGGACTCGAAGTGAGCCAGCAGGCCGATGGTGTGGAGCTGTCGCAAGAAGCCATCGTCACGGAGACAGTTCCTCAATTTGATGATGAAGCCAGAGATGAGGGCTGTGAGCTAAAAACACAACAGCAGGAGGTTACATCAAATTTATTTGAAGTTCATTCTGTCTTCTTGTAATTATTAACTTCTGTCTTATAACTGTCTTATTAGACAGTTTGTAAATAGTTTGCTCATAGAAAGCTCATTTACCTTACATGTTTCTAAGGAAATAGGTCATATAAAAAGAATAGGTATTTGAATAATACAGTAAACTGACCGTCTGGCAGAAGACCACATCTCGGCGGTACAGCAGTGCTGTGTCGAGGGCGATGGTGGGGGCGCTGTCTTGCATGAGGAGGAACACCAAGGACTGCTTGGCTCTGTCACTCATCATGTCCACACAGTCGGTCAGTGTTGTCAGCAGAGGGTACAGAGCCTCACTCCATTCTCCTATTGAACAAAAAAAAAACACAACTTACAGCTGTCAGGAGCAAAAATTAAACAATCCATCATCTATAACACAAAAGCTATAAGATTTGGAGGCAAACTCCAAAAAAGTGCTTGAGAATCATATTAAAAATATGAATTTTAAATGAAGTGACACTGGGCAAGAGAAAGCGAGAGAGCAAGCTCTTACCTGTACTTGTCTCCTGTGTACTGGGATTCCCATCTGCAGCAGGGGAAAGGGACATGCATTACAAGCCACTATAAGCTACACAAGCAGAAAGACCACAGTCGCACCTGACTCCACTTTCACACTGCCCCCTACTGGACAACTTCAGCACTAGTGGTAAAGTTCACATGGTCATGTACCACAGTAAATATTAAATCTTCTCAGAACAGTGCATATGTAAAAAGCAAATTCAATTCTATTATTGTTATATATATATATATATATATATATATATATATATATATATATATATATATATATATATATATATATATATATATCTTTGCTTCCTCATGAGCTGATTCATGAAATAATACTTCATTTTTAATAGAATTTTGTAGATGTAGTTATAATGTTTTACTTTTTGTGCGTACCTGCCCAGGGACTAGTCTGTGAACATGTGATGGCTTAACTGTGGTCTTCAGAAACATACATAATAGTATTGCTCAAGTCAAGTGATTACTTGGAAGCACTGACCACACAACAGCAGCTTACAGAAGCCAGCCACAGCAGTGCTGTCATTCTAAACAGGTTAGAACATAGCCTGTGTGTTTGACAAAGGAAATGACTGAATAAAAAAGAATCTTATCTTATCTATCTTAATCTTGTACCATTTAAAGGTTTCAAAAAGTAGTTACTTTAAGTTGTCACACCTCAGTGACATTTATTATTATTCCAACAGCAAACCCATATGAAGACTATTAGATCATTATGCTGCTTATGATGGTAACTGCTCTTAGAGTTAATGCTTTGGTCTTGGTTTAAGGAGCTTGTAGTAAACATTCTTTGAACATTTCTGTTCAAAGAGGGTTTGGAATATTGAATATATTTGTTGTTAATTCAAATGCTATAATAAAAGCATGATTATTATTTGCCTGAAGGTTGAAACAATGTTAGGGTTGAGAAGAATGCACAGCAGAAATGAGCAGAGTAAATGAGTGGGACAACAGCACCTACTGGACACATGCTGGGGGCTGTTGGAGTGAGCTGTGGAGGTCTGAGGGTGAGGTGAGGAGGACCATGCAGATGAGTGGTCATGTGACGCGTTTCCGGGATTGATCCAAAATGCTCTTTTACCATTGCCTTTACACCGACATCAAAACAGTTCCAGTTCATTTTAACATTTGAGTCATTGTTTGTATTAGGTCCAAAGATTGAAAGGTGACATATTATGTTTTAAGCACATTATAAACTCGAGTCGTTTTTTTCATTCAGTCATATTCCATGCTGTTAGGCTGATAGATTTAGCTGTGACACTTTTTATTAAAGGAGAACTATTAAACGTCTTTGTCCATGTGATGGTTGCATATGTAATTTAGGAGCTGAGATGCTCATCGTCTCCTCCTGCTGACTCTAGGCAGAAAACCAGCCATGCAACATTTGTCGACATCGGCCCGATAACACTATCCTGTGAAATCGTGGTTCTTTCTTAAAATATCTTTTTATGTGATTGTAGTTCCTTGTTTCAATAAAAAGAAGAAAAAGAAGAAGAAGGGAAAAAAAGAACATTTTGCACCTTTTCACTTGCAGTGTATTTTTCAGAGGGGGCGCTCTGTCGCGTAAGTTATTTAGTTCTGCTTACAGAGGACATAAAATCAACTTTAATTATTAGTTTACTCAAAGCTGTATTTCGCTTAATTCATGCATGTTTCATTAATCCTCTTTTGTCCTAACCTGGCCCACGCCAGATGGATTTGCGCATCCCTTTGAACTAGGCTTGTAGTCGACTAAAGAAATTCTTGGTCGACTAAAGACCTGCCCTATCGTCTGATTAGTCGACTAAAAGGGGGGGTGGTAAAAACTATAAAGTATTTCCATTTATCTAAACCAAACTGCACTCAAAAGAACTGTAGAGGAATGCATGCAAAAACAACTATTTATAATACATAAAAGGCCAGGAGACAATGCATTTATATGTTAAGACACCAAAATCTTCAGCTTCTTCATATCTTCTCGCTTTTGTCGTATAAATCATTCTATAATAATTTTGTATAAATAAAATGACTAGACAGTTGGATTCTCAGGAGTTTGTGAACTCACAAAAATCACAAGAATTTATCTTGCTGGCAAGGTTACTATTGTCCTGTAACTCGAGTGCGAGAAAACTCCAGTTTCCTCCCACCCCCTGTCGCCCCCAGCATCGCAGTACTTAGTTGTGATTTATTTGCAAAATCTATTGGAAAGCTGTTTTTGATGAATATTGCAGTTTACAATGAACAAAATGTACAATAATGATCTACTTTAGAGTTCAATACAAAAAACCTGAAAAAACATTATATTGTATGTCTCCTTTACTTTTCCCTTAGTTCATTGCTACTATAGCCATGAGTGTTAAACATTTCAAAAAATATGATTTGAAACATCAAATCAACCACTTTTTGTTACATTTACAAACTATTTTGACCAATAAAATGTTAAATATCAATGCCTGGGTGTATGAATGTCAAAAAGTAGAATTAAACATAATATGTCTCCTTTAATCATCTTCGGCTCACATGTGCTTCTATTTATATGAACTCAAAAGCATTACCTCTCTTGGTTGTGGGGTGCGTCTCGCTCAGGCCACTGTCTGCACTGGTCTGGCTGTGTCTCCTGTCCTTCTGCAGCAGTTTATCCACTCGCTGGACAATGCACTCCAGGGACTTGTCCACATTGACCCATATGTTCCCCTGACCACAATAGACACATGTGGTTGAAATTTGTCTTTGTATAATGTATTATCTTGTGTCTGCTAAAATCGTGTTACAAAAGTCTACTTCAAAGCCTACTTTGTTCCACGATAAATCTTTGTTTTCAACTGGAATGTGAACACTTCTCATATTCTGTGCATTCAGTATTTTACTTGTACACAAATGTTACATGACCCGATGTTAGGTGAGACTTGATGTAAATTAGACATTAGATGGATTGTGACACAGATAGTATATAAGCTTTGTAAAACCACAACTCCGGGCTCAAAGCTAGGGAAGTGATAGTTTGACAAAGGCAGACTTCTTGTATGTTTTGGCATTATTTTGCAGATCAGATGCACGACTTTCATCCAAAATGATGCCAAAATTGGTGGTAGATGTATTGAAAGAGGTAGATGTATTGAAAAATGGATATTAACCATGGTTGTTTTGGAGTAATAAAAAATGTATAATGTATATAGACAATAAATACATTATTAATAAATAAAATAAAGTTATCGAAAATAAACATATTTCAAATAAAAGCATAAAGTTATATATCAGCAAATTTGTAGTTAATTTTATAGTTCATTCACTTTTGAACCTCAACCAAGAATTTATAGGCACATTTCTGATGAAGTGTTACTATATTGTCTATGTATCATCATCTTAATCATCAACACATTGGAATAATCTTTTTTGTCCACCCCTTTTGTCTGGCACAAATTTCATTATAGTTTGTGCTGACAGAGAAGACAAACTTTATGACAGATTGCAAAGTGATTCAATAAAATTATTAATATATAAAACATTTAACAACACAAAGTTCTACAATATATTATACATTGTTTTGACAAAATATAAACACAAATAACATACCCACTCCTGCTCGGGCCAGTCGGGCTGCAATGACCCTCCGCGGCTGTTGCGTCCGCTCCACTTTGCCAGCAGCGAGTCTTGGTCATTCCTCAGCACCACATGCTCCCGGTCAGCAGAGGGCGATGCGGCCGAGGCGATGTACTCCGGCCGAGCTGCGGTCAGAGCCTGGACTGCCGAAGCCAGCAACTTACAGTCACAAACTTTCACCAGCTGACGAGTCTGGACACACCGAAAAATATAAGAGTGGTACTTGGGCTACTTTTTAACTTGTGAATTTCTTCTAATAAGAAGACAGGCGTGGTCAGTTTGATAGGTCTGTCAAGCTGACCACACCTGGGAACAACATCTGATAAGAGACACGTCACATCCATCAAACGTCACCTCTGACAATGGCGGAAGTCCTAAAAGAAGACAGGATGAATATTACACTTTTGGTGGTGCAGTACGTGCAAGTACAAATCTGCACATCTAGTCTGTTTCATTTAGAAGCCATTATATATCATTCCAACTTTAGAATAAGAATCAGTTTCTTGCCATTGTCAATGATCATAATTCACAAACAAAGGAACTTGCTTCAGCGTCAGGTGAAACATAAAACAATGAATAAAATATAATAAAATATATAAAAGAGGCATGCATAAGATTAAGAATAAAATAAAATGGAATAGAATAAGCTAAGATAGACTAAGAAAATCCCCGGAAATGTACAGTTGGACAGACAGTAGTGCAAATTGGCAGTGCAAATAGATAGCTCTTTTATAATAATATTGTTAAAGTGGCAGGTGTCATAAAGTGTTCATGAGTCCAACAGCGGAGGGAAAGAAACTGTTCTTGTGGCGGGAGGTTCTGGTCCGGATGGACCATAGCCTCCTGCCCGAGGGGAGTGGCTCAAATAGTCCGTGTCCAGGGTGAGAAGGGTCAGCTGTGATCGACCTGCTCGTCCCAGAGTCCTGGAGACGTACAGGTCCTGGACAGATGGAAGGCTGCAGCCGATCACCTTCTCAGCAGAGCGCACAACGCGCTGTAGTCTCTGTTTGTCCCTGGCTGTGGCTCGGTGATGGAGGAGGTGAGGATGGACCACACGGTGATGGAGGAAGTGAGGATGGACCACATGGTGATGGAGGAGGTGAGGATGGACCACACAGTGATGGAGGAAGTGAGGATGGACCACACAGTGAGGAGGAGGTGAGGATGAACCACATGGTGATGGAGGAGGTGATGATGGACCACACAGTGAGGAGGAGGTGAGGATGGACCACACAGTGATGGAGGAGGTGGGGATGGACCACACAGTGATGGAGGAGGTGAGGATGGACCACATGGTGATGGAGAAGGTGAGGATGGACCAAACAGTGAGGAGGAGGTGAGGGTGGACCACACGGTGATGGAGGAGGTGAGGATGGACTCGATGATGGCTGTGTAGAACTGCACCATCATCTGCGCAGGCAGCTTGGCTCTCCTCAGCTGCTGCAGGAAGTACATCCTCTGCTGGGCCTGACTGATGATGGAGCTGATGGTCGGCTCCCACTTGAGGTCCTGAGTGATAGTGGTGCCGAGAAAGCGGAAAGAGTCTATGGTGGTGATGAGAGAGTCTGTCAGGGCGAGGGGGGGGCAGGGGGGCTGAGACTTTCCTGTAATCCACGATCAAAGCTTGGTATAGATCTTTTAAAATGCTATGTCATCACACTGCTCAAAATTCAAGAATGGAGGTGACTAGAAGTGAAGTCTTACATGTTCAATAAATAACTAACATCACTGATGACACATATGAACAACAATTTGGAATTTCTTGGATAGAAGTAAGTAGTCATTAACTTGTGAGATTCTTCTAATACGACAGTTTGTAAATAGCTATAAGCTAGTGGTCAGTTAGTTTGAACTCTAGTTCAAACTCTAGCTCAAACTAACGTTCATTTGTAAAAGAGTAAAATCTTTGCATAACATACTGTAGTAGATGTGGTAAATTATGTAATGCATTTGTGATGAATTGAAAAATTATAGTGAGGTGACTGAGTCATCATTTGTAAGTATTTCACTGGTAAATTTATAACCCCATGTGTACACTGACTCCAGTCTGGATCCGGTTCGGGACCTGCAAGACTTACAGTAGAAAGTGCACCTTGTTACATGGACCTCGGAGTACTAAGGCCGCGGGTCCGGGAACTGTGCCAGTCTGCGGAAAGAATCCGCAAGAAGTCTATTTTTGTTGTACGCTCGGTCATTAGACAAGTGTTGCATGACACCACGTGAATCTGGTTGGCCTTCCTCAAATACGAACCACAGTCAACTGGAATTGGTGTAGCCTGCAATTTGCAAGTGACCCGCGCAGGTTCTGAACCACAGCTGAGTCAGTGTACAGAAGGCGTTAGTGTGCACACTCACACAAACCACTTATTATAAAGACACAACGTAAATTACATTTGTAAATGTTTTAACCAGGATCTGATATTTGTCAAAAAATATGATTTTTCATATTTTCAGATATTGCAAGGCTAATCCAAGTTTCTCTATTGTAAATGTTTCAATTCACTCTTTGCCTTTTGCCTGAATTTAGAATGTTTATGTTGACAAACTTTTAAAGGGTCTATGGCAGGGGTGTCAATGATATGGCCCCACAGGTTTTAATCCGGCACACAAGGCATTTCTTTTTTATATTTATTTATTTCCGATCGCTATATATTGTTATTATCGCTTGAACTATGAGTCCCGTGAGCCTGTGAAATTGCCGCGGTAGTTCAGACCCCGGAAGTGACGAATACGCCATATGTGACGTCACATTTAATAATCCCATAGCAATCTTAAATATATAGTTCCACCCTACAGTTAAAGACCTTGACTTTGAGGTATGTAAAAACCTGGAAATATTTTATACTGCCAGGCTATGTTATATGGGACATCTCAACATACAGAATACGGAAGTTTGTATATGTGATACAACTCTACCACAGAACTCGACCTGCAGAGCATTCAGCTGAAAACGATGAATTAAGTTTTGTCCCCGACATCATTTAGAAAGTCTATTTCTGTAATTTATCATATGCTGTCCATTATTCTCCAGCACTGTCTGATTATATATCATGTTTCCTCAGTACCTTCAAACTTAAAAATGTAAATACATTAGGCCTATTGTAATTGGACCCCATACGTACCTTGTCCGTGAGGGGGGGTAGCGTCCTCTCGAGTCCACTGGCAGAGTGCTCCTTGGCAGCCCGGGACACTCGCTCGGCGTAGTAGCTCACCTGAGTCCTCAGAGTGGTGATCTGACCTATCAGCTCTTTGGCCCGGACCATCTCCTGTGGACTGTGGACCAGGGACTGACATGTGGAAGCATCCCTGCAAAACAGAGCAGAGGGTGTTACCAGTATATGGTTTATTATAAATTCTATTCTTAAATCAAAACTAAATAATAACAGAAAGTGTGTTTCCTCACTGTTTCTTAGCTTCTTCAGACTTATGCAACAGTTTGCGCAGACCACTGCTCTTGAAGCCCTGGCAGTGAGCTGCTGGAGCACCCACAGTGACCACGTCGTATGTGCTCTCTGGAGGAACAGAACAGAGAGAGAACGTTTGTAAGTTTGTAAACAAACATATTCTAAATTACGGAATGGAGGCAAAAGAGAAGTGGAATATTATCTTATTTCAATGGAAGAACTGGGATTAATTCAGAATGTCACAAAATTGGAAAAATCAAGCTAGTTTTGGCAAATGAAAACCACTCAGATACATGTGAGTGATCGAGACATTTAGCATTGTATTTTATATTATTTAAAAGGTGTTTATTATTGACAATTAGCATTTTTGATGAAGGGAAAATCCAGATCTTTAGGCTTTACTAGACAAATACTGGCAGAAATGTTAACCACACATAAGTTTTATTTCATCTACAGATATATAACATACTTAGCCACAAATTATACTTTTTGCGAAGCTCAAATACAACTTTGTATTGTATTGTATTTTTTCCATGCTTTGTAACAAAAACAAATGAACAGACATTTCTACCATAGCTCACTTTTTGCTATAAAGAAACATTCCGATAGCATTTTAAGGGTTTTATAAAAGATTAAGAATTCACAATCAACTTTTACTCCATAGTTCTAGCTTACCCAGACCCAGCTCGTCCCGTACTCTCATCCGCTGAATATGAAGGTTGGTAGGCATGAACTCTAGCTTCCTTTCTGCCTTCAGGTTACTTGCTTTGAATAATGGACCTGTGGTGAGGAAACAAAGACAGGTTTTAACATTACAAATAGTATCACGGTTTGTAACATTAGTAAATGAACAGCTATTTGGACTAAACTCCTCGCTCCTCCTCACCCCTGTATGAGTTGAGGTGGCTCTGGGCCTCCTGGTAGGACAGGATGTTGCTGTGATAATGGGACACGATCTGTCTCCGCAAGGTCTCCCAACACGGCGACAACTCCCCCAGCTGGTCCAGCTCACTCACCCTAAGCATAACAAGAAGAATAACAACGGTCAACCATCATCAAATCATCCAACACACTCACTCAGGAATTATAAAGAACACAGCAACAATATAAGTATCAGCAAAATATTTACAACACTTACTTGCCACAATGAAACATTCTAAGCAAGGCAATAGCATTTCCATGGAGACAAACGGGTGGTGGATCTTTCACCAGAACAGTTACATAATGATCCTTTAAATAATTGTATATATATTGGTCATAACACACAGTTCCTACCTGGCGGCGTCTTCCTCCAACAGGAGTTTGATGAGCTGCCGGGGCACATTCAGGGACAGAGTGCTCTCGGCCATCTGCTCCAGGACACGCAGGTGTGAGCCGTCTGTGCGGGGAAGCCGATACATTCGCGACATGGTGCCTCCGAACACTGCAGAGGCATATGCACTAAATCAGGAAACTTCACCCTTTAACATTTAATCAGATAAAAGAACTGTCTATAGACCTCATGTCTGGTTGTGTGATGTTTGTTCGGAATTACCTGAACGCAGCAGGCAGTCATGGCTCAGTGAGGCGTACTTGATGTGAGATCCCATGGACTCGGTGAGACTCTGGTCCACAGGCAGCACAGTCTGAGGGACACAAACAGCTCAGCATCACTCAAGCACACACGCCTTGTTATGATGCATTCAAGTGCTCCAAAGCTACAATGACACTGGATATTTCATTTATTTATTTTATTATTAGGCCTGGAGTTGAGAAAGGGCTAACTACTGCGCCACTGTTCCACACAATTTACATGGCCAGAATAATCAGAACCAAATCATTATATCTGATTTTAGGTGTGTTTACATACACAAAAAATGTGATATTAAAAATACCTGGATTTTTATAGTAACTGTTTCTTCAACAAGTTCACTTTCATTTTTGTATTTGTTACATTAGTTTGCCCTTTATGCATACTTGACCTTGACAATTGTAAACCATGAGTAATCATTATATTATATTAAGTATTTCATTAAGTATTTTCACTGAAATACTTTTATCTTCACCTTTCTACTTTCACAATTATTTTGATGTTACTATTTTGTACTTGAGTAATGTTATTCTGAGCTAAAATTATTCTAAATTAGTACGTGGTTACTCAACCAACTGTCACTGGCTTCTCAAACAAACTATTGTACTATTTGTAGGTCCCCCAAGAATGAAAACAACCAAAACGTACAGAACAGATACTGTAAACATTGGGAATTCTGTGTCCCTGTATTGTTGTGAACAGTGACAAACCCGTGTGCTATCCCTGAAGTGTCCCGCTGACAGCCTCCAATCTGCTCGCTCCTCCCTGCCCCACGGACGCAACAAGACCATGCCCACACGCTGGTTTTCTGCTGACCTGCCCATTCACAAACATATAGAAAAGACTCTTTAGTACTTTGGTGTCTATGGCATTTTAGAATTTGAAATAATGCAATACTTCAAATACCTGAGCTCCAGTTGCAGTTGGCCTGTCCGATCCTGTAACAGCTCTTTGAGAGGGAACAGCGCTGATCCCAACATGTACATCTGCAGAAAGCGACAGTCAGTAGTCTGAATACCTTGTGTACACGTAATAGCAGAACGCACCCAGTTCTATGAGGAATAAATGTATAAAATGTTAAACAGTAGACTGACCGTCCCCTGGGAGCGCTCTTTGACGTCGTAAACGGCCAGTTTGATCTGTGTGTGCTGACTGATGCTGGAGTCCTGGAAGAAGGCCACGCTGCTTAGGAAGCTTGGGTTATTAGTGCCCTGGACAGAACAGATAGAATTGTAAATTTAAAAGAAAAAATACATTAATATCCTTCCCGAGCAGCCCCCACTGTGCAGACTTTAGTTTGCATAAAGGAGGAGGGTCTGACCTCTATGACTTCTGTCTGGATGTGCTTGGTCCAGAAGGCCTGGGGAGGAGTGGTGCAGCTCACGGCAATGAAGCTGTTGGGTTTTCGGTCCATGGCGGGGGTCACCAGGTCTGAACAGGCTACACGAAAATACACATTAATGGATATTCTAAATATGAATGAGAACCCATGATGTTTCAAAAATGTCAGGAATTGTGCCTTAGATTTACATACCCAAGCTAAATTCCAGCACCGGCTCATCTGGGTCCTGACTGTTCCCTAAACACGCACACACACAGAAATGTTGGGTTTCCATGGTTTTCTTTAGACATTGCATTGACTAATATTAATTTCCTGGAGATCAACCTTAACCTTAACCAGTTACTACTTAACTAACATTAACCTAAACTCTAATCAAACCTATTGTTCATATCGGGGGTTTAGTTGATTAATAAAGATACTTTATAAGTTAAGTTAAATGGGGTTGACCATTATAGATCTATTGTATTTTATTTTTATTTTATATATATCTTATTTTGTTTATAATAGTTTATAGTCTCTACTGTAACTCTACTGTTGCACATGTAACAAAAAGAATTTCCCCTGGGGATAAATAAAAGTAATTCTGATTCTGATTAACCCATATCTTAAAATGTGGCTGATTTGCTAGTTAAGAATTAACATTATGAGGACATAATGTTTGTACCCATAAGGGGGGCAGGTCTGCAATAAAGTGAGCAATTTCAGTCTCATCAGCTCTAACAAAATGATGGCAATCAACAAAACCATACATTATGTAAAACATTACAAGGGGAAGCATTGTATTGACAATGTTAATAAAAACATAAAGCAATATGTTTTATGTTTATGTTTATATATATTTGTTTTATGACTTACTTAATTGTTTGTGCATTTTGTCTTTTCATCAAAGTGGATTTGGCATCGCTGGATTGCAGATGACTTCACAATACCAGTGGTTGCGATGTTTAATTAAGTTAGGACAGACAAAATGTTAATACTGTATTTTTGAGGTGTGGTTGTATACATAGCAATAATTATGTTTAATTTGTAAGTGACCATTCAGTAATAAGTATATCAATCAGTGCTGTCAAACGATTAAAAAAATAATCTGATTAATCACGATTAATCACATCACGCACTTTTTCAAGTGTCATAGTTTACATGTCTGTCTAGACTTAATTAAAGTCGAGACATTTCATGTTGAATCATGTGGCCGTTCATACACTCATAGAACTATAGTTACACAGGTAACTGACATTCATGGAGACAGATGCTGGTGGTCTGGAGTGTACACATGCTCTGTAACAGTTTGGTAACAAGCGCTTCCCCTGTACCTTCCTCCTTCGCTCAGGTAAAGCCTCCTGCATTGATCTGTAGCCTATTAGCTTAATGTTTTTTCCATTACAGTGTCGTATCTAATAATATCTTCCTTTACACTAAATACTTTCGGTCAGGTTTTTCAGACAGATGCCTTACCTGCCAGGGTTAGCCCTAGCATCTCGTTGGACAGCTCCAAAGTACTGGCTCTGTACACGGACCATGGCCTCTGGAGTCGGGAGCTGCGCTCTCTGGCCCCCGCCATGATGCCCGCGTGCCAGCAGAGGGCGCAGGAATTCTCCCATGTGAGGCAATCCTGCCAGCCCCAGCCCGCTCCACACACCAGCTAACAGCAAAGTAACATAAACAGCAAAGTTTTTACAGTGATTATCACCCATTCAAATTCAGTTGGAGCCAAGACAGGTGTGGTGTCTTGCCCAAAGACACCATTGTAATATGCAGATCTGACTGCAGCAAGCCTGTCAGTAAACAGAACACAAAAAAACATACTTCGAAATATCCATACTTAAAAAAATCTTTGTTATTAACTAACAATTTGAATCCCCACTGTCAAGGAAGTAGTTCAAATCCAGTTGATTCTCATTTAGGTTTAAAATTAAGATTGGTTCAGAAAGGCTAAACACATTGGTACAATCAGTTAGATTGTCAGTCTGATTTTGCACAGACTTCAGAAGCCACCAGAAATGGGTTAATAGTGGGTGTCCTCCTTGTGGTATACTCTGGCCCATATACACATGTCCTACTTTGGTCTTCTCTACAGATGGAGTGACAGAGGAACAGGACACTCCTTCATGTGTTCAAGTTCAACTGCTCAACCAGATTAAACTACATTTTGTAACGGGATGCAATGTTAAATGTTATAAATATTAATAATAATTTTATTTAATTGTGTGATCATTGTGTTCTAATCTGAGCAAGAGCTTAAAAGGGGACATATATAAAATCAACCTTAATGAGCTTTGATCTAATTGCAACAGTCTTTTAAATAATGAGGATTTATTGTTTACTCAAATTTGTGCGGCCATACTTGCAAGTGCCCGATCCTGTCAGATCTCGGAAGCTAAGCAGGTCGGGGCTTGGATGGGAGACCATTGGAGCACCAGGAGCCAGTGAGGAACCGTTGTTGCGTCCTTAGGTGAATGATTGGTGGTGCTCAGACAGGCTGATGGGGCAGATTGACAGCCTCACTTCCGTCAGTTACCCCAGGGTAACTGTGGCTACAATAGTAGCTTACCACCATTGGAGTGAATCATTGATGCAATGTCAAGAAGGAGCTACTATAAGTATGAGACATTATTATTATTTTATAGGATTCATGCCAGTTTGAGTAATTCTGTGTTTTCACCTACCCCCTTTCACCACCCACATCCCTGTACTTACTTAAAGACTCAAGTGTGGTATGTAAATGTAGGTACATGTAGCGTTGTAAAATGTCACATAGCAACTTTTCAAAAATAAAAACATGTAAATGACAATCTGCTGCTTGGTACAGTAAATTTAAGAGGGGAGCTTCTGAGTTTTGCAGTTTTGAAAAGGAAACCAAATGTCCCATTCATAATATTAAGCCATTTTATATCACCATTGCAGTTTAAAATGAACAAAATGTTGATGATAGTAATGGTCTACTTAAGTTATAGTTGCATAACTTAAGTTGGTACCTGAAAAGGTAAGTACCTAAAAAAAAAACATCTGAGTCATTACAAAATGACAGTTGATGTTGCAGCAAATAAAAGCCCAAGTATCTAAGTATCCCAACACCCAAGGATCTTCTTTGAATGATTTTACCAATGGGATAAAGTGATACTAAACAATTCACAGTCAAAGAGCCGCCAGCTGTGGGAAGGGGCAGATATGGAAGCAGAAGTCATGTTAGTTTCTTTCTGTCTTTGAGCTAAATGTGCAGGAATCACTTCCCACCGTGGTCAAAGTGAGCCACACGCTCCCTTAAAAGTCACACATTACTATGAACACCAACAATGAGTTATTGTTTTTGAGAGTATTACATCAAAGTAGAGGTTCAGAATCAGATCCTAGCTCCCTCAGATACTTCTTGTTTTAACATCATCCCTCCTAAACCCATGCATCTTCAGATATTGATAGATGATGTCTTAGTTGATAAAGTATTAGTTGACTAATACTTTTATTCCTTTTGTATGGATTTTTATGGACCACTGCAGAATGGAGATGGCATGGAGTGAGCTGGCTGGAATTAGCTTATTCTGCCTTTTTAGAAATAATTGTGCTGTTTATAATTACTTTTCTTTCATTAATTCACTTAAGCTTGTTGATGCTTTATAGTTTTGTAAGAGTTTTTGCCCGTGCCAGTGCTGCACCTACTTGCACAGAGCATGTCTTTAGTCCACCAAGTATTTCTTTAGTTGACACCCCAATAATGCAGAAGCAGATGTAAACATTCACATCTTATGCAATTATATATCTCAACCAAGAGATTTACAGCCACATTTTAGTATTCTATTTATGAATTTTAAATTATTGTCTAAATATAAAAAAAGAAAGAAAGAAGAATCATTTTTGGTCAACATAGTGAAGCAACTGTGTGTTATCGTCTACTACTACTACTACTACTGAGTTCTTTCTAAATGTGGTTAACTGCTGTTATTGACAAATGGAACGACTATGCCTAGATTCTGGACATGCTGGCATGGTATTCATTGAAACTATGTAATCTGGGGAAGTAATTTTAGCATACTTGACACAGTCCGCAAGCTAAATATAGTTTTTGTCAAGTTCTTCTTTCTGACAGCATAAATAAGTAAATAAAACAGACTGAATACAATTTTGTAAGAGCTTCGTTTTAACCATGTTATAATGCCATTGTATTATCCATATCTCTAAATTATTTCCATGCATTTGTAAATAGATTCATCAGCACTATTTACCAAAGGCTTTAAGATGCATAACATTACACACTACAACATCAGGACCAAAACTGTTGCTTTGTTTTATATTGTGTTCTAATTGTCAAATGTCTTTTCACTGACAAGGCACTGAATACTTCCAGAACCTGCTGGACTCGTACTTCAGCTCATCATTCTGACCTTGACTGAGCAGGAGCCAAAGCTGCAGTGGACCGAGCCGAGGGACAGGCCCCGGTGCTGCTGGCTCACTCTCCTCTTCCGAATCAGATCACAACACCAAAGGCCTGCCCACAAAACTCAAGTCTTTCGTTTCAAAGTGGTGGAAGGCTGAGAATACCGTTATGAAGTAAGCCAAAGATGGAGACATTAACAACTTGTGCAAGATAAGAAGCAACTGTGCAATGCTGCCCCTGAACGCCTCAGCACTCACTCACTCACTGCGGTGTAGTTCAGATCAATCAGAATAATTATGGCGTCTGTGCCAATAGTTCAACCATGAAGTTGTTATATCAAAACTGTATAAACTGTATCTCCTCTTAATGCTTAAACCATCCAAGTTGTCATCGCACTGTAAACTTAAAAGCCGCAGTCGTCAACTCCTTTGGCGCAATAACAAGACGCGACACAGCACGCACTCTTTCCACATCACATGACGCACAGCTGCAGTTACTTACCCGCTATTACTTTGAACTGCGGTAATGTAAAAGTCGCCGTTATTTCCAGGACTTCGGCGAATACAGCTTTCAAAATACCTCAACAGCAGCAGCAGCAGCAGTGAGAGGACTCACTAACCCCACCTCCAGCACATACGCAAGGACCACAACGTCATTACGCACGGGCCGATCTGCTCCTTGGAGCTTTAACGCCATCTGGCTGCAGGTGGTGCCTCCCTACCGGTGCAAAGGAGCCCCCGTGTTCCTTTCTGGTTCGTTGTTTTTGTTGTTGTTGTTGTTGTTGTTTTTTTTTTTGTTTTTTTTAAAGTTCATTCAACTTAAAACTTGTGGCAAAAGCTATTAAAACAGTCATATTATGTGTTTTCAGTTACTTTGCATAATTGCAAAAGTATTTCATAATTCTACATTTTGTTCACTGTAAATAAAAAAGGTAAATATTGATATAATAATATAATAATAATAATTGATACGGCTTAATAATAGAAACAGGTCCACTGACTTTATTTCACCGTAGCAAGCAGCAGATCATTTAGGCCTATGTTGATATTTTTGAAGTCGCTATGTGACATTTTAGAACCCGATGTAAGGCTATAACTCAAGAGTATTAATGATTTTTTCCCCAAAAAGATTTTTCTGTCCCGAAGGCTTTATTATAAAGGGCAGTTGAAGTTTGAAATGGGGAAAAAGAGAGTATAAACATTCAGCAAATAGTCGAGGTTGGGAATCAAACTCACAACACCACAGTGGGAACAATCAGACATGTGCAAGCCTCTGGATCACTATCCTAGCACAGGAATCTTAACTTTTCGAATATTCCCAACTAAGTACAGGGATGAGCGATGGCTGAGAACAGGAACTTTCGGAGTCCTCGAGCCTCAGTTGCAGGACAACACAGGATTACTCAAACATGCACGAATCAACCAAAATACAAGTTTGAGTAAACTAATGATAAGGAAACACAGTTGTAACTGTTAAGGTTAAAAGCGCATTAAAGTCCCCTTTAAGCTCATATGTTCCACATTGAATCTCAATGTTCCACTTTCTCATCAATTCACTGCTAACTGAAATACATTTGCCAGGAGTGAATACATTAGTATTTTTAACCATTCTTCATTCTGGAGACAAGCCGCCAGAAAGGTTACATAGTGCACCTTTAAAACATAATGATGGCTTAAAGAGGAAGCTGCATCAGCCATGGACTCAAGGCTCCTAGTAGCAGTGTATAGGCTACATTATGAACAGAGAAAACATGTCATCTTTGGGCAGTTGTTTTGAGGTGGCTGTGTGTCACTTGTGACATGTGCTGCATACCTCAACCCTAGGCTTGACACAAGCAGGTTCTGCAACAATCCTGAGAACCTGTTCCACAGTCTCCTCAGCCACCACCATACGGAGACATGTCCTGAGACCAGTGTGCTCCTTTTGGACACTTCTGGACTATCTCCAGCTGGCCAGTGGACAATCTGTACGTCCTGACCAATGGAAAAGCCCAGTATTTTGATTTTGAGGGGGAGGGCAACCTGGTGTGCTCTGCTCCTGCTCCTCTGCTGCTCTGGAGGGGATTGTGAGGCTGAAACTTCACAAGCTACTGGACCCACAAACTTCCAGGGGGACAAAACCTTCCACAATGAGCAGCCTCAAGCCTTCCCAGACCAGGAGAAGGCCAACTTGCCAGTCTTCACCATGGACTATCAGCGCATTCAGGTGCCTTTTGAGTTCACACTGTGGGTGCTGCTTGCATCCTTCGCCAAAATAGGTATGTGCGCTGCCCCATCCAACAGGAACAGTGGAGGACTATACCAGCACTAACCAGAGTTGTAGTTTGTTTTGGTATTATATTATTGCTGTATGTTGTGTTCTTTTAGGGCAAGCGTTGGCAGTTCAAATCCTGCTTTAGCTTGTTAAATTAATATATTTCATTGTGTCCTTGGGCAAGGCATGATTATGACTGAGCAGTGTATGAATAATGCACCAAATGATATCTTAACTAATCTAAAATCACATGTGACCTACTTTGCCCATCCTTGTATCTGGCAGGCTTCCACATTTATCATAAGATCACTGTCTGGATCCCTGAGTCCTGCCTGCTCATCTGCATCGGGCTGATTGTGGGAGGCATCATGCACTCAGTGAAGGAGAAGCCCCCGGCCGTCCTGAGCTCAGACGTCTTCTTCCTCTACATGCTGCCCCCCATCGTCCTGGACAGCGGCTACTTCATGCCCACCAGGCCCTTCTTTGAGAATGTGGGCACGGTGCTCTGGTACGCCGTGGTGGGCACCCTCTGGAACTCTGTGGGCATCGGGCTGTCCCTGTTCGCCATCTGCCAAATTGATGTGTTCGGGCTGCAAGATATTAACCTGCAGGTGGACAAAGGCAAAAGAAAGCAAAGTTTGAGATACAGTGTGAGGTAATTGTTGTTATCGCGTCGGCTAATTTGTGTTGCAGGAGAACTTGCTGTTTGCTTCCATAATCTCAGCTGTGGACCCTGTGGCTGCCTTGAGTGTGTTTGAGGACATCAGGGTGAATGAGCAAATCTACATTGTCATATTTGGAGAGGGGCTGTTCAGCGATGCTGTCACTGTGGTAAGTGCAGAAGCTAACATCACTCATGTGAAATGTTGTCTGGTGGTTTACCTTTTACTTACAGTGTATGTATGTAAGTATGTATGTATAGGCATATGTACATATTTGTTCTATTTTTTGCAGCACTAAAGAGTGAGCTATGTTGTGGACCAAAAAGCAACACAGTGACTAGTAGCAGCATGGCGATAACAAATAGTTTCAAAGTGAATGTATTAATTGGGCTAAGATAATCAAAACAAGTCAGAGGCCTTTAGAATCACAATTCCTCAATCCAACTGCTCACAAAGAGAGTTCAAGCCAAGCATTTTTGTCTAATCAAAGAAAAAATGCAAAATAGTTAAATGTGTGAAAAGAAACACTTTCCATAATATGTAACTTCCTATCAGTTAAAGCAGTGTTTCTCAACCAGGGGTACGGGGACCCCAAGGGGTACATGCGCAATTATCAGGGGACACTTGAAATGGTTTAAGGTTTTAAAAGAAGATGAAATGTACTTTTATCTGATTAAAAAGTGTTATTAGTTGTAAATGTAGCATCTTTTTGGAGTATTTTGGATCATAAATATAATTAAACCAAAAAATATAAGTAATAATTGACAAGATGTGACTTTTAAACCCATTTATTTGGCTCAAACTCAAGTTAAGGGGTACTGCGAGTGTGAGACAAAGCTTTGGAGTTGAGTTAAAGCATGCATGTTTACCACATTTTGGTCATTCCACGTGCCCACCTTTCCTTTACAGGTCTTGTACAACATGTTCAGCTTTGTGGCGGACATGCCCACAGTGGAGTCTGCAGACGTGTTCCTGGGGGTGGCGCGCTTCTTCGTGGTGAGCCTGGGTGGTCTCCTCATCGGTGTGGTGTTTGGGATCGCAGCTGCTTTCACCACGCGCTTCTCACAAAACGCCCGGCAGATCGAGCCCCTGTTTGTCTTCATGTACAGTTACCTGGCCTACCTGGTGGCCGAGCTCTTCACCATATCCAGTGTTCTGTCGTAAGGTTAAAACTCACCACCTTGAAAACTGAGAATCTAAAGGGAGCAGATAATTGTTACTTTGACTGGAGAGGCAACATTATTAAGTTTGATTTTTTTTTTCCCTCAAAGCATTTCTTATTGACCTGGAACGATACTTGATACAGTATAAATTTACTTACACGTATCTGCAGTGTTGTATACGACGCCACAGGTCTGGGAAGGTTTTATATATGGTCAAAGAAATATCTATTACAGACATCTTTGAAGCGTTGTACGGGCAGTTATGCGCACTTGTGCTGAAATAACATGCAGCATGATATTTTGCCCCTTTGACAAATGCGAGCACTTAAGACACTTTAAAAAGCATGTCACATTGTAATAACTTTGACACATACTAATCTGCTCATCTTGGATAACTCCATCAATCTTGTCCCGATGCTCTGTTTGAAGGATAGTTCCAGGGGCCTAAAATTTCCATGAATCACTGCTGGAGAACTCTGGAGCTCAGAATGTCAGAACAATACAAATTTACCTAAGACTTTCTCTTGGCCTATATCATGGAAGGGCCCTAAAAGTAAAAAGTTGCTCCTGGACATGTTTTCTCAGACCTCTCTAAAGCCCCAGCACTCAATTAAATGTTTCTAGTTAAGTCTGCTTCTGATTACAATATTTCAAATAATAATAATATGTTTTCTCCAATTTCCTGTTGTTTTATTCTGTCAAATTAATCCGTTCAGCAAATGGAACGATGAAGAGGCTGAAGATGGATCAGAGGCAGGAGGATGAATGAGGGGATAGAGAGCATTTATATGAAACTTGATAGACAAAGAAAGCAAAGTGTGATTGGTTGATTCTGATAGAAAGGTGAAATAAGGTAAGGAGTGGAAATTAACAACACAGTAATAAAAAAAAAACACATCTCTTTTATACGCCCAGTATCATCACATGTGCCATCACCATGAAGTACTACGTGGAGGAGAACGTGTCCCAGCGCTCCTGCACCACCATCCGCCATGTTGTGAAGGTCCTGGCCAGCATCTCTGAGACGCTCATCTTCTTCTTCCTGGGCGTGGTCACTATAACGACAGAGCACGAGTGGAACTGGGCCTACATCCTCTTCACGCTGCTGTTCGCCTTCATCTGGAGAGGACTAGGTGAGGAATTTGTTTGTAATAGGTGTTATCGAAATCTGTCGCGGAACTAGTAGTCAATTATTTTACTTGAAGGTGTAATAATAAGCTTTTTTTTTTTTTTTGAGTTCAGATACTTTCGGCTAACTATTTCCTTTTGCAACATTTACATTTACTTCACTACAGGTATGCATCAAAAAGCTTTTTGTCTCAGTTATGCTGTTTTCTTGATACATTATTTAAGGGTTAATAAGTAATGCTGATTTGCTCTAGGATGATGGAGCTCCTCTGTGTTTTTAAAGTCCAGTTATCTCCACCAAACCTAATTTTATCATTTCAGAAGAACCATGCCTCCACAAAGCAGCCAGTGTACTCTAACTATTATTTTAAGCTTGATTTAAAGACCTTGAACACAACATAATATAAAACCTTTAAGTAAAAAAAAACTAAACAAAAAAACTAAAAACACATATATTTCAGTTTTACCGTTCACCACTGCTTGTTGTGGTTTCCAGAGTCATAACTGAGTGTTGTTGTTCTGTGGCAGGGATTCTGGTGCTGACGCAGATCATCAACCCTTTTAGGACCATCCAGTTCAACCTCAAAGACCAGTTCGGCCTGGCCTACGGTGGACTGAGGGGGGCAGTGTGCTTCGCCCTGGTCTTCACTCTGCCCGACACCATCAACCGCAAGCATCTCTTTGTCACCGCCTCAATCGCTGTCATCATCTTCACTGTTTTTATACAGGTGCACGGTTTTTACGTTTCTGTGTGATCCAGTAGCAGTCAATCAGCCTGTGATTACACGTGCATTAAAAATTGTTAAATGTCTCTCTACTCTTCACCCTACCTGCCAATTCATGGTGTGAACTGTCCTGTCCAGTTAACAGTTTGTGGCCCAAAAAGAGATCTTGAGTTTTCTTTATTAAACTTTTCTGCTTTATTGAAGCTACTGTCATGATCCTTCTCACTTCAGGGCATTAGTATCCGGCCCATTGTGGAGTACATGAATATCCGCCGCAGCAACAAAGACAAGTACAACATCAACATGGAGATTCACTGCAGGGCAAGTGTTAATATGCATTAATTATACTTAAATGTAAGTATTTGCTAAAATAATACTTCTGCTTTTGTCTTCCTCAGACGCTGGAGCACATTGTCTCCGGGATCGAGGACTTGTGTGGGCAATGGAGTCATTACTACTGGAAAGACAAGTCAGAGAGATCAAATCCAAATCCTTTTAACTCAATCATAAAACCTGACACATGGGAATAATGTGTTTGTTGTCAGGTTTAAGAAGTTCAACGATCGTATATTGCGGAGGATTCTACTGCGGGACAACAGGGCTGAGTCCAGTATCGTGTCGTTGTATAAGAAGCTGGAGCTGCAGAGTGCTATCGAGCTGCTGGACACGCCCATGGGAGACCTGAGCGCCGCCCCCTCCATCGTCTCCCTACGGTGAGCCCATGTTTACAATTTTTTACAGTGACATTTGGTCATTTTCAGATTCTAGAATGAAAAAAAAATACTACAGATCATACATTTATGGAAGAATCAGGGATTATTCTCAGTTTATACAATGTCTTGTTGTTGTTGCCAATAACCAATCAATCGATATTCTAAAATCTCTATTAAGGCCCAGTCCAAAGAAGAAAAAAAAACACAACACAACAAGATTGACCGATATGATAATGAGCACCAGTATATTGAATTTAGTTTTCCAAGGTATCTAACTACAAGTCAAATTACAAGTCCATATCTGTGGAGAGGTGACCCAGCTCCCAGTAAGCGTGTTGTTCAAGGTATTTTTTGAACACCTTTTATTGAATAAAAGAAAGATAATGAATATTCTACGCAAAGAAATATTGTCTCCCTTAGACAAGCAAGTGGCGTAATCTCCTCCAGAAAAAATACATAGTGTACCTTTAAGTGTAACTGTAATCATGTATTTGTATTGCTTTGTTTTGAGATTTGTGATTTTCTGATCTTTACTGTTTGTTTATTGCACCAGTGATGAGATGAAAGAAGCGTCTCGGCCAAAGAAAAAGTTCCTGACTGCTGATGTGAGGAAGATGCAGAATATTCTGGCAAACAACATGTACAAGATCCGGCAAAAGGTACAGGTTGAGCGTACTTAAATCATACACTGCAGTCATAATCAGGGCTGCATGAATTGTTTGTGATATGCTTTGATAAGGATATTAATGCAACTTTTTAATATACTTTTTGAAACAATATCAGTTATATTAAAAGTAAAAGGCCTAAACTAAAAGAAAAACTTAACAGAGACCAGTCTCTTGTAAAACAGTAAATTTCTATGAGACTGAGGACCTTAGTGTTAGTGCGACATTTTTAGTTTGTTGCGATAGTGATACCTTTGCTGTATTCTGCGGCCCTAGTCACAATATGCAAATGTTATAATACGTTATTAAGATAAGAAAAGTGTCAAGTGAAACTGTCAAGATATTACTTACTTTCTAAAAATCTGTGTGGAATCATAGTCTATCTATGTAGTTTCATACTTTTGAATCACATAAACAAAACTAGGAACAAAAACTATTACTATTACTACTACTACTATACTATTGTGTGACCTCTGACACTGAGATATTGCCTGTATTGTTTATTTCGAAGTTGTGTGACTTGTTCCCAGACTCTGGCTTACACCAACAAATACAAGCTGCCCGACGACAGCCACACTCGTGAGATCCTGATCCGCCGCCACGCCAGCATCAGACGCAGCCTGAGAACCATCAGCTTTAGAGATCCAGTGAGTTCTGCTTTTAAATATGTTCTCAATAACTTAATGTCATTGCATTTTATTTTGAATTTGTTCTTGCTCTTGCAGCCTTCAGAAAACATTCCTAAATCTCAGAGATATTATTCACTGCAGCCGGGCAGTGACTTGGAGGCTGCCTTTGTGCTTAGACGGAGAAGTCAGGGTAGGTCTCAAAGTGGTTATCAAACTTTTTGACACCAAGAACGATAATAAGAGAATATTTGACTTTTCAAATACCCACCGGTCCAAGACCGGAAAATCAGGCCTAAATGAAGTCTAAAATGGGTCTAAGGTCAAAGAGTAAACCATAAGTAAGATCAAAAACATGAAAAGAAAATAAGCTAGTCATTACTTAAAAAAAAACACTAACCCTAGTGATACATCAATTTAAGTCAACTATCAATTTTTCTTTTAGGGTTAGTGTTTGGTTCAATCATGACTTTCTGTCCCTGTTCAGGTGGCTCCTGTGGCCGGTCGGTCGTCCCACTCAGCCCTATAGAGGAGAGGCAGTGCAGCAGAGCGATGCTGAAGAGGGGGCCACACCACAAGGCTGGCAGCCCGAGGACCCCCACAGAAACACAGTGTCCAGGAACCCTTTACTTAGATGATTTAATTTAATTATCATCTGAGTAAAGGGCAACACTTTAGTCGGTTCTTTATAGCCACTTTGGGCTTCTATTTTTAGAATGTTTTTAACCTTTTTTAAGTTCTGTTTTACATTAATACACCCAATGATGACTGAAATTCAGACTGATAATGTTTTAAAGTAGTTATGAATGTAAAATACAATTAAACATTCATAAACATGCAACGTTGAATGTTGTGGAACTTGGGTTGCTAGTTTCGGGCTGAAAATGTGGCAACCATATTAGTTTATTTTGCATGAAACTTGTATAATTTGTAAAATATATATAATACAATTAATGTAAATGTTGTAAAAGTGATTCTAGTATTCAACTCCTGACTAGCTCGCAATATTTTATTTATTTTTCTAATTTTCTACTTTTTAAGTTATTTATCCTTTTTATCACATGTTTCTATTCTCCTACTGTTATTGTACCGTGTGTTGCAACACTAGAATTTCTCCATTGTGGAACAAATAAAGGCTCTTTTATCTTATCTTAAGGACTGTAGATGGAGACAGAGGCTGATGGAGACCATACCAACCACACCAGACCTTAGGTAGTGATTGATTGTGTTGATGCAATATATAAAATGCCGTACTTTATCTTCATCACAGTCCTTTTTTGTTACTACTGCCTTTTAAACTTTTGAATTTACTTAACTTGTAATATTTAATTTAATTTAATCAATTTGTATAACCTTTTTTTTGTAAAGTATTAGTAGGCCAGGCCAATGGACTCATGTAGGCCGGGATGTCTGTACATGTGTTGTCCCCTCACCTTTGAGCAGCAGAGAGCTAATGAACAATAAGGCCATTAGGCTGCCAGGCTGGAATCCTCATCAAAATTTAGATCACTTACTGCTCTGGGCTGGTCACTTCTCCCTTTGAGCTATCTTAGAATATGGAGCTCCTCTAGAGAAAATATGTGCAGTGATGAGATTCCTGAAAAACACTGGTTTATGCCCAAGGGAATGGAATCTACTGTGTAAGGTTTTAAAGTTATTTTTGTAACTGACCAGTTGGGGGCAGCAATCATGGCAGCCACGCACAACAGGTGTTTCTTTTTCTTTTTTTATGCAGGAGGGGTAATATGTATAACTCAGTGCCACACAGTACAGTACAATGCAGATTATACATGAGTCATACATAGTAATGAATGTTGTCATGCGCAAGGAAAAAAAAACAAATACAAAGGAAAGGACAAAAAAATAAGAATAAAAAAAATTAAATAAAAAGATACAAAATAGAATAGACAAGAAAAAAGAACACAAAATACAAAATAAATAAATAAAGAGCTGATATTTACATTTCATACAGTTTGTAAGATTCCATATTTATCACATGCGTTAATTGTTTTTAAAGCCTTTTGGTTGTCCATGGGGGCAATAGTTTGCAGATATAATTCAAAACCTGTTTCTATTCTTGGAGCGATTGTGTCAGCTTGTGATTTGTAAATTCAGTTTGCGCCATCATTAGGCCACAAAAGGTACTGTCACCATACTATTCGTCCCGGAAATACGATTCGTCCGGAAGTGCCATTGCAAGCATGCGCAGTACGAAATAAAGTATAAAATATTTTTTACGGTGGTGTTCTTTTTATATTATGTAAAGTTCCAATCTTTGTATTTATTCTATACAAGGAAATACCGTTTTTATATTTATTTATCACTTTTGAAGTGTTAAACCGCAGGCGTTCGCTACGCAGTCGTGTAGTGACGCATTCAAGGAAATGGAAAGATATACGAATATAAAAAAATATTTTGATTGTTCAGATTTGTTTAGATACTTTAAGGAAAAATATTAGAAACATTTATTAAGATAAGGACCACGTTTTTCTGCTCCATTTATATGGAATAAGATTTATATAACGACCTGTAATGAAGAGCAGCAGCTCTGAGCATCGATGACGTCAAAGTCAGAGGGAGATTTAAATCGCCTCTGATTTTGTTTCGCACCGGCAAAATGGATCAGTACGTTGTGTATCAAGAACTTTTTGCTTTTTTAAGTGGAAAAGAATGTTCAAATTATTCAACAAGAAAAAAAGTTCATCGGATGGCACCTCAATATGTAATTAAAGGTAAAACAATTGCATTTTAAATAATTTATCTTCATAAATCTATTCTACTACTCTGATATTCACTATTTTTTCATAGAACATTGTTGCAACTCAAATACATGTTTTATTTGTCTTAGGGTTATGTAATTCTTGCTTTGTCTGAATCATAAAACCCCTTCCCTCTGCACATGCATGTTTTGGAGTCTATGTCTAGATAACAATTATTCAATAACAGTAGTTTATTATTTAAAAAAACGTAGTTAAGAATAATCAGTAAACTTATTTTAGTCCTGTTTCATACACTAACAAAACACTTTTCTGTGTAACACTAGTGTACAGCTTATAGATAGGCTGCAGGCTTGTAAAATCTTTAGTTTGTGTATGTTCCCCCTCTTCACAGACAACCACCTCTTCTATGTGTCGGCCCAAACAAAAACTGGAAGAGGCTTGTGGTTATGTCTGAAAAGGAGAAGACCTGTATATTGACAGAGTGCCACAACAACCCAGGGACAGGCAATCACTGTGGAATGCAGGCCACACTCAACCGGGTCACTGCTGGGTATTATTGGTCAACAATTAAAAAGGATGTGATGAGCTTGCGAGTCAGTGCAACGTTTGAACAATAAACCAGATCAATTCTTGGAGAGTTCTTGTTTGTAGTCCATCTAGTATGTTGTTGAATAATGTTGTGGAAACTTTTTGCTTTTCCACTTAAAAAAGCAAAAAGTTCTTGATACACAACGTACTGATCCATTTTGCCGGTGCGAAACAAAATCAGAGGCGATTTAAAATTTAAATCTCCCTCTGACTTTGACGTCATCGATGCTCAGAGCTGCAGCTCTTCATTACAGGTCGTTATATAAATCTTATTCCATATAAATAGAGCAGAAAAACGTGGTCCTTATCTTAATAAATGTTTCTAATATTTTTCCTTAAAGTATCTAAACAAATCTGAACAATCAAAATATTTTTTTATATTCGTATATCTTTCCATTTCCTTGAATGCGTCACTACACGACTGCGTAGCGAACGCCTGCGGTTTAACACTTCAAAAGTGATAAATAAATATAAAAACGGTATTTCCTTGTATAGAATAAATACAAAGATTGGAACTTTACATAATATAAAAAGAACACCACCGTAAAAAAATATTTTATACTTTATTTCGTACTGCGCATGCTTGCAATGGCACTTCCGGACGAATCGTATTTCCGGGACGAATAGTATGGTGACAGGTACAGCCACGCCATGGTATTTTCCTCTGTAGCTGGCGTGCCGTTTTCACCGCAGATTCGACAAAAAAAGTCTGGACTCTAAGAAGTGACGCAAGACATGTTCAACACAAATATGGAGATTCAAGATTGATTAATAAAGACTTTAATCATGTGGTTTCACATGTGGATTCACATGTGACTTTTGGTATTTTTGTTAACTATGAAAACACCACGTTCGAGAGTAAAATAATGTGCAGTGCAGTGGGTTTCTAACGCACTTCACTTCTGCAACAAACTCTTGCTCCACACGATAACCACTAAACTGCAGTCGCAACGTTCTACGTGGTCTGTGTTTGTATTTTACAGTGTTGTCAAAAGTTACAATAGAATATGTTAAGCGTACACTCAAACTTTATGCACTCTTTGCTCTGTTAAAACAGCTTACCACCGTTGTAATGTCATAATGCCACGGTGTCTTGATGTTATATTTGGAAAATTCATCCTGTCTTCTTTTACAGCTAAATGAGCATAGCTTTTTACAACTGTATTATTAGAAGAAATTGGTGTGTTATGTTGAACAGTGCACATTGAACTGTGCACAGGAGGATGTCCACTAAGACCACCGTCAGCGCCAATGTTAAATCGTAGCGGTAAAGAGATTATGCAAATTTTAAAACTCTACACTGAAACCACATGGTTTAAGTCTTTATTAATTAGTCTCGAATCTCCATATTTGTGAACATGTCTTTACATCACTTTTTCGCGTCCATCCTTTTTTTGTCGAATCTGCGATGAAAACGGCACGCCAGTTACTGAGGGAAATATCATGGCCTGGCTGTACCTTTTGTGGCCTGATGATGGCGCAACATGTGTTCAAAGCACAGGCTGACATGATCACTCCGAGAACTGAAACACCGGAAACAACCAGAAGAGGAAAAGGAATCCTCCACATCCAAACTCAAAAGAAGCGCAGCGGAGGTGCGTGGTTAGCTCGAAGCTAAAGCTAAAAACGGTTTGTAAAATTACAATGGCTAACGCTAAACATCAAAAGATGAGAGATTGGGTGAATGAGCGGCTGAGTGCGGCTGCTGAGGAGATATTTGCGATGTTTGAAAGAACTATAGTAGATTATGAGGAGGAACTGAGTCGCTCCAAAGCGGAGAACCAGAGGAAACAAAAGCTGCTGGACGCGGTTCTGAGCCCGAGTGTCCAGCTGCCCAGAGCGGTTCTCCACGCTCCCTCAACAACTCCTGACATCACAGAGACTCCACAGATTAAAGAAGAACCAGAGGAACTGAGCATCAAAGGGGGATTCTGCATCAAACAGGAGGAAGAGGAACACCCGGTGTAAGGATTAAATGTTTTAATGTAATCATTTTAGTGTAAGGAATCTGAAGATGACAAGGATTTTGATGTTTTTGTGACCGGTGCCGATGTTGAAAGATACAGAAGAGGTCGGTCGATTATAACTATTAAAGGCCCCGTACTTAACCCAAAGTAGGCCCTGTAACTTATATTTTTACATTTTACAAAAAACATGTGGCCTTGCATCTCCACAAACCTGACTCTTGCTTATCTCCATTAAACTTCTGTCTCCATGGACAGAGGTAGAAGAGGCCACTGATATACTTGTACTTACTTTGTCCAGATAAATTCTACCTCCAGATCTATCTCTTTAATTATTCAAATTTTTGGCTTCTGTATAAACAGTTAGTGTTTAATTCGCTCTGTAGGCTTTAGTGGTAGCAATTGACTATGTCTGTCTGCCTCCCTCCACTACAGAGTGCACACATCATTATATCACAAGCCATATGCTATGGCCCATTAGGTACATGTAATGTACCAGAAGACGTTCACTCTGTTACCTTTATTACTAATGTTACTTGATTTGTTAATGTGTATGTGATCGTTCTAATCATGAGTGTGATTCATTTTCCAGCCCTGTCCCAGAGTTCTGTGTTGTTAATGTGAAGACAGAAGAACCCTCTCTGCTTCTACAAACTGAACTGAAAGAGGAAACACAGGAAGAGTACACCAAGCCACATGTAGAGTCAGAGACTGATGGAGACACTGAGCACTCCTCTGACACTGACAGTGAAGACGACCGAAGACCTCCATTGGGCTATTCATCTGCACAGATGGAGACAAAGGCTGGTGGAGACTCTAACAAGCAAACCCAGATCAGAGACCAAAGCAAAGCTGCACCAAACTCGGGTCCATCTCCCAAAAACAAGCCTACACCAGAGACCAGCTCCTCTGTTAAAAATGTGCCAGGAACTGCAGAAGGGACTGAGACTAAGAAACACCAGTGCCCTGTTTGTAATAAGAGATTTCTTTATAAATACCAGTTAGAAGTACACCTTAGAGTTCACACTGGTGAAAGACCTTACACCTGCACAATCTGTAACAAATCCTTGTCCTGTCAGACTTCTTTAGATGTGCATACAAGACAACATGCAACAAAACAATCCTTCAGCTGTCCAATCTGTAACAAAGTATTGTCCAGCAAGACTTCTGTAATTGTACATTCAAGACAACACAAAGAAGCAAAAACATTCAGCTGTTCAGTCTGTAAGAAAGCATTTGCACAACAGTGCATTCTGCAACTGCATATGAAAACGCACACAGGTGGGAAATAGATCAATACCTAAGACAATGTTTGGCTGCACGGCTTATATAGTTGTACATTAAAAAAAACAAAAAAAACGTAAAAAGCTGGGAGTTGTGTGGTGCAGGTTTTGTCTTTTTTACCCTGTTAATTTTTTTTCTGCTGAAGGTCTGGATATTTGTGTATTTTGGGCTGTGAAGACAAATGATGCCCTTATAATGTAAGTGTGTTTTCCATCTAGAAATGTAACATTTTAAGCAATAAAAGAACTGACCTGCACCTAAAGGATTCTATGCAATTCAAAACAAGGACACTGCTGCTGTAAAATATATTTATTATAATTGAATACATACTTCTCCACATATTTCTATCTCTAATTCACACATATTCAAACCTTCCATTTTTCTCCTTTCACTTTAACTTTACAGTAAACAAAGATACTCTATATACACTATTTCAGTTACAGTGAACTACTAATAATTTAAAAAATTATATAGCAGGTAACTCCATAAAATTCGGGCTGTAGAATTCCTGGGTTAGACAGGGCCTATGTTCTATGTGGAGCTGCATGTTCTCCCTGTGTCTGCGTAGGTTATCCTCAATCACTAAAAACATGTGGGCCTACAATAATGCCTCATCTGGAGCTAGGACTCAAATGAAAATTTGTTAAGAATAAATAATAACAAATGGCCTTGGGATGCACAGCCTTCAGTGTAATGTACATCTGAGGTTTGGTTACTGCAAATCAATTTTCTCTCACTTTCCAGTGCCGAGTGAGTTGAGTTAGACAAGGGTTTTCTGGTTGTGTCTTCAAAATTCACCTGGCTCCTCCTGGATGCCGGCTGTGATGCAGGACACAGAGGAAGGACACTGTGATGTGCAGGCTGTTTAACACAGAGGGGTCCTGAGGGCTGTTACTCTCCTCAAACTGCCCTGACACACAATCTTTACCTGACAAATCTTGCTGCTGTAAGCTGCAATGAGACACAATGGCGACTGGGAAACAAACTGGGAAAGTATTTTAGCAGCTGAAGTTGAATTTCCTTTCATTTAATTTTAGCAGCTGAACTTGAATAAAGGTATCTTCTGTCCATAAAATTTTGATCTTTAACTGACCATTATCTCTAACTCTAATATAGGTTCTCTAAATGTTATACTATCACTGGTCCCAATAAATCCCTCTGCATAATTTCTGTAGCCTTTTTTTTACTAGAACTATTTAGACCATCCTTCAGAGATGGGAGTGTGCCAGCTCATAAAAATATTAAGTAAGTAGGTTAGCTGATATCACAAAATACTTAACTTTTATGGTAAGAGAATCTTCACCATTTGTTAGTAAATAAAGTATCAAAGTGTCAAGTACAACATGCAAACAGTCAAAAATATGTACAGTGGCTGACATCATTAAGTCTTGTGTTTTCTGCAGTTACAGTAGCGACAATGCCGTTTGAATCCTGAAGGTGGCAGTCTCACACAATTTTGAGCATTATCCTCCAAGCGCTGTCTTGCTCTGTCCATATATTACAATGCATTTGACATATCATTTATGCAAAAGTTTTTTCAGTACATTTTCCAGTTCATTATTACTCTTGGAAATATCACAGTGAATATGGAACATTCCACATTTTGATATCTCAGGGTTTAAGTTCAAACTCGGATGATGCTGATCGAAGAAGAGGCTCTGTGAAGCTAGAGAGAGAAAAAGTATGAAAAACAGTATAAATACTGCTTAAAACTTTTAACTTTGACATATTGTTTACTTATCAGAAACATACCTGTATTTTTGTTTGCCTGCTTTTCATGCAACGCCTTCAAACTCTAATCATATTTCATTCATTCATTTCCTTCATTCATCGTGCCATTTCAGCTTCTCGTTGATAAATATTTTATAAAATATACTTCAAATGTTTTTTTTATAAATAGTCAACAAATACAGACAAAAAAAGACGTGCGGTGTAACGTTAAAGGAATTAACATAATCGGCAGTTGCAGACAGATACTAAGTTACTTAGCAGTTCCACTGCTGTTCTTCTTTTCACATTTACCCTTCTCATCATCATTACACTGTTCATTCTATTCCATTTTTTCAGAGCATTAGGTTCTTTCCACTTATTCAGAATTAGCCAGGTAAGCCTGGGTATCACACTCACAACCTCCTCACTGGCAGGTGAGATCTAACTATGTTCTTGTCAAACTGAATGCATTACATTACTTCATGTAAACCATCCCATGTGATTACTTTCAGTTGTTTTTCATTTGTGAGATGAATCCTCAGACAGAACAACTTTATTATCATTCTGCTGCTGGCTTTTCTCATCATTTGCACTCAGCATTTCAGGCCTATACCTTTTTATGCTTAAGTTTTCACATTTCAAGTGCTCGGGCCTATATAAATCAGGCCTAATGAGCTCCTAAAGACATTGTCCCTCTCCCGGTTTATCATCCGTTGTGAACAAATCGATAGAAAGAAGACGGGGGTGTCTCTTAATGGAAATGATGGAGCAGACGCTGACTTATCTTGTTCTTGTAGTCAGCACAAATGCAGAAGACGAGGCTGAGTTTTGAAATAAAGGGTCAATTCTTATTTTTAAAATCTAAAGGCTCAAGTGCTGATAAAGTTCAACAGATACTCATGGTCCCTCCAGGCAAACATGTTACTCTCTGGTATTGGTATTTTGGAACTGTCCAATCAATGTAGAATAAATGTTGTCATTTTGGTCTCCATTGTGTCTTGTTATATATGAACCCTGCTCACCTTGTGAGCTCTACAAACATGTTCTGAAATGGTGAGAGAGTGCTTGCTTGGGTTTTTTTTTTCTTTAGGAGAATAATTGTGGAAGAGTTGGTTGCTAGGAGATCTCTGACACAATACTGACCCCCAAAAGGAAAAACATCTTCAGCTTATTTTATAACAGCTCCAAACTACCTACCAACTGAAGTTTTAGCAACTAACTGTAATAGACACTGAAATGAAAAATAGTATAGCTATGTTTCAACTGATTCTGGCCCCCAGATTAGTTCACTTTGGAGGGTCTCAGAGCGTTTCTCTTAATGGTGTTGTGAGATGTGGCTAAAGCTAGAGAAAACAAAGAATAACTTCTGCTTTAACAGCTTTTTCGGCATTTATTTCACTTCTCTACAGCTCTGCGCTACTTTTCAACATATCTTTATGTAATGCTAAAGCAGCCATCACTTACAAGCCAGCGTTTGGTTTGACGTTACTATTTTTAAAATTGATTTCTACTTTTTGCCGTTTTGTATTCACCTGTGTCTACGTTCTCCGTTGTCCAATTATCATCAGTGCACAAGGTGAAACGTGGCTTATGTAGTCTTGACTGAACTCTTACCCTGCTACTCCGCACTGCCCCATTGTGGTAGATGGGGGAACTGCCCGTGGAGCCGTTGTAGTAGGACGAGGACGAGCGCAGCCGTTTGCCCTTCTCCTTGGTACCGTTGGAATCGTTATCTTTGATGATGTCGTACTGCCGGCAGAAGAGGGCGATGACGGCTGTAGGAGGGGCACGTCAAAAACACAAAATGAACATGCTGAAATAAGAAATTAAGACAATGTAAAGTAAGAGAGCAGAATACAGACCAGCCCAGAGCAGCAGCACTGTGGTGATAATGAGTAGCTCTCCTGTCTGCAGGTGAGGCGTCATCCCCAGACCCTCCATCGCGGGCTCATCTGACGTCACGACCACAAATATATCATGAGCTTTTAATTTAAGTATAATGCATGTTTGTATGTTAAAATCTGTTGCTACTAGTCAAGCTATATTTCCCCATTTCAACAGGCTTCATAAATGAAAGTTACAGCGGTAAATTAGTCCAACAAACTTCATCATGTCTTCTTTAGTTAAATCCACAGAATGCATCTCCTGCTTATGTGTCTTTAAGAAGAACATTTTGTGGATTACAGCAGTAAACTTGCAGTAAAATTTTCTACAAACTTATGCATTCTTAACATACTAATTATTCGTGATGAGTTTGTAAGGCCTTTTCACTACTTTCAGAGGGCGTTAGCTAACAGCACACTTTCTACAATGCGGAGAATGTAGAATGTAGAAATGTAGATAGCACACCATGGTCTCATTCTGAGCTGCTTTTACAATATATCATTTTGATTTATTATATGAAAATGCCCCTTTAACCTCTCAGGTAAATCATTTTACAAGCATGGAAGCATGGCTAGCCACCTTGCATGCTCCTATAAATGTCTAGGAGTATGTCTGTCATTGGTTGGGCTGATAAATCATTTGGTTACAGGATAATTAGTCAAGACATTTTAATATATTGTAAATGAGTGATTTACGGTGATGGTCGTGGACTCCAACGGGGTAGTGGTCGCTCCTCTCTAGGGTTCTGAAGTGCACCGCTCTGCTGGGCTGGCTGTCCCCCTGTGTGCCCACCGACTGCACCTACAGCAAGGAACAACACTTTAATCAAGATCTCTGTAATTCAGAAGTCCTAAATGAGCCTTGTTTACGCTTTTGTCTCGATTCTGGCTCTGTTTTGAAAGGTTAGATGCTTTTGTTTTAATTTTGGCTCTGTTTTGAGTGGTTATACATTTACCAATTTCAACTTGCTTTGTCACGTAGCTCTTTGGCTTTTGGATGCAATCCTACTCTAGATAATGGTGCAGCAATGAAAACGCTAAGTGCCAGGAGCAGAATACAAGCTTGAAAGATAGCAGCGGGAATTAAATTTTTGGACACAATCTGATTTTAAGGCTGGCACTGTGTAACAAAACAATGTGATGTGGAGTATTGAAATACTGTGAACATTTTCAACTGTTTGCACTCCAACAACCAGCCAGACACCATGTCCCTAAACGGCAGACTCAAATGTCAAATACCGGAGCATGCACCGCTAAAAACTCCCCAAAAATAGAACCAGGGCTGAAAAATAAGCGTAAGTGAATGGATGCTATCGGACCTGTACACTGTAGTGCGTATCTTCGTCCAGGTCCCAGAGCACGCACCAGTGGCTGGACGTGTTGACCTCTCGAATGGAGCGTTGCATCAGTCCGTCCTGTCTCTAAATACACAAAAATACACAAAATATTGTGTTTAACTAGTTCAAAATAAAAATAAAACCAGAAAAAATATACGTTTTTGGGCAATTTGACCTGTGCAGTCAGAGATGTCAAAGATGACTGTGATGTGATGAAGGGGGATAGATTTGTGTGTGATTGGTGGGGAAGAGGATCTGGAGAGGCTGAGGAGGCGGATGATTTGGCTGCTGTGGTGGATGGAAATGCATGGAAGTAGGATAGAAGACATAAATAGTGTGTAAATAAAAATACATTATGTAGGTAGCAGGCAGGAGGTGGAAAAGTGGTAAATATAGAGTTTAATTTTTCAATGTTGACGAATCAATACATTGAGATTTTGACTAAAACTATTTCAAACTATACACCCTTTAAATGCTATGTCATCAAAATGTTCATAGTTACAGAATGGGGGCAACAGGAGGAAAATGTGAAATTCCATAATACATTTTCAATGCCAATGATTTTAACAAAAACTAACAACAATTATATGAGAGCTTCACTATACTTATAAGTATATTTTGTTGTAATATATCCATAGATAAAATGAAACTATTCTGTGAATATTTGTCCGGTTTTCTCCTTCATCAAAATTCCAAGCGTCTAAATCCAAATCAATTTTAAAGCATATTATATAAACAGAAACCATTTCTGGTTTGTGCTGTATAAACACAAAACAATAAAAACACCCAAATAAGGACCCAATTTTATCTTGCTACTCTCAAAACTATAAAACAAGTAAATCAAAGTGAACCATAAAATAGCAACAAATAAGAAAATAAAAATAAATACATAAATAAAAAACACAAGGACCACATTTCACACAGGGTTAAAAATCAGAGAATAAATGTGGGTTTTAAGACGAGACTTAAATAAACTAAGTACGTACAATAGAATAGTAAATGTCTTAAAACCAGGATCTGATATCACATGTATCTGAGTGGTTACAATTTTGCCCAAACCAAACCACTGTGATTTTTTTTCAGCTAATCCTGGTTTCACCATTGAAAGCACATTATGTACCTCTTCACTGTTGCCTCCATTCAAATACATTCAGAATGTAAGTCTATAAATAAACCAAATACACATTCCAAACACAACAAGCTCTAGGTTTAATAGATTTGAATAAAGGGCATTTTCTTTCAAAACGACTAAACATCTAAACCAGTGCAGTGCTTGAGTTCACCTGTCACTGTCGTATTCACTTCGGTCCCACCAGCTTATACTGAAGACGCTATGACTAGTTTCAAACATAAGGAGCTTAGGTAAGCTTTATCTCAACCTCAAAGTTCTGTGTGAATCCTGCCATACCTTCTTATGCAAAACATTATGTGACCATGGTATTATTTGCTTTTTGTAACAGCCATCTTGCCAAGTCAAACATTTCATAGCGGCAGGTGAGAATCAATTCTGTGGTTAAGGTTTAAAAGTCAATGGGCCTGTTGTTTCAGATCAATAGTGCGTTTTTACAGTGAAAAATAATGATCTGTGCAATGAATCATACCAAAATAGTACAGAAAAGCATGACGTCTTATTTGGACAACTGAGGTAAGAAAAAATATTTGCCCAAATGTGATGGTTTGAATAAGCAGGATATATTACGTAGGCACTGATGGCTCGGGGGGGATTTGCTGTGGCTCAGACTCTTTCCAAATAGAGATGAATCAGATTGAGATGCAGTATCCAGATAGACTTAAGCGGCCTGCTATAGAGTGAGAAAGGTCTCCAGGAGTGATTGTGGCTGTAAAGGACTAACGCTGAGGAAAAGTCAATAAGCAGAGGCCTGCAGGGGAGCTCCGGGCCATCCAGCTGCCAGCCTGCACTCACAGAACTACATGCAAGGATTCCACATAAAAGCTCAGTATGTAAAGGATGTCACAATGTTGTGTTTGCAGTCACAGTTATGGGGATAAGTTATTATGATAAAACTGTATTTGAAATCAACTTTATAGAATCAGACATTTGGATTTTTCTTAGTTTTAGCTGCTTATTGTGAGAACCAATGTCTCTGCATGGAAATATTGTTCCCTCTGCTAGAATTGACCACAGTATGGCATAAAACGGTTCTATCTCCATCAATAATGTTCAGAAGTAAGGTTTTAACTTTTTATTTCCATGGAATTATGCAGGTGATGGGCCATCTCCAGAAAGTCACATAATGTTGTTTTATGTAACATTATGTAGTAGTTTTGTTTTAAACCACTGTTATAATCTAGATACTTTTTTTCCCTTTTTATATTGGTTTGCTGTTTTTATTTGAAGGTGACTTTTTATTTAAACCCAAATTTGATGTTCCCTCATCGTTCCCTCAACAGGTTGCTATTATTAAGGCATTAAAAATCAATCTACCCGTTTACAATTTCATTATCTTCATATGCGATGGTTTAATGCTGAATACATGAAAAAAAAAAGCATACGTCTTCTTTTATAGAAGCTTTTTATGCACAGTGAACTCGTAAAAAAGTGAGTTAAAGATTTCACCAATAACAGACTCTAATTGCCCCATCACACACAACCAGCTTAACCCCAGTTCGTGAGGAGACACCTTGTACGTGATAACATTATTCCCACATTAACCTTGAGATGGTGACTCTTGTCTGAATTATGAATCAGATTATGGGGTTTGTTTGTGTCAGAAATACAATATTAAATCGGGTTACTTCCTCTTGTGTTGCATAATGAGTTAGCGCTGAGGAGCACAGGGATTTGGAACGGCTTCAGAAGAGGCTTTGTGGGCACATTGGCTCGGCCTGGTTCCTCCATCTCTCCTGAGCAACAGACGAGCTTTAGAATGCCACGCAACAGGGTGAATAAAGGGAAGCAAGGCATGGGGTGAATTTGAAGATGAGGTTTAAGAATTTTGGTGAGTATCTAATTGCAATTGCTCAGACAGATAATGTGATTGTAATAACGTTTTTTTCCTTTTTCTTTTCAAGCATGTTATAGTGAAACATCAGCCCTTTACCCTGACTGACTGAGCATTTCCACCGACTCCATCTCAGACAATGAATATTTGAGTGTAAGTGCTTTCTCAGGTTGTGGCACGAGGCTTTATGTTGCGCTGATGTACAGGTATATATTATAAGTTATTCCGTAAGGTTGAAGATGGATTCTGAATCAACATGAGGTCCCAACACACTTAAAAGACCAATAATTGTCTCATTTATCACAGCATGTACGGTAGGTATGTATGTACCTTCACTCAACAAACCCAGTGAGAGGTGTGACATTAGCGCTTTGGTTCAAGTGTATGCCCGCAAATAAAAAAGCTGCCAGTTGAAATATCACCAAAAAGCTGTTGTTGAGTCTTTGGGAAAACCTAGAATGAATAGAGTTAAAGCTGGGCTACTTGATTTTCAAATTACAAAATGAGGAAGAAGGTATTTAAATCAAACTCATTGCTAGTTCTCACTGACCCTTTTGCACAACATTGATAATCACATGCATTAACTTTTGGTCACCTGCATGGCTTTAGAACAGCTTTTTTCAGTTGGTGACGCCAAAGCTTGGCCAATCAGAACGCTGCATTTGGCTCTTACTTCCAGGTTTTCAAGTGCAAACATATTTTATTAGATGTAGACAGCACACAGCAATCTCATTTTGTCACAAAGTGCTGCTTTTACAAGATCCTACATGAAGGGAAAACACGAAATGTACTCATTTACAAGAAAATGTACCACACAACACACAGAAGTATGATTAATTACTTGCTTAAAATCTGGTTGTTAAAATTCAAAGAAAAGGAAGAAGAAAAGATAAATCCAAACTCACTGTTTGAATCAGTCATCAGTCTGTATTATGTGAACATATATATTATTGTTTTATTCTAAAATATTAAACAATCTATTAAATTCCTTAGATGTTTGTATATACATCAAATTAATATAAATATATATAACATATTCTGTGTACTGTGAAGGTGACAAATGTTCCAAAAGTTTTCAAGTAAAAACCCTCTGATTACTGCGCTTGGAAAAAAAAAACTTAACTGCTGACCGAGCAGTGATAAAGATATCCACCTCCACCGCTTCTCAAAAGACAAAATCATTCTAAAGCTGGTCTGGCCGGGCCCCAGCGTTTTCAGGCTCGTGATCCATAATTCATCTCCTTTCAATTTGTAACCTGCAAATTTAATTGGCCCAAGACCAAATGAGAGGATCAGACAGATGGGTTTAATACAAGCAGGAGAAATGATTTTCAGCTCATGATGATTAAAGCTATTTCACTAAATTGATCTTTTTGCTTACTGGCTGGGCGGAATTGATACTTTTCACCAGAGGATGCCAAGGAACCATTTCATAAGATGAGAGGAAACAAATGAGCAACTTGTTGAAGGTTTTGTCATTGTGAAACACTAGGCTCTATACAGCAAAAAAAAAAAATCAACATGCAATTTAAAGTTTTCCTTGATACTTTATGACCGCCTTGGATCCTCTTGCAGTTCTTATTGTTCACTAGTTTAGTTTTGACACAACATAAAAGAAAAGGCATCATGAAAGACATATCACATTAATGGGCTTTAATGCACACACTGTTAATCCTTTGTTCTTTGACATTAAATATTTACGTCATGTACAATGTGTGCTATTTGTGCTCTGGTAATTTCAACAGTTGTAATGCAGTGTGAAGGTGTCTTTTCTCAAGATATGATTATGACAGCGAGGAATTGTACTTTTGCTCCATTATGGACTGAGAGATATGTTTGTTTATTTTAATTTTACACTTCAAAAAGAACCTTTCTTCATTCTGTGTTGGTTTGATTTCTGCTATTTAAGTTATTTACAGTCCTGTCGATATTCCTGTTGTATTTGACTTACAGCGCCTACAGCTAAGGCGGCGGTGTTCTTTGTTGTATCTTTGCAGTTGGAGTCTGAGAGGATGCTTGTTTCTGTGCCAATAAAAATAGAAATAAACACGAGGAAGTGAGCCATGAATCAAAAGCTGGCAGCGTTCACAGGATCCATCGTCTCTGCCATTATGTAATGCACTAATCAATGGGCTCTTCATATTTTTAATCTCTCTTGGTCACAGGAATATTTCAATACTAACGAGATCTCAAAGTCAAAGCATCCAGCAAAGTCTTAGAACAGAAAGTTGTATGTGCAGTTGTAGGAGTAGTGGAGGTGTAATACTGTGGGAATATGTGTATTCTCTGGTTAACTTATGGCCATACCAGTTGTAACAATTTCAATACTAAAGAAAAGCCTTGATGCTCAATACCGAGTTCGATTCCACAATAATAAAAAACACACTCTTTCTTGGGCCATACACTGCCATTTTCAAAACTAAATAATAGTAATTTCTTTTAATTGATCCAGGTATTTAACTATTCTGTTTGAGTCCTGTTTATGTTTTCTTATTGATTAGTATTTACCAACGTATTATTTTGGCATTAGTGGCTAATACACTATGGATACATCAGTAGTACTTTCACTGTGTTAAATTATTAGATTGTTTTTTTCTTAATATTCTATGGACTATGTAAGTGTTAAAAATAAAGTTATAGTTTGGATTCATTGAGACAATTATTGAGAAAAGCACTCCCTCTTCCCTATGGGTGGCCATCTTGCTCTTCTTTTGTATTGAAAGGAATTGGCTTTGGAGAGCATAACTTTGAAGGCAAGACAAGTAGCTGACCTGCTGTGAGAGGGCATATCCGATGACAGTGTCTCCCTGTGGAATGCTCCAGGTGATCAGGGCAGAGTCAGCTCTCAGCTGGGACACCGAGACGTTCACAGGAGCTGCTGGGACCGCTGCAAACACAACCAAACAGCAGGATCAACAACAATGAAGAGTTAAAGAAGAACACAATCTGAAAAGATTCATATTAAAGGAATGAACACTTTTGTACAGGGATGCTAAATTTAGATATCGTATCAAAATATCAAGAGACCACTGGTCAGTATTACTTCAAAAAAGCACGAGGGACAGAAAATTAAAGTGAGCACATATCCAACCTTAAGCTTCTCCATATCTCTGATTTGAGTCCAAGGCAAGACCTGAATTTTCAGTCCACTCTCATTTCAAATGCAGTACATTTGACTTTTTATGCCCACCACGTTTTAGACATTCAAGTGCATGAGAAAATGTTCTGAGCTGAAAACCTCCCGAGGGAGAGTTTAAATATTCATCTACTGACTTGTACTCATCAACATAAATTGCAAACTGCTGTTTATCCACTGTTTAGATGATTCACAAAATTAGAGGTTTTTTTCTTCTCATAAAATTGTGATAAATACTGAAAAATACTGCAAGATCATGTATGCTTTTTTTTATGGATTGTATTTCTCATGCACTATAAACACAACAATTGCCAATTCACTGAAAAAATAAAAGCATTTAAAACTTGAAAATGATACTGTAGAATAAATACAGTAAGTTAGAAATTGAAGTTTGACTCCGATTAGGGGTCCCAGTTCAAATCTGTTGAGAACTGATATTTGATTCTGAATTTCCAACCAAGAGAGACTAAATTAGATATAATAAATTGAAAAATGTGGTGCAATTAGAGGTTTTCCACTGTATACCATTACATACTGTATAATAAGTCTGTAATTAACATAAAGAGAAAGAAGACAAGATGTGATAAGAAAGCTGTTATGTAACGTCAATCAATGCCAGGCTATCACAGACTGTCCCATGTATCGACAAGCTGACTTGATCTGCTGGCTCAGCACTGACAGGTCCTCCGCACATCCCTCATAAATGTCTCCGGCTCTGGCTGTAATTCACTGGAGCCTCTGGAGGTGTCTGGTCTGAGAGGTTCGGCAATAAAGGCTTTTGTGTACAGCTAAAAATACACTGACAGTTCAATATTGGGGCAACTTTTCGATTTCTTGTCATACGGGTAGACAGCAGAATGTTGAGGAGAAGAAAAACATTTTAATTATTGGTATATTGTTTGCACTCTGTAAGCAAATAGTATAAAACAAAACAATTCAGGTTTTTGTTCAGGTTTGCATTAGTCCTCACTTTAGTCATGAATCCTATTTTAGACCTTGTTTGGCTACGGTTCTTGAAAGTATATAAAGTAGCACTATCTGTTAAAATCAAGTAGATAATTGCCATGCCATTTGTCATTTTTAAAATTCACTGTTTCCAGCAGGTCATCAGACACAGGGTGCTTTTGGGTAACTGAAAGAGGCTGAACCAAAAACCTCCCTTCTTGTCGTAGTTTATTACAATTGCAAAACATTACTATCCTCTGAATACAGAAGAACCTTGTGCACACTTAAATCTCCGACGCAGCAGGCAGGACTTCAAAGCAAAAAGGACATTCAAAAACAGCATTTATTTATTTGATTTCATTTTCAGTCCTAATCACAACTGTTTAGGTTGCTCTGAAGCGTAATATGGCAATGGCATTTAAAGTGAGGCCATCAGGCGCGCTGTGAGGGACTCGGGGTGGCAGACGGGAGCTAGTCCGGTCCCACAGCCGCGTACGCACGAACAGGCCGCGGAGTGTGACGGAGAATGTCGAGCTCTATCTGCCACTAACAAGCTAACCGCAGCTCATTATGCAAGCCCAGACACTGCAGAAAACACACGCCCCCGAATCAGTCCACAGGAATTTAATCATGCATTTCCTCAGTTCTTGTAAATGTAACAGTTCAAATATTTACGTGCATGTTCTGCTTTTCAAAATGTTCAGCAGTTGTACAGTTGTTTGAATCTAAGGTGGCAACTAACGATTATTTTGGTAATTGATTAGTGTATTGATTATTCTTTCAATTAGTTGTTTAGAACATGAAGTGACATTTTGATGTAATTCCTGATTTCTCTGAGTGATAAAACCTCTTGTATAATCCAGGTTATTCACGGTTATTTGATTACTAAATTACCTCAGTAATCGATTGGTTGCCATTAATCTAACTGAGTCCCTAACTGAATCCATCACTGAATCAATCACTGTTCAGATTCCAGCTACTTTGGGATTAACTTCACATCTGAGGAAACTTTAACCAAGTCAAGCCACTCGGCCACCAGCTGAAATTTTCAAACAAGCAGGTGACGCCACTTGGCCAAGTTACTGGTGAGATCTGTGGAGAGGTGACCCAGCTCACAGTAAGAATGCATGTTCGATAAGCAATAATAATAGATATAATAGAATAAACTGTGCCACATATCAAATAAAGCAACATCTCCATGAAGACAAGCAGATGGAACCCCCACCAGGAAAAGTTACATAGTGCACCTTTAACATGCCTATGCTATGACTGCTGTTGAGGTTCAAGTTTAATCTGGCTAATTTTAGATATCTAAGAGGATCCCTCACATCTCAGGTCTTACATATATACCTCAAGGCCATGATTCTGCCACATTTTTTGTAATGGAGATAAGTCTGTTATCTTAAGTTTGGGAGCAGGACCACACCGTTGATCTCGTTCGGCAATAAACTTTCTGCATCCAAGCTTGAGGTTGTGGTCCTTGCTAGTGAATGGTATATCAAGCTGGTCAAAGGGCTCTAAAAAAATAAGACGTTTTAACCAAATACAAATTTCTGAATTTTTTTAATCTATTTTTTTTTATAGTAATGTATGCTTTTATAATAATTCACGGTGTTACAGCCCCTCCGCTGAGAGAATGTGTCACCCTATGCTATAAGATAACACTACTACCTCATCTACCTCCAGTGGAGAATGCAGCGTCCCAAAATGTCGAATGTCCTTTCAGTCAGTGGATCTCATTACCAGCAGAGATTATTACACACACTAGTCTAAAAACATTTTCACGCCTGCCCAAAAAATTGCTTTTGGAAAAGCAAATTTGTACCCATGTGAGATGAGTGAGTCATATATGTGTGTGTGTGAACTACCTGAAATGGAGAGAATGTGATGTTCTTGTGTGGACGATGGGTCTGAACCGTTTTAGAAATGATCCAAATGCGAAAAAACTTGTTATGTAGATTAAGAGTGATAATGTATCATGACATGGTCATGTATTCATCTGTTTATTGTACACTGTCTCTAAATCTCAATGATATGTTTGTCTTCATTAATGAATTTCAAGCATATCTAACTCGTGGTGGACATCTCATTAGAGCACTTTACCCCCACACAACCCCGTCCCAGTTCAGTGTTCTTTACAGAGGACCTAAAATCAGTTTAAAAACACCTCTCAAATGTCTGCTTCCGAATAATTACGTTACGTTTCCACATGCCAAGTTCTTTTCAACTTGATGTGCATCCTCTCCTCTCCTCCTCTCATCAATCCACAACCATTTTGTACTGTTTTACTAGAGCCTAATATATGCATTTTATCAGTTGGTTACATGTATTGTATGATTAATTTTCTACCAAGTGCATATAAGTAAATCTAAATGTACAAGTAAATACCATACCAATAGAGTCGGACAGTATAATTAAATCTTGATATGATGTGCCGCTGGTTGTTAGGTAGTTGCAATTTACAGCCATTCAGCCATTTTCTGTACAATTTACCTTTTTGTGTGTCTCTTACAGTTCTAATGCTGTCCATCTCAGAGGAGCATTACTCACCTGTGAAGTGCGAGTGTGGAGGAGGAGGGCTGAATGAGTCTACTCTTCAGTCTCCTGTTCTGTGGCTGTCCTGCTCCATTTTCAATAGTGTAGGCGGACACTCGGAACAAGCTCGCACAAACACAGAATAAATGCCCCGAACAACAACCATATATGCATAATAAAGGTTTTAGCAGAGGGAACTAATCGAGTCTACTATTTCAAACGCCAGAAAGGGTTGATAACATTTCACTGGTTAAAAAATGTGCTTGTCCAACATCTTAAATAATTGATCAATCAGGATTATAGGCAACTCTATGTTCAATATTATTAAAGCTATGGACAGTGCAGGTGCAGGTTTAGGTTTATTGTCTCCGACTAGAGAAATTTGTCTTGGAGGCAGGGTCCATAGCATAAACATAACCAAACATGACATAATACAAACCAACAAATAGACATTTAGAACATATTACATAAACAATGGACTCAAGTCACTCAGGCTTGACACACGCACAGTCAGTTCTAGTTGTTAATGAATTTAATGGACTGAGGAATGAACAAGTTTTTATATATGTTGCTCTTACATAAAGGATTTCTAAATTGCCTTCCGGCCTGTATGAGCTCATACTGACTGTTGTGCACATGAGTAGGATCTCTAATGATCTTTTTGGCCTGTGTCATTACTGACTGCTCAAAGATGACTATTCCATATCGGAGCACAGACTCAATGCTGGCCGTATAGAAGGTCAGCATAATATTCTGGCTGACGAACACTCTTAACCTTCTAAGAAAGTATTATCACTGATTTTTTTAGTTCAATCTAATCCTTTTGGTTATTTTCTCTTTTATTGTTACTTAAGTAAATAGAGTATATTCTATGTACAATTATCCACATTTTAAAAGCACTAACACAAGAGGCTGAACAACTGGTTGCTTGCAGAGGTCATCACATCCCCTAACTAATTACAGCTTGAAGTTCCGCTAATTGCCACCAGTCAATTTGCAATTTTACTTTAATTGTGATTAGTTTTGAAGTCGTTCCACTGTCAGAACTGTGGTTCTATCTCGTCTTGGCAGCCGACCCCTGCCATTTCCCTCTGCCTGGCCTGTAACATCTCCAGCACTGTCGGTGGTCTGCTATTATGGCGCTCTACACTCCAGGAGAGGACACAATCCAGGGGCCCACAGCGAGACAAGCAAGATAAACACCAGGCGCCATGCTGATGAGACGAAAACACAGTGATCTGCCTGGTTTGAAAGGACAAACGTGGACAGGTGAATGGGTGAGATCGATGAAGAGACAGACAAGGTGGGGAGAAAGAAGAAAAGGGGGAGTGGAGTGTCAGTTTCGATCGGAAGGGGGGTAAAAAACAAACAAACAGTGGTTTGAGCACATCTAAGAAGAGTCGATAATGACCTTGTTTGTCTTTGGAGCTTGATGCCAGAATGCGATCTTTCAATATTGATAGGTTTAAGATCATCACAAGACATCACAACCTACTAAATTCCTCTAGTGTTTTACAGAAACGGGGAAGACAAAATGATTATAGTACTACTTTTGTGGTGTGGTTGGCTAGAGGGTAACAGTGTCACTACACTACACAAGACAAATTTTGAAAAAAAAAAAAAAAAAAAAAAAAGGGAAAATGTGCTGGCAGAAAATTACCAGCTGTGTCTCTGTTATTTCTTCCGTTAAATTTAACGCTGTGAATTTCCTTCAGGAAAAAAAACGAAAACTTCTGTATTTAACATAATACAGATATTCCCTTCACCTAAACATTCCTCAGCATTTCTCCGACAAAACCAAAGATGTTTATTTTTTTCAACGACAAACTTTTATTCACACAATAACATTTTCCAGCACAAAGCACAAATAAACAGTGAAAATAAACATTCATAAAATAAAACTAAAGACATTTTACCTTAAGGGTAAATGAAGTTGTTAACGTGAAAATAGTTAATTGTCCTTGAAGATTAAGGACCGTATTTTGCCCCCGGTGGTAGTGCGGCAGTGGTGTTAATGTTGACGTCTTGAGCCAGAGCAGACCGTGATGATGTGGCGTGAGGAGCTCTAAACAAGAAGCGTGATCATGCCAAAATATGAGGTGGAGTGAAGCAAATGTAGGGCGTGGTGTGATACATTTTGTCAATGGCCAGAATCATAACTAATACACTTCAAAACTACTGCAGTGAAAAACATAACATGGGAAACATTTCCTGGAGTTGTCCACATCCTCATGTGGACCAGATAATAATAAAACAACCTTAATGGGCACAAATAATCAAAACGATACATCACAGAATAATGAATATAGTCCAGTTCAGACTTTCATTGCACTTTTGCGCAAAAATGTATCGATCTGCTTCAAATGTCGAAAAAAAATTGCTTGAGCATGTTTCTATTAAATTATTAATTGATCTGCAGTCAGACTAAAACACCTCAGTCACTCAGGACCGGGAGGGAGCGGTCAGAGAAGCTCCAGAGCGATGGTCACTGCAGTGGTCTCTCTTCAGGACACACCGCTGTTTTGATCACAACCGCTGCTCAACAGCGTATGCTTACATCGTGGGGCTTCGAAGCTGTTTTATTGTCTCCGAATATGAGTCCTTCTCGTTCTTTGACTCGTTGTAGGAGAACAAGTGTTTTCTTCTTCTACTTCTTTCTTTGCGTGGATATGCCATGGATGCAAACATCTCCTGCACTGATGGCCTTTAAAATGCCACAGTTCTCAGTCATTGGTTCAAACACGTCCACCATATATGGACTGTCACATGCCCTTTCAGCCTTCAGAGGACAAGTACAGCTTCTTTGTGCTAGTGTTACCGCCGTGAAGGTAGCAAAAGCCCAACCTGGAAGTGCTAGGGGCAAAATACAGCCCTATGAGTCCATCACTCTTTCACAAACTGTTGAATCCGATCAATCTGATGTTCATGTTCTTCTCAGTCTTTGTCCTTATGTCCAGATTCACTTAAACTCTCTAAAAGAAAAATATTGTAAATTATTGTAATGTACAAAATTAAAACTAGTTCAAAACTTAAGGTACATTAAAGACCAAAGCAGGATATTTCAATATAATTATTTTTTCATACCTTTGATTGACATTGACAATGGAGAAGGCTTTAACAGGAGCTGGTGTTCACTTGGTCCAGACCTCAGACTATCCTGAAAATAGTGAAAACATGTACATTTTTATAGATAAAACCTGGTGCCTTGTGTCTCCACATGTTTGTTTGTTAAAATCCTCCAAAACAATAGTATTAGTCTCACACACATCAGCCAAAAATATTCAGGAACTCTGTCACTATGATTCATCAATCATAAAATAACTAATAACTCATATTTAGAGCTAATTAACTGACATAGGCCTATATATGATATATAGTAGGATTTAGTTTATACTCACCAGAGAAGTGTCAGGTTCTTCTGTCCAAAAAGAATGACTGTCAAAGTTTTCTTTCTTGGCAGTGATTTCTCCCACAAAACGTTTTCAGTAAGAAAATAGTAAGAAAATCTGTATTATATAAATAATGGAACAGTGCTTGGATAATTACATCAGTATTTACAGACATTTTGTAAGTTTACAGACAACACACGTAAAACTCAATAACAGAGAGAATCCTTCAGAATATACATGAAAATGTCTGTTTTTTTAAATGGACATTTCTTTGTGTACATATAGGATGAGATCTTTCCAGTTTGTATTTACTACTTTTGTTTTACAGACACATTTTAAGATTATTGAGCTATATGATGCAGATTTTGACAATAGTTTACAATTCATTTCTATTGCTGAACTGGTTATAGTCAGGGTTTGCAGCTGACTTTATTGCAGTGGTGGAATGTAACAAAGTAGAAAAGTAATAGTACTGCACTTAAGTACATTTTCTAGGCATCTGTATTTTACTTTTACATTTTGAACGCGACTGGAAAGTAAAAGTATACTTTATTTTTTAGGTTTATTTTTTAGCACATTTATGGCAATATCTTTCCCTGTTTTTTTTTTTTTACTTCCTAGCTCCCTTTGAGCAAATAACACAGCTTACCAACGCACCTGACAGGCAAGTCAAGTAATTCAAAGTGCTTTACATAACAAAATAAATGTATAAAAATCACAAAACAGATAAAGAAGAAGAGGGTAAATAAAAAGAGTTTTTAGCCTGGATTTGAACATTGTCAGAGGAGAGGCCTGTCTCACATTTCTTATTTAGTCCTGACTCTGGGCAGCAGGAGGTCACTCCCTGAGTTTCTCAGAGTCTGAGATGGTTCACATGGCACATATGGCAGCCAATCAGAGCGCTTGCTAAAGAAAGGTACTGTTTTTAATCCTGTGCCATATACGTGCCATGCATGTCGTGTCGAGGACCATTAGGGCTGTTATTGTTGATCCACACAGACTATATGAAAAACTGATTAAAAACAGGAACAGCTATGTTTGGCACAGAAATGTTTGCACATGAGTCTAAGGTTATGTTTTTTGTCCTAGTAAATGCATTTATTACAAACTATGAACCAGCCTTTAAGCTTAAATTAAAAAAAAAATTGGGTTAGATAGTTACGCTTTGCATCATTTTAAGTAGTGGCATTAATATAAGATGTATTTTCTCATGATGGCAAAATATACTTTTATACTTTTATACATTTAACCAATTACCAAATAAACATCAGTACTGTGATTGTCATGGGGTTTTAGTTACCTACCTGCATATAGGCTGTGGTACTGAAGCCAAACAGAGGTAAGACATAATTTCTCCACCTACTCGCCGCACTTCAGTGAGATCCGTAAGCTCTGACAAACATAGCACATCATGACTCTGTCCCAAGTGTGTGCAAATATAGTTCATCATCATTGTGCAAGGCAAGCCAAGACTGTGTATGTTGACTTGTTTGAAACAGTCAAAAGAGAAGCTCTGTTGCTTGCTCTTTTTCACCAGATATTGACTTTGTTACCCAGTATAGACGCACTGAAACATTAAGAGCCAGAAGCACATTATGCGAAAATGAAATGAAAATATGTTAATCTTTGAATGCATTTATGAGATGTATTGTCCAAAGGAATGTCTGTGTGGATGTGGCTTTTGAGCTTATGTGGTAACCATGGTAACGGCTACAACGGCTGAGAAAAGCGGAGGACCAACCAAAGTGAATTTGATTGGCATTAGTCTGGTGAAACATAATGCAGAAGTCTTAAAATCTGTATATCAGATAATAGTTTTTCATCTTCTACCAGCTGAACACTCAGTACCAAAGCTCCTTTTATCTTTTGTACAAGAAGCACAGAAGGGTTCTCCGTGATGTAACAAGAAAGGCTGAGTCTCCACAGGGGAGGCATGGCTTCAACATGCTCAACAAATGCACAACAACAAAAGAAGACGATGTGTTTTCAGTTCAGAAGAAACTGAATTGGGATATGGTGAGACGTCCATATTAGCAAAACGAAAAAAAAGTACATCACTAGAGAGTTGAACACATTAATGTTTTAAACCAACAGTTCAAGAACAGCAAAAATGTGATGTAAGAAAAGGACATCTTTTGTACCCTGAAGCACCATGGCAGAGGAGCAGCGGCTAAATGTTTTATGGGAGACTTTAACAAAGTGGAAAACATGGGGCGGAACAATGTTAAAGTGCCTGAAATTAATGTGACATTTAAATTTAGCTGAAAATCAGTTAAAACAGATAATAGTTCCATTATGTTCTGTACCATTGCCTTAGGAGTAGGGATGTGCAAGGCATAAAAACACTCTCTATAATTAAAATAAATAAATGAAGCTTAACACATATCACCCAAAACCAACAAAGAAATGTCTTTGTATTCATAGTATCAACAGAAACATGGTTTAATTAGACAGCTCAGGGCAAAACTTCATAATAGATAAGCGTAGCACCAATGCAAAAAAGGAACATTTAATAATTAATAAGGCAAAGAGACTATTCTAATTAATTTCATAAATACATATAAATTGAGCAGGGAAAGGGGAAAGGGGAAGGAACTCTATATTACACAAAAAACAAATTAAATACAAAACAAATAATAAGACTCCAATGCCTTTGTTATGTTAATTTTTGCTTCAACACTAAATGCAACCACCTCGTACTTGTTATTGATATGTTAATGACTTGCACATTTATATGATACACGCTATCTCTATATATATATATATATCAATATAATTGTTTTATTTAATTTGTATTATTTATTAATTTATTTGCCAGTTAACAGAGAGCATAAATGTTGTGATTGGGATTCCATGGAATTATCTGAAATAACAGATTGGGAAAGTTCTGTGAATCAGAATAGAAAATGTATTTTCTCTATAATCAGCCATCAAAAGCATCACTATTGAGTACGTCAGTAAGTAAGTAGTAAGTTAATACATCGGTTTCTCTAAAAACAAAACAATATAATTAGAGTCTATTGCCGTGACCTGTGGTTTGAACTACAATCACACTTTTCACAGGAGTTAAGCACCACTGATGAAAGGCATTCTGCTGCACTCGCCTGAGCTGTCTTTGAGGCCATGTTCCATTATTCAAACAATGGGCCTGCAGATGCTCACGCCTCTTTATTCCGAAGCTTTTAACGGCAGCATTAGTTTTTAATTGCACTTAATTGCTCCAGGTTGATATTATTCATCAGCTGCTCCTTTGTGGGCTTCAGACACAAACAAAAACAACAACAACAACAGGCTGGTGACGTTTACGAGACTGGCCGGAGTACTGAGCGGTGGCTGACGCACGGCTTGGCCCCCCAGTCCACTGTAAATCAGATGGAGGTAACGGTGAGCTGATGGAGTGAGACAGAATAATCTGGGTAATGGCCCCAGCGCATGCCGTGATGGATGGCCGTCTCTGGACCAGTATACTCCAGACACTCACGGGCCGAGCATTCTAATGAAGATACAGTAAGATTACAAAATGGACACGTGTTACATAAGAGATCTATCCGAACGGACTTGGCAGCAACATCAAGCAATTGACTTGTCTTTAGGAACAGAGTAAAAGTTTTCAAGTTTTCCCAGACTTACTTCAAGGAGACGAAACTTGCTTTATTGTTGTTTTGTGCACTTTAATGAATTTGAATCAATACTGAGATGGAGTCAATTTTATTCCTCAAAGGGTTTAGACTTCGGAGGAAGACATTACACTATTATTATTCAGTATTATTACAAAATAAAATAAATAATTGTGATGGATCAATACACTAGCAAGTAGAATCAAAAATCACATACTAATACTCATTTCAGCAAGTATCTATTCAAAAAAGACCACAAAAACATGACAAAATGTTACCTTTCCTGAACAGTTTTAGAAGACAGATGGTGGTAACATACCACATGTTAACAGAAAGAATTATTATTTGTCTTGAAAATGACAGTTTATTAAATTAAAAAAGAGCATTTTAAGATAATAAATTGTGATATCAAAATCAGTATCAAGTATCAAGCCCATTCCTTTGTATGAAAAAACAAGTTTGAAATAAATCTTAGCATCATGACAACACTACAATACACTAGGGCTGGGACTCACACGCTCCCTCGCGCTTCGATTCGATACACGATACACTGCTCACGATACAATATAATCACGATACTGCAATACATGCGATTATCAATATATTGCTCATGATATTCTTTGCTATATCGCTAATTTTTAAGAATCAAATGCATTTTAACAAAAACAATATATCGTTATTTTGGCACACCACTACAATAAATAGGGGAAAAATTGACCTTATTTTTGTCATATTGCCCAGCCCTATTTGAATAATAATAATAATAATAACTCTCATTATACAACTTAAAGTTATGGTGGGTAATATATAAATAAACTATCCTTTTAGTCTTATAAAAAGGGCTTAGTGTCTGCCCCCAGTTGGCAAAAGAAGGTAATGATTAGAAATGACAAATTAGCAGCACGGCTTGTAAACATGGCACTAACAGAGGAATTACAGGATTACATAAAATTGCAGAACGCGATATGTGTTTTTGAGAAGCAAACAAAATTAGGAAATGATGAAAAGTTGAGAAAAGTAGAAGCCTCAACCATGATACTGCCCACTTTAAAATCTCACTTTTTGTCGCACTTCATTTACTTTCACCCTCAGATAATTTCCTGTTACAAAGTAAGTGTATCCTTTTCTTTACATTTAATACAAACCCTAAACCACTGGAGGTTTGTTCTGCTCCGTCAGTGGCTGAGGGACCTTGAAAACCTTTCCTCTCAGCCAGCGCAAACAGCTCTGGAAACTGCCCCATATATCCAAATGCTGCCTGCTACACTCCAATTTACATAGCCACAGTCTCTAAATGAATACAAATTAACACAGCATTTTGGTCTATAACTTGACAAATCTGTTAATAGCTTTGGGCACAATCTCCGCAAAGATGCATACTCCTGAGTGCTGAATTACAAGAGCAGTAAACGCTGTTTTTGTTTGTTAATAGGGCATTTAGTTGTGAAACAAGCTTGCAGTTACGTGTCAGTTCCCCATCTGTGCTATCAGGGGTGGCCATACAGACTGCAAAATGTCATTGTAACTAGATGCACTCGAGCTGTTCCGACTGGGTAGAGGCCTCTTAATTAGTCATTATTTTGTTCCAATTGCTGGCTCCTCTGCAATATGTGTCCACCATCCACCAAAAGAGCAATGCTGTATCCAGGACTCAGAAGTGTACATCCTCCGCTGATACCAACATTTTAGCTTGTTAGAGAGCCTTCAATTATCTGGCAAAACAGAAATACCCAGTCAACTGCCCAAATGTCTGACTATTAACACATGATTGAATAGGTTGTTATAGCATATATCAATACTGACAATTGGATAAAATGAAAGGTTGCAATAAACAACTTGATAAATAGATAATATTTCAATTCTTGTCTCTGTCTCTCTGTGTCAGCCCTGCGACGAGTTGGCCACTGTCCAGGGTGTACCCCGCCTAAGGCCCAAAGTCACTGGGATAGGCTCCAGTCACCCGCGACCCCTAACGGGAATAAGCGGTAGAAAATGAATGAATGAATGAATTTCAATTCTTAACTCCTTCCTTCTTGGCAGTTTGAATTCAGTTCTCAACCCAGTTTTCCTCAAAATTGATAAATGGTGGAATGGTGAAACATATTCAATTTTGAACAGTCCAGATGGCTCTTTGACACCTTTGGTTTACTCTGAAAGGCTGCACATCAGTAACTAACAACTCTGCCAGAGCTGTGGAAGATTCCATTGGTAATTCAATACAGAAAATCAAACATGTCAAGCTTACTAAGACTTAAAAGTTTTGTATCATTATCTTTAGTTTTAGTTAACCTCAAATATCTCAAAGAAGACCAATAAAAACGGCTGAATACCAAATATATAAGCTTTCTTAAAATCTTAAAACACTTATAATTTCAAAACCTGGCCTTGACACAACATCCCCTTCAGAAAAAACACATCTCCAAACTTAAAAGTCACACTTCATTTTGACTAAATGTTCTGTCTCCTGCCTCCATAAAGCTAGCTGACGTTTCCTTATCCACCAAGTCCATCCAATCACATCACTTTAGCGGGTGACACCGGGCTTGTACGTGCCATTTTATCTGACAACTGATATATGGCAGGAGCTATTAGCGCTGCCAAATTATATATTGCTTCGCGCTGGGAGATAAATGTAGTTTGGTGATGAATCCAGAATCTAACAACTCAGAGAAGGGTTTGAAGATGTGCCGAGCAGCGCGGGGATGTCAAAATGTGGCCCCAGGAGGCTATTCAGAGACTATCCCCTCAGCCTCCGCTGCTCCACTCAATGTGCTTCTCGTTTATTTCTCTGTGAGCTCAGATGTGGATCTCCGGCAGGTTTTGGCTGTTCTATTGCAACAAGAGAGGGGAGCTTCCCGGGTCACGCACAAATAACCCGACTGAAAGTAGGGAGGCAGATCTTAGACACTGACAACGACTGCAAATAATTGATTTATTAAATGAAGCGGGACTGTCGTTTCAATAAAAGAGTGAGAAAAAATACTACATCCATTCAAAAGGTAGCACTATCTAAAGAATTGCTTGTAGAATATTGTCTTATCTAGAGAATGTAAATGTTACCTTTTCTTCTCAACCAAGCATCTTTCAAGTCCGTCATTCATATATAAACACGCTCTCAATCAGTGCCATTGTTCTCCTGTGCACCATCTCCAACATGCTCAGTTTTCTTTCCTTCACCACAACCAGGGTCACAGCTCCAGGAGAAGATTTTCTTTTCTTCACAATTCACATCACATCAGCGATGACTACCGCCTGATCTGGGGTCAGCCCTCAGTTTATTCACTAAAACACTTTCCACTGCACCTTATTCATTTGTCAGTGTCTATTTAAAGAGAACATATTTGCAAAAATCAACTTAAATGTTGTAACTGTAATAACTGTAACCTTGTTACAACTGTGTTTCCTCATCATTAGTTCGTCAAAGTTTCCGGCTGATTCCATGTTTAACTTCTGGTATTGTCCTGCAACTGAGGCTCCAGTGCCCATAAAATTCCTTTTTCATCTACTCCCCTACTCCGCCCATATCCCTGTACTTAGTTGCAACTTTTTTTCAGTGACACATCAATAGTTCTGAAATGTCACATAGTCACTTTTTAAAAATAAAAAACAATGGGTTTTATCAGTTCTGCAGTTTTGAACAGGAAGTCAATGGACAAGTTTCCATTACTAAGCTATTTTAGATGAATATTTAAGTTTACAATGAACACAATGTAAAATGATGACCTACTCTTGTATATAATCTACCTATATTATATATAATGAACACAGCAATATTTTATGACTGTATTAAATCATAGGGTGTCTTGTTATATGTAACACATGTAACGCATTGGTTAAGTGTCAGTCAAGGCTGCAACAAATAAAAGTTAATGAGTGTGTCCATTATATAGCTGTATTTTTTCCCCGTCTTTTTCTACATTGCTTTATGATTGTAGTATCATCATTATAGTCTGTCTCAGTGATGATGAGCAACCTTTACAACAGAAAGCTCAGCACAGCACACTGTACAAATTCATATTGTGCACGAGCCGCATTGACAGCAAGGCATTAGTTCACAGGTCAGGACAATCACTCTGATATATTTAAGGCTTATTGATTGCATAGTTAAATTTTTCATTAGCGAAAAAGCTTCAATTGTTATTTTCTGAAAGCTCTGAAAGCCCAAATTCTTTTAAATCAATAGAAATAAAATTAAGAGTTTTATAAGGCAACAAATCTGGAATGTGACTTGCTGAACCATCAAGACGGTTCATATTTCTGAGGAGTGGTTCTTGGAATGCACACGTTGGCGTTGTGAGTGTGCACATGTTAAGCCACTCTTCATTGGTGTGATCAATACCGTGGGCCATAAAGGCAGATTAGTGGCTGCTGGCATGAAGCCGGATGAGCTGGTGCAGGTTTACATTGAGTCGGGTTGGAGGTACACAGAGGGCATGTGCTGCAGATGATTTAAGTGGCATCACACAGAGGCCAATGAATATGAATGAGTTTCTCAGAATTTCCTGCATGTGATTTACAGTGCAGTGCATATAGACACTACAATCAAGGACGGTATATCATAAGAGCTGAACTAAGCAAGGTCGCCAATGGCAATATTTACAGTAGTGTGAGGGTTTATTCAACTGTGAAAGAAACTGTGAAAGATGATGAGGTTTATATTTAATTGGCAATATCATCATAAATTTCAGCTATCTCCTGGAACTAAAATTATTAAAAGAAAACGAAGAAGTTTAGGCAAATGTATTACCACTCTCAGGTATTTCATTCATATAATGCACTTTCTCTCTTTTTCAGTTACATGCTGCAACCCTCCTTCAGCCCCATCTCCACAGCAGCAGCAGAATCACTGTACTGTGACTCTAGAATAACGGGACATGTTTTCCTTTACAAAACAAACGCTGACCATACCCTGCCAGTCGGGGTGAAACTTTATCCATTCAACAGAGAAACAGGGTTGTGGATGTCTAAAAACCATTATAGTCATTATGTTTTGTTATTATAGTTTTCTTAAGCAGGGCAGTGCACTACATGGACTGTAACTGAGTTTGTATTAAATATGTTTATATTATTAGCCCCCTTAACTTAATATTTGGTTGCAAACCTTTTTGAAAAAATAACTGAAATCAGTCGCTTCCTACACTATGATAAAGAGTTGAAATAATAACTAGAGTTAGGACAGTAAAGCCATGTCACAAAATTTTAAATAAAAAAAAAATAATCTTCATAACCATACGAATATGGTTATGAAGATGACAAGTTATTATCCCTACAATAAGTTGCACCTATGCACTGATACAAAATAAAAAGCTTATTTTCGTCTTCCTTTCTACTGTGACATATTTTAATGTCACATCTCCGACATCCCTACTTTCAATATTGTGCTGTGCTCTTTTTGCATGAGCGTACACATGTTCAGACTGTTCCTTACTGCAGCAGATGGATCAGAGCAGAGATAATGAGTGTTTACCCCGGTAATACAGACGAGATCGTGCCCTCCTTTGAAGCAGAGTTCAAGTCTCAGTTCAAAAGAGCTTCCACAGAGTCAAAAATCATTTAGCCTTGAGAAGAATAGCTCAGAATATAAAATACTATAATAATAATAATGACTGCTGCCTCACCGTTACCATGGAATCAACTGCAATTCATTTAGTCCGACTGGATGTCCATAAAACCCTTGTCACAGCAAGACACAGCTGGATTCACCTGTTTTAAATTGCTAATGTTACACCTGTAGGGCATTATTAAGAGAGAGTGAGAGTGACTGATATTTCTAGGCTCAGAAACTGGGGCATGATTTGCTTGCATGTCATTCATTGAGGTGGAAGATATGTATCGAAAATGTTGTAATTGTTGTTTTGAAGATATGCAGCATTTTAGTATTGCGTATATACTTTGATTTACAATGGTAACTGCTTTTTATAAGGCTGCAAAAAGTTTGTTAAAAATAAAAAGAACAAAAAGTTCAGTGTTCTGAACATGTGTGTTTCATTCTAGGGTTGAAATGATTAATCAGCCAATTTTGTTGACAATGACAATTTTAAAATAACTGTAGTCGTAGACGTTTGATCATCTTAATTGTACGGACTCTTTTGCGACAACAAGACAGTGCCAATACTAACTCAAGGTGTAAAAAAAAATGTTTAAAAAATGTAAAAATCTGATTTGAAATCTATCTAGAAGCAGTCAACATATTTCAACATTTTTTGTTAAAAAAGTATTGTACCATAAAAATAATTATTTAACTAGTCGACTAATCCAAAAAATAATTACTGCCCTGTCAACAACTAAAATAATTGTTAGTTGCAATCCTATTTCATTCACATTGTGTACAATACTTGTACTCAACAATAACCGACACAAGCATGTTTTAGCACATTTCTGATGGACTGCTGCAATATCTTCTGCTGTAACATGAATCCATGATCCAAAAGCATACAGCTGTAAAATTCTGAGTCATTATCGCCCATCCTTGGCCTTAATACTTGAACTGCTTCCAGAAACGATTCAATAATAACAAAACTGTAGCTACCTTTTGAATAATATGAAAATAGACTGATAAAATAACTGACATATGCCTACTGGTGGCACATGAAGCTTTACTCCATGAATCAACATTAGTCTACAGCGAGATTTCTGCAGATCTGCAGCATGTGACATGTTCAAAGCCCATGAGCCACTCTCAATTCCCTGTCTTAGTTTGAACGGTAACGTTAGAAAAATGACAGCAGTACGCCACTTACTTGCCACCACCTGGTCCCCGTGGAGGCAGGAGGTCAGCAGCAGCAGCATCCCGGCGGACAGGTGCACGGCGGCGGTCATGCTGGTGCCCTTTTCCCGCAGACGCACGAACACCTTTTCGACCTCCTTCACTTCTTCTTCTTCTCCTCCTCCTCCTCCTTCTTTCTTTACACGCAAACTTTACCCTTCCCGCGGGGTCGGCACTGGGTCCACGCAGCCTTTCATGTCCACCTAAGTAGAAAATATTGCAAATAATGTGTAGGAATGATGATGGAAATAGCCGAAATGATTTGCAAGTTGGTCGGAGCGGGTCACGAGGATGCTAGCCGGAGGAGACGGGGTTTGCGTTGGGCTCAGTGGGGAAGAAGCTAACAGGTTGTTCGTCTTTTCTTCAGTCTGTCCGTCGCCTCCAGCTATGTCAGCTTTACAAAATGGCTTCTATTTAATTAAAAATCCTTTCCCAGCTGTCTTGGAGTAAAATGATTTATTACTGGCTTTCTGTGGCACAACTAAAGGTGTCTTCCATTCGCAGGTGGAAGGTCGTAGTAGTTGGAGGCACGCTTAACGCACAGCCATTCCAGCGAAGAAGACGCAGAAAGACGAGGATTCAGACCCAGGGCGAAGACGCAAAAAGCGGTGTTTGTTAAAGACACGCCGTGTGTTCCTCCGTTAGATTACCAGGAGCCCGCGGGGTCTGGGGATGTCTCCGTCTATCGCCCGAGCTCCCGCCGTGCCCGTGTGTGGGTGAGAGGGGGGGAGAGCGAGAGAGAGTGCCCGCCCGGAGGCTGACGTGTGAAACGATGTCTGCGCGCGGAGAGCGGAGGTGGATGTGCGGAGAGGGGCGCAGAGGAGCGGGGGAGGCTGGACCGAGAGGAGGGGGCGAAACTGCCGCAGACCGCCACAAACGGACACCTGCCAAGAGCATGAAGCCAGGTAGTCAGGGAGGATTAGAGTCAAGGGTGACACAAACAGGCAAGGTGCACGCGTCCTTGTCTGGAAGGTCACATTCAAAGCAGTGAGCAACATTCAAAGAGTTAAACTTGGTTTTAAAACTGGCTGCAGTGGCACTGGGCACACGGGATTCCCATTTCAATCATTGCTTAATACTTCTCTTTCATTTCATCTATTGCTTTCAGACCTTGTCATTAAGTCAGAGGGACCACGCAGCAACAGTGGCAGAACGTGGGGCTAAATGACTGGAAAGCAAAGATTTAACGGGAGGAGCATTTAAATGTTTAATGTATAATTGGCCAAAGTGGGTTAGGAAAACAAGTATATTTTTGTGTTGTTGCTTTTTCCCCTTTCATTCTACCCCTTTTGAGCACTGTGAGAACCTGATATGATGCACAAAAATCTCAAACAAAAAAGAAAATTAACAATAAAGCATGTTTTCACAGAATTTTACTATTACTATTTACTAATTAAAAATTGTACTGTGAGTCCAAATGAGCTCATTTCTCTTTTGGATCAGTAAAGTTTGTCTAAGTCAAAGAATTCACAAAACATATTTCACAAGAAAACACTGTTGTACGTGTGTTTGTGCTACTAAAAGGTTCCTGGCCTGTCTGGAAAATACCTGCCCCGGAGCTGGAGTTCCAAAAGTGAGGCCCCAGTCCCTAGTTCCTACTCTGTAAAAACACCCATCAAATGAGGACTAAAAATAGTAACAGGAACTGAAAAAAGGCTCCACAGCGTGACAACAAGCCCCATCAGTTCTGGTTTATTCGTGCCATACTGGCTGAATGTTTGGTTTAGTCATTTGCGACATTGACAAGTCTTTGGTGTGTCCTAATTTATTCTGCCTTGAACAAATCTAAAAATAACAGGTAGCCTAGATAAAAACAATAAAAAAACCACACACAGTTTGTTCATCTCTTTTGAATCTAAAAGGGAAGTTGTTGTGGTATGATTAGAAAAAGGACTACATTCAACAACAAAAAAACAAAAACAAAAAAAGCTTTTACTGTAAACATGAATGTTATTTGCTTATTTATAGCCTACAGCAGCCTCGGGTGTAAACAACTTCTTGAAGCATAAACGTTACTTAGGCTATCATTTATAAAACCGCAACTGCCTGTATAATATGAGCTGACATCCTTAAAGGTCAAAAGATAACATTATGAAAGTTCTTTTTTGAGGCAGCGGAGACTACTCTAGATTCACGACACAAGTTTCTAACATGTGAGTCAAACATGTGAATACTGTTCTCTTGATGTTTTGATACTCTCACTCAGGCTCGATCCACAGACAAATTAGAATACTGACGAGTGTGTAGGCTGAGATTAAAGACTGCTTATCATTGCAATGCCCCATTTCAGTCGAACTGGCAAAGGACTGAAACACTTGCATTCATTCAAATATATAACAATCTTCAAATAATCAAAGTAGTGCCAAATGTTTAGAGTCGACCAAACTTTTGCCCTCAATATTTGCCACAGGTTTTGGTTTCCTTGTCAGTGTAAGCTCTGCACCGGCGCCCTCTTCGCTTTCCTGCCTCCTGTGATTTCTGATAAACCTCTCTCCACATTTGAACTCCTGTCTGTAGCTGCGGATGTCACTTCAATTCTGAGGCCGGGAGATATGTCTCTGCTACATTCACTGCCAGTCACTCGCTCCGGGCAACAGCGGCTTTCCTCCACTGTAACACGCCATTCTGCGGGACGTACATTTCTTGTTTTACACAGAGACCTTGAGACTGCTTCCGTTAAGCATCAGAATTAATATAACATCAGAATCACTCCAAATGTGGCTTAAAACATGCACAGTAGATAGAAATTAGGGCTGCGCGATATTTGAAATGATTGCGATGTGCGATACAGCTATTAAGATCGGCGATATCGGTATTATTGCGATACACTTTTTGGCTAAGGCTGAAACTACTTCAGCCAGCGATTATTTATTTGTAGATTGAGACTTAGAATAAACTAACATTTTTAACCAAATACATGTTGAAATATTGTGAATGAAGGCTTCTAGATTGAGAATATTTATGAATAAAGTGTATAATTGAGGAAAATCGTCAATTCCTTTGCCATTTTTCTTTAATAATGTCACTGTCTTTGTTATAAACGTCTTGTTTTAGAGTCTGTTTAGTCCAGAGAACGACGAAATCATCAAAATACGACTGCAATTATTGTTTATAGTCGACTTCACGATTATTCTACTAATTGTTTTGGCCCTATTTTTGATACAATGTCTGTTATATTAAAATAAAAACCTGCATATACAAAACTGAGACTATTGAAGTTTGAAAAAGCTAGATTTTATTCATTATTTTTCACATGAAAGACTTTGGTGTTACTGCAATATATATTTTGTTTGTTGCGATATCGATACTTTTGTGATACATCGTGCAGCCCTGACAGAAATCCTCACCCACAATCTGAAGGTTTGGCAGTTCAATTCCCGCTACCGGTTTGAAACTCTGAAACTGTGTTCATGGGAATGTGGCTGGACGTTTGAATTGGGTAGTCATAGAACAACAGCCTAAACCGACACTTTCTATAATCTAAATGACTCTCCATTTCTAAAAATAAGTTAGAAAGACATGCATTCTCACTGAGCGCCGGGTCGCGATCATGTGACAACTCTAGCATAAACACATCTGTAACAATCATAGAGGCACTTTACACTCCACGTGCTCATCATTCTGACCCAGTTTGACCTATTTGACTGTGAAGAAGGAGACTAGAGTTCCCTTGAAGGAGTATCTGTGTTTTGGTGTTCACCTGTGATGTTGACTGACAGCTCCTGGGGGAAAGCGTTCTCTGAGCCCGCTCTTTTCTCCTCACATTTTGACATGGCATTGATTCCAGACACATCAAAAGAGGTTGAGCTGCATCTATTGATTCAGCGGATCAAAACTCAAATGTCGGAACAGCATCTGAAGAACGTACCTCAGAGCAGGAGTTTTGTCTTTGTAACAAATCGACCGACTAAAGTGGTGTGTACACGTCTAATGCTTGACAAGATTTTCTGAAAAGTGGAACAATATTTTTTTTTAAACTTACAAATATGAAAGGGCCTTATTTGTAAAAGAGGTTTCAATATTAGCTCAAATTGTATTTTGAATTATTCATGCATGTTTGTGTAATTCTGCTCTGCCCTGCAATTATTTGCAATTGTTTAAATTAATAAATAAAAATCCGACTTGGGATGATACATCTAAGGTTTTAAATTTTCCCATATTTTCAGCAATGAAAACATGTAAATGAAATCTGCAGCTTGGCAGTGAAAACAGCATGTAAACAATCGTATACATATACTTTCATACTAAAGAAAATATGAGAATATAAGTTGATTGCTGTTAAAGATAAAAAACATCATAAGCTTTCAAAATTAGGAGAAAAGGACAGCGCGAGAGAGTTTAAAGATAACATTGTAAGCTTTCAAATTTAGTATATATATTTTTTTACACATTATATTAAACACACAACAAGGAGAAAAGGACAGAGCGAGAGAGGAAAAAAAAGATGGAATTATAGTTAGTTTGTAGTAAATTCTACAAATTTACACAAATAAATGATATAGTTTTGGAAAAAATGTAAATATTGTCCCTCTTAATCAACCCAAAAAATCAGCAGAGCTTATCAGCCAATGTTTCTCTGGATTCTAAACAATCAGCACGTGTCCTGAAAACACCCGCATCAAACATTCTCTAGATGAAATATGGTGTTTCTGTGCTCTCTGGTGGTTATGTGGGTTCGATTCTTGACCATTTTCCGAATGTCTATACCCTCTCTCCCCTTTTCACGTGACGTCTTTCAAATAAAGCCTTCGGGTCAGAATAACTTTTCACCCTCAGGCTCTCATTTCAAGTATGACATGAGGTCATACTATTTGCTTTTTCAAGCAAGAAAATAAATGTGTTTATTGCTTTATGATCGATAAATGCGGCAAAAAGTGAGTTCATTTTCATAGTTTTACCTTTCAAAAAAACCCTGTGTAAAAAAATGTTAAGTGCCCAACAGATGTGAAACATGGCTATCATTTTTTTTCAACGTTGTCAAACTAGGGCTGCGATTATTTCAGTGATCGATTAGTTTGTCGATTATTTCTTTTGATTAATTGATTAGTTGTTTAGATGGCAAAAGGGCAGTGAATGTGAGATATTTAACAAATTTGACCAAGATGAAACTAAAGAAATTCAACTTAAGAACATCTTCATAGATGTGTGTATTTATAATTGCAGCTGTCTCCTTTTCTGTCATCACATAGCATGCTTTGGAGTATAGTGCAGAAAAAAATTATTCAATTACTAAATTAATTGGATTATTATTTCAATAATTGATTAGTTGCGATTAATTGATTAATTTGTTTCAGCCCTAATATAAACGAAAATTCACATTCACACATTCTTGGCATTGCATAACAATATGAAAACATTTAAAAAAGAAATTCTTAGTGGCCGGGAAACATGATTTACACAATACATGAAATCAAGTGCAAATGCTGTAAATAAAAAGTAGGTGGAATAAAAGAAAAATACAAAGTGAGGATACATTACAAAAATAGTCATTTTTGCTTGTTTTCATAAAACGATGAGATATACAAAATATCCAATGTATTTATTTAATTGATAGATTGATTTATTGATGATTTTCTCTCTCTCTCTCTCTCTCTCTGTGTGTGTGTGTGTGTGTGTGTGTGTGTGTGTGTGTGTGTGTGTGTGTGTGTGTGTGTGTGTGTGTGTGTGTGTGTGTGTGTGTGTGTGTGTGTGTGTGTGTGTGTGTCTGAGTGTCTAGACTTAGTTTTTTTTTTATTATGATGCAGAAGTCTCAATATACATTTATCAAGGAACACTTGTGCCAACAATACCCTAGCACAAGGAATCCCAAAATTACAGCAACAATTGCGATCCAAAAAACAGAAAATGGTGCCAGGAGGGCCTGAGGGTTGAAAAAAAAAGAGAAAAAGCATGAAACATCAGTGAACAAAATTATTAAAAGCTGTGGAGACCCGAGGGCCTGCTGGAGGCTGTGTTCTCCATCTGGACAACTCAGGGGCTCACTACAGATGAAATAAATATGTACGAACTGCCAAAATCTGCTCCTGAAATCAACACAACACAAACCACATGTACCAGGCATCCTCTGAACCCACTGCTGTGCAGATGATGCCTGCTACATGTGGTTTGTGTTTTGGCAGGCGTCAAGTTGTACTCTAGAGTTTGTTTGTTGAAAATATGCAAATGCGCTGGATAATGCTCTTAAAGGAAAATGGAGTCATGCTGCAAAGTAAAGGGATTAAGCACCACCATGCACAAAGTAATGTCCCCTTCACTTAAGTAATTGTGGCTTTATGTTTCTGGCTTAAAAAGTATTAATTAGATTTTAAAAATTAATATTTTTAAGTCATTAGCTCTGCCCTTCTTAGACTGATATTGTATCATGGTGTCTTTGTAAAATAAGTGTTGGTTCATTGCCAGTTCAAACTTTAGAATATTTAGGTCAATAAATAAATAGCCTTCAATTCTATTCTGACTGAACTGTGAAAGGTCATCCATAGAGCAGTAAATACAGCGTCAGCCAGGAACAGTCCCAGAGGTGACAGAATGACATCCTCCTGGCAGGGCAATGATTTCAAACAGGGCATTCCAATCACCTGCCCGTATCCTTCACCGTCTCATCCAATACACAAGGGAGAGATTAGATGTTAAAGTTAACTACGAACAGTGAGCAGTGTTAGATGAAAGGCAAGATCTGATAAAATGCAAACATGTAAATTGTTGTTCAGAGGCAAAAACTACAGGCAAAAACATATATAGAGTAAAGTGAAATGTCCAAGAAAATATGGTTGAATAGAGCAGTGATGACGTTTGCTTTGTTGTCCAGCAGAGGGAGCCACAAACCTGCGGTCCTCTTGTGTCCCTTGGCAGTGGGAGGATTATGAGTCAACTGGCATCAGCCCCAAACATGTCTCCTTCAGCACAGAAGAAAGAAATCAAGGGCTTTATGTAGGCCACATGTTAGGTTGCCCCAAGACAGTGAACCAGTGAAGGTCAGACATCAGTATTTTACAAGAAAAGTGTCTGAAATGACAAAAAATAGATTTTGTTTGTTTTCTTTAAAAAACGTACATACTTAGCTCCCAGAGGATTTGTTCTTGCTTACATCTACACGGTGAACATGTCAATATAACTGATAGATCTCTAAGAACATGTCTTTGCATTACATCATTAACTGTGTTAATTACAACTCACAAAATGCTTGTATGGCCAAGATGTATCCAATCCATTCAGCTGCATTTTAGAATACATTTGGCAAGATAAAACTGATAAATCAACCAATAAATACAAAATAAAATAACTTAGATTTCTTTGAACTCTTCCAGGGGGAATCCAATTCAGTCAAACCATTTGAACCTGTCTTCATTCAAATCCGACCAGTCTGAGTCCAGTCTTTACTAATATACATCTGATCTGATCCACTTTAAACCAGGCTGAAGCATTACAAATGCAGGCTGAACAAATCTTGACATATTTCATAGTTGACCAAACTACCGTCTTATTTCTCTCTTCTTCCTTGAAACCAGAATGAGCTGTGCATGTCTGAGCACCCACATGAAGCAGTACATAATGAGGTCACGTGGGGTCCTCACCAGCAGAACCTGGGGCCCTCTGGCTGTAGGCTCAGGGCTGAGGAGGGAGTTCTTAATTCTGTACTAATGATGGAACGCGCTGATGCATGTGGAAGAGAACAGCAGCCTCACATCTGTGCAGCCCCACCAGCACTGTCAGACTTACTAAACAACAAGAGGCCGCGCCTGCCCCGAGCCCCACCCCTGTACACTCAAGAGTGGAGATGAAAAAAGGACTTATACTGTATTCATGAATATGATTTAGGGACTCTCACATTTAGATGTAAAGATATGCATGTTTCATTGCAATACTCCTGACTAGTCCTGACTCTTGGTCAAACACACAGAACAGAAACATGGCTGCCAATCTGTACCTGCATCCTCCTCGACCACCACTCCTTCACACGTACGATAGGTGGGTGAAGTGTCTTGCCCAGGGACATGTACAGTATGTTGTTAACACAAAGGATATGTTTCAGAGGGCATCTTGAACAGTGGCCCCACACACTCCTTCACTGAACCCAGGGGAACTGCTGTCCTTTGTCAACAGAGCGGCTTCCTCCACACTGGCAGCTTCAGCTTAGGGGAGAGGAGAGAGAGAAGACGGCACACTATCAACATGCTGTCATAACAGTAGTCAAGATCTGACGGGGCAATATATTCTGAAATTATTCTTCTATTAAGGTTTTTGTCAGAATTACCAAGTTTGCTCCTTGCATAACTTACAATGATGTGACTCTATTGTAAGTATTGTTTTCTTAACCTAAATGTACCTCTAGTTAATGCTTTAATCTCATATAGCACTTTTCCTATGCTAAAACTAGCTTTATAATTTGCACTGAATTATTCTTATTGTAACTGACAGAAGAGGGGGCTTCTGCCCCTTCAACCACCAAAGTCAATCACACTCGCACACCACATTCTGAATAGGCAGGTCTTAACTAAATTGTAGGACTAACCAAGCACAACCATGCTTAGCATCCCAGATCGTACACTGAGGAAATGATGTGACCAATACAAATCGTTTTGTCCTGCTTTGATGTTTGATGCAATTTGATGACTGGAAAATAAACTGAAAGTGTTTACTATTAGTGACATGAAATGTTATATTAAAATATCACTAGCACCCATCAATCAATTTAACATAAAAACTGCAAATAACAGTTTTATATACTGTACACGATGTGAATCCTCTACTGTTCAAACAGACAGATTCAAAAGTCTTGCAGTGCTTATTCACCATTAAATGTGCAAACAAATTGCAGAAAAATTATCAAAGTGTGAAAACACAGAGAACACTTGCAGCAGAAGTAACACGTGTTGCTAGTCAAGTTCATATTTAAGACACAAGTGTAAGCGCTTTCACAGCTCAAACAGCAGGAAGCAGGGCTCTGTTCATACACTGTTGGCTCAAGTTAGTAAGTAGGTTCTTCCTTTTATATTATTATGCATTACCGTTTATAATTATCATTATTTATACTTTTTAATGTTATTTATTGCATAATTCAACATTTAACTATGAACTTGTGCGGTGTAGATCTGTAGGCCTTAAAAGTGATGGACAGAGCCATACTATTTGTCTTTCTGTCAGGTAAGCTTTTTGCATGAAAAGATTGGAATATTAGAATTAATTTTTGTGCTTACTGTGTGTGCCCACTAATCTGGAGGTGGGTGACACCCCACTACTGCCAATGCACAGCTGTTGTGTCCTTGGGCACAACACTCACTATTTCTACTTGTTTTGCTTGTTGTAGAGGCGCGCTCAGTACCACAGCCCCACTCCTCTCCATCTCTGGGCCAAAGAAGCTCAGGGCTCTTAGTGGTTCCTGTCTACACATCCACTGTAATTTCACTGGCTGGAGACTTCTCTGAAAGCGAAAATGTTGTGGCTCGATGGTTTAAAAATCACACATACAACTTGATCAGCCAGAAGGAGAAGGAAAGAAAATATCCAATTAAAGTGGTTGGATGACTGAGTTTCAAAAACTGCACAACAGTTTTTTATAATTTAATCACAGTTTATTCAGGCATTTATTCCCTCAGAGTTGAGGGTGGAACTGCAGAAGCACAATATAGAATTAATATAACAGTCAAAGTTTTGAAGCTTTTATACAGTCATTAAAGCCATCGGTATATGAAGTCATATGTGTGAGGACTTCTAAGTAACAATACAATTACTAGATTAACTTTGTCATTTAATTGTACTGCAATTTTATTCAACCAATTCCTTTCTCACCACAGCAGCATACCTTAGTTGTAAACAAGTGATGGAATTTATGCTGAGATTATTACAACATAGGCTGTGGCTGGAGTAAAACGCTGGAATTCCCTGCACTATAAAACCTCCTCAAATGCCTACTGGTTTAAGAAACAATTTAAAGCCACAACAATAAAATCATATAAGCTAAAAAATATTAACAAAAAAAAAAAAATCATCCATGGAAGCGTTTGAAATTTGAATGAAGCATTGAAGCATTTGAAATAAGCTACAGTAGATACAGCACAGCAAGTACAGCTACTTTTGTTCCTTGCAGAGTCTCCCTGGCGTCCAGGAATAACCATCATAGGAGAGGAGCGTGAAAATTCATTGGTGACTTTAACCTGCTCATTCAACACACCCTACCCAAAGGCCCCTCCCACTCTCACCTGGGACAATCTTACCAGGTTCCTCCTACCTAACCCAGCTCAGCTCATATACTCGAACTGGATATTTACCACTAAAAGTCAGCTGCACAACTTCACCCTGACCCACCTACATGATGAGTTCCAATCACATGTTTAGCACAGTATCCTGTTACCAGAGGAATCAAGACAATCAAGACAAAGACAATAATCCTCAATATTACATGTATTTAAAAAAAATGTATCTCTAAAAATAATGTTGCTTTTGCTAATCAGCCATTTCAACATATTCCACAAGCTATTGGTGCCAGTAGAGGGTGACAGACACCTAACCCAGTGTGGGTGAAAGGTTTTCCAGATATCAGACGTGGGGTAAAAATGGATAATAGCAAGAATTGTTTTTGTGTTGTTTTTTGTTGTTGTCTATAATTAAAGCTGGGGTACCTGACTTTCACACAGTGAAACCAAAATTAGGTCTCTATCTATCTGTCTAACTAGTTACTCACTCTCATAACCTTTGGCACATCATTAATATTCACACACATTAATTTTAAGATGCATGCACAGTTTTAGAAGAGCGTTTCAGAGAAACTTGGGTGGTCCGCCCAAGCAAAGCAAATCAGAGCAATCCCTGCGGCCCTTTGACGAGAAATAAAATACTTTATTATCAGCCGCAGACAAACATACAGGGGTCTAATTTTATCACAAAGTGCTGCTTTTACATGATGCTCTTCAGTGGAAAATAAAAAATATAATACTTTACACAAAAAATATTGGGTACCTCAGCTATAAAACTATTTTTAAAAATGCCTCAAAACAGACAGAAACTTCTCCCAAACAAGGGTATAAAGCCATATTTATGCCCTATTGTGGTTCAATTCTTGTGGCTTTTGGTAGTTTCAGTTTATCAATTTGTTGACAATGATCACATTGCTCAGGCCTAGAAAAAAACATTTGTGGTAAAAATCTATTGATGCATGGCATAGAACATATTTTTCACAAATATGATAATTTACTCCAACACTGACCTCAAAAACTGTTGGACGTAAATTGCATTGTCGTATAACCTGACCGTGTTAAATTGTGTTTCCTCAGATGCTCCAAAGAAGATACGTGCATCGATCAGTTCCGTCTGGTGGGTGGTGGTCCTGTCAGAAAGTGAGCCGGACCTGCTCCAGCACTGCCAACCCCCCAGTCCAGAATTTGTCTTGGTTCAAAGTCTCCGCGCAGGGTCCAGTCCAGTCTTTGAGGGATCTCCCTACAGCTTCAACATCACCAACAGTGCATTACTGCATGGCCTACGCAACCAGTCTTCTTCTGTCATAGGTGCACCAGATCCACTGAGCCGTCCAAGTTCAAAAAGTCATTTCTATTAATGAATGCCACTTTTTCTTTGACTTAAAGCTATCAGTATCAGGCAGTCACTTGTTTTACTATTTTTTTCTGCTTAAAGACCTTTTCTACAAAGCAATTTTTATAAGAACTCACTTTTTTGATTTTTCAGAGTTATCACATGCTGCTCCTCTCATGTGGGGGGTAATTGGTGGAGGCGTGGGACTGCTGGTATTCATCTGCTTGGGTGTCTTTTTTTTGGTAACTGGTTTAATACTGCATGAGAACATGAACGGACACATTCTGCTACAGTGATTTTTTTTTTTCAGCTTTTAACCCGGTTCTAATAATGTCAATGTCAATGTCATCAAAAACATACCTGAAGTAGCATTCAGCTGCATTCACACTGTTAGGAATGTTCATTACAAAATCCTCCCACCTCTGAGCGTCAAACATGCTTCCTGCTGAACTCCTTGATCTGGGACGTACTTTCAGATCATCTACGTCACTTATCAGAGAATCTTCTGCTAGTTAAGTCCTTAAATCATCGCCAGACTCATTCTGAGCATTTCTTCCATCTAAACACAAACTGCTACTGCTAGCTTGATAATGGCATGTAGCATTCGCTACAAGAAATAATATAGCTAAGAGCTTGGCGCCATCTACTGGCTGGATGCAGTAAGTAAGTGTCTTTACAGACTGCTGAGAAAAACATTAATCATTTCATGATGAACTTTTTTTTGTTTCAAAACATGAGATGATAAATTAAAGGTACTCAAGAGCATGTTTAAAGGCCAATAACAATACAAAAAATGCATATTATTTTTTCGATACATGGCAGGGCAACAAAGTGCAAATGCTGTATTGTAAAACAGCTGTTAATGTAATCATTATACGTCACCTATGATTAGGGTTGGGTACCATTAAAAGTTACTATAATTCTACCCAAAAAAAGTTTTGATAAAAAAAGGTAAAGCTTTTTCCTCAAAGAAATAGACGTGCTAAATAATGATCAGTTCGCCTCATTTAAGTACCGATACCGTAAACCTGGCAGCAAAAAAAAAAAATTGAAAGGTACCTAGCCATAGCTAAAGCCATGCTACAAATTTGTTTCCCCACCAACAGACTATATATAGACGCTCAATGATTCATCTTCGTAGCTATGTCTCTAATGGGATAAATCATTCTGATCTAAATCATTCAATTTCAGTGTCTTATTGCTCTCAATCTATCTCCAAGTGTAACACTAAAACCTCCAGGATGTGCTCACTCCAGCCCTGCAGCTACCCATAATCCTTTAGTTCATATCACTGCAGCACATGTCCTCCCTGCCCAGTACCCAGAGAGTGCTCTCATCTCAACATGGACCATCTGATTAGACAGAGTAAATCCTGTTTCAGGTCAGTCCATGTGAATAAAGGTTTTCTCAAAAGAAAAATGATGGTTTGGAGAAAGCAAAATGCCACCATTAATAGCGAGAAAGAGAGAGACGAAAGAGTTGCATTGCATTTCTTTTTTTGCCATTTTTCTTTAATAATGTCACTGTCTATAACAAAGACAGTGAATTTTTGCCATTTTTTTGCTAATTTAGTTTGAAAAAGCAAGATTTTATTCGCGATTTTCCCTTTTCACTGTTTTCATTTTAAAAACAGACCATTTCTATCAGATGGAAGACTTTGGTGTCACTGCGATACATTTTGTTTGTTGCGATATCGATACTTCTGTGATAAATGTGATAAATATATATATATATATATATATATATATACATATATATGTACACACACACACACACACACACAAATATATATATATATATATATATATATATATATATATATATATATATATATATTTTATTATTTTTTTTTTAATTTATGTTAAATTAAAGGGAAGTATTATGTTTTATTCATTCAATACATATACATCATTTTGTCTTAATGGCCTTGCCCCGTCCCATCTTAGTGAGTTCCTCTCTCCTTATGCTCCAGCTCGAGAGATGAGGTCCACAAATCTATTTCTTTTAAATGTCCCAAAAACTCGCCTCAAGACTCGAGGTGACCGAGCTTTTTCTGTGGCTGCTTCAAAGTTGTGGACCAGTCTGCCACTAAATATTAGAACAGTACAGTCTCTTGACATTTTTAAATCCTTACTAAAGACTCACCTCTTTGCACTGGCCTTCAATAGAAGCTGAGCACTTATGATTATGTGTAATGTTCTTGTTTTATTATTGTTTGTATTATTTTATCTTTATTTTTACCTCGCCTTTGAAGCACTTTGGGCAACACTTTGTTGTTGTAAATGTGCAACATAAATAAACTTGACCTTGACTTGACCTTTGTGTTTCGTAAAGACACAGCAGTGTGTGTGTACTTTCTGGAATGGAAATAGAAAGTTAAAATCATACTTCCGAATATTCTCCTTGATAGATAGAGAGCTTTTGTACCATACTGTGGAATATTATACAAAAGGAAAAACCTTTCCATGGAAACAAGCAGGAGGAGCCAAGAAAGTCCATTTTGAGGAAATCCAAGCCTGCTCACATTAAGGACACAGTAAAAAAAATAAATAAATAAATAACATAACATAAAATTACAAAATAAGTATTAAAGCCGCAAGCGGCATCGAACGGCCCTCGCGGGCCGCGCTCGTACTCCGCTCTCGCAAAAGTCGAGGAAGGGCGCTAACGCGCCCACATTCTTTCCTTTACTGGGGCTTTGTGGTGGAACAAAGCTGTGTCCCAAAACTGCTGTTATGAATGAGCAAAAATGTATCCAATTGATGCGGCTCCGCCGCATGGATACCGTAACGCTTGTCCCAAAGATTTGGATAACTTTTGGTGTCACACTCCTCAAGATGATTTTCACCAAATTTCACCTTGATCGGGCTTACGCCCGAAGAGGAGTTCATTAAAGTACAAGGTTTCATTTGAGTGATTTTCCCCATAGGAATAACATGGGATGTTTCTGTCATTAGTTGAAGTTTGGGCAATATTTGTGGCTTCGCCACACGGAGACCATAATATTTATCTCAACAATTTGGATAAGTTTTGGTGCCCCACTCCTCAGGATGATTGTCACCAAGTTTCAGGTTGATCGGGCTTACGCCCGAGGAGGAGTTCGTAAAAGTATAAAGTTAAATTTGAGAGATTTTGAGATTTTCCCATAGGAATAACATGGGGTTTTTGTGTCTTTTGTAAAATGTTTATGCGAAATGTGCCCGCCAAGACGGAGACCGTAATACCTATCTTGATAATTTGGATAACTTTTGGTGTCACACTCCTCAGGAAGATGTCCACCAAATTTCAGGTTGGTGGCTTGCGCCGAGGAGGAGTTCGTTAAAGTACAAAGTTTAATTTGAGCGACTTTGAGATTTCCCCATAGAAATAACATGGGGTTTTTCGGTCTTCTCTAAAATGTTTTGCGAAATGTGCTTCCGCCAAGACGGGAGACCGTAATTCCTATCTTGATAATTTGGATAACTTTTGGTGCCCCACTCCTCAGGAAGATGTCCACCAAATTTCAGGTCGGTCGGGCTTGCGCCCGAGGAGGAGTTCGTTAAAATGCGTAGTAAAAAAAGATCCAAATTTGAGACAATTTTCGATTTTCCCATAGGAATAACATAGGATGTTTCGGTCATTGGTACGGCTTCGCCGTACAAAATACGACATGGGTCTGATTGGATTTTTTGATCGGTAGGTCAAAATTGAATTTTGTGCAAAATTTCAAAAAAATCTAAAAAAGTAATTTTTTTGCTCCCCATACAAAAAGTTTTTTCACTCTGTAGGGGGCGCTATCGCGCCAAATGCAAAAATTACACCTAAAGTAGGTCCAGGCAAGAAAGTTCTACAACCTATTAAAATTTGGGCATAATCGGACTCGTTTTGCCAAAACGGGAGCATTTTTTAAATTTTGAAAATGAAAGAAATCGTCGGTCAACTTTAGGGCTGCGCGGCAGAGACGGTAAAAGTTATTTTAACGAATTGATAACTTTAGATGCCCCACTTGTCTAGAGCATGTGCAGCGATTTTGAGCGCGGTGGGCTTAAACGCCTAGGAGGAGTTCGTTCAAGTTCGACGTGAGCGAAAACGCTGACTCAGCGTTTCGGAACTTTAAATCCAATATGGCGGCCATACGGTGAGTCAGGGGGCGTGGCCATAATATTTTTTTTTTTCCGTCCTCAGGAGAGGAATGCGTGTTCCGAATTTCGTGGCTGTACGACAAAGTTGACGTCGGGACGCCTCCCATAGGCGCAATGTATTTTGACTTTTGTAGGTGGCGCTGTCGCGCCATTTTTTTCCCCCCAAACATGACACCTATAAAAAACAAAATTTTTCGCCGATTCTGAATTTTGGGCAAAGTTTGGTGAGTTTTTGAGCATGTTCAGGGGGTCAAATTAGAGCTCAAAGTGCAGAAAAAAAAAGAATAAATAAAAATAATAATATTTTTAGCAAAAACAATATATCCGTTTTACTGGGAACAACATATTATACGTTTTTTGAAAGCTCTCACCATTCCCCACGTCGCCATGGGGTCAAATTTGGATTACGAGCGCCACGCGCTCGTCATTCACCTCAGTCGGGCCGCGCATGGGCTCCCCATTGGTTTCCATGTATTTTAGCAGGAACAAGTATGGCTGGTGAGCAGGGCTTGATGCCAGGGGTGTGGGACAGTTCACTGTCAATGTTTGGGGGCGTTGGAGGGCCGAACTTTCGGCGCTGCGAAAGTTCGCCAAGACAGTTGAAAAGGTTCTTTCGCATAGCAGAAGTAAATATGCAGGTCCCATGCCTTCGGCATGGGCTATTTCACTGTCCGACCATAGAACCGATTAGGCTGTTAAACTTCGCGCGCGCCGAAAGTTTGGCGAGACAGTTGCAACGATGCCTTCGGCATCGTATGAGCAATAGGCCCCACGCCCTGTAGGGGCTCGGGCCTAATTAAAGCCGCAGCGGCATCGAACGGCCCTCGGGCCGCGCCGTCGTACTCGCTCGCAACAATCAAAGGAAGAGCTGACGCGCCTCATCCTTTCCTTTATTGGGGTTTGTGGTGGAACAAAGCTGTGTCCCAAAACTACTGTTGTTATGAATGAGCAGGAATTTTGCCAATTGTTGCGGCTCCGCCCGCATGGATACCGTAACACTTGTCCCGAAGATTTGGATATCTTTGGTGCCCCACTCCTCAGGATGATTGTCACCAAGTTTCAGATTTATCGGGCTTGCGCCAGGTAGTAGTTTGTTAAAGTACAAAGTTTAATTTGAGCGATTTGAGATTTTCCCATAGGAATAACATGGGGTATTTCTGTCTTTTGTAAAATGTTGGCAAAATTAGCGGCTTCGCCGCGCAGAGACCGTAACACCTGTCCTAATAATTTGGATAACTTTTGGTGCACCACTCCTCAGGAAGATGTCCACCAAATTTCAGGTTGGTCGGGCTTGCGCCTGAGGAGGAGTTCGTGAAAGTACAATGTTTCATTTGAGTGATTTTCCCCATAGGAATAACATGGGATGTTTCTGTCATTAGTTCAGGTTTTGGCATTTTTTGCGGCTTCGCCGCACAGAGACCGTAATACCTATCTTGATAATTTGGATAACTTTTGGTGCCCCACTCCTCAGGATGATTGTCACCAAGTTTGGGATTGATCGGGCTTACGCCCGAGGAGGAGTTCGTTAAAGTCCAAAGTTAAATTTGAGAGATTTTGCGATTTTCCCATAGGAATAACATGGGTTTTTCTGTCTTTTGTAAAATGTTTACGAAATGTGCGGCTTCGCCGCACGGAGACCATAATACCTATCCTTATAATTTGGATAACTTTTGGTGCCCCACTCCTCAGGAAGATGTCCACCAAATTTCAGGCTGGTCGGGCTTGCATCCGAGGAGGAGTTCGTTAAAATGCGTATGAAAAAAAGATCCAAATTTGAGACAATTTTCGATTTTCCCATAGGAATAACATGGGATGTTTTGGTCATTGGTACGGCTTCGCCGTACAAAATATGACATGGGTCTGATTGGCTTTTTTGATCGGTAGGCCAAAATGGAATTTTGTGCAAAATTTCAAAAAATTCTAAAAAAGTAAATTTTTTGCTCCCCATACAAAAAGTTTTTTCACTCTGTAGGGGGCGCTATCGCGCCAAATGAAAAAATTCCACCTAAAGTAGGTCCAGGCAAGAAAGTTAAACAACCTATTAAAATTTCGGCATAATCGGACTCGTTTTGCCAAAACGGGAGCATTTTTTAAATGTTGATTATCCAAAAAATCGTCGGTCAACTTTGGGGCTGCGCCGCGCAGAGACGGTAAAAGTTATTTTAACGAATTGGATAACTTTAGATGCCCCACTTGTCTAGAGCATGTGCAGCGATTTTGAGCTGTGGCTAAACGCCCTAGGAGGAGTTCGTTCAAGTTCGACGTGAGCTAAAACGCTGACTCAGCTGAACATTAAATCCAATATGGCGGCCATACGGTGAGTCAGGGGGCGTGGCCATAATAATATTTTTTTTTTGTCCTCAGGAGAGGAATGCGTGTTCCGAATTTGGTGGCTGTACGACAAAGTTGACGTCGGGACGCCTCCCATAGGCGCAATGTATTTTGACTTTTGTAGGTGGCGCTGTCGCGCCATTTTTTTCCCAAACAAAAACATATAAAAAACTAAATTTTTCGCCGATTCTGAATTTTGGGCAAAGTTTGGTGAGTTTTTGAGCATGTTCAGGGGGTCAAATTAGAGGTCAAAGTGCAGAAAAAAAAAGAATAAATAAAAATAATAAAAAAAAAAATAATATTTTTAGCAAAAACAATATATCCGTTTGACTGAGAACGACATATTATACGTTTTTTGAAAGCTCTGACCCTTCCGCAGGTCGCCATGGGGTCAAATTTGGATTACGAGCGCTACGCTCGTCATTCACCTCAGTCGGGCCCGCGCATGGGCTCCCCATTGGTTTCCATGTATTTTAGCAGGAACAAGTATGGCTGGTGAGTGGGGCTTGATGCCAGGGGTGTGGGACAGTTCACTGTCAATGTTTGGGGCGTTGGAGGCGAACTTCGCTGCGCGAAAGTTCGCCAAGACAGTTGATAGGGTTCTTTCGCATAGCAGGAGTAAATATGCAGGTCCCATGCCTTCGGCATGGGCTATTTCACTGTCCGACCATAGAACCGACTAGGCTGCCAAACTCGCTGCCAAAAGTTTTGGCGAGATAGTTGCAACGATGCCTTCGGCATCGTTGGTAATAGGCCCCTACGCCCTGTAGGGGCTCGGGCCTAACTAGAAAACATGCTTTTGTTTTAGCCTCTTTTTTGCTACGAAAAGTTGCATACTTTGCCTTTATAATACAACTATGAATGGAAAAGATTAGAGATAGACAAATCCAACTAAACATGTAAAAGTGACATTTGGCAAAAGAGGATTTTTCACGTATATAAACTTTATTTTGTGTTTTCTGATCTAGTATAATCATTTACATTTGTATATTTTTTGAACAAGGCAAAACTTTTCTTATTTTGTCCTCGATCCCACATTGATGCGAAGCTTATAAAGTGTTCAGAGAGTTTGTCCCATCCAGACCATCTCCAAACAAGCTATTCATCATTGGCTTTAGCCAGAAGGCAGTGCTTCCATTAGGTCTGCATTGACCACCTCAGTGGATCAGGCCAGGCAACTTTTTCCATTAGAGCAGCCAGTCCCAGATAACTTTATTGTTGTTAAAGTGCCCCGCTTGTGGCAATAAGAATATAAAAGAAAGTATGAAAAGGCAGCAGATTCCTATGGGGTCATAAAAATAGAAAAAACATAAAAATGTAAAGTAACTTCCTGGTTATTTAGATTTACATCATTTCAGAAGAAGACAACCACAGTACATAGGATTATGTGACGTGAGTCAATAAAAGATAATACTTTACTTTCATTAACATTAACATTATTATAGCAAAGTTGAAAGCTCACTAATTGTTAGAACTAGAAGTTACGTATAATGTCCACTCTGTACATATGTGTGTGTGGGGCATTTGGCAGTGTCTGTGGTGAACCAACCTGATGAAGTGAGTATCATTTTAGTGGTTTGAACAATTTTAGTTAAGCAAATCAACCCCTTTTTTATTGACAGTGGTGCAGTTCCAACCTCCTGTCTGTCCAGCTGCACTAGTGGTCATTATTGAATTGTGATCCACTGTGGAAAATCAGCATTGACTTTAAATAGACATAAATAGCTTCAGGCAAACAACCTTACTCTAATCTATTTTATTTACATATTGTCTAATACAGGATAGTGCAATTTAGCCTCAAAAGTTAGTCAAATTTTACAAATAACAGATGTAAGTTTGAATGAATTTAAAACTATGTCATTGCATTTTGGTGTAAAAGCTTAGATTCCAACAATTAAGTTCAACCTGCGTGATCACTTGCAGGCCTCATATTTTTGGTGGTCCTGTTTTCTCGAGCCTATAATGTTGAAATGGGTTCTGGTTATATTTGGCACTGCGGGTAGCACTTCAAAATCATGACAACTTTTTTACTAATCCTTCACTGCTAAACTCTTGTATGTTTGATTTAATCTCTACATGTGACAATCATGACACAAAAGCACAATTGACTTTTGCTGTGATCTGCCTGTCTCTCCTTCACGCCCTTCTGCCCACATCAGCACGGCGCCCCTGACACAGACACTGGCCTAACTGAATGAGCAGAGCAGGGCTGGGTCTTTCACCGCTGGGGGGCATGGTCGAGATGGGGAGGCTCCTCTTATAGGTCACCAAGGCCCCCCCTGACACCCCAGTGTGTCCGAACCCTGCTAACCTGGTCCTCAACACCCAGAACACCCAGAACACCTAGAACACCCAGAACACCCACGTATACCTTCTGTCCAGGAACTTCCCACGCTTGCACTGGTAAGACATTCTGGCTGTTAATTTCTAAAGTCAGACACAATGTGGCATATATTTATTATATTATATTGTCTTTGCTTTTGGTTAAAACTGGACAGGATGTTGCAAGACAATTTGCGGTGGGTGTTGCACTCTCGCCACCTGGTAAAAAGGTCCTATATTTCTGTTGTAAATTTAGAGATCATTTTCCATGTTTGAAGACCCGTTAGACCCAAGCAGGGAGGTCCTGACCTGGATGTCAAATTTAAACAAGATTTTTCACAACAATTCAAATAAAACAACATTTAATTCCACCATAAAACAAGACCCTTAACTGCCACAAATCCTGGTCTGAACTTGAATTTAATCTGATGATTCAAACCCATCATTATTCAGATCTCCCTGTGACGTGGCCATGTTTTGTTCACACTCTTTCTTTGGCTTTTATGCTTCAATGTGGAGCACATTTACTGCTCTATTTGTGTATTTTCCCAAGGGCCATTTTCCAGGCGCACGTGGAGGTGAATGCAGGGCCACCATTTTCAATCCTATAGCTCCAAATATAAAAGGTACTATGTTGGGTACATATATAGGTCCAATACAAAGAAAACAATGACAATATGGTAAAATGCAAATGTACCATATCTTTATTGTTGTTGCTAATCCGTATGTAGCATCTTTGCAGCGTTCTGACTCTAATATTGTGAGATTAAATCCAGTGTCCATCTGACGTGAGGGGATTTGAGGCGGATTGGGAATCTGGATGGGCTGCTGTTAAAGCTGTAATTCCATGCACACACTGACAGCAGCAGATTAAAAAACAAGAGCGAGAGCAAGGGAGGGTGGCATGGCACTGCATGGGGAGATGTCCCATGTGATATAAAAATCTACTTTTAAATATTATTTGCTTTAACAATAGTTTGGAAGGTTCTGGTTGTATTGCATTAATAAGTAATCATTGCACTTTGATGAGAACAGTTTATGAAAAAACAATGCTAAAATGGTGATGTTTTCCTATATACTCCTGCCCTGTCCTTTTTTTATCATTGATCACCAGTTCCTATATGCCTTTAGTGTTGAACTGAGATGAGTCAGGGAGTATCTCTATAGTTATTCTGCAGCGCTTTTGGTGTGGTTGGAGAAGATAATGGGAATAGGTGGCTGAATGAGATAATAGAAATAGAAACCACCAGGTTCAACATTTGTGAAGTTTTATTTTGGACATAAGCGCATTTAAATCTTTACAAACAACCAATACAACAGACTGTGTATATATATTTTTTTAAATGTTGCCCCGATTGACTGAATGATTTCACCCAATGTTGAGCGAAGTCTGGTCTGATCTACAAATTGAAACATGACTTTAGCAATGTTTGTGATTATTATGAGCTATGACAAGGACAATGGCATGAGGGTGATGGGGGAGCAATTCCCTTCTGGGACAGCCCCTGGAGGGTACAGTCCTGATTCAAACATGTCCACCAGACTTGCCCCCCATGCCCACGTGGAGGGAGGTGAGGGGTGGTATTGGCTGTGGGTGCGGGTCACCCAGATTACGCATCATCACACGGCCTATTTAGCCTTGACACCAGACCTACAACCCCAACCCCAAACTGCTCATCGATGCCAAATTTCCCTGTATTAACAAAATAGTCACGTGGTCCACAGATGCCCGCGTGACGCATCAGAACGGACCAATAGCGTAGCGAAGTTCGTCTAGGGCAGAGCAAAAGGAGAGGGGGGAAAACATCATTTTTCCTTTTCGATATTTAACCTTACGCCGACGAAAGTGGTCATCAGCCGCCCTTACGCCACTACACCAAGGTAAATACTCCAATTGTAGTTTTTAACTATTTTCTTTCTGTCATGTAGTTTTTGTTTCATAATGTCTAAAAATGTGAGATAATTTAACAATGTGTGTTTTGTCACTGATTTGTAACGTAATCTGGTTATTTCAACCCGTGTTGGTCGGCTTTGGGAAGTTGTGTCCGAACATTGACCCCATGCAGAGAGGAGATACTTTCTTCTCCCCAAAGTATTGTCAATCTTCCGCTCAGTCGATTATGGTTTTGGCGCTGTCCAGATCAGCTTTGGGTGTCCATTGTCTTACATTCAGGCTTGAGCAGATTTGTTGTCGCCAAATTTGTGCTTGTTAAAGATGGATTAATACAATGGTCAATATGTTTTGTATATAAGCAATGACCTTTTATTTATCTCTGTTGGATTGCTTTGTCTTCACGAGATTCTCCCAGTTATTCCAGTTACTGTCGTAATTAGATTAGCGCTAATTATGGCCTACTTCAGCTGCTGGACATTGAGTGGAAACGGCATTCCTTGTTAGCGAAAAAGCTAATTGCCGTGTGTACTTGAATTATGTGGTAAAATACAAGCTGTGAGAGAAAGTGAAAGCATATCACGGTTTCACGATGCTAGCTAACAATGTGACGCTAACAGTATTCCGCTAAATTTGCTCCGTTTAGCGCCAACAATTTTTTTTCATACTCCTCCTCTGTGGAAGCCATGACTTTCTGACAAGCACTGATCTCACATTACAAATAGTGGCAAATCTAAAATGGCCGACTTACCAACGCAACATGGTGTGCCTCCGCGGCTAGCACCACCCCATGCAGCATGACACTATTTCCCAAGTGGAAAAAAAAGCGAAAGTTGTGGGTTGTAGCCCTCTAGTTTTTTGAGTGGTAGCCTCATAGTGATAGTAATTTGGGCTGAGCGATCACCACGCTGGGCAGCTGATTGAGGCTGACAGCTCTTGAGCGCATTGTCTTATCGGAGTATAGGAAGGCCCAGTGGGTAGATGCTCCCCCCACCCCAGCCTACACCAGATACAACAAAAGCTAGCGCAGACACGGCCAGGACTGTTCACATACCAGTGGAATGCAAAGAAACTTCTCCAGACTCCTCATTCCACTTCAGTAATACCGTTATGACAAGCCTTCACTAGCAATTATCGGAATCTGATGTTCTTCACAGTATTCCGGTCAAAAGCGCAGCACAGTCTGAGAGAATGTTACCGCACAGTGACCAAGATGAAGAAAAGAACAGAGAAGTAAAGTATATTGTTACGATTACAGTTAAATTAAACATTGGGATTTTGCAACAAATTAAACAATCTTTGCAACCATGAACAAAAAGTATTACCTGGTAGTACAGGCTAGATTGAATAAATCAAAATATGTTATGCTTTCCATAGGTTTACAACAAAGAAGACAATGAGTTAAATTTACACTCATCTGATCTAAAATGCTGGCCCATCGTTCATTACAATTCCTTGCATTGGTTTAACATTAACCATTCAATAACAAGATCCATGTTTTGACTGTAGAAAATATACAATCTTATAAACAGCTATAGCAAGTAAACCTCAAATAGGTCCAAGAAGAGTTTGTGTACTTTGCATCACAGTATAAAGTAAAGATCTTGATTGATAAACCATTTTGGTCAGTATAAAATATTTATTCCAATGGCTGAAACACAGGTGTTACTGCAAAAGAATGCATTCATGCCCGGTCACATTTTTATTGTCTGTAGTTTAAAAATGTTTTAAATAATAAGGTAGTTATTCACTTAAAAATAAAATCTGGAATGAGGATGCTACCAATATTGATCGATCTGAGGTGTCTTCAGAAGCTTAAACGCGGCTGCGTTGATGCTGACTGCTTTGGTGGAAACATGTTGAGCATCCAGGTCACCTCCCGACCCCTCCTGCTGCCCCACATCCACGCGCCACGCTCCCGCCTTTGTCCATCCTCAGCTGGGGCACAAACGTGTCCACGAGACAGCCCCATGCCCCACCACATGCAAACCCCTATCTGATACATCAAATGCATTAGCCATGTTAGCTTAAGCCCAGCTAGTTAATTCAGGCCAAAGGGTTATTGTTGTTGATGCACTAGTGCTGCAGTGAATCACTAACTGACACCATGTGATATATTATTATATCACATGAGTCTGGTACTGCATTATCAACACATTGAACAAGATAACAAGCTGTTTTGGAAAAACTACAAACATTTATGTAAACGTGATTACTTAAAGCTGAGCAACTTGATTTTCAAACTGGGAAATAAAGTCAGAGTTTAAACTATTGACCACACACACAAGGATTGGAAAAATTTTGGAAACTGCACAGGTTTCTCAAGTCTTTATCTGTCCAAGCCTTTATCAAGATCTGGAGCCCCCACTGCTAACATCCACTGTCCATGACCGCAAAGATGGGCCAAATGCAGACACATTTTCATTAAAAGTGGCAAATGTACAGTAAATAAATAAATAGTAAAAAAAATAGTAAAAAAGACACTAAATTGTAAACCCTGAAACCCAGATTTCTTTTAATTTTGCATGACTTTACTGATATTTCCTCTGAACATGATGAAAACCGATCTGTAGATATGTGGATTATGTTGAACAGATGACAGCGGCTTTGCTCTAGATTAGACCACAGTGGTGAATTTAATCATTCTAGGCTCTCATTGCTGCCCCTGAGTCTCCACCATGTTAACAGAGCTGCAGATGATATGCATATAGTTATGGATATGATAATACGGCCTACTTTAAATAAATCTCTTAAGCAAGTGTATCTGCATGATGTTTGCAAACATTTTATTGTGGGAATATGACTGCTTTGCAAATAAAATGGGATGAATTCTCTATTTTTCTTACCTAGATACCTTGCTTTTATGGTTAGATGAACTGAGGAATTATTTTCATTTGATGATTTGTTTTAAATCACTTATAAGAATCTTGTTGGCTGCGTGGCTCCACCACGAAGTTGAACACAGTAACGAGGTGACACTCTAAATACATTTTAAATCTTATTCTTTTTAAAGAGCAATGTTGTGTACTCCATTCACTGACTGCCATTACAAACAGCAGTAAATGGAGGGTACAAACATCTGAATCTGAACTTATGTAAAAAAAAAAAAGAAAAGATAAAAAGCAATGAACAGCAAATCGGCAGAAGATTTCCATTTTTAACTGACTGGCCTAACCCTGAACTTAATCTTTAGGGTTAGTCTTGACTGGTGCATCACCAGAGAAGAATATTCAAGTTTTGTTTTAAAATTTGGTGTTGATATTTTAAGCATGCTAAATAATTCTGTGCAAACCCAGTTTTCACAATTAGCAGCCTGGTACAGTGGTCAGCCACTCAATGGTGACTCTGGGAATGTCCTGGCTTTGTTATGTCTCCTATAGCTTCTGAATGAAGAATGGAACTAAGTGCACTTGAAAACATCTTTGCTTTTCTTGATCATTTCAACTAACAGGGCAGAAAGCGTGCTGGAGGGCAGATATTGTGATAGTTAAAAAGACCACTTTCCGACTTTACATTCACTAGCTTTTCCTTTAGTGGCATGTACATGTGGGGGTAGAGGGGGGGCATTTTGTGCGCTGTGTGGTCCAGCCGAGCGTAAAGCGTGATTAATTCAGTATCGTCCGCACAGAGGAGGAGGCCGCAGCGCAGTGTGACCCAGATTCTCCCAGACATCAGAAGCATCACCACTGTCCCACTAAGGGTACACCGGGGGAACACTGAGAGTCTTAGGAGGGTTCACTCAGGAGGATGCACCGAGGGTCCACTGAGGGGGCACTGGGAGACACTAAGGTTCCAATGAAGGTCCATTGGGGGGCAATGGGGGACACTGAGGGTCAAATGAGAGCCCACTGAAGGGGCACTGAGGGTCAGTGAGGGTCCATTCAGGAGGACCCACTGAGGGTCTACTGAGGGTCTACTTAGTGTCCCCCATTGCCCCTTCAGTGGACCCTTATTGGAACCTTAAGCCATGTTTCCATAGGGTTCACTTATCTCAATTTAAGATCTGTAATATGTTGCTCAGCCTGTATTGACCTCTGTCTGAATATGCCACAGGCACATTTTCAGGGTTCTATTGTATTTTACTCACAGACAAGGAACATGAAAGAGAATAGAGGTAAAAGACTTGGACCAAACCCTGCTTTTAAAGTAGGGAGTTGCTGGAGGGGTTTATCCCGGACGGTGGAGTGAATCATGGGCCTTGACCTAAATCCATTTAGTTCAGAGTCTGGGGCCAGAGCTGTTTGCAAAAAAGCTGAGAATTCTGATGGTAACATCAGGTATGCTCTGGCTCTGAACCAAATGCAGAGACTTTAACGTAATACAATTTCACAGAGGTAAAAGTATCCCTCAATGAATATGTTTTACACAGACGAAGAGACACAAAGTGGAACTCTATTACCAGCTACCTAAAACCTCTACATCTCTAACACATCTGAAACGTGTCTAAAATCAAGGTAGAGCTGCACACGATAAACTTCTGTGTGAAATGTAGGTTATTAACAGCGACGGTATGTTTTTTGGGTGGTGCGCCATTATAAAACTTCAGTTCAGTAGTTTTGCTGTAGGACTGTGTTGTCTGTGAGACTTGAACCCAGGTCCCCTGCATAACAACAGCACTTATTAAGTTAAAGTTCCACACATATACCTTCAAGAGTATAATTTCCCTACTCAGCCCAGAGCTTCCACAAACTAGCCGTCTATGATTAAATTATTTCTTTATTTGACACTTTACACATGAGGTTGAAGATTAGATTTGAAGCTGAAATAGTCATCATTGACTGTAGCAAAATGTTCCAAAGCATTGTCTGTGACTAATACTAATACTCAGAAATACGACAGAAGTATGCAGATGCCAATGCCGGTACTCAAGTGTTCATTCTGCCCGCAAATGAGGAAGGAACTTCATGGCTGTGACATAAACTAATGGAGAGAAGCATCGGAGTGACATCAAATTTTCTCAAAAGTTCAAGTGCATAGACCCATCGAACACAAAGGCAAACAAATGAACAAAATCATGTTTAAGACAATGTTTAACATTATTGAAACATACTATATAGAAATACATTCATTTTTACACAACATATGAGATATATAGCAAAAAATAAAAATATGATTTTTTGTTTGTTTTTATATGGGCCAAGTCATGGGGTGCGGCGCACCTGCGCCCTCTATTGACCAACCTTCACTGGTTATTAATATTGTGAATAGTTTTTTTCTGTTTTAAGGTTAAGGGACACTTTGTTGTCCCCATAGCAAAATTTGTCCTCTGTTTGACCCATCCTTCAATGCCACTGGGTTAACCTGTCAGGAGCAGTGGGCGACCACAGTGCCACGCCAAGGGGAACATGTCCAGATCTTGAGCTAGGCTTGGTCATGACCTTAGCTGGAGGATTACCTATTTTGCATGTTTTTGTTGAAGGGAGTGCCCAAAGGCTCACCCAGAGAAACATGACAAGAGTCAAACTCCGAACCTTCTGCTGTGAGGCAAGAGTGATAACAACACTTTAAACAATGGATTTGGGTTAGTCCCATGCACTTGCTAAATCCATATCAAATAAATTATAAAATATTCATTAAATAAGGTGCAGCTTTGAACATCTTTTTTAGGTCTAAAGCAATGGGCAAGAGGATGCTGATCAGAATATGTGATTTCAAAACCATCTCTTCATCTTGCATCAGATGAACTAAACATTGAAATCCTTTGGTGGTGGGTCCAGACTCAGGTGTTTTCAGTACCCTGGTGCTAGCTCTGATGTAGAGTTCTTGGTCCATTCCACCTCTGACCTGAGTGGCTACTGACTTTTAAACCCTCAGATTAAGGCCTTTATGTAATCTGCTGCTGGTGGGGGAGTGGGGGGAGAGGTGGAGTCAGATTGGGGGAGATTGGAGGGACAGCTGGTTCAGAATCCTGGTCTTATGTGTGGACCTCTGTTGGCCCCGGCCCAGCTCTGCGCCAGATTAGAACAGCACATGTGGATTCAGCATGGGACCAGCACAAATGACTGTGAATATTTACAGTAGGTCTAACAGCTCTGAAGGTGGAAGGTTTTATACTATATTGTATTTACGTGTGCATTTGAAATAGAGTACAAGCCTAAAACAAAGGAGAAACTAGAACTATTCTAGTTCCATATTAGAACTAAAACATAACAGAGCTGAGACCAAAACAAACGGAGCTACACGGGATGTCTTAAACTGTGAATTACTTTAGTCAAACAAAGTATTATGTAAAACATCCTAAATGTAATTAATATGTGTTACACTTTTATACTGGATCAGTGGAGACAGGTTATGTAAGGATTTGAAATATGATGCCAGAGAGCTTTGTTCTGTCTGGTTGATTGCTCAAAGTGAAAATAAAGCAATATAAAGTATTTTTATCCAAATACTTTGAAAAACCCTAGTTACATTCAGGTGTTAGAGATACACTTCTAAGCAGTGGATGATGCAGGTGTGGAGAAGGTTAAAACAGGAAACACTCTGCATGAATGTTGTCTTCATAATCCCTTGATTTGTGTATAGGTTATATATCTTATCAATTTACCATTTGAAAATAAAAGATATAGAATATATAATTTACTATAAATTTGCAAACTATCTTTAGAATATGAATTATTAGAAAGCCTGTGTGTAGTGCCCTCTTCTGGCCACTGCTCAGTACTTCGCTGCTCTGACATTACATTAGCTTTCAGGAGGATTGCCACACTGCACCTTAAATGAGTTTGATCCAAAATAAATATGGCATTGGCAAGATCATGTTTTTTCTATAGCATGTTGGTAAGGTAAAGAAGCTGGATCTGCAGGTATGTGTGACATAGACAAGCAAGCAGACCTTAGTCCAATCAGACATGAAAGAGTTTTAAAATTGATTCTGGAGTGTATTGTAGGTACCCTCATTTTGGGGTCATTCAGTCTTTCAGTTGCTGAGCTCAGACATGCAGTGTGCGTTTTAGTCTTTTCCAAATCTATTACTGGAAAAATCATTCAATTTTGTGGTTAAATATACATCTAAATAGTTAGATTTTCTTCTTTAACTCGTTTATTACCAGTGGCTCAAGGGGATCACACAAAGGAAAGAAGCGGAACACTGACAAACACAAACGAGCCTAAAAGCCCAAGTAAATTTGTAACCCACACTGTACCTTTCTGTTGCAGGTGACCGTTTGGCTGCCTCCACCATTAAGCTATTTTGGACCCTCACCTGATCTCCCTCACACAACCAACCACAACCATGGAACCCATCAAGGTCCAGTCAGAAGGCGGGCTCAACGTCACCCTGACCATTCGGCTGCTCATGCATGGGAAGGTAAGTGCCTTTCTCCCTCCTCTTACGGCACAAAGTAGATCTGGATATTACTGAACCCTGCAGCAGCATGTCTGTGCTAACTCTATGTCTGTGTGTGTGTTCTCACAGGAGGTGGGCAGCATTATTGGGAAGGTAATATTACCAACACAACCAGAGCAGAGAAATGAATGAGGGCTCAGAAGCCATGGTAAAATGTTTGTTTCTTTGTTTTTGCAGAAAGGAGAAACTGTGAAGAAAATGCGTGAGGATGTAAGTTTTAACATTAGATTATAGTTTTTTACAGTTTATAGACGTTTAGGGTTTTGAATCATATCAAAATACTACAGTTTTCAAATACTGCTGCCATTGATATATAGTCAATAATTAATATCCATGCTTAATTTCAAGCTGTCCTATTCCACAAGATGGCAGCACTAACATTTGACGTTAGTGATGGCTGGAGATAGTGAGGGTTTTTATTTGTTACACCCCCCCCCCTTTCATTCATTTTCTACCGCTTATTCCCGTTAGGGGTCGCGGGTGACTGGAGCCTATCCCAGTGACTTTGGGCCTTAGGCGGGGTACACCCTGGACAGTGGCCAACTTGTCGCAGGGCTAACACAGAGGACAAGGACATTGACAGACAACCATTCACTCTCACATTCATTCACTAGGGACAATTTAGAGTTGTCAATTAACCTACACAGTCATGTCTTTGGACGGTGGGAGGAAGCCGGAGAACCCGGAGAGAACCCACGGTAACACGGGGAGGACATGCAGACTCCACCCAGAGAGATCGTGTGATGTTAGGGTGGTTCAGAATTCGAAACCACGATGTTGGGGTGGTCTGGGATTCGAACCCACGATCTCCTTATTGAGAGGCAGAAGCTCTAGCCGCTCTGCCACCGTGCACCCCCTTTTTTTTTGTTATTTTTTTTTCCTTTTTGTTTATCTTTACCAAGTTAAAATATAATGCAAGCCAGCCTAATAATTACTAAAAGAGTGAGTTGGGTTCTGGAAGCATAAATTGCTCATAATGCCACAAAAAATTGATTGATTATTGATTGATTATTGATTGATTGATTGATTGATTTCCCTGGTTCGGGGAAGTCATGGCCTGTATAAAGTAATGTCAAGCTCAGCAAAGCTCTGCAGTTTCATTAATTAATTAATGAATTTTGTATACATAACAACATTTTCCCCAGAAGAAATTTAGTCCAAACAAACTCTTTCTTACAGTATTTGAACAGTGACTATTTTACATGTTTGCACAGAGTGGTGCTCGCATCAACATCTCGGAGGGAAACTGCCCTGAGAGGATTGTCACCATCACCGGACCCACAGACGCCATTTTTAAGGCCTTCGCTATGATCGCTTACAAGTTTGAGGAGGTAATTGTCTATCCTCTGAGAGAATACTGTCAGGCCAAACCTAATCTGTCTGCAGTGGGAGAGAGATGTGCTGATGTGCCCTTGAGCAGGACATGACAGCAGCCAGAGCATGGGGTTGGTGCAGTATCAGCAGGTTGCAGTACACAGGGACACTCTCCATTATCCTGTGTATAGAGAGAACAGAGAGTGGGCAGCGGGCCAAAAGGAAGGCCTATAGGCAAGGGCAGGTTGTTACAGACTGAACTAAATACAGTGAATCAAGCATATTTGCACACGTGCAGCAGCCATGTAAACATCAAATCTCTGCCAGGATGAACTAAAGGAGCAACTAATCATCATTCATTTTCCTTGATATTTTTTCTTGACACACAAAATCAAATCACACTAAATTGTTGCATTGTTTTTCAGTGCCACTCAGTTGGTACTGAGCTTTGTGTCCTCTGGAGCAGACTGATAGATCCATCAATACCTAACTGAAGCAGCAGATTCAAACAGTAGGACACACAATTTAAAAGATTAGTGTGTCAAATGAGCTACCCTGTTAAAGGTGCCATGTTAATTGGGGTGATGTAATGAAATGTGGTAGATGTGAATAATTATGAAGTGACATGAAGTTGCAGACCAAACTGTGTGTGCTTTTAGACACGGTTTAATCACAAACCACCACTAAACGTTGACAATGTAGGTAAAGTTAAGGTTTGAACCAGCTATCCTCCAAATAGTGGGCAATTATTGGGCAACTCACTGCACCATTGTTCCTTTCTCCATAGAATATACACACAGTAAAGGTTATATACAGACAGAGTTTGAAGTAATCATGTATTTTGTTCACTGCAGGATATCATCAACTCCATGAGCAACAGTCCGGCCACCAGTAAGCCCCCAGTGACCCTGCGTCTGGTAGTGCCAGCCAGCCAGTGTGGCTCGCTCATCGGCAAGGGGGGCTCCAAAATCAAGGAAATGAGAGAGGTATTAGACAGTATTACTCTTTTTTTGCTTAATTTACAGCGTCGATAAGGGTTTATAAAATCCCCTGAACTGTTGAACTGTGGAGGACACAGCAAAAGATTAATCAAATATAATCTTGTCTGTGTGTTATTCTTGTAAGCTTAAACTCTTTCAACTAAGAGACAACAGACACAGATTAAGCACATAGTGATGTTCCATAGTACATTGTGCAAATATCAATCAATAGTTTAATGTTACTTATAGACATTTGTATTGTATGTACTTTGCAGTCTACCGGGGCGCAAGTGCAGGTGGCCGGGGACATGCTGCCTAACTCCACAGAGAGGGCCGTAACCATCTCAGGGGCCCCTGAAGCCATCATCCAGTGTGTCAAACAAATATGTGTGGTCATGCTCGAGGTAACGTGGGGAACCCAAAAAGAACTCTTCATATTATCATACATTTCAAACCGAATGGAACATTATACATTAGTGTATTAGTTAAAATAATGGCTATGAAGTTACTGATTGATACTGACTGCTCACTGGACAAATTTTTATTTTGTTGAGGGCTTTTCTAGACCAGGTTAGGGTTAGGGTTAGACTCTTAATCCTTTTGAAGATCCAACAAACATCAGACAACAACGTCTTTTACAAGATAAAAGCTACAATCACCATAACTTATAACATAGTTTAATTCCTGGTGGACATTACTGCAGCAGCAGCTAACTTAACACAGCTAACTTAGCCATTGGAGGCTATAGGCGGGGCCCATACACATGTAGTTACATATAGCACAGGTTACTTATAGCAGGAAATGGTACTTCTGCCAAATAATGGTCACAGAAGTGACATGTCAACTTTCCTAAACAACACACTATTTTTTGTTAGGAGTGAATTTGTTGTATTATATAAAAGTCCCCTTTAATAGTTCATCAGATACCAAAACAGTTCAATAATGTTGCCATTTTGTGTGTAATTGTGCAGTATTAAAAAAAACGGACGTTCCCGGAGTGACGTTTAGAGCTGCTGTGCATCTTTCACATTCATTTTAAAGGAGCAGCAAATGAAAAAATATAATTTATCGTTTGTAGACAATGCAGTCACATAGTTTGTATTTATATGTTAATCACATTTGCCAACGAATAATAACTATCTCAAAAGCTAACTATATCAATACAGAGTTAACCCATTACTGTATGATTTGTGGCGTTTGGTGAAACAAAAGAAACATTTCTTGTCAAACTGATGTTGCCTGTTATGTTTTGGTGCATTATTGTTTCTAATGAGGCTCTAGTTACTCCAGTGTGATTGAGTGGATGTCACTCACCAAAACAGCCCTGGTTTTTCATTGTTTGTGATGTTTGGGGGCTGACGCTAACTCTCCCATTGAAAATAAATTTGTGATAATTCCTGGAATGTTACTGGACTACTGGAATGTAGCATTTTCTTTACAGACACTGAACAATTATAGTAGCAAATAAACATCACAGAGTACTGAAAAAGACTGCAGTTGTTTGGTAGTCTCTGCATTAACTCTACTATCTGCAGCCACCTCTTCACTGGGCCTTGATCTCACCCTCAGCCTGGGACACTGGGACATTTGTCACATGATTGTAAGTTCTCAGATATGGGCTATGTAAACCTGTAAAGTCCTCCTTACCCAGTTGAAGTGGTGTTCCAGGTATTACTCGGGCCCAGCCTTCAGCATGTGCACACAGGAGCACTTTGTGAGGTGGCCTCCCCTTCCAGCACTGTTCGACTTTCTGTTCTAACACACTCTCTCCCCCACTCTTCTCCCCTCTGCCCCACCCACAGTCCCCACCCAAAGGTGCCACCATCCCGTACCGCCCCAAGCCTGCCTCCACCCCTGTCATTTTTTCAGGTGGCCAGGTAAGGGCAGATCCGCTGGCGGCGTCCACGGCAAACCTCAGCCTCTTACTGCAGCACCAGCCACTGCCTGTTAGTGTCACGCCAGGTTCTACTCACCCCCACCCCTCACTGTCACCCCCCACCCCCTGGTTAGAGCATGACATGGGCACTGCCGCCATCCATCAGGCCAGGACACCACTCAAACAAATGCTTTAAAGTTATTGGTGGGATTCATATACTTTTAAGTCTACTGTCAAGAAAGGTCAACTCCAAAAGATATATTGCAGGTTTAGTTATCAAAGTCAATTTTTTTGAAAAGAAAAGAATGTGCAGCCAAGTTTTGTTTTTCCTTGCTCTAGGCTTCTATCCACACCATTATCTTCAGGGAAACTGAGCAGGGGATCTAAACCCCTCACTCACAGGCAAAAGAGGACAACCTTGCTTTATTTCTTGAATATAGAGTTTGAGGTTGAGAACCTTGTTCATGAGCATGAGGTGCAGAGGATACTGAACAGTTCTTAAAATGTTTTGGTGACATAATTTAATTTACTCTTGCAAAGTTCTATTTGCCTTATTCTGCCCCGCCCACTTTTGCCTCTTTTTATGTTTATGATCCGCACTCTTGTAGTAAAGGGACTTCCGGTTTGACGCTAACGTTGTTTGCGCAAATGGCGATCGAGGGAAAAGTCTCTCGCTAAAACATTTTATAAAGTAGATTGCTTTGTCTAAAATCTTTAATGTACACGTGCAACAACAAGTCAGCAACGCACAAAGATAGCGGCACATACAGCAACTTCCGGAATAAGATGAATATCACAAGAAACAAAACAATCCCCCTCAATTACCTCTCTTTAATCAGATGTCTACAAGGTCAGATAAATTGAAAGTTAACTTGACAAACTCCGGGTGAAAATATTTCATGCAATCCAGACACAGAAGTACAAGTGGCTGTCCCTCCATGGACACCTATAGTATCAGGTCAAACCATGGTCACTCATGATAAAGTTACTGTGGACCTCTCGGCCTCCTGTCTAACAGAGCATAGTAGTCCAGCTAAGCGAGGTAAAGGTGGCATTCTTTTCCTGATACATTCAATGTTCATGTTCATGGATGGCCTTTGTCAGATCCCCCCAACATAGTGCAAGTTTTGAAGCATGCACAAACTGTAGTTAACTGAACATAGTTCTACAGTATCAGCCAAGTATAGCTCTAAACTGAAAAAGGGACACTAAAGGCTCTAATTTTTATGAAAAGACACTTAACAAAAAGGATTTTCAAAACAGAAGCATGATGTTCTGTGAAAGTAAGACACATTAGTTTAAACACTGAAACAAAAACACTTGATGGTGATGGTACCTTGAATGACAGGTAGATTTATAGCTCTCTTCTGACCTGTCTGGCCTTTATTAAAAGTACACAGTATCAATAGGTCAAAGCATTTACTTCTTAAGAACGTTTCTTCTGTCCCCAACCCTCCAGTCACACCCGCTGTCACTGTCCTCAACTCAATTCAACTGGATCTGACTGATGAGTTGAATGTGGGATGCATGTGAATAATATACTGTACTATAGGCCTTGTTTTTTATTTTATCTATGGTAAAGAGGAGTGAGAGATCACATTCTAAGATAGGAGTGAGCAATATACCAATTCAAAATAATTCTTTATGATCTATTACTATATCAAAAGTATGCAATGGAAATGTACAGTACATTATAACCATTAATCACAGATGCTGGCCATTGTCATGCTGGGAGCACTATGTACACTATGTAATTATTCTGGTGGGGTTCCAACATCTGACAGTTGCTTTGCCTGGAATTTTCCACAGTAAATGTTTGTCTCCAGCTCGATGGAGACAAACATTTAACACCACCAGGCCAAGTTACAGTTAAGATCTGTGGAGAGGTGAGCCCACTTACAGTAAGGGGCCATGTTTTTCAAGGTATTTTCTTCAGCTATAAGCAAAATGAAATTGAATAAATGCAGGATATAAGTTTGATGCCAAACTGTGGAACATTTCCACGTTTTAAAGTTGAACAATTGGTTAAAAACAGCATGACTGTTGACTCTGAGCCCTGTCATGTACGCTCTGGGACACACTTTCTGAATAAACAAGGGCTGTGGACAGTGACGATAGTTTTTGAAGTCTTTTGTATCCTGGTGGCCTCGCTGCTTGTGCACTACTTTCTACGGTCTCATAGCGCACATACTGTAAAACAAACCTTTAATGCCACTACATTTTCTTCTCCATATTAAAATTAGGACTATAGTTGGAAATATACTCATAATAATAATCACAGCAGGTCATGATGTCACCGTCACAAGCATTGTTTTGGAATAAAATCCAAATTTGCTCCACTCCTCTTTACATTAGCGTATTGTAGCTACAGTTGATAAATGTTGTGGCATATTGTGTTGATCTATTTTTAATAGATATCAGTAATTAAATATAATTGTCTTCTCTATTCTTTGCAGGCATACACTATCCAGGGACAGTACGCCATTCCACATCCTGATGTGAGTGCCTCCTAAAGGCTGCCCTTCCCAGCTCCACCTCTCTCTGAGACAGGCCTACGTCTTTACTCCCTTATTAATATTACCTTATAATATTAATACAGCAATGTTTTTAATATGTATCTTCTATCTCTTCTATCTCTTGCCTCCCTTCCCTTTTTAATTCTCATGGGACTTGGACAATCCATATTTTGAGTCTTAACCACTTTTGCAGAAATCAGGAGTGCTTACCCTCTTGATGAACTGTTGTTCATTTATAGAAAGGTAGCTTCTCTTAGCCTTGGCACATATATGTGTCACATCTATAAGGCTACATATAGACCTATATGAAAGGAATAAGTCAATGCCAAGATTCCTCTAGTGCCCCATGGTGGTTGCCTGTTACTTGTTGCTAACTGCGCTTCTTATTATGATCTTGACCTTGTGCAAAAGTTCATTTGATATCTAGTAAGATTTTAACAATGTTCTCGTGTTTCTGATGCTTGCTAACTTAAAGAACAACATCTTGAATGGACATGCATCATCCTGGAAGGACATGCTTTGATATTTTCCTTAGAAGAGCTTTTAAATCAGAATCCTTCTGGTTCCAAATTTCAAAAAGAACAAGACGACATTCAGACTGTGCTTTAAGACCATTGAAAATATTGTTGACAAAGTTGAGGAGTATTTGCACAGAAGGTAGCCTGTTAATTACAGTCAAGTCCTCTATGAGTGCCTTCTCTCAGCTCTCTGACTTTGTCCTGTGTTGAACTTCTCCTTGTCCTCTCTTTACTGTTGTAGTAACTGGACAGTGTCTCTATATCTGTGGATGAATGAATGAGAGACTGGGTGAATGTGTTTGAGTTTTTAACAATGTGGACCTTATAGCTCTGCTGTCCTCCTCCTCCCCCCCTCAGCAGTTGAGCAAGCTCCACCAGTTGGCTATGCAGCAAACCCCTTTTACCCCCCTCGGACAGACCACCCCTGCCTTCCCCGGTACGTACCCACCCACACTCGTCCTGTACCAAAGCTCCTGTCTGGACCTTACACAGCACACTCTGTCTGTCCTCTCTACTGTGGTAGACATGGCCTGCTGGTGGTCTGCTCTGGCTAATGTTGAGGTTGCTGCTGTTATTTGCTTATCTTGTATCCTCTCTTTAATCAAAACCTATGGACAAGCTTTAGCACAAGTTAAAGCCCCGTTTTCAGTACACTATGGTATGGGTTGATTGGTACTTCTGAGTCCCTGTTTGAAAAAAAAAAGAAAAAGAAAAAGTGAAAATGTGCGTAAGCAGATTTTCTATACCATGAAAGTGGCTTTACAATTTAGAGCAATTTGATCACTTCTTAGTCATAGTCGCTACATTCTGCATCTACATGCTACAGCCTTTCAAAACATCACACTTCATAGGCAGCCAACAACAAACCAAAAATCTGTGACAAGCGTTGCCAAACTGTAGTGCTACTGCACAAACAATTCACATTATCAACCAGACCCAATACAGCCTTGCTACTACCCTATTATTGCAGACTAGGGCAATATGCTCGCACTTAGCCCACGTTTTTGAATGATAATTATTATAACAAACACTTTCTTTTACCTGGCCTATATTTTACAGAAATGAGCTTATAAGCATTTGTTACACCAAAAATGACTTTGGTTCAGCTCTTTGCCACATGCTTGGATTCAAATTTGGCCCTCGGGAAAAAATAATAGACCACCCCTGCATTACTGGCTGGAGAGGTCAAAACTCAAGCAGTTAATGTACTTTGAGCTGAAGCTGTAAATAACCTTCAACATAAGCATTCACACAAACGCACAAAAAAGCCACAAAATTGAAACAAATATAAATAAATATAAAATAAAACAGACTTTTTAGCACCTCCATCAACAGTCCCAATCAAACCGTGCTGTACTGACCCGATCTGTACCATTCAGAGGACAAAACCAATCCTCTAGTCTAGATCTTAACTCCAGTCTTGTGCACGCAGTATCTTGAATTATATATAGGTGACACGTTTTTTTGTACCAATCTCTGTTCTCCCTGTTGTGTGCTACCGTCTGCAGCAGCAGGTCTGGATGCCAGTAACCAGGCCAGTACTCATGAACTCACCATTCCCAATGATGTGAGTACATTTGACAGCACATCTGCTTCTAGTCCAATTGATGGATATATAATATTAGGAATGGTTACGGCTATTCTTTTCCAAACAAATGTGTCTGTGTTGAGTCAGAAATGTTATTATCTTATGTTTATGCTGAGTCTAAGTGGCACCTCCATGTTCTTCCCAGCTAATAGGCTGCATAATCGGACGCCAGGGAACCAAAATCAACGAGATCCGTCAGATGTCTGGGGCACAGATCAAAATTGCTAACGCTATGGAAGGGTCATCGGAGCGCCAGATCACCATCACAGGGACCCCCGCTAACATCAGCCTGGCCCAGTACCTCATCAACGCGAGGTTTGCATACTATACTTAAGGGCCTCTTCCGGATTGTAACCTAGCACAAGTCATCCAGGTTACATGTGCAAAGTTTTATGTAAACCTAAGACGTAAACCATTTTGGTGTAAACAGTGCATTTGTAGAAGTACTGCTTTATTTGCACTGTAACCCTAAAATAAGCATTTGTGCATTGTTGACCCCACTATGTTGTCGTAGGTTCCGAGATGTTGCAGCCATGTGGAACGACCCATCTTCCATGACCACATCATAAGCTCCCTGTTTGGCTTCTCCGTTTGGCCCTTTCAGTATTGACCAGTGCGCTCCTGACCATGCCCTCTGGACTCTGACTGCGGTTCTTTAGATAGCTGACCCCCTCTCGCCCTGGCACCTCCCTGACCAGGACAGGCTGGATGTCAGTATTTCCAGAACCGCAAAAAATACCATTATTTACGTAGAAGTTCTCTGTTGATTAGGTTTGTAGCAAATTGTTTAAGCATGTTGAATGTTTATAGGAACAACTTGTGTTTGCGTTCTTCTTCTAATGCCTCTATCTTTTCTCTGTCAGTGCTGCGTATTTGTTTTTTAAAATAGTAAAATACCAAACTTTGTAGAGAATAGTTTTGCATCTTTCAGCTGCTCAGTGATGCTATCGGCAGAGTGTGGTGGGATGTAGCTAAATTAAGACATTTTTGTAGCTATATTTAAAAAAGTGATATTTTTTAAGATTTGACTGTTCTGCTTTTGTCCTAATTTGCATTTACCCATTACTGCTCGCTGCATCACATGACCCTGTTCAGCCAATGGTATCACTCCTAGAGCTTCCCGTATTATTTCTGAAATTCTTCTACTGCATGTTGAGTGTTGTACAATGAGTATTTGTTCAGTGAACTTGTGAACCTATTATGATTATTATAATATATCTGTGCTCCTGTTCTTTTCCACATACTTATTCAGCCATTTCAACCGTTCACGTCTAGTCCTGCTCCCTGCTTAAACAAAAAACTTTCCGACATAGCCACCCCTATTGACTAATAGTGTATAGATGCATGAATGGGAATTAGTGAAAATCAGTGGCAAAAACACTGTATGCATAAAAATGCAATGATTGTTTAACAACTTCTACTCTTTGTTTTATACAAGACTATTGTGATGTAGCACATTAGTCGACTACGCGGCGCTCATGCAATAGACTATTGAACACTTTACTCTGGACTTCCTCTGATGTGGGAGGATTTATTTGGACTGAAAAGCCAAAAGGTGCCTCCAAAGGTTTCAGCTATCTCAACTTGCAGATGAAGTATGAAGTAAGGTTGAGGGCTGAACTCATTGGATGGTGCCTGGAGGTTTTTTGGGGGCCAAGAATGTTCAGGGGTTGAGGGGGGACCAGCGGGGCCTGGGCGGACGTGACCACTCAGTCTCTTTTCAAGATTGTTCATCTTGTCTTTCTTTTTTTTTTTTCATCTGATGCTTTAGGTTTGAATGTCTTTATATTGTCATTACTATTATGTATTTTATTTTAAAAAATAATGGGGATTTTTGGAGTATGTATTTATTTATGCTCTTGTGATGCACATATAACTATGTACGAAGCAACTTTCTTCCATTCAAGGGAAAAGTGCTTATTTGTTGTGTTGACTTTTGGCTGAGTTTCTCAAAATCCAACTTGATTATTAAGCTAAGTAACTAGGTAAGGATGAAATGTAACTTGGTCCACTAGACAAGATCTATGGCTGAAAATAAGAGCCACCAAATTACTATATTAATGTTTAGCATATTTTATAACTGAATGCTACAAATAGATAGCTGATTGGTAACAAAAAGACAGAGCTACATTTTTGTGTGGTGTATGATTTCTTTCAACACAGGCCATGTGGAAGACAGCGTGGCTTTTGGGAAACTGAGTCAATGGTTTAAGCTAATAAAATATGTCAAAAAGTTGTATTTATTTGATTGCTGTGGCAGAATTCTGCTTCAATGCTTTTGCTTGTTAGTTAGAAATTACATGTTATTGGAAAGAAAAGTATACTATTATTGGGGACACTCTTGAGGATGTACTTGTCATTTGGGATGGTGGCAAAACAAACATGCTGATGGCATCTTGCTAATAGTTGATAGGTGTGGCTTACAATCAAAACAATTCAAATTTTATCACTTGCAGAAGTATTAAGCCATGAATGCAGATATTAAAACACATTTTTTGTGTATTTTATCACAGTTTTGATTAAAAGTTCTCTACATCCTCAAGAGTTTTAGGGCTTTTAGCACGTGGTGAACCATGGACATGTCTGCTTCCAAGTGGTGAGTAACGCGTGCATTATCGTGACTACTGTTGAAACCAACTGCAACTAATGCAATAATAAGTGCAATGTACAATTCATTTTCATTTCACATTTACATTGTGGCAGGAAAAAAGAAGAATGACTTCTGTTCGAGAGCAATGCCATTTTGAAAAAAAGTGAAGCTCTTTGTAACTATTTTTACAAATTTCTTTGCTCTGTGCAGATGTACATTAGTTGTGAGTACCGACATAGAATTTCATTTCAAGGTGTTGCTAAGTATAAAATTAATAAAGTTTCATTTTGGTTTCTGTGACATCCTCTCCTGTTTTGTATTTGACTGCAAATCACAGAATACAATCCCAGAGGGTCATATTCATAGCATTTGAATAGAGCTTATTAGCACACAGCTAAATGAGCACGCTAATTAGACACTACAGCTTTAATGGGAACGTAATCTATTCCCATCTTCAGGTGGATATTTGATTGTGTTTTCATTTACACAAACAGATATCTGATATGAAGAATATTGGCACTCTATGTAATTACATCTGCAGGCAATGAGTGTGAGTCCTTCAGAGAAGGAGCTTTCGTAAAAAAGTATAAAGATATATTCAGAGTGTAGATAGCAAATGAAACAGAGAGTCCTGTTATGAAAATGCCCACATGAAAATCAGATGCAATATTTCTGTCTCTGACTTGGAAAAATATAAACCATATAAAAAGGAATAGATATTTCTCTATTTAAATAAGCAAAAGCATGGACTAAAGGCCAAGTAAAATGACAGGTAAAAAGTTTCTAGACAGAGAGTAAGTAGGCTCCAACACTGGCACAAAAAGTGATAGCCATTATGCAAGCAAACTGGAGCTGTTGCCAGGAGCTTATAACTCACAGTAAACTGCAATAATCAGTACTATTCAGGTTAGCATTTAGGTCAGCACAAAAGCTCGTAGTAGTAAAAAAAAAGGCATATTATAATATGCATTACTTTGATATAAAAACCCAAGCTAAGCATATGTTTCTATATAAAGTAAAACTGCACTTAGAAGTGTGGAGGAGAGTATTAAATGAACATTGTGACCCCTGGGAGATGGTGTGGGGAAGATACTTTAATGTACTTTTCAATGAGATGTGACCAGTCCTGACCAGTGCATCGGATGTGGATGATTTGACGATGTTAGGAGAAATTGAAAATAGCTTTGGTTCTATAAATGCTTTGTTTTAGGTTTAAGATTCTTCCTGAATTTGTAATACCTTAGCATTTGTATTTCTTAAGAAATTACATCAAATACATATGGAACACATGCTCTTGTTCTCTTTCACATTTGTTTTGAATGCCTGGATGATAAAGTGCTTAAAGACCTCGGCTGGCAACAATGCAACAGTAAGAGGAGCAGTCTATTAGCATGAAGCCAGTGTTAGTGCTGGAATCAAAAACACAATGTATGGCCATAAACACAAGAGCCCTCTTTTTTAATCATTTAAATAGAGAAGTGTTTATTAAATTTAAAATCACCTTCAAAAAGAGGTTTGATCTCAATGGGTAATTAACTGGTTAAATAAAGGTTAATAAATAAAAACAAACAATGAATTATGTCTGTTCAGAAGGAACCTTACTATAAACATTTAAGTATTAAACAAAATAACTCTAATGGTATATTTTGATGGGTAAATATCATACCATGGTTAAAATATCAAAACGGTCAACATGTTAGATGGAAGACAATGCTGATTCCAAATAAAATGGCAGAAATCTATGATATGGTATTTATCTGTGTATAAAGAGCACTTCTATAAAATGGACAGAGGAACAGATGAGTAGAGAGACTCGTACAAAGATGAAAAGATCTCAAAAGCCTAAGTGGTGCAGGGTTATACTGACAGCAATTTTGTCTGAAAAACGCACAATGAAAGAATTCTTACTTACTCCGTTGAAATAAAGTGTATTTGTAAGGCAAAGGGCTAACAAAAGATTTAGTAACACTAATAATAATGAAAGGGATTATCAAAAATATTACAAAATCTTGAATACACTTTCATTCAACACGTAAGTGTGTCACCATTAGAGCTGAGTATTAGGAATGACAATATATCAATATCAATGTGCAATCAAAAGCTTTTCCCTTATAGCAGGCATGTCCAAACTCAGGCCCAAGGGCCAAATGCGACCCTCAGACCAATTTTTCTTGGCCCTTAGTCTTCCTGGTGAACTGGCCCACATTGTCCTGATAAGTACTATTTACAGCACATTTCAGATTTTCTACAATTACAACCTAAATAACTAACATTTTGGTGCAATACAGACCTGATATTAAGGCAATGAGACTGAATGTAGACGTGGTGGCGCTTAAAACATCAGATGAATGTAGCTTTTTTTAATGTTTCGCGATTGATTTGTGGCCCTCCGCTTGGTCTATATTTCAATTTGTGGCCCTCGATGGAAAAAGTTTGGACACCCCTGCCTTATAGGTATTTGCCTCACAAAAATGGTGAGTGGTGAGGCACAGTCAGAAACCTTGCTGAATCAAAAATTAGTCTGAACGAGTGGTGTAAATGACAGTCGGTCAGTTTGCTGAGTGCCTCTTGCATGTTGGGACACAATGTCCAAGCACAACGACCCAAAAAGCAGGTTCTCGGACATGATTGTTAGCATGAGACATGGGTTAACATTTTAACCTTCCGTTCAGCTGGCGCAGCGAACTGCAGAGCCGACATGGCAGAGCGCGCAAAGTCAAAGTGCTTCAACTTCTTACAAATGTTTAAATCGTGTTTTTATAAATGCAACAGAATCTCATCTATAGTTTGCTGCCTGTAGTGTTTTCCAGAGCTTTGATGTGTCCCGCAGAAGAAGCGCTGAAAACAGCTAAAACTAAAACAGGGGCGGAGCAGGGAGATTTAGGGACTGTGAGGGGCTCATAATAAACTATATAATAAACTCATAATAAACTATGAGTTGCTAATATTATATTTGAAATGCAGTAGAATTCAGTAAATTATAGGATTTTGTTGAAATGAAGGACCCTTTGTGATTCACACAATATAAAACTATTGTCACAGTCATCACAAGGTGGTAGAACAGACATCAAACCACTATATATTTGAACACGTTTGAAGAGGGTTGGGAAGGGGGCACCACGGAAAATTTCTGCTTAGGGCACCCAAATGGCTAGCAGCGGCACTGAACAGGACAAAACTGAGGTTTTAGTCATTGGTCCTGAGGCTGAGAGATGAGAATAAAGTACATCTAGTAGGCTCCTTTACCCTGGTGTGTAACACTGCGCAGTATGTCTTTGAATTGTGGAAGTTGGACAAGACCCTACAAATACAGGAGGGACATCCAAAATGGTATGCAAATCAAAGTAAGCATATTTATAAAAGTCACAACCAAAATTGAAAAGGTTACATGCTCTCTCAAAAGGGTGAACTATTTCCATCAGTGACTCCCGAGACAGTTATCAAAGCCAAAACTCAAACTTTTGTCTTCCTAAATGTGTCCCAGTAACTTACAGCACTGAGGACTTACACAAATGTGCGGTCGTTTTACCTTCAATCCAAGTCCCAGTGAGGCATCCAAAATCTGAAGTGTGCTGGCATGGACTTTACGTTGGAGCCTGTCCATTCTACCCTTCAGCGCTGCTCTGATATGCTTACACAACCTTCTCCAAAATATAACCACAAGGGAAACATGTGTATTTGTCATAAAACTGGTCTTGTTAATTGTTGTGACATTGCCATTACAGAAGGGAACAGTAAAGGCCAAGGTCAATCTAGCATCAGAAAACTCCACAATGTCAACTGAAAACACAGAATGAGTGGAAGGTATTTTAAAATTGAACATTTGACCTGTAAGTGAAGCTTTCTGTTGATGCCCATGGTTGCATTTTCTAACAGAATAAAACGTTCTGTATAAAGATGTCCTAACTGTATTATTGAAGAAAACCCACTAGTTTGCCAAAAAGTAGGAGCCCTTCAGTCTCTAACATTTGTCCTCTTAAAGGCAATTCAATGGTAAAAGTATGTCATATTTATTTGAAGGAGCATATACAACTAAAGTATAGTATCAGTATAAAATGCATTTGAATAACTTACACTTGTATTATTTGCCAGTCAGCAAACTGACACCACTATGTCCCACTGACTCCTTGGCAGGGGCTCTCTGGCAGTGTTTTCCGACACTAAAAGGGTAAGTGAATTAACCAGACGCCATGTGACATTTAGGGGTGTGATTTTGGACAGCTGCTGTGGAAACTATGTGGTGATCAGTATAATCGATTTGGGGAGGGATATCCTGAGACGTTTAATCACTCAAGAGGGTGGACTTTGCTGGACACTTATTCAAAGGTATACAGTACTGCTTTGGACATTGGACGGGAGGTGACTAAATTTAATAACAAACATACATTTGAAAAATAACTATAGTCAGCTAGAGGCCACACTCACATTTACATTATTTTTACATCGCAAAATAATATGGCAGTAAAGAAATCCTGGCAGACTCAATACATTCCCTGGAGGAGATGTTCAAACTGATTTGGAGTACAAACTGATAATGATTAATCTCAGAATGGTTGATTTCCCGGAAATATGGGGGCTATATTTCTGTTTTACTAATCCAGGAGCTTGATAGTTACTTTTTAATAGAAGTTGGATAAAAAGAATAAATGTCTGCAGGCTCTCCATATCTTAAGAGGTTTTAACAGTGAGTTTAAGGGAAATCAATTCTGCATAAATGTAGGAAATTATGTAGCCATAGTAATTATTTTGCAGTGTCTATCAAAAGCATCAGAATTTCCTTAAACCTTTGAAGTATTAGTGCAGATCAGTTAAGGCACCAAATTAAGAACTTCATATTATTATTTCCTTATACATATAATATATATTTTTTCCCTTAGAGTACAGTTAAACCATTTAAGGCAGAGTGAAAGGGAGTTACTTGTCATCTAAAGAGACAGCAAGCATGAAATTAGAATTTTTTCCATCACTGAGCATGTTTCTGTTAGAAATCATTTAGCCTTTTAATAATGTGTGATTTCCAGAGGAAATCGTAACCTTAATCCAACCTTACCAAAGAAAAACAATAAATACCATTCCAAGAACTTAACCAGAAAACATGGTGTACAATGCTTCATAACAGCCAGTCACATAGCCAAGACCACCACTGCAGGTGAGATATGGACAAAAATCACGTTTTACATGGTTAGATCTTAACAAGGTTCCAAATAGAGCTTCACTATGCATCAAGAAATGGGAGTGAGATAAAAATAAAAAAGCTTGAGCACATTTTTTTTTAAATTGAAAACAATAATTAAACAGAAATAGGCTATTTTGCAGCTGATCAAAAGTTTTGGACCACATCTCAAAAACAACCCCCTCAAAACAGAAATCAAAGATCCAAACATGAACTCAGTGATGAGTAGCACCACCGTTATTGCTGATCACTTCAAAATTGGTTGTGGCATGCTTGTTGCAAGCGTTTCCAGCAGGTGAGCACTTCTCCAAGTGGTGAAGGCGGCCTCACAAAGGGCATCCACTGTCTGGAACTGTTGTCCATTTTTGCCACTTCCCTTGCCATCCACCCCAAAGGTTCTCAATTGGATTTAGATCAGGGGAACATGCAGGATGGTCCAAAGAGTGATGTTATTTTCCAGAAGAAGTCCTCTGTCCTGGGGCTTTGTGAAATGTAGTGTTGTCCTGTTGAAAAACCCAACGGTTCCACAGACGAGGCCCTCATGAGGGATGCTCTCTGTAACATCTGCACAAAGCTTAATTGTTGTTTTCAATAAACGTTTTTTTTTTTTTTTTGGCTCAATCCCATTTCTTGTTGCACAGTGAAAATCTACTTGGAACCTTGTTAAGATCCAACCATGTAAAATGTTTTGTCCATTTTTCACCTGGTCTTAAACTTTTGATAGGGCCTGTATATTATGGGAAAGAGCACTGCCTTTGAACAGTCTGAGGATAGACGTTTTTGGGGCAAACTTGCTTGACCTTCAACCACGATCCATAAAGCTTATTTTGTCTATTAAATTTTCTTCAATCATTTTCATTTGAAGTATTTAGAGTTTTTGTTATATGTACTTTTTTCTTTGAGTCAGGCAAAGAAAGAATCCTTGTATGTGCTAGCAAAATTAGGTGTTCAGCAATTTGAAATTCCTTGTTAGCAGCTCAGTTATTGTCACGATATGATATAAACTGATAGATTCATCCACTTCCAAGCATACGTTTGCTTCAAATGAAGCAAATGCTTTTCCCTCCTTCTGCCTCTTTCTCGCTCACATATCTCTCTCTCTCTCTCTCTCTCTCTCTCTCTCTCTCTCCCCGAGTCGGGATCAGTCTCTCCCCTCCACCACACTCACATTGTTAAAGTAACAGGACACAGAGGAGAGGAGCACGCAGAGCCAAAGCAGAGAATCTTAGTATGGGACACAGTCCGCAAGGAGGAGGACCCAATTGACTGCACGAATGTGAGGATAGTGAGAAGGTGGGTGACAATTCTATATATTTCTACCTCGGTCTACATTGTTGTTTTTTTTTGTTCAGGACTTGACACTATAAACTTTGTTATGTTCTTTAAAAGTAGTAAGCCATTAAAGTGACAGTCACTGTCACAGAATCAATGTTCTGAAGTAATCCTCGCCTTCTAATAATTACAGAGACAGGTATGACACTAATGTTTAACTTGTGTTATTAAACATATTCATAAATGTACAATAATCATTCCAGTACTACAAAATATAGAGGAGTGAACATTTATAGTGACAAATGACTCAGGTTAGGGGCATCTGAGAGGGAGGAATGCTCTTTTGGCATGATGCTCTGATTTTAAATGAAAGAAAAAAAACTACTGTGCAGTAAATGCTGTTTCTAGCACTGCACTTTACTGGACTGAGATGTCTGATGTTTTTCCACACTCACACCCCATATATACCATAAAATATATACCAAACTATAAAACTGAATTCACATTAAATATTTAGTGTGGGCTCAGGCTACACACAAAACAAAGTCTGCATGTTGTTATCATATCAACAGACAAAGAAAAATCTACACACGTCTTCATTTTCCAGATTAACTGAACTGTGATGATAATGGTGAACTTTAGCGAATGCTGTCTGGGGAGGAACAACCGATTCAGAAGATGAGATAGGAGCATTGGAGTGACAGAACTCATTTACATCATGAACACAATCAAGACCAATTTCGGATCCTTCGTAGATATGCAAAATCAAACACTGATGCCATTTAAAATGAAATTATGGATCGGAACCAAGTTCTAATAACACAAAGAACACTATTAACTGCCTCTTATTAAATTTCCCCATGCACAGTGCATAGAGTTGGGTGAAAAAAACGCTTAAACAATTTTTTAAATATTTCTACTCCAATGCCATTTCACACATATAAAAGTTCAAATGTATTTCTGCAAAGTCCAAATTCTGCTCCAAACTGCATCTTTTTTACTGCCACAGCATTGGTGATTGACAAATGCCCCACACGTTGAAGTAATCCAGCTCCTGGTGATTTGATGTTCTCAATGTTCTCTTTTGTATAAGGCCTGTTTACTATTTATAGCTTGAAGTGGAAAATACGTCATATTGTCTGCGCTTTTACAGTTGCAGTCACAACTTGAGTGCACTAAATGGAAGCCAATTGTAATGTATGGATGTGAAGCCCTTCAATCAGCAATCAGCTCCCATCAGTGAGAACATGCACCTGATCACTGTAGATGAATACTTCAGTTTTCTGAATACAAATACCATACCCCTTCAAAGATTTTGCAGCTGTAATATTTTTCAGCTTTTTTTGACAATCTTACCTTACATTCTCCCATGTGTTTGTGTATTGATTTTAAGTATTTTATTGGATATCAGAAGTTGAGACTGAGAGGCACTACTTTTTGTAGACACTGGAACGGTAGCATGCACTGAGCCAAAGACTTGTTTGCAATCAAATCATGTTGGGTCATCAGTACACTTACCTTGTACCCTATGCTAGATATTGATCAGATTTGTTGAGGTGATATTACTGGTGTTGCTTTGTTCCAGGTTTGCTTGTATTTGGAGATATGAAGACATCCTTCTAGTATTGAAGACATCCTCTGGTCTGCACTGCACTGTCAGTCTGAATCCTGATGTCTCTCCATTATGTGTGAGGTGTGGAGTGCTGCGGAGTTCTTCGGACATGTCCCTCTCACTGCAGTCTTTTGGCTCGTCATGATGACCGAGAGCGCAGGCAACTGTCCCCGGAGCTGCAACTGCTTCGAAAGGGGTGGTGTGGTTGTTCAGTGCGTGTCCCGCAGCCTGGACACCATTCCTCTAGAGCTGCCCAGGGACACCGCGGTCCTCCTGCTGTCCTCCAACAGAATCAAACATATCCCGCAAGAGGCTTTCGGAGAGTTGCCACGCTTAAGAGAAATTGACCTGTCGCACAACACCATCGAGAGTGTGGAGGTGGGGGCCTTCCATGGAGTCTCCGAAGGACTGAGGCTGCTGGACCTTTCCAACAACCTCTTAAGCAGCCTACCCAGAGACACTTTCAGCCATCTCCAAGCCCGGGTGCGCCTGTCTCACAACCCCTGGCACTGTGGATGTGCCCTACAGGTAGGGGTAAAGTATTTTATATAATTTTTTAACAATATATTTTAATACAATTTACTAAACAGTAATTTATGTGATAATACCCATACCTGATAACAATGAGAACCATCAGCATCTATTGTGTTGAGAAAATAGATTAATTTAAATCCAACTACTAGATCCTGTAGAGGCCATTTTGTCCTACATTCCTTTGAAGGTGTTTGGGACATTGACCATGGATCTGAAACTGTCACTACACATAGAAAAAACTGTTTCAGATCCACGGTTTGCCACCGTAGCTGTAAGGGCATGGCTTTAGCTTGACTCGTGTCTAAGGTGAATGTGGATAAAATCAATGTCCAAACTACAAACAGATTCTATTAAGGATGTTTGATCGTAGAAAAGTTAGGTTGGTTCAAACCAATAGGCTCCACCCCAAAGACCTTCAAAGAAATGTAGGACAAAATGGCCACTCTACCTTGTTGTAAATGATGAGTTTAATGAGGCAGTTAATTTTATTCTTTATTTGTCTATATCAGTTCTATTAAGTGTTATAGCACATTTAGGCCCAGATTTACTAAACTTTTGCAAGGGTGCAAAACAGGTTGTGTGCGCTAAACAAAAAGTGTGTGCAGTCTGCAGCGCAAATTTAGCACATGGGAGTTACTGAATATGCAAAACAGGACAATTTTGTCCCAACTCAAAAAATTGTAAGTGGAGAAAATGCAAATAATATTGTTTTGCGGGCACTGTGTGATTTATCAAGAAGATGAGGAGCAAAACAGCGTGAAAATTTGCACGTCCAAAAAGCAGGTATAAATTGATTGCAAATTATTGTGTTTGACTCATTTACAAATACAAATAGGCCTACTACAAAAATAACAGTGTTGTTTTGATGAATGGGAGAAGTTATAAAAACACACTTTACACACACACTTACCACTATCACTTTGAAATGGAGCAGTTACAGAAAATGTCCCTCAAATAGATTTCAGGAGTTTGTTGTTTTAATCCTTTCAGATCCTTTTAATGTGCTTAAATCATGCTCTCTGTGAACGAAGTATTGCTGGCACCAGAGTAGACTCGACTCGTCCACCTGTTCCACGTCTCGTCCCGTGCGTCTCAAAAGCCGCACGTGTCCATGCTAATAAAATTCTTGCAATCCGAGATCCAAAATTCATGTCTTTTGGCAGTGTTGGTTAAAGGCAAACGCCTGGAGATTTTCCATCACATCTCTCTATCCGTGTGCTCAGTAGTGCGTAAACGTTCAGACACTAATCACAGACTATCCCTATAGCCTAATATGAAAATCTCAATTAAAAAAACATTGATGTGTTATATAATTAAAATAATGTATATCATATACATATATAATAAAAATAATGTATTATGTCAATAACTTTATCAAGTGAGGCTAATGAATATCATAATTTATCATCATAACTTCTTAAATGTGTCTGTTCTATTAACGGCACAGCAGCAGAGGCACGCGCGCATTTGCACTTCCTCTGCACCGACAGTGAACTAATTTACATATCAGATTTACGCCACAAACAGAATGCGCAGTTTCTGATGGTAAATACTATGCGACACGGCAACAAAATAGCATGTGCAAATTGTAAGCAGTACCCACAATTTCGCACTGTTTTAGTAAATCTGGGCCTTAATCCTTCCCTGCAGGAGGTGCTGAGAGGGCTGAGGCTGGACCCACAGACGGTCACCGAGGTGAGCTGCCACACCTCCATACAGGACAAGTACGTGGGCCAGCCGGTCATTCATGTCCTGGACTCCGGGGTGAACTTTTGCACCTTCCACCAGAAGACTACGGACGTCGCCATGTTCGTAGCCATGTTCTGCTGGTTCAGCATGGTGACGGCCTATATCGTCTACTACATCCGGCATAACCAGGAGGATGCTCGCAGACACATGGAGTACCTCAAGTCACTGCCCAGCACAGTGCACTCCAGCAAGGACTACGACTCTGCCAGTAGCGTCTTTTGAATGTACACCGTTAGTTTAATACAGCTAAAATATGATATCCTTTTCTATTTGTTTCCATACGTAACTAAGCTGTCCAGAAAGACAACCCGTTAAAGAAGAGACAGCCAACTAGTTGTGCATTATGAGTGGGCAAATTTGAGAGAGGCACTTAACATCTACATTCATACAAAACGATACAGGGTTGGAATAATTTCCTAAATTGAGTAAATAATGAACAACTGGGGATATTGGTACTCCCTCAAATAGGCATGGAAAAAGCCCATACACAAAACAACAAGGAGCTAAGGCTGAGTCCAATATGTACTGCTGTACATGTAGGCTTGACCCAAGCCATTGCACTTGTTTACATTTCAGTGGAAGATTATATGCAACCTGCTAAAGCTTGCAAACAAGCAAATATTATTTGTTAGTGACCTACCTGCAATGCCAACATCCCCCACACAACAGTCTTGGCTTCCATTGCTCTTTTTTTGTACCCTCTTCCCTGTTAATAATTAAAACCATGTTTATACCTAATGCAGGGTGGTTGCAACACGGGCCCTGCATGACTTGATTAAAACCATGCGTCCTATTACACTGGCATAGGAGCACAATCTGTCCAGGTGGGAAAGGTGCAGGTCTGTAGAAAGACTCCACAAGAAGTACATTTTTCTGCACTGGTCAAATACGCATCACTGTACATCCACACTCCAGCGTACTGAATGTAAATCCAGCATAACAGTGCACATCAACCATGCATCTACTCAATACAGAGCCTTATGATTAAAAAGTATAAATCGAGTAGACCTGAGCCAGCCCTCAACCAAACTTGAGCCAGGCTCAACTACACAGCATGAAATATTCAGATATCTATTTGAATCAGGCTTGGGTTTGACTTGGGAATGAGTTCCAGTCACATAACTTTGCAGCTTTTTGCTTTTACCTTGTCTTGGTCGTACTTGGTATTTGTGTCTTGAGGTGTCTTCAGGTTCCCTTGTAGTGGTTTGCCTCTGGCTGGTCTCTTCATATTTAATTTCTCGCAGTCACAACAGGCAGGCCTCACCTTCAAATTTGTTGGTCAAAATAAAACCAGCCTAAATACAACATTCCTTAACATTTTTCTTATGGAACGTTGTATCAGCTGTCATGTTATAAGCTTTTTTTTTCTTTGTCTTTTTTTTTTTTTTTTTTTTAATAACACACACACAAGGACAACAACAATGTTACAACACTATAACATTTTAAATTGTAACATTTTTGGTAACCTTTAGCTTTTGGATAAGGTTTCAAACTGTGTTATGGCAGTTTCATTATCAAAAAGGGCAAATAGCACATGCTTTCTTGATGCTAATCCTGGCAATTAACCATATCATTAGCATTCTAGGAATTTTCTTAACCACTAGCACACATCGCAATGATACAAAACACACCAAAGCATGTACAATTCTGCTATTTAACTCCCAACTGTTTTTATTGTTATCTGGGTGTAAAAATACAAATTATAAAACAGTGGGCACTAGTTAGCTGAATGCTAGCTTGAGTTAAGAACACACACTCACCTCTACAAGTAATTTCACAAGTGGTCACTTCTCTGGCTCACATGCTTTTGAACCTGTGTATAATGAATTATTAGCCGTCGTAGTTAAAATTGTTTCTCTTTATATTGACCATGGATGTATTAAAAGAAGGTTTTATTATAGTTCTATGATATTGACCATATTGCTCGAGGCGCTCGCTTACCACTGACGCGCGTCATCATGTTGAAGAGATGTTACAGTGCCCTCTACTGGACATGTCTTATCACAACGTTGATAATACAGTAGTATAATGTTTAGATTGAATGTAATCAATTTGATCTTTATTTAATATTAACAGAAACACAAACAATTAAGAATCATTTGTGGACTTAAAACATAATAGTTTAGTTTAGTTGACTTCTTCCATGCACTGAGCCATAATTAACAAGTTACATTTCACAGTGCCCTAAAAAGTGCAAACTGTAAAAATGTTGCCTGATATATTGGCCAGCTAATATATCGGTTCAGTTTTCACAGCTGTTAAGATGCGATAAGTGTTTGAAAGCAGCATATGTTGTGCATTTTAGAATAATATAAATGTTTTAGACATTCCCTTGAGATACACAATGTGAGATGCAATGACATGCAGAATACTGTTGAAAGCTGTAAGGCAAAATGGTCTCTAGTCACTTTTTATGTCATAGAGTCATACCTGGTAAAGTCAATCAATTTGTAAATCCCTAACCTTTTTGAGCTTTCTTTTGACAATTGATCAACTCATTCCAGATCATAATATCAGCTACAATGTGTTATTTTTATTCAAAAAGAGCCTGGATTTAAATGGGTGTCAAGGAGCCACTATCAGCAGATCACAGTTCATTTATCACCACTATAGTTATGTTGCGGTGAAAAATTGCTGTGCCATTACCATGCTAAAATATTAGAAATGTGGATGTTTAGGAAAATGCTGATGTAAAAAGGAACCCTATGGAAGCCTTGGAAAGGCATGTTAGACTATGTTTGTGTTTTAAACAGCTTTTTACACACTCTCCTGTGGACCCTAAATCACTTGTAGGTCTGACACATAGGAGTGTTTTAATATCATATATATATATATACTCTGTGTAAGTCATCTTAAAAATATCTCAGTCAGACATTGATGCAATAGCTTTAGCTATTTATCCAATTAGTGTAACAAACAGACCATGACCCTGCTCTTTTTTAGTCTTGTGTTTTTGCTGACAGCACTGGTCCATCCTCCTCAGTCAAGGACAATAAGCACAGGTTCAGCTGATATGAAAAACAAAAACAAAAATGATTATGTTTTTGATCATGACCCAGCCTCAGGTTACAGCACTTTTCACAGAAAATTGGCTGCACAGTTAGTTATTGTCAACATGATTAACAGAGATGCATAATGTGACGGCTACTGAAATGCAAAATATGAACCAGTCCTGTAACCTCACCAGCATCAACCATCAACAGCATTACATAAACTACAAGATTTGCATTTAAAGAAAATGCTTTTTTAGCATAAAACATTTGGAAACTGCTCACAAATGGACAGAGGAAGTACTTTGTGAATGATGTCATGATTTTAATATTGTCTATCTTGAGCACAGTTAAAAATACATTTGAATGAGTCTGTCTGCCCTCCACCTCGGTTGATTGAAAATGTTCAGGAAATGGAGTCCTATAAAAAGCACATCCGACATGTCATGCTTAATCAATGTTAATCAACTTTTCACAGAATAATAAGTGGATAAAATGGCGGTTCAAATTCATCTCAAGGTAGTTCATATTGTTGTTGTCCGTTGGACAAATATCTACTCTTGTGTGTGGTTGAGAGAAAATACAGTGTATAACACATTTTGTCTTTGGTTTTATTTACATCTTACATTTAAGGCAGTTTGTTATGGCCAAATAAAAGTTAGAATACAGACAAACTTGGTACAAAAAAGGAACCGAAACTGACCAGAATATGATTTACACAAGTGCAAAATATTACGTCCATTTAGAAAAGACATTGACCCATAATTACAGTATTAAAATCAAATCAGTCTATGTACTTGAATCCCTTTCCTATACGACGTCTCTCCCTGGGGTGCTGGGCTGGTCCCGGGCAGAGGGGGGTCTGTGTCCTTCCAGCCCTGCGTGAGCACTGATCTGAGACGAGTGCAGACTCCTCATTTGACCCTCCGCTCGAGCCTCGTACACCTCCAATGACGTCTTCTTATACCTGACACACAGGAACAAGGGAAATGCAGTTCTAATGTGAGGAGGTTTCTACTCAGAGATGCAAAATTTAACTTTCTGTACCTTTCTTCTCACTAGAAAAATTTTACTTTTATATCTATTTGGTCATTATACCAGTGCTTCTCTAAAGGTATCAAATAATTGTATAGCAATTCATATAGATCTATTATGATTCTTAAATATTTAACACAATGAGAAATCCTCTGTATTTCTCAATCCTATTCAGTTAAGTAAAGTAAACATCAATTTCAAAATGTCCCTTGCTGTATCAAATTCAGTCACTGTTATTAACTTTCCTGGGTTTGTGTTTTTGTTTGTTTGTTTAGTTCAAAATGAGTCCTTTGACTAGGTTTAGAATAAGTTACACAGTAGTTCTTTTCTATACCGTTCTACTTCTACCCCTTTAATGTCTCTAGTCTAGACCAGTGGTTCCCAAAGTCGGGACCCCTCGGGGGTCGTGAGGGATGAGCTGGGGGTCGCGAGATGATTTCAAGATCTCATTTTAATTAATATGACATTGTATTTGCTCTAATTAAATTAAATTAAAAACTGTATATTTTAGTGAAATAGGGTCCAATAAGAAAATAAACTATTCAAATAACCAATATTAAACCTGATTTAACATGCTTTGACACTTAAAATTATTGCTACTGTCATTTTCAGTTGGTTGCATAGCTATTTTGGGGGTCCCGGCCAAAAAAGTTTGGGAACCCCTGGTCTAGACAATGTATTTATGTAATTAGCATTGCTTTCAGATGAATAAACCATTGTACATGAGAAAGTGAGCCAGTATGTACTATCTTGTGTAGCGTGTGAGTTATTTTGGTGCACACTCACAGTCGAAGCAGCAGAGAGGAACCCACGACAGACACAGATGACAGTGCCATGGCAGCAGAGCCCATCCACGGCTGCAGCACCAGGCCCACTGGCATGAACACTCCTGTGCAGATAAGACTTCACACTTTACACTTGTTTCAATGTGGTTATATCAACTCTAGATGTACTTTTACATTCTCAACCATACATTTATATTTGGGGGCGATATTAAAGGTGCACAATATAACTTTCTAGTGGAGGGTCTCCCACCTGTTGTCCCCTTGAGGATGTTATTAGTTTGACTGTAATGTTAAACAGCATGGCATAAAATGTTTCTATATCCCTGGAGACAGGCAGATTATGCAACTAAGTCAAGCTATAGATCAGATCTGTGTCAGTCACAGTCAGTCACATGTCATCATACCTATATATGTTGATAAAGTCTCCCACAAAATTAAAACTAATATTTTAATAGTCTGTTTGGGAGACTCATCAAAGATGACACATAAGCTGCCTTGGACACTTTCTACAGAACACTCAAGACTGGTATTCACTGGATGACTGATGATTGGATAACTTTGGTAACACTGGGCACATCAAGTCCTGTCAATTCTCTAAAGATATAAATTACTTGTCACTTCTCATAAATATATTAATAAAAATGTATTTCCCTGCAGAATTGAGAAATTTTGTCCCACAATTGACATTGAAATTATTTTAAACGCAAGTAGCCTTATTAACATGTGCAACATCATCAAAGAAGTCAGTAGTGTTATCGTCAATGTGTCGCGATAAATATAGATTAATCTATTTTTCCAATATCCCTATTTCCTAGTGTACCTATGATAAAGTAATGCTGAGAGCTTTGTTCACCTGCTGCGATTGGCACTCCCACAAGGTTGTATATGAGCGCAAACATAAAATTGATTCTGATCCTCTGCACTGTCTTCTTAGAGAGCTCGATGCTGGCAACAACATCCATCAAGTCATTCTGAAAATAAAATCAAATAAATGAAAGCGCTGGTAGTAGCATAGCACTCAGACCTAAACTGAGCATGCTGTACTCACTCTGATGAGCACAATGTCGGCTGCTTCGATGGCCACGTCTGTCCCTGTTCCTATGGCGACACCCACATCTGCTCGGGCCAGTGCCGGGGAATCATTCACCCCGTCCCCCACCATGGCCACGCGCAGCCCCTTCTCCTGGAGCTCTTGCACTTTGGCCACTTTGTGCGAGGGCAGCACCTCCGCAAACACCTTCTTGATCCCCACCTACCCCAGATGAATACACAACAAGATTTGGTTAAGGCAGAACAGTATTAGAACTACAGTACTTCACCGGGAAATACTTCTTGTTGGAGAAACTGTGGTGGTCAATTAACATATCAATGTCATGTTTTCGGGCTGTCTAGATATTCATAAATACTGGACTGAGATTAAAAAGGCACTGCAACCTGTCTTCAAAATAGACTTTGTATTTAAAACTATGTATCTCGGATGTAAAACTCCAACAATGGAAACAATGGATGGATACCTGTGGATTGTACTTTTGGTTGCAGCAAAAAAAGCAATAGTGGATGTGGATTGTTTTTGTGTTGTTTTGTTTGTTTTTCATTGTTTGACATTTTGCAATATATAAAAAACAAAAACATAGTCCTATTCCACAACTATTTTTGGGAGGTGCACAAGCAGTGTTTTACCTGGGCGGCGATAGCTTTGGCAGTTCGCCTATTGTCTCCAGTGATCATCACCACCTCGATGCCCATGTTGTTGAGAGTGTGCACCGCCAGGGCCGACTCCGCTTTCACTGTGTCTGCGATGGCTATCATAGCACACAGCACACCTACAGCCACATACAAAAACTCTACATGCTGTACAACCCTTTTATGTGTATTTACTCAAGTTATAATGTGTGCTCTTTACCATCAATAGCGACTAATATGGCAGTTTGCCCTTTCGTTTCGTGACTGGACATGGCAGCATCAATGTCTGCTCCAATGTGATGTCCATTCCTTCTCATCCACTCTCGGTTTCCAATCACGACTGAGTACGACTGGTTTTCGCCTAAATACAAAAATATATATAACCATTACCACTATTATTTATGAATACAAATTATGAGCTTTTTAATGTCTGCTTTAAAAGTTAGACAAAAAGCAGTGACCTTTGGAAGTGGCCTCTCCAGCGGGCAGGAGGCTGCTCTCGTCAGTAGTGGCTCCAGGCAGAATGAAGTGCTCCTGGTCGGGCTGCTGAAGGAGGTGATCCACGTTAGAGACTTTACAGCTGATCCCACAGCCTGGGACCGCCTGGAAGTCCTGACAGTAACCCAGCGCTGCAGAGCCCAACTCCTGAGACACACAGAAATATTAAGTTCCAATGTGTTAGAATTATTGAGAATATAAATATATTAGCGATCCGTACAAATATGTCAAAAATAAGACAGTAATTCACAAGACATGATGGGTGAATGTTCTGCCAGCTGAAACAACAAATATTCATGTATTTCAGTGTGTGATGAATGAAACTTCATTACTATTCTTGAGATTGTTGCACTGGACTAAGCATATTTAGCAGAGCTGACCTCTTTGCAGTGTTTGGCCACAGCCAGACCCAGCGGGTGCTCACTGTTGGACTCAGCGGTGCCCACCACGGCCAGCACCTTCCTGAGGGGCATCCGGGCCACTTCCCACAGCACCAGTACACGCGTCACCAGGGGCACCCCATTTGTGATGGTACCTGTCTTATCAAACATTACCACCTTTATCTGCAGGAAAAAAGTGCACTGTGTAGATATAGTCCAATCTGTAAAATCAATATTTGAGGTTTTTACCTTATGTGCCATCTCTAGAGGCTCTCCTCCTTTAATGAGAATACCATTCTGAGCACCCACACCTGTGCCCACCATGACAGCTGTTGGGGTGGCCAGCCCCAGGGAGCAGGGGCAGGCGATGGACAGCACGGTGATCGAGGCCTGGAAGGCAAAGCGCACAATCACCTCCGCCTTGGAGATGTTGGGGTTATAGCCCTGTAGAGGAGAGAAACTTTTGAGAAAAGTTGTCACTTGTGTTGACAATTGACAGGAGGTGGGGGCTGTTACCGGAAAATTGTCCTTGACCACCTCAAAGTCCACAAACCCAACGGCCATCCAGGCTCCCAGAGTTAACAGAGAAATTACCACTATGAAAGGTACAAAGTATCCACTCAGCTTATCCGCAAACTGCTGGATAGGAGCCTGGGCAGACAAAATTCAACATACATTTGTAACCTTGCAACATTACAGTAATTTGTCTAAAAAAATACAGAAGATCGCATTTAACCAAACCAAATATTTTGATTAATTTAATCGAAAATTGCACACACACATACACACTAAAATGGTGTAAATTTACCTTGGAGGTCTGGGCCTCCTCCACCAGCCGCACAATCTGGGACAGCGTTGTCTCTGCTCCCACATGAGTGGCCTCTACAAGCAGAGTCCCGTGAGCATTGATGGATCCAGCGATCACTATACTGCCCACCTTCTTAGTCACAGGCATTGGCTCACCTTCATGAAAGAAATTAGACAAAGAAAAACTTAGCTTGTCAGCTTCTTTTATTATTATTACATTGTATTGAAGTTTAATCTTTTTTTTACTCATTGCATTTTTGTGAGATGTGTGATTGTGTGTCACCTGTTATAAGAGACTCGTCTGCCATAGAGCTTCCCTCAATCACTTTCCCGTCTACAGGAAACTTTCCTCCAGGCACCACTTTGACGATGTCCCCTCGCTGCACCAGCTCCACCTCCACCTGCTCCTCACTGGCACAGACATATAGCGAGGTGTTAGAAGACTGAGTGTGTACATCTACAATGAAGGTCCATGCATTAAAGTGCTACCTGAGGATGGACAGGTCTGGTCCCAGAGTTACCACTGTGGCATTGGTGGCCTGGAGTGACATGAGCTTGGCCAAAGCAGCGGAGGTCTTACTCTGACCAGGAAAAAGCAAAAAAAGAATAGTTCATTATACGTAATTTTAAATTTAAATGTATCTATTTTAAAAGGGAAACTATGAAAATGTGTACACATACATTTTGTTACACATACACAAACATGTACAATATCTATGATATTGAAACAAAAAAATCCCACAATATCTAATGAAATAATCTAATCTAATAAAAATAAACAAAACATTCACCCCACATCTATTTTCAGAAATTGCAATGTTATGGATTATTGTCTGATTAAAATGCCATGATTCACTACACTCACAATTAACATCTTTGTTTTTCTTTCAAGATCTTTTTTGTTTGTTGTATATATATATATTTTTTATATTCTAATCGGTATCCCCAACTGTCTTTTGTGCCTTTGTACAAATAAAAGTTGCCACAGATTATAAAGTCACATGCTCTAATATTTGGTTGGACCACATTTATCTTTGATTACAGCAACCGTTCACTATGCCACTGTTTGAATTAGCTTCTGCAAGGTCAAAAAAGTATTTAAACAAATTCTTTCATTAGTTTTTCACCAAACTCTTCTATTGATTATGGAAAAGTGAGACCACTGCCAGGACATCCCAAAGATTCTCAATGGGGTTCAGATCTCGACTGTGGAGGTCAAGCCATGTGTGAAAATGATGCCTCTCTGAACCTCTCTTTCACAATGTGAGCCCATGAATCCTAGCATTGTCATCTTGGAATCAGGGAGAAAGAAATCCACTGAAGAAATAATCTGGGGCCTCATTTATAAAGTGTGTGTACATTCAAAATGAGGCAAAACGTCATGCATGTGATGTTTCACGTTAAGTTTGGGATTTATTAAAAGACAACTTGACGTGGGATTGTGCGGTTGAGTCCGCAAAGTGTGCACCGTGCGTAGGAAGTTGTCAGAGACGAGGAAAAAGGAGATCTGTGCTCAGAGAGGAGAGAGGAGCCAGTTTGAGGAAGTTTGTTTAATGTGAATGCATTTAGCTCCCGTCATTTGCAAGAAATATCAAATTATAGCCCATTATTAACAACTTTTGTGCAGAATTACTAGGATGCATTTCCGTGCTCATGTGCACGGGAATGCAGGAGGTGCTGGTGCATTTTGTTTTATTTATGTATATATAAGCTGGACATATTTTATCTAAAGCAAGTGTCTGACCATCAGAACACGCTGCTGTCATATGCTACACACACTCACACACACACACATTCGCACACTCCGTACCAGTGGCGTGGCTCTTGTGGCGTGGTAACACACACATCACCACGAGTCTGTGTCTGCTGTACCCCTCGTCACACAGGCACGCACACACACGGAGTTTTGTCCTGATGCGTTCAAACTTCCGTGTGCACATACAGCGTGGTTTCGAGAACATTAAGCCACGGTTAAGTGGAAGTAATTACAGAGAAAAGACCATAGCATTTGAGCACCTGCAGTTTTGTTCAGTTTGTTGTTTAGTGAGAGGTGATTTTGTCAGAAAAGCAGAGTTTTCACTTAAGATCCGCGCACGTGTCTCTGCCACAGCGTCTCTCTCTTCCTTCCATTCATTCTAAGAGTGTCAATCAAATTCGCTCATTATCGCCTCATGTTTAGGTAAATCTCATTCATAACTTACTTTACATTGTCCTTACATGGTGACATGGAGGCGTGGAGGGACTATGACATAAGTTGTGTTCATCTGAGCAATAATGACCCACTGGAGTGCGTACAGTGGTTATGATAAATCTGAATATTTTTCGTTCTACGTGAACTTTGTTTTTTGTCCCAACTTACTTTTTTAGTCAGAGTTCTACGCACTGTGAGGTCTCTGGTCATTCAGGATGTTCAGGTGGTCGGCTGATCATTTTTTGGGCACGTAGTGTTGTTGAACCTAAACCTGACTAACTGCAGCTCCCCACTTCACAACTCTGCCCCACAGGCTTGTACAGTAATCACAAGGCATAATGGGAGCATCATTCACCAGTCTCTCTGACCACAATTCCTCCTCCAAGATAATGGTTCCCGGCTATCCTTCCAGTTTTTAATAATGTGTTGCCAGTGCCAATTTGAGCAGTTGCTCCTCAGATGTTTCTTCTGTTTGATGCCAATGATTGGACCCTTCCCAAACACACTGACATCTTTTCCACGACCACAGGATTTGTCTTTCCACATTTGATGAAGCTAGTTCCTGCATCAGTTGGGTTTAAGTATCGTGTTATTGTGTCGCAGCTAAAAGACAATCATCCAACAATTATCCAATAGGAGGCTCCTACCTAACCTTGCCAGCAAGATAAATTCTCAATTTTTTTGTGAATTCACAAACTCTTGATTCAAGTATAGAGCTAAATTCAGATTGATACATGCATCCATCTGGTGAGAGCCAGGTTAGCTTATACATGTTTGCTTAGTTGAAGTTTAGTTTAGTTATTTTTTGGCCAGGGAGTGTATCAACATACCTTTGCCATGTGCTCCAGCCATCTTCCCAGTGCGATGAACACAAACAACATTGGTGGAGTATCAAAGAAAGTGAGGGGACTCTGGGCTGCCCTCTCAACCATGGCCACGATGAGCACCACACAGGAGTAGATGTAGGCTATGGAAGTGGCTAGCACAATTAGCACGTCCATGTTAGCCGTACGGTGCTTTAAGGAGCGATAGGCCTGGATGTAAAAATAACGCCCGCCAAATATCTAAAAGGATTAAAAAAAAGAAAAATTCACTATAAGAAATACATAAACAAAAATGTATGTTATAAATGTTGTTTTACAACCTGCACAGGGGTACAGAGTATGAAGAACACCAGGTTAAGCCACGATAGCCCTGGGAGGAGGTTGTGGTCCTCGGGCATAGAGTCACCATGGTCCATCACCATCATGTAAATCATCAAGGCCATAACTGGAACACCGAACATCAGGCTGGTCACAAAAGAGGACCTCCACCTGCAAAAGGCCAACATTATACTTAGTATAAGACGCAAATAAGAGTAAAGTATAGGAATACTATATGAATGCTATAAGAAAATAATACAGGATCACAATTCTGGATCAAGAAAATGCAGAAAGCTTAAAATAATTTCACATTTGTCAATCAAACACATTTGTACTGTTTAGTATATATTTATCATATATTTTCTCAATAATTTCTACCTCTGCCCAGAACCAGATGGGGACAGAGGCTACATATGCCACATCTAAAGAATTGTAAAATTACATTGCCACAATAAATAGTTCATTAGTCAGTGTCTGGCATGGTATTCTTTTTTAAAAATGCAACAAAGGTTTTAGATACTTGCTGTTTGATTTCTTCTGTGTGGTCCAAATTGTTCCGGATGCCTTCTTTTACCAAAGTGGCTTCAAATCCAAGGTCCTAGAAATGAGACATGACTTCTACATACATTTGGAAACAATTACTTGACAAAAAACATCTGAAATGAAAGATTACCTGTATGATTCTGACTATATCTCGAGCTCCGATGACATCAGGGTTAAAGTGGACCTGAGCTCTGTTTGTGGCCAGGACCACTGAAGTTCGGAGGATTCCTTTCGTGGACGTGAGCCTGGACTCAATGGTGTGGACACAGGATGCACACGTCATGCCTGTAAGCTGCAGAAAAACATAAATATATATTATTTAAATGCATATAAACAAGCCTAACAAGCTACATTTATACTCACTGTAAGGTCCAGCTTCCCGTCTGTGGAGGCACTGTCCTCTATAAGTTTGGCTCCAAAGCCCAGATCCTCGATGAGGTGCACTATACCAGCTGGGCTGATAAGATCTGAGCAATATTTCACTTCTGCTTTACCCGCCATCAGAGAAACTAAAACAGCAAAGATGCCTGCAGACAAAATGCTACTGTTACTTTAGCAAAAACATCTCACACTTCACCAACTACTATACAAACCAAGTAAAGATGTACTATTCTTAGCATTCATCAAGTAACTTAATTGTTTGCAGAACATCAAAACCTTAAACTAGTCGAGACACTGCAGGTGAATAGGAAATAATCCTAGTATAGTTTACTTATATAAATGTGAGAGAAAACAAATATAAATGTGAGAGAAAACAAGTTTCCATTTATGTAATGTTTTTATATAATAATAAAAAGGCATTTTATGTATATTATGAATTGCCAAAATTGCACATATTTGGGACCTAACTATCTGAAAAAGAATTATATTTCTTGCTTCATTTTGTTCACATACTAAATACAACAAATGTACAGATTATAGGGATTAATCTTATTTAGTATTTGAGTATACTAGACCTAACTGAAATTTTGCGTAAAATTAAAACTTCGACTCATTTCTTGGTGTTACACTTCACACTTCTCTGACTTAGAATAAGATATCAACAATGTACAATCCACCCAAATCTTGTTCAGTACAATAATGTAAAGTTTGACAGATGTGACAGTGTAGATGCTACTTTAAGGGCTGATCTTTCTGTCTCTAAGGGAGAAAAACGCACAGAAAAACACCCTTTGAAGTCCCATATAAAACTATGGATGCAGGTGGATTAAATGAAATAATAAAACATTTTTGGTGCAAAGTTGTTTCCAGGTGAAAAGCTTATATGTTTAGAGACCCCCTCTAACCTTAAGTTTTAAAATACACCCTGCTGAATAAGAATGTATTTTATCTTTATGTATTTATTTATCTATGTATTTACTATTTTTGTGATTAATGCAATTTATGGACATTGCATTTAAAAATGTAACTTAAGAAATATCAGACGGTGAATGGAAGCACTGGACACTATTAAGTAAGAGTTCACACTTAAATATATTTGATGTTGTCTGTTTATATGTATTTGAAAGTAAAGTTACAAGCAGAAGGTCTATGGAAAGAGTGTGTGGTGTAACCTCTGTGTTTGAGCAGGTTCTTCTCGATGTTGGCCACACACGAGGCACAGGTCATCCCCGTCACACTGAAGAAGCACCTCTGGACCTTCTCCTCAGACACTGCAGTCTTCTGTGGGGGCCAGGGCAATGTGGGGGGGGCCTCAGACAGAGCCGTTCTGGGCCTCTCAGGAGCAGGCTCTAAAAACAGAAAACAGTCTGAATCTGATGTCCATTAAATAACATTCTACTATGCTACTATTGTCTAGTCAAGAACAAGCGAGTTTGCACACAGTTAAACATAACAGTGAGAGGTAAATCCAGATCTTATAGAGGTTTTTGCATTCAGTCCAACAAGAGCTCTTCATCAAACTCTTAAGAGCATTCTGGTCTTGTTTTCATGGCAATTAAGTGGACTGAGAGAGCCGTTGAGCCTTCAGAATGTCTCTTAGGTGGCTACATTTGTGGAAATCAATGGTGAGAAGATCGCTCTCTTCGCCAAATTGAAATTAGGAAAAGTCATACACAAAACTCGTATCATTCTGGCTGATATTCCCTAAAATGCCTGATTAACTGAAGATGTTCCTGAATCTTTAAGAGAACGAACAAATGGCTGGTCTCATTGTGAAGCTGAGACTCAGCAGTTTTGGCTTCTGACATCCAATTTTAAATCCTGTCTAGATTTTCTTTGGTATAAGGAGTAAAGCTACTGTTGGGTGATTCTGATTTACAGTGGTAGGTTGAGCATTTGTTAGTTTTCCAATCTTCCTTTTTCCAATCTAAAATTACTTTCACTAAAAATGAGATTTAGGGACTTGTAGTAAAGTAAAAAGATTTAGGTACAATGCCTGTATAAGGCCTATGCAGGCATTCCCAACCCAGAATGGTTGATTTGCCTGAAAATATGTGGGCAATAGCTTTGTTTTTAGATGATCTCAGGAGTAATTTTTACTAAGATGGTGGACAAAATAGAATACATACATAACAAGATGCACTATGTAACTTTTCTGGTAGGGGGCCAATCCCCATAAAGATTTTCTTGATTTGTCTAGAAAGTTCCACAGTATAAGTATATATAGTATATATTGGGCATGTATATACTATATATTTAATTTAATTTAATTTATTTATTTAAAGGACAGTGTGCAGTTACATTTAAAAGATGGCTGCACCAGATTTAGCAAAAATGCTAATTTCCATCTGTAGTCCTTGACAAGTAAAAGCAAACAACATAAAAATACATATTTACAACATTTAAAGACAAACAATATAAAATACATATTTACAACATTACAGTACCTGGTATAATTGAAGTGCAGCGTGCAATAGTATTTAAAGTGCAGAAATACAGCTATCAGATGATACCCACGAGGGTAACATCTGATACCCTGATGGTATTGTTAATGAACAAGGTAATATTATTACACTATTGGTCTGGTAATCTGGTGGCCATCAGGTGATATCCACAAGGGTAACATCTGATGGCAAGATACCCGCTTGGTATTGTTAGTGTGAGCAAGTTTGGTGATCTTAATGCTCTACTTGTGAGTTGAGAGCGAGGCTGTATGTAGGTCTTAAGAGGAGGCAGGGCGGCGTCATGTAGAATTTTATGCACCAGGCGGATATCAGAGTACCTGATCAAATTGTCGAAACTTAGTATTTTGAATTTTTCTACAATATGGTAGTGGTGGTTGCGCCTTGGCTTTTTGTCAAGAATTTTCAGGGCCTGATTGTGCAAGGATCTAAGAGGTTTGAGAGCTGTTGGGTTATCTTGGGACCATGATGATATACAATAGGAAGGAACTAAGGAACTTTATTTTAAATAATTACCATAGTTCAGTTCTCTACCTGTGAGTGATGCCTCGTAGCCCATGTCCTGTATGACCCTCCTGACCCTGTCTGGTGCAGTGAGGCCATGGTTAAAGGTCACTCTGCCCTTCTGCTCTTCCAAGGACACGGACACTCGGTTCACCCCAGGTTCCTGACTCAGGCCCTCTGTGATGGAGTCCACACAGGAGCGGCATGTCATCCCTGTTATCCACACCTCCACAGTCAGTTGCTCTGGGTGCTCCTGCCACCCCAGCACCCCATGTTCCCCCAGTCTCTCATGTCCCTCCAGTCCCTGCAGTAGTGAGGCCTCAAACCCCATGTCCTGTATCTTGTCCCTCAGCTCCTCCGCTGTCGTCGTGTGAGGCTGGAATGTGATGTACGCTGATGAATTCTGGAGAGAGACCTGGATGAAAGAGACGCCCTGGACACAGAGATGGAAGATGTACATTGGTTAGCGTAAAATATCATGTATTTGTTGTTTTGAAAATACGCAAAAATGAAAATCAAGACTGCATAACATAAGGGACAAATATATTATTGACAAGTACAACTGCATACAAACTTAACAAGCCAAAATCTGAAGGTTATTTTGAAGTTTCAAAAGTGCATATTTTACCTCATAGCTAATTTTCATTTCAGGCTCTAATTTATAAGGTGGAATACTGTAGACAAATGGGGCGTTTTGTTTCTATATTGATTTGCAGTAATGTATATCGCAATTACTGTAATTCTGTCCCTTTAGAACACTGAAAGTAATCTAGAAACAAAAGTGAGGGCTGCAGTGAAGAGCAGATGGGATTTCAATGATCAACGATCTTTTTGGACCTGTAATGTAGTTTATTTTACTATCTCTTCTCTTGAACTCCAACGTTGTCCAATACAATAATCACAGCAAAACTAGAATTTACTCTCTCTAAGTTGTGTGGTGCCCTGGTCTTTTTATTATTTAGTCTGTTCTTGTGGTTTTATTTGTTTTATTATTTTTTTATTAAAGCTGAAACAAGCTAATTGATTAATCGGAATCGATTATTGAGAAAATTGTTAACTAATTTAATAATTGAACACTCGTATAATTGCATCTGGACTATACACAGACTCCAAAACATGTCATGTGCTCAGACAAAACGTTTTATGATTCAGACAGAGCAAGAATTACTTTAAAAAGACTCAGGAAACGTAAACATTTAGTGTTTTTGTTCAGGATGTCGTGATCTTTTTTCAACGGGTATTTTATGTTCTAAACAACTAATTGGTTAATCAAAAGAATAATTGCCTGACTAATCGATAAGCAAAATAATCGTTAGTTGCGGCCCAACTTTTTATCTTTTACATTGTATTTTATTTTGTTTTGATTACTATTTATTATTTTTAGAAAATGTATAGTTTATTATTGTTTTAATAAGCACTGACAGGGCAATTGTTTGTTTGTTTTTAATGGTTTTCTGTGACACACTTTTGGAATCAAAACCATGCAATATAAATAAAGTGGGTTGGATAGAAAAAATGCCAAAAGATGCATCATTCATTCCTGATACATGTAGGAAAGACAAAGCCCTGTCAGCCCCTCCAAACCTTTTGCATTTTGGCACAGCTAAATCTTAGGTCCCTTTGAATGCTACCTATACAATACACTTACCTTTAGCGCTGAGATGCTAGCCTCTATGGTCTGTACGCAGGATTGGCAGTGCATACCCTCCACTCGGATGCGCACGGCCGACTCAGCACTGTGGCCCATGTTGTGCAAGTGCAAACTGATCTCCTTTGGGCTAACGACATTTGGATCGTAATGCACGGTGATCGAACGTGAGGGCAGAGAGAAGGAAGCAGAAAGAACTCCCTGTATCCCGGACACACCACTCTGAATGAACCGAAGCTGCTCTTCAGATGCTACTGTGGGGAAAGTGAAGGTGGTAGAAAACACTGCTGGAGAACAGAGTTCAGTTTCACTGCCGAAGTCATAGGCTAAGTTGTCAAAACCATGTTGGCCCGAGTCCGAGGTGGTCCTCTGGGGAGAAAAACAAGTTTGGGACATATTGTTTAAAAATGTAAAGATATATATATATATATATATATATATTAGGGATGCAACAATACGCGATATAATATCGAATCGTTCGATACGCCCCCTACGATACGATACGCGCATATGTACGATACTTTACAATACTAGCAATGCAAAGTATCCCACTATCATGTGTGCTGCTCCACCCCTCCTCAGCCCTCCCCACTCCTAAGCCACTCTGTTACTGGGGGGCGGAGACAACAAGCCCAAACCTCGTGTTGTTGTTATTGTGCTAGTAAAGCCATGGCGGAGGCAGCGAGCCAAAGCGAGAGCGGTCCCTCTTCGTCGTCTACAGATAGCAGACCAAAGTTCGAGGATGCAACTTATTCGTTTAAATCTGCGGTGTGGATACATTTTGGGTTCGCAGTTGAATTTAATGATAAGACTCCCGCTATACAGTGCCCTCTCGTACACACTTTACAACAAATATCATCCCTGCGCTTTATGATGCAGCGCGTCAAAATATTGTTGACGAATTGGCAGAAACCCAAAATATTGCGTTGACAACGGATAGCTGGACCTCCCGTGCAACCGAGAGCTATCTTACTGTAACGGTTCATTATATAATGGACTCGGACTGGCAAATTAAAAGTGCTGTGTTGCAAACTCGCCCTTTGTATGAGAGCCACACATGCGCGCATTTGTCAGAGGAACTAAAACTTGCGGCGACCGAGTGGAAGTTGGAGCGCCCGAATGTTACCATTCCAGTCACTACGGATAACGCACCAAATATTGTGAACGCTGTTCGTGCCACTGATGGACTTGGACCGCAAATCGGCTGCTTCGCACATGTGATAAACCTCGAAGCAAAGAGAGCGGTGTCAATTAACGCAGTGTCCCGCCTCCTAAGCAAAATTAGATTACTTAATATTGAAGAGAGTATTCTAAATATAACTATCAAAGTATGGTTAAGTTTGTACTTTAATATTTTGTTTATTTTGCACTACAAAGTATGTTTTATGTTAAGCACCACTCACTGGAAATCTTTGAATAGTTTTATTTTTCTGATGTGCCAAAATAAATAAAAGAAAAGGGAAAATTGAAGCGTTTCTATTTAATTTAAGACATATTAAACATATCGTAATTGAATCGATATCGTCACCTACATATCGAGATATGTATCGAATCGTGGGCAGACTGTATCGTTGCATCCCTAATATATATATATATATATATATAATCTATAAACATTAAATTAAAGAAAATTATGTAAGGTTTTTTTTCATGACACCAAAAAAAGAAAAAGAAAATGCTTAAAATCTCAAAATTTGCTTGTAGTGTCTGCCCTAAACATACAAATGAACAAAAAATGTATAAATTAAACAGTGGTTCTCAAACTGTAGTGTGGGTGCCACAGTTGGTGGGCTTGCATCATACAGTTACAGTAGTCTTAAATTGTGAGAGCACCGTCATGCTGTTTCTGCTCTCCTTTGGTTAGCTTAGTCAAATTTGAATTGAATTGAACTGCTGTCAGATCTATGAAGTCCCAAATTAATCTTTATTACTATTTAGTTTTAATCCTGATTCACTCCTAATTTAGTTACAAAGTCATGATGATTTTAGTCCGAGTACATTGCCTGAGTAACACATTTTCTAACTCTAACTCACAGACAGTATTTGATTTCAAGTTCCATCGTCCTTGGCCACAGTGGAACAGTAGGGCAGGCAGTCCTTGTGGCGTTTTGGGTAGAATCACATGACCGGCCCTTCACAGAGGAATTTCAGCATGACTCTGCTTAAAGTCATTGGCCCTAACCAGAGCTGTCATTATCTGTTATCGTCCACAGAGAAAAAGACAAACAGGTGCACGTTCAGACTAGTCTTCAAATACACTTAATGAACAATGACAGCTGAATTATTGAAATGTGTGTCAAATTAGGGCCTACAAAAAATTTAGTTATTAGAAATCTCATGCAAAGGAAGATGCAAATTGCAATCCTATAACTTAAAAAAGACTGATTAACCAGGTCTCAAAATGTGTAAACTGGGATTCATACAAAAGTGACCAACAAATACTCTTGCTTACAGGTGCAGGCGTCATATTAAGTGGCATTCTGTAAAATGTAAAAATACCATTGCACCTGTCCTGCACCTGTACTGTCGCTCTGTGATGAGTTGGTGAGGTGAGGTGAGGTGGTTAGGAAACAGATGTTTAATAGGGAACAATGACTGATGTTTTTAAAACACGAGACAAGCTGCTATCTATGTGGGATGGAAGCATGTAACGTTTGCACCTTAAATTTGTATGATTCAACTTTATAAAATTAGTAAGTAAGTAAATAATTACCTAATTAATATTGATCTTAATTTTTGCAGAACCATCAAATACAAACAAAAACAAAAAGAGCACCCTATATTATACATATTAAAAAATGTGTGTGTGTCTGTGTGTGTGTGTGTGTGTGCGCGCGTGCGCGTGTGTGTGTGTGTGTGTGTGTGTGTGTGTGTGTGTGTGTGTGTGTGTGTGTGTGTGTGTGTGTGTGTGTGTGTGTGTGTGTGTGTGTGTGTGTGTGTGTGTGTGTGTGTGTGTGTGTACATAATGTCTACATAATAACAGAAACAGGGGCAACTTAAGACACTTTACATAATTTCAAGTAAAATCTAGAAAAGAAATAAAAGAGCCAGCACCTTTCTCTTCAATTAAACGCAATGATTTGGCAAATAGACTTAGGTCATTCTTCCAGTGAGCAATATTTGGTTTTGTTTTGAAAAAACGACATTTGTGAATAAATATCGATCTGGATTTAACCAGGAAAGTCCCAGACCCCAGAGGGGAGGAGCCTGTACATGTTTTAGTGTCAGGGGAAACCATAGCACCAGGAGGAAGCCAACTCAGGCACAGGGAGAACATGCAAGCTTCACACAGAGGCTGAAGGACTAATAATATATAGTACCAAAAAAGAAGAAAAAAAATCACAACTATTAGAAAAAGAAAATGTTAAACTCTCATTTTGATGGGTTGGGCTTAGAAGCCATAACTTGTAATGTAATTGCATTGTAATAGCCTATTTTTTGTGCCATCTTGAAAGTGGTGAGATAAAAATAGGCTACTTAATAGGCTACTTTTAGCTAGCCACATAAGTGCTGAAGTTCTGAAGGTACAAATTCTACACTAAACTATCTGTGTGTAGTTAACACTTTACAAAGCCAATAAGTGGTTCACGTCCAGATTTTTACGTTTCATGGCTCACTTTATTTCTTTTTTCCTCAAACTCATTATAGGAAACATGAAAACATTAAACTTCTAAAGATGCACTATAAACCAAAGCACTACTTTCTATAGTAAAACTTCGGCATGAACTGCCCCAGGACAGCTGACCTCCGGAGCGTTCCCCGGAGAGCTGCAGCTGACCGCGGGCTTTACCTTGTCTTCAGCCGGTGTCGGGCACTTCTTCCCCGTGTGGAGGCTACAGGTGCAGTCGGGTTTACATCCACAGTCCACCATGAGGATCTCCTCTGTAGAGACTTGCTGGGGGGTCTTGGAGGAGGCATGTTTGCCCGAGCCGTGGGGTGACTTTGGGGAGAACATATTATAAAGGCCGATAGACGGTCGCAGTTTATCGGCTGTAGTTATCAGAAGCCCCGGGGCAAAAGTCCAGAGGCGCGTGCGTGACAGATAAGAGGGGACGTACTCTGCGTGACGTCAGCTAACTCGCGCGCAAGTTTTTTTTGGGGGGGGTGACAACTTCGGGGGCACCATTCAAACTGGCCCTTGATACAACTGAAGACTGATACTGCACGCACTTGAAATGCAAATGGCTTACACTATTCTGTAGGTTGTCACTTTTAACTTTTCTGGTGCAGGGGTTCACTTTGAAGATGTCTTGCCTGGAATGCTCTGCAGAATGGCTTTGCATTAAAGTGTATTTGAGTTGGTATTACATCTGCTGCACATGTCCAACTAGGAAGTAACATTATAAATGTCACCAAAATTGTCAAACTTGGGGGAAAAAATAGGCAAAATATGTTAATGTGTAAATATAATTATGTTCTGTATGTTTAATGTCTGTCTAACCTGTCATAAGCACTTTAACCTTCTAGCTCCATGAAGACAAGCAACAGGTCAGCCGAGTGATCTGCACCCAGAGCCCACGCAGTAAGAATGCATTTCCAGTGAGTTTGTTTTTTCCTTCAATAAAACCCATGTCATTGAATAAATACAAGATACGCTTAATGTCATACTCTGGAACATTGAGGGCAAAGTAATAATATTTCCATGGAGACAAGCAGGTGGAGGAACCTCTAACAACTAGAGTTTCAGTGCACTATGATGCAAATGTATGAATATTTATGTTCTTATTAAGAAAGAAACCTGTGTTTGTGGTAACACAGAGAAACCAGACATGCATTAACTTAATGTATGTGAAGAAGCTTAAAGTCTATGTGACAGGTTCTCATTATATTCGAATTATGGCTTAGTTTGGTGGGAAGGCACTTGTGGAAAATATTTAGTGTAGTTTTAAATTTTTTAAGTAGCAGTTCCAGAAGTGACAGGAAGTAGTGCTGAGTGAGTTCTAAAATAGATTCCCCCACCTATGTCATCAAAATGTGATGTACAGTTGAAAATATACAGACAGTTAACACTCAGCTGACACCTTTTTCTGACAATCATTCAACAAAATAAAGCTGTTACCAGGTTTTATTATTTGTCAAATCATAACTATTGTGTAATTAACATGGATTTTGGCCCTTGTTTTCAAAATGGTTGCTAGGTAACAGTTGTGGAATTACCTCCACCTATGTCATATTTGCTGCCCATCTTCAACTAGGAAGTAAAATTATAAAAGTTATGAGAATTGTCAAACTGGGAACAAAGAGGCAAAATTTTCAGTAAAATCTTAAATACAATCATAATCATGTTTTAGTCAAACGTGTTGTCTAACCTGTCATATAGACTTCAACAGGAACAGTCTCCATCCAGAAAAGTTGATTAACACATAGCTGTGAACAAAAGTCATTCCTGTATGAAGCTTTGTACTTAAGGTGTAAAATACAAGCACACTGAGGTCTGGGTCAGACTTGGGTTCGAGGCACAGATGCTCCCAGTGTGGGTGCAGGACTGGCAGGCCCTGCACTGTCCAATCTCGCTTGTAACAAATAATAAACCTAAATCTATTTCATAACTCAATAGGGCTGGATTATATTTTCAGCACCTTTAACTTAATTTTCTCCATCTGTCCATATCATGTAAAATACAACAAAAAAAACAAGCAAACTTTGTGATAAATTCACGACTCACAACTATTGCTGCAGCTATGACGTAAATTGTAAAAAAAAAAAAAAAAAGTTATGCCAGAAAGGTCAACAGAAGTTTATTTTTGCTCAGCCACTCAAAACTGTATTTACTTGTCTTTTACCATGACCTTGTTGTAAACGTGTTCAGTTTATTCAAGAGACTTCAGATGTAGAAAAATAGCTTTATTAAAGTCCACATGAGTTGGCAAACAAGTGTACTGTAAAAAAAACTGAACGCTTCCAATTCTTTTCTGTTGGCACCAGATTCCAACTCTATCTTCACATGACAACTGCACAAATAAAATGACAATAAAAATGACGAGAAGATATTTTGACTATTTTAAACAAGGGTCATATGATCGTACTGATACTTGCACAAAGGAGCTTTTTGTAGGTCTTTAACATTGCCACATAAATGTTACTTAAGCAAAATTAACAGCGTGATAAAAGTAAAAAAAAAAACCCTCAGGTATTCATCCATGACAGGTGCCCAGAGCGTACTTAGTTGTATTGCACAAATTCACTCACAACATTTTATTTTAAACACTTTTCTGGAAAGGAGTGAAAGCAGAAGGGGATTAAAAGAAAGGAACGCATTTCAAAATAACAAAACAAAGTCAGTTGTACTATGACACTGCAAAACCATCCATTAAGAACCAGGATGATGGGCCCTCTCTAGCAAAAGTTGTGTAAGTTGTTATTAAACAAGGCACTCAAAGACGTCTAGTTACAGCTGTTCTTAAATTGCTATAGAATTGTGAAGAATTGTCAACAGTTGTAAATTGATGTTTTTGCAGCGTACGTGTATCCATGGGATATTGATGAGACACTAGTGTTCTCAGCGCTGTCGGTCCCAGCGCCAGATGGAGGCATCATCACACACCGCTATCAGGATACTGCTGTCCCGGCTGAAGCTAGTCTGTCTGATGGCAGATGTGCACTTTGGGAGTGTCAGGGTGGTGCACCTACAGAACAAATACATGGAAATATTATACAAGGAAGTGCATTATAATATATTTTTATATAGTGGGTAGGCTTTAGAAACATGACATAATAGAAAATTTGTATTCCCCAGAGGGAAAAAAAAGAAAATGTGAGAAACTACCAATATCAGTCTTGGAGCACATGGACCATCAATAATAACCCATGTTTCATTTCCTCTTCCAGTCATTAGTTCTTATGAGCCAATAAAATGTGAATTATAACAAACCACGCCAATCTGAAATATGCTGATTCAACAATATTTAAAAATTCTCAAGCCGTTGTCAACGCCAGGCTGCTGTATCTTAAGTGTCGTCCAAACACACAATGAACAGTATTAGATTTTAAAATATGTATGTATGTATATGTACAATTGTTTTTTGTTTTAGTGTCTCGTGTTTGTGAGGGGAATAACACACTTGGCTTTGTGGGGGTCTTCCACTTCCAGATCCCACACGTAAAGTTTCCCAACTTGGTTTCCTAAAGCGAGCATCTGTGACACAGGATTGAGTTAGATTCATATTATATGTCTCAGTGTGAATGTCGATTCTAAAAGTACATTACCTTCTGCCAGAAGTCCATGGAGAAGCGCATGTACCAGATGTCACACTGGCTGTAATCAAAGCGGCCCAGGATAGTCACGTTTGACTCATTTGGTTTAATGTGGTCAATGTCGTCCTCCATCTTCCCTGGTTTCCAACAGACAATTGCGTTTTCACAAGACTTACCGAAACAAAGAGAAAGGATTATCATCAATTATCACTTAATTTAAATAGTATGTTTCCAAAGTGTATGAGAGGTAGATCATAAACCTTGGAGAGGATCAGGTCTCCAAGCCACCGCACACAGTCCACATAGTTTCTATGGATGTCACGTGTGGAGAAGTCCGGGAAGTGGATTTTCTGTGAGACAAATGGCCTAGAGAGAGCGAGAGGACGAATAAGGAAACAGCATACAAAGTGATGTTTTACAGGACAATCGTCCTTATCGACTTATCGTCAAAAGGAGGTACAGAAAGTTGTACGGCACATCTCAAAACGCCATACCACTTCATAATTCCTCGGTGGAACTTGCATGAATTGTAGGGAGGTTTTGATTGATATATTGTTTCTTGTCCAACAATTTGTCTGGCTGCAAACTGGGGTAATCAAGCTATGGCCCAGAGGCAAATGTGTTACAGAAAATATTTTTAGTGGCTTTCAGGATTAATCAGACAAAACATTTCATTATTAGTAAAAGCAAACATTGTATATACTGTTGAATATAGTTTTCTACATGAGAAGTAGGCTCTTTAAAAATCCATTTTATTGCAGCGCTTTTTTTCTTCTGTTTAAATACGACAGGGGGTGGGTGGGATAAGGATTTAGTTTGAAAATACTATCACAATTTTCTTTGAAATATGATACTGTATGTTGTTGCAAAAATCAGTAAATATAGTGGTAAGGGAAAAAAAGCCATATGACTACAAATGGTACCTGTTGGTCTTTGAAGGGTTGTACTCATAAGAGCCTCTGATAGCTTTCTGCATTCTTTCCGAGTTAATCCTCCACAGTTTCAGAGAGTGGTCCATCCCACAGGACATAATCTTTTCACCCAGGAGGTCAAAATCCTGCAGTGGAAGAGAAGATGGTGGATTTAATGACTGTGATTTGTTCATTTTAAAGTGAACACTTGATACTTACGGCACTGAGCACTTCATCTCTGTGTCCCTCCACACCCCCAAAAATGGCCACTAATGTATCAGTTTGAATGTTCCAGAGGCGCAGTGCATGGTCTACAGTCACAACACAATTACATAATTAATAAGTAATTACAAAAAAGATACAAACATAAAAGAGAGGATTATATGTATGAAGGAAGGTACAAATGTATTAAAATTTTGAATATGTAAATCTCGATTTGTATACTCGTAAATGGGAAAGTTTTTTTTTTTTTTTTTTTTACACATTCAACTTTCATTTTTCACATAAAAATGTTGCATTATGAGTGCAACTAAGTGTTCTGAACGACTCAAATCACAATTTTATAAATATAAATCAAAAACTTATAAATTCATGACTTTTAAGACATTTGTTGTGCCAGGTTAGTCTCAAAAACGATTACTGCAGAAAAAAAAAAAATATTTTTTTTACAAATATACAAATCGAGATTCATTCAAATGTTGTGATACATTTGTACCTTCATAATATGCATACATTTTATAAGATGTCTAAATGGGTTTAGAATTACATTTTTACAAACATAATTATAATGCCCTTGAGCTGGATATCGACCTTTCACATTTCAATTATAAGTATAAATAAGTATAAACAGATTGATTGTAAATAAAGTCTGATGCCCAGTTATGATCAGAGCTCTGAGTGACTGATTACAAAAACACCTGACAATCACATAGTGCACTTTTATGAGCTTTACAGGGGCATAAACGGTCAGCTCAAGTCCGATAACAAGAGGGCAAAACCACAAGAACCTGACCCTGCAAGGGTGTGTGGTAAATAATGTACAAATTAGTTGTACCTTTACTGACAGAGAGCAGAAGGTTGGGGTCCCTGGGATGAAACTTCAATTCATTAATGGCATTTCCATGACCTACATAATGCTGGGAAAAAGGGAGTTTGACATGAGCATTACAGAATGTCAAAGAAATTGCAAAAAAAATGCAATCAGGAAGACAAAAACAAAACAAAACAAGATATACTGCATGTCAAAATTGATAAATTCAAAATAAGATAAAGATTAATGATAAAAGTGGATGGAGAGAACCTTGATGCATTGCATGGTGATGTGGTTGATGACTCTAATGATTCCCCTGGAGCCGGCCACAGCCAGCAGAGGGTGGCTGGTGTTGGTGTCATAAGTCCAGGCACACGTGTAGAAGTTCTCATCAGCCTGGGTGCATGCTCGTTCAGGAAATTCTACAAAAATACACGTTTTCACAACATGGAGGCTTAGAGCCTTGATAGAACAGGTCACCAAAACTGTAGAAAGGATACATCAGCGTCTACATAGGACTGCAACAGACGGATTTCTCCTTGAGAGTGACATTCATATAGAGTTACCTAGGAACATACAGACATATATGATTATTTAAAGCTGGGGTAATTAATTTATTTAACTGTGAAATAAGGAAGAAAATATTTAAACTATTCTAACTCATTGCAAACTCTCAAGAACTCTTTTGCACATCTCTAGTGAACATATGCATGGGTTTTTGGTCCACCAACATAGCTTTAAAACAGCTTTTCAAAACACAAAGTGAAGCAGGAGTATTATACCTGCACAGCCAAAAACATAAATTGTGGTTTACCCTGTTGCTGCCAACAGTAGCAAACACCAGTGGGTCCCCTTCTTTACTGTTCCAGTTAAACTGGACTCCAAAGAGAGGCTGCCCATGATCCTCCTGTACAACAAACCAACACAAGGAAATGACAAAGGTACATTCTGAGACTACACAGTTCAAATGTTGTCTTGTTACCCTAAGGCTGTTGACACATTTGAAGGAGTATCTGCACTTTTTAGACTTCCACTTGCCCTTGCCCCAGCTCTTTTTTCCAGGGGCGTTGGCAGTGTTTGTGGGAGTGTCAGGGCGCTCTGTGTTGGTCCCACTCTCCACACTGACAGCATCATCCTGGAACACACATGCACTCATGTTTATGATTACAGCTCTACACACACAACAAAGTAAAATATGTTTTGTCAACAGAGCTGTGTATATTAATAAAGAAATACTGTATAATGACATAATTGCATTTAAAATGTACTTATTTTAGGTGTTGAAGAAGTCAACGCAATATCTTGTGTTATATATTGCCTTATTACAAGAGCATAAATAAGGTTAGGCCACAGCTAACTAAGTGATGACAACGCAGAGAAAGCGCTGCTCTGATTTGTTGAACGTGACAGTACAAAATGTTCCAGTTCATTGTGTAAATGAGTGTAGAGGGTTGTTCGCAAAGAGGCTATTGTTACATGTTACATTACATATGTTAAGCAGCTCTCACTGTCAACAATATGTCTTTGATAGCCGCAAGAAGCTAATGTGACTCCACGTGAATATCACAAAGCATCGGAAATGAGCTCGTTTAAGTAATTAACGCTAACGTTACTGAACTGGTTGGACCAGTTACACTGGTTTAATGTGGATGTGTGGTACACAGTATGACAAATGTTAGCCGTAAAAGTGAAAACAGCAGGTGGGTCTGAAAGATGCCGGGTGCAAGAGGACAATGCTGTTGTTAAGCTAGCTTCTTGTGCTAGTAGCCTGCATTAGCTTGATGCTAACCGGCTGAATCTTTCATGATCATAGCTGTTTACAAACGGTGTTGATAGTCTTACGTTCTCGTCTCCTGACAGGTCGGGATTACTGTTCTCGTCACTGCTTAGTTTTTGTTTTTTCGCTGGTATTTCTTTTCCCGCTGGAGACGGGGACTCAGACATGTTCTTATTTTCCCTCATTTTGGCTCAAACTCCACCTTTTCCGCCCTGCGCCGGAAACACTTTCGCCACATGAATAAAAAAAAAACTCTTTAGGAAATTCATCATTCATCAATGTTTCCTATAGATTCTGCGGAGTCTTTTTGCGGTACATGCGTATAAATGTCACTATAGCCACCCTCTATTCAATCTTTAAACAGTTCCTTTTTGAACAGTGTCGTTTTTTTATGTTTTTACAATATTATAAGAGACAAAAAGTATTATTTGTCATAACAGTTTCATTTCTGGCTTGTTTTTAGACTATGGGGGTAGTAGACACCGTAGTCTCCTGTACTCATTGTATAGAGCAAGGAATATCGAACTGATGTATTTATATACACATACATTTTATTAAAAAAACATGTACAAAGCAAAATGTTCAGTATACAGATTTGGACATCTTGTTACAGTATCATCTCTGCCTCCTCCACAGAAGCATCACTCTTCCCCTCAGCCATATCATCGTCATCTTCCTCCTCCTCCTCCCCCTCCTCAGCTGCCCTCTTCACTCCTCTCTGTTTGGACAGGGCCACTGCATATCGAATGTTGTATTTGTTGAAGTCACACCTAAAGACAAAAATACAAACATAGTACTGCACATTATTTCACAGACTAGTAGTTAATGAAACTAATTAAGCTAAACTGTCAGACTTACAGTTTGGAAAGACTGTCATAGTGTCTCTGGATGGCTTTCTGCAGAGCTTGGAGTGTGGGTAGGATGGCGCCAGACCTACAAAATGTACAAAAAAATATGATACAAAATGTGACAAAATGCTGACCTCAAATAATGTCTCTACTCTAAAGCATTCATTTAAGACGTTACTGGTGATAGTTAAATTGTACCCACCTGTTCTTGAGTTTCTGCCCATGCAACATTAGCAGGCTCTGGGCCCAGCTCATGTAGAACTGTAGGTGACCAGATTTCTCCAGGCAAGTGGCTAAGAAGCCCAACAGCTTCTCCACATAGATGTCAGGCAGAGACCCACACACCACACCAACTGAAATGTATAAAAAAAGAAATGTTAGATGTGATATAAACTAATCGAAGTAGAGAAAAATGTAATTAATTTCTTATTACATGATTATAGTGTACTGAGACTACAATAGGATTAACTCAAGTTTAAGGGCTTCATCTAAATAAGATGCAACAAGAAAACATATTTGATTCAACACTGACAATTTAAAATCACTACACTACAAAACACTAAAAACGGTAATACACCAGTATCAAAGTATATTGCGTTCTCACTCTGGTTGTGGGGTACAGTTTCGATGACCTCCTGCTTCAGGGCCCTCTCGTTGAGCCTGAAAGCAAGCACTATAGCAGAAGTCCACTCCTTCAGGCGGAGTTGTCTGCGGATACTCTCTGGGGTCACGTCCAGGTCCAGGTCATAGGGGTCAAACACCATGGAGCCGTCCAGCGAGTAGACCAGCAGGCCCTCTGTGCTGGTGGCTGCCCAACTTCGGCCTGAGAATGGAAGAAAAAACGCATTCCTAAGAGACCTAAAGCCTTTTAATGTATGTAAACAGGCAGTGTATTACTTACCAGTAGGAGAGAAGCGCAGAGATGAGACTCTGATTTCAGGTTTGAAGTGTCTCGAGCTCATATCGCCTTCAGAAGACAAGAGGAAAATGCAAGTTCATACATTTTTATAAAAGGTAATAGTAAGCCTTCATTATGTGGACAAGTCATACCTTTGCGGACCCCAGGCAGGCTTATGTTTACCCCTTCCCCATCTCCTGCTCCATCATCCACCAGAGCAAGACTGCCAAACTCAGTCATCTTACGACGGTCCAAAAACTCCTAAAAACAAATGTATAGCTAAATGAAGAATTTCTGCTTTAGGAGTACAATAAAATTACTCCGTATCCATGGTGAAAGGGGGCGCAAACCTCCATAGCATCAAAGGACAGGTTACAGGAGATCTCAAACTTCTTCATCAGCATTTGCTCCTTCACATTGTAGATGCATACAAACTTGGACTGCCCTCCAGCCAAAATGGCCTCCCCATCAGCAGAATAGCACAGAGAGGTAAAAGACCTTTATTTGCAGAAAACATACAGTCAAATTATTGTAATTCTGTTAAAAAAAAATAAAAAATAAAAAATCAGCGAGCAAAAACTATTCTAGTGTAGTCGATCCAGATAACTTGCATGGTCACTCACTTGCCCTTGGCGGTCTGCTTGGCCGTGACTTTGTCTGTTTCCTTGCGTCCCAGCTCCAGGTCATGGCGCCCGGACACTGAGCCAGTCTGTGCAGCGCTCTGAGGGCTCCAGAATGAGATCTCTCCATTCAGAGTGGCTACGGCCAACTCCTGACCATCAGGGCGGTACGTCACTGCTAGGGCTGGGAAGACAATGTTGGATAGTTCCAGACCTTGCATAGTTATTCTAATTCTTATTTGAATTGGAACATGAGCCAACGTATCCATTTCTTTGCATACATAGTTTGCTGTTGGTGGATAACAGAATACATACCGTCTGCAGAGAGGGCCAGAGTCTCTTTGACCTGCCAGCTGTCCAGCATGTCCCACAGCCGAACAGTCTTATCCCACGAAGCACTGGCCAGAACTGACTGCACCGGGCTGAAGCACAGGGAGGAGACAGGGCCTTCGTGACCCCCCAGGACCTGAACATCACACACATCACTATTACTTAAACCAGAGCTTCTTAAAGCGTGAGGCGTGCCCATTTGGGGGGCGCAGAGCCGTGTCAAGGGGGGCGCAAGACATTAGGGGACATGTGCGCATATTATACGTGACAGATGTGTTTTGCGCAACAACAACAACAACCAGCGCCAACATGGGGTTCATCTCAGTGGAGGAGTGTACCTCGGCTTTGGCCTCTATATGTGCTCTTTCCCTCCCACACTTCTGTCCCCTGTGCACTTGTGTCCTCCCTCCCTGTCAGAGTCTAAATTGCTCCGCTAACTGACCGCTCATTTGGCGATATAAAGCATATGTGAAGAATATGTTGCGTGTGCATTTTGAGCACTTTCTTTTGGTGCAGCAGTAAGAGCCAGCACCGCACAGAAAGCAGTCTGTGTGTGATGTGGACCCACGATAGTAAAAATTATCCACATTGACCCAAAAGCAACGAAAGCGCGTCTTTTCCTTGAAACACCTCATTCACTGCAGTGAAGCGCCAATTTTGCATTGTCCCACTGCAGACAGGTGACTGAGCTGTCCACTGTCTGTGCAGCTGAGGGAGAGAAAGATGGATGCAAAGGAAGCTGAGGAGGAGCAGAAACAGAGGGAGCTGGGGAGGAGAGCTCTCTTCATAGCTTCATGCACATATGAAAAACAGTCTGTGAATAACTCGACAAATAAATGTCATTACATCTATTTATGCAATGTAATTTTTACTGTTATATAAGGCTAAAAAGCTGATTATAGCTGCAACTTTTGTTGTTTTATTTTGATCATACTTCATACTTTGAAGTAGGCTGTGGGGAGGTGTGGATACATTTTTTATCTCATATGCGGTGCGCACCAGAAAAAGTTTGAAAAGCACTGACTTATCAATAGATGGGTTTCAGATGACATCACAGTATTCTAAAGGCCAATCATTTTTAACACAAATGGGGGACAGCTAAAATAAATATTATTAATCAGGTTGAAATTTTGTGAATTTACTTCTTGATTTTTTTTAATTTTTTTTTTTGCCAAAGTTCAATTTAATCAATAGAAAAAACTGGTTCTTGCCCCCCATCTGGGAGTATGACATCTTCACATTCTAGAATCTGAAAGCCACCAATACAAATATTTAGCCATTACAATGAGCTGCACCTACCTCCAGCAGCCTGCCTGTCTGCATAGACCACAGGAAAATCTCAAAGGAGTCTTGCGCCCCTGCGCTCACCAGCTCTCCACTGACATCTACTGCCAGGGAAGAGAACTGCGCTGGACGAGGGGATGTAAATGTGCGGAAGTTTCGGTACCTTTAAACCAAACATGCACAAACGAGCATCTTTTAATCATCAGTCCAGCGGCTTAATTTCTTATATAGTTATGGCATTGTTTTCTGGAATACTACTTCACAAATCACAATCACAAAATCACAATGACACTTGGCAGTTCACCTGTGTAGGTCGAATGCCCGAACCGTCCCGTCCAGAGAGGCGCTGACCACCACCATGCCGCTGGAGGTGAAGGTGACCTGAGACACACTGCTGCTGTGCTCTGTGAACGTCACGAAGCACAGGCCGCTGTTTGCGTTCCACACTTTCACCTGCCATAAGAAAAATTCAGGCGTAAGTTACATAAACAAAAATTACTTCAGAATCTAGTTTATTTACTTAGGATAAGACTCAAAAACTTTATTGGTGTGGTTATGCCCTTCTTCTTATAGCTTGGACAAAAACAGCAAAAAACAAAATAGTCAAAAATGTATTTTTTAAAAGAAAAAAAAGGACATTCAAGATCTAGAATGTAAATACAATTTAATTTGTCAAAAATCCTTGTGATTAATATTCTCAATTTTACTCATGAATATATTTCTGTTTTATGGTGTAGGCACTAAAAAAAAGAGAAGTTAGAGCCTTAACCTTGCCGTCGTCCCCTCCAGTCGCGATGTACTGTCCATCTGGAGAGTAGGCCAGAGACGCCATGTTGTTGAAGTGTCCCTGCTGTTTGAATACATACGACTCACTCTGCCACTCCCACACCAGCAGCTGGCCCATCCCTGGAAAACATGAAGGTATATACTATTAAAATACATATAAACACTCTGCAATACTTATCTACAAGTCTAAAGACTTACTCGAACAACCAAAACCAATCCAGTCTCCAGAGCTGTTGATAGCCACCGATGCAATTCTCTGGTCTGAAATACTAAAACACACATAAAAGTTTAAATTGACTTAATGACAAAACTTAATTTCACAGCACAAGATGCACAATGAGGTTTTGAGACACTTCACTGAGCAATGGTAGCACACAATGGCAGAAGCAAGAATTGACCTCACTATCTTCTGGTCTGACTGCAAACCATTATTAGTGCCAATTGCACCCCTAAAGTAATCAATTGTGATTATCATTTACTTTTAAAACAAACAATATCTTAATCTATCTTTATTCTACAAATAAATCAATCTACATTAAAAAGCCACACATAAAAATCAGTTGTTCAATCAGTGAAGTCCAGTTCGATACTGGTATTCAGAAAGCTAGTCAGATATTTAGTAGATATAATATAATGGTCATAGCACTTAAAAATTCTCTCTGTGACATGACCTTCTGCTGTTGTTTTACCTGAGGGAGTGGATGAGGTTGAACTCGGGCAGCTCGTGAAGGTGGAAGATCCCGGAGGCGAAGCCAGTCACCAGTATGTGAGTGGGCTTATGGAAGGCAGCTGTAGTCAGGTTATTAAAGTCTCCTTCCTTATTAAAGAAGTGCCTGAGAAACAAGTGAGAAATAATTTTAAACTGTACAGGGCAGTACACTTTACATCAAATCTGGACCGCCAGAGGAATAATAAAGGGGTTCTACATAAGCAACGGCTCATTTACAGAGAAAAAAAACCCAATTAGGCAAGATTCTGCAGACTCTTGAAATAGAGTTAAGTGCGCGCTTTTTGGAAACACTTACTTAAACAAAAGTGGACAAACCGCCATTTCATTCCTGCTGTGCATAGCTTATCAAGTTAATTTTTTAAAGATATTTTCTTCTTGCTTGTTACATTATCAAAGAAAAAACAGTCTTGGGTGTGGTGTTGGAAGTCTTTTGTAAAATAGTCTCAGGAAATTCTTATGTAATTAGTTTTAAAAAGCATAATAAAAATGGAATGTGCTGATAGACTTAGTTTTTTTGCATGGTTTAGTATTGCAAGCAGTATTCATTGGTAAATTATTCACTATGATTTTTTAATAATATGTATAATATAAGTATTTTTCATGTCACTAGAATGTCAGCAGATACATAAAAAAATAAAAAAAACATACTATCAACGTATATGTTCATTATACTTTGAGATCTTATACTGTATGACATTTGTTAATTGACTTTAATTTTGTTTTTTTAAAGAATGCATGAGGACTCTTACTTGCTGGCCTGCTTGTAGCGGACGTTCTTGGTCTGCTCCTTGTCTTTCTGGGTGTGTACTTTGCCCCTGATGACCTCCCCCTCCTGCCCATCCATGCTCTCCTCCACCTCTTCCTCATCTTCCTCCTGCTCCTCTCTCCTCCGGGGAAGTTTCTTGCTCAGGACTAAACCGTCTGGCTCTGTGTCACTCTCCCAAATGCACAGGGTCCCGTCTTGGCTCACTGTGTACAACTGATAAAAGATAAAGAAGCAGCCCAATGTGAGACAAAACAGGCACCATAGTGATATCAAGCGTTAACAGAAATACTAACAAAAATGAAGTTTATGACTTATAGATGCACAAAAAATAATTTAAGAACTGTTTAATGTTAATACCGGTATGTTTAGCAGGTATTAGAAATATTGGAAATGCAGGAGGCGCTAAAGTGAAAAGCGCTCATGTGTTCCTGAGTCTGTCCTATTTAGAGATTTTTTTTGTAAGCCAAAGCAATCATCTCAACCTTTATAGATACTTTTTTGTCAAAATTTCATATTCATTTTAAATCAAATTTGTTATGTAGAAACAGAATGAAGAAACAAGAAACAAACCAAATATTGTATTATAACCAGCCCAAAACAAGAAGGTGTGAAGGCAAAGTAGTACACACATCCAGACTGTCTTTCTCAAAGAAGCAGCCCACGATGACATCCTTGTGGCCTCCGAGGGAGTAGTAGATTAGGTTGGCCCAACGCTCTGCCCCAAACACCCAGGTGGACATGTCTTTGCTCCCCACAGCAAAACACCTGCCATAGTCAGTTGAGAGTCAGAACAAGCCAACAGCGCATTTTCAGTGATTTGAAATGTGATGTTTAGCCCTCACTTAGAGTCTGTAGTCCAGTCGATACAAGTGGTCTCATCGTAGGGCCCGTAGTAGCTCTTGTCCAGCACAAAGGCATTGAACTCACGCTGTTTTCCCGGAGCGTGGTACATCAGAGCCACGTTTTCCTTGGTCACCACAAACTTCCTGGAGAGGGACAAGGCTTATTTACTTATTTATTGTCATTGACTACTACTATTACTATTAAATTGACAGATATCTGGGGCAGCAGAAGGAACTACATAGACCATGGTTCCCCACTTCATTTCAACACAGTTCTTAAGAAAAATCATCTTCATTTTTATTTTTTTGCTTTAAACAATTATCAGAGAAATACTAGTTCAGAATATAAAACTATTCTCTGACCTTCCATCGGGAGAGAAGCTGATACTGTGGACAGGTTTATGAAAGTGGAAGTGATAAAGAGTGGCCCGAGTGATGAGGCTGACCAGCAGAGCAGCGCCATCTACAGACAAAACATTGTAACTATCAGCTTCAGTTAGATACAATTAAAACTGAGAATAGATATATTATAATTTTATTTCTTACCTTCATCCACCACAATGGCCAGATTCCCGTTAGGAGAAATGCCCACACACGTTATGTTCTTTGTGGTGGAGATCGGTAATGTCTCAGACGTGTTGCTACAAACCAAAAAGACATATTTATAAAAAATACATTATTGTATCTTTCAATAAATGTGTTACCATATTACATTAAGTAGCGTTGTCAGAGAAAAAAAAAAGGAATCCAAACGTTAATGGATATTGAAACAGGTAATACAAGCAATAATCATTTGAACAAACACTGTATACTATTCTAAAAAAATACATAAATGGAACAAATCTGGATCATTTGTGAGTAGTTTTAGAATGGTCTTGATGTATAATAGAGTTAATGCAAGACCACATGTTAACATTACGTAAGTTGTTCTTATTTTGTGTTAAAGGGAACATATTATGCCAAATAAGCTTTAACATGTAACAGTGTTTCCTCTACATTAGTATAGTAAAGTTGTAATTTGATTGATTCCTGCCTTTTTGAGTAATTCTGTTTTGAGACTCGAATGCTCAAAAAATTCTTGTTTTCACCTACCTCCCACTGATTTTTGGGAAAATCAAGACTCAGACTAAAACATATAATATACAGTTCTAAAATGTGTCTAGTATAGAAATTCTGTCTTGCACTGCTGTGTTCATCAACAACATTGTTTCATTTTTATGATAAATGAATGCCATATATCTGAATAACGAAACAGTATTGTTAAGACAGTGCCCCATTTTTTTTTCCACAGTATGTAGCTTCATAATTGTCATTTTTCCCAAACCTGTATATGATGATAGAATAACTCAGGGACTACAAAACATTCTGAGGCATTGGACAGCACGTACAATATTTTCTGTCAAAAATTATTTACTTTTTCATGTCGAATATGGATATTCTGTTTCCAACTGGACTGATGACAGCGTTCCCATCTTTGGAGAAGTTTAAGTTTCCTTGTCGATAAACTGCTCCGAGGAGATTGGAAAACTGGAGAGAGACGATTCATTTGTGTTGTCATTATGGATGAGGAATTGCCCTAAAACATTTAGCATCAAACTTGTTTCCGTGATGCATAGGAACTTACCCGATACGCAAACTTCATCTTGCCTCTCTACTTATACATCTACAGGTATATTCGGATTAAAATGTGTTATAAAGCCTGATTTTGCTTCATAAACACGTCCATTCCTCCACACGCTGCTCTGCTCACATGTGCGGCTGGTTTGTTGACACCTAGTACTTCCGCATCACTTCTGCACATGGGCTCCAGCGCGCCCTCTATCTGTAAGGAGGGCGAGTGACAAGTGGTGAGCGTGGATCTGGGTTTGTGTATGGCACTGGGTTTGCGAATTTGCGAAATCACTTGATGCTGGTAGGTAAAGTAAATAACTAAATTTTAAGAACTAATGCAACTTTAATGGATTCACTCTTTTGCCATGATTTATTCACTCACTTTGGCTCCGAGCTCCTGCTGTTATATTGCCATTTATTTAAGGACGCTCGAAATAACTAAAAACTTATATTCGTGACAATTTTACAAGCATAATTAAGTAATTTAAATTAAATCCGTTCTCGAAACTAGAACACCTAAATGTTATGTGTTTTATGTGGGTGTTTATATCGCAATCACTTTACTTTTGAGCTCAGAAAGTTAGATTTTTATAAAGCTGGTCACATACTGTTGGAACAGCAATAGTAATCAAAGCTAATTAAGGATTTCACTTATGTTTAAAACTCACAAATATCGTAATTCTAAAATATGATATCGTGACACCCCAACTATTATTATTTTTATTATTAAGTATAGGTTATTTTAACTGCACTGAAGAATAACTAATGCAGTAGGCCTCAAGTTATATATAGTAGTAGTAAGTGTTTCCCAGTCAGGGATATGAGAAAATACAGGTGATGGGAAAATGAGGACACGCACATAAGAGGGAGTGCCAGGAAAAAATATAATTTAATGTGAATTGTCTTGTTCCTATAAATTTGATTCAGAGTGTACATTTTATTTATTTTACAACACCACAAAGAAAAATATGTCAAAACATGTCATAAAAATTTTGCAGCATCTTGCATAAAAATAACCAATATGGTGTTTTTTATTTTCACCACTGGGTTTTATGTAACACAGATATCATCAACTCAACAATATACATTTAACTTCAAACTTGGAAAAAAAAAATCTGCCCTTTTCTCATAACAATGTATAACCATAATTTTTCTTTTGAAAGTCCTTGTTCTTCTTTGACTCATGAACGTAAGCATTAAACCGTGCAATAAAAAGAAAACTTCTTAGTAAACATGTGTTCTTCTGTATCATTTGTAGCATCTTGCACAAAAGTAACAGTCTGTTTCTTCACCTGAGCATCTTGTGCCACAGGTCAAAGCAGTGCACCACATGTAGCCGGACGTACTTCAGGCCTCCGTGTGAGCACTCCAGGCACCCGTACACCGTCTCCCTCTTCTGCTGGCCCATACCGCAGAGTGCACAGGGCCCTTTGGGGATGTTGTGCTTCAGGAGGTTCACTCTGGTGTGGCTGTTCTCCCGGAGGTAAGCCGAGGAGATGTCCGTCATGCTAGCAGCCTTCTCATAGTAGTCTGGCACCATTTCCATGTCGTAGGTGTCCGAGTAGGTGAGCTCCTCAAATGTCCTATCATCTGAAGAAAAAAAAAAACAATGATAAGCTTGGGTCATCTTAACGCAGAGCAGAGCAGCATTAACTTTTTTTTTTTTTTTAAATCATACCCCCCAGCCCTACTTCAAATAACTTACAGTGCCTATAATGTAGTTGCACCCCAAATAATATCTGTAGTGATTTAGGTAACTAGAGTTGTAGTTTTGACAACTTTCTGACCCCCAATACACGACTTCTACACTTCTAAAGGTGATCTGAAGCGTCTCTATACCTGCTCTGAAGGGGTTTCCATAGATGATGCCGGACAGGAAGCGCCTCAGTCGGCCAAAGGAGAAGCGTCCGATGAATCCTCCAAGCTGTTCTCTGATTTGCTCTCGCTCAAACCCACCCTGAGAGTCCAGAGCCACACAGATATCTGCACACACACACACATACAGTAAAATACTTCTAAGTAAAGTAGCAGGGAGAAAGTAAAAGTAACATGTATTTCCCTCAGCAACTTAATGTTTACAATGAGGGCACAGCCAAAATATTGAAGCCAAAAATGATCCAGCTGCAAATATAATAGTCTAGAAAGTACACTCTAAATATAGTAGCAGAACATTAATGTAATGTGTATCAATTGTAAAAAGTACTTCATTACAAAAACAGTAAAAATACATTTGGGGATGTGAATCACAGGTCCGTCATGATCCAATACACAATACAATAATATCACTTTTTGCAATACATGTGATAAGCTATAAATATTAACATTATATGCTATATCACTATTTTTAAATAATAACTATAATACATTTTAACAACAACATTTTAAACCGCTACCTGCACAAACTTATTATGAAAAACACACGCAAAAAAACAAACAAATCAAAAACATTTTAATCATCAAAACAGACTTAAATGTATTGAATTAAAAAGTTTCCTTTCTCTAAACAAGCCAACAAAGTTGGCATACAATATCACTTCTACGCGGATGATTGCCAAATCTACCTGCCACTCAAAAAACACAGCTCCTGCCCCCTGACAGCTCTCTTGGAATGTCTTAGTGACGTCAAGGTTTGGTTGGCTCACAATTTTTTAAGTTTAAATGAGGGCAAAACAGAGGTCATTGTGTTTGGGAACAATGACCCCCTCCTGGACCTGGGCCCACTCACACAGCAGATAAAACATTCTGTCACCAACCTTGACTATTGACAGTGATTTTAAACTTAACAAACGCGTGAATGCGGTCGTCAAATCTGGCTTTTATCATTTGAGGCTTTTATCTAAAGTCAAACCTTTTTTATCTTTTAAATCCTTTGAACAAGTCGTACACGCTTTTATCTCATCTCGTTTAGACTACTGTAACTTTTTTACGGCATCAGCCACCATGCACTTTCCCGCTTACAGTTGGTCCAAAATTCTGCAGCGCACCTTTTAACAGGAACCAGAAAACGAGAGCACACAACTCCGATTTTAGCGTTTTTGCACTGGCTTCCTGTTCATTATAGAGTTGATTTTAAAATTTTATTGTTTGTTTTTAAAGCTTTAAATGGGGTGGTCCCACAGTACATCTCGGACCTCATCCAAATGTATCGCCCCAAACTCTGGAACGCTCTGCCTCCCCACGTGCGAACGGCCCCCACAGTGGAGTGTTTTAAGTCTCGTCTTAAAGTGGACATATCATGCTTTTATTTTCACCTTTTGAACATTTAAAACATTTACCTGGGGTCTAAATAAACTATACCTGCAATCTACAGTCTGAATTCCTCCTAATTTTCTTTCTACATGCCTCTTTTACCCCTTTTGTAAGGAGCGCTTTTGAGCGCCTTGTTTTGGCACTGTCTCTTTAAATGCAAATGAGTTAGTTCGCACCCCACCCCCGCGCATGCGCATTGCACGCAGACTCCGCCCCGTTCAGCCATTGTTGTAGTCCCAAACACAGTCCGTCTGTCGGATCCAAAACTTCTCCAAAGTTAGAAATAAACGTAATGACAATCGAAAAAATGGAAACAAGCGAAGAAATCAACATCCAGCCTTCCATGTACGAGCCAGAGTCTGACACAGACCAAGAAGAAATCGAAGAAGACGATCCTCCGCAGCAAAGACTTCAAATGGCTGCATCGCAATGGTTTGTTTACTACTATGTAATTCGCTATGCGCTCCGTTAGCTTAACTGTGTGTGAAAGATGTTAACAGGTTGTCTAATGGACCCTCACTTTACCATCTTACTACAACAACAGTCCGGGGAAAAAGGCTACTGTCAAGTCAGTCAGTGTAGTTAAGGTGCTGCGGGCTCACGCTTGCTTGGCGCTTATGCTAGCGACATGCTAACGCTAGCGACATGCTAACGTCAGCTACGAGCAGTCTGATGTGAGTTCTCCCTTATGAAAACCTAAAAAATAAATGTATTATATGTATATATAAAGACATGTGCCCTAAGCAGCTGGAAAACAGCCGAGTAAAAGATGGGCAGCTACAGGTGTAATGCTAATCCCTCACAAATGGACAGAACACAGGTAAAGAATGACGGGATAAAAAATAGGTCTAATAAACAGTGTTTCAGCGTTTCTTGACTTACCGCTCCACTATATCGTCATCTCCATAGACCGAAGGAACTGACCCTTCGATCAAATGCAATCTTTGAGCAAATCCCTCGTTGTACTGGCGGAGGTTACTGAAGCACTCCTCTTTGAAGTGCTTAGCACACAAACTGAACTTTCCCCACTGTCGGTGGTACATTACCACGAAAAATAAAACGTAACCAGCCGATCTCAGTTGTTCGGATGCAGGCGGTCGGTGTAATGAGTTGTGCTGGTAACACAACCAAGAACAGAGCATTTTAACTTGTCCACTCGCACCTTTGACATCTTTGCGCTTGGACTACAAAATCGCTACGAGGAAAATAAAGATGGCGGTCTCTGCCGGAAGCTCTTGACCTTGTTTAGTAGTTCCGCTGTGACGTGATAGATAAAAATACGTAACAGATAATGCGGATATTCGAACGAACTGAGAAATATGTTGCAAAATTTATATAAATATATCTCTGCAGCTACTTAAGTGATTAATTTCAACTTTTAGCCACTACCAGACACCCACAGTACACAATAAAAGGTACCTAAGGGCCAAAAAAGTAGATTTTGCATGATATGTCCCCTTTAAGACCCACTTTTATTCTCTGGCTTTTAACACCGCGTGAGTCGTGTGGTCCTCTGTGTTTTATCTTTTTAATATGTATTTATTCTATTAATTTATTTCTATTTTATGGTTTTTATCACTTTGCTTGGATTTGATTTTACTGGTTTTACTAGCTGTAAGATCAAATTGAGTTGTTATAATATACTTTGTTTTGCCGTTTTATGTTTGTGTGTGCAGCACTTTGGAAACAGTTCTGTTTATGAAATGTGCTATACAAATAAAGGATTTGGATTTGTATCACCACATTTAGTATCACAAGCTATCCATATTTTAGCACACCCTTAATATTGGATTCAAAATGGCTGTTTTGGAGATTTGCAAAATAGGAATAACTGGTATATTGTCAATCTGGTAAAACAATCTGGTAAAAACACAACAACAGTAACTGTCAATCTTCATAACAGGGATGTAGAATGATATTTCTGCTCGTATGTAGCTGTTTTACAATCCATGTTTTGTGCTACGTTTGAACGTCAACCAAGACATCTACAGACAATCTTTTTTTAAACCTCTCATAAATATCAATAATATTGTCATCAGAACAATAAAAAAGGTGACCCCGCTATAATAATATACATTTTAGCGAAGACTAAAATCTCTCCAAATGTTGTGCTTGTTTATCGTATCGCCATCGCATGCTGTTATTTCAAATTGAGTGTAAAATAATTCCACAGTTTGACAGACACATTTCAATGCTCGTCTGCAGACAGCCCCTCAGGTAACAATCTCACCTCAATCACTACAGACATACTTCTGTATCTAAGAAACTCAAACCCAACATTTACTTCAAACACGCTCTATAATTACTCCTCAGGTGAATGTATTTCGGCTGTGGGCTGTCTCTGTGGTTTACTGGATGTGTGCAGACAAAGTACATTTGGAGGAGTAGACAGGAGCACTCACCTAGGCGTCCGTCCAGCCTCACAAACAGCTCACAGACGCTGAAGGCGATGGTGGTGTGCGCGGGGATCACTATGGCCTTGTCTCGGCCTTTGGGGTTCCGGCCATCATCGATCTGGAACTGCAGACACACACAGTGATTGAGTATAAGATAAGAACCTTTATTTGTACCACAATGGGGAAATTCTAGTGTTGCAACGCACATTTAAAGAACAGCAGGAGAATATAAACATGCTATAAAAAACAAGATAAATATCTTTAAAAATAGACAGAAGGTAGAGCAAACATAAACTCATGTACAGTAAGTGGCTATGGCCATGGTCATACAGTGCAGCATATGGGCAGAATAAATGACAGATAAAGTGACAATAAGGATTGCACTGGAGATGATTGACATTATTGCAGTATTGCACAGGATTGTAACAGGTGGATGACACATGTACAGGGCTAACAGTGTTAGCAGTGTTCGTTGTGGTCTAACAGCAGCAGGAGGGAAAGACCTGCGAAACCTCTCCTTCACACAGCGATGGTGGATCAGTCACTGAAGCTGGATGTAGACAGGATGCCCTGCATAGGGAGAGACTTATGGTCCAGAACAGACTTAAGTTTAGCCAGGACCACGATGGAGCTGGACCTCTTGATGACCCTGTCTAGCTTAGTTCTCTCCCTCTCCAGGATACTGCTGCTCCAGCAGACCACACCGCAGAGGATGGCTGATGCTGCCACAGAGTTGTAGAAGGTCCTCAGGGGTGGCCCTCTCACTCCAAAAGACCTGAGCAACTTTTCATGAACCTTAAATGTTTTCTATAATTCTCATTTACATTGTGGCTGCCATTTTGCATTTCTCTAACCAACACTGATAACTCATACTTTCATAATCAAGTAAGCTGGGTGAAGTGTCATGCCAAACCACAACAGCAGTTTGCATTGTGTACTGGTACTGATTAAGTTAGTGCTGCTCCCATGATGTACTCTGTGGTTTCATGTTATTATCATTATATTGCCAGGACAGTGTGTGAGCAGAATATATAAATGTATAAACATTTATTAGAATATTAGGCTCTACCAAAACAGCAGAGCCTTACCCTCATGGTGGTGCCTCTGACTCCTGCGTGGACCGTCAGAGAACACTGTCTGGTGGTCCTGATGCTCTCCACCACCACACACAGGACGCTGCGCCCACTGTCCCGGGACTGTCGCACCAGGCAGTGATCCATGTCCACCTTCCTATTGACACATACACGTAGTAAAGACTTCAGACCACGTCCAGTTTTGGTACATCAAGAGAATCCCGCCCTTTGTCCCAGTACACATACTGGACTCAGCCCCCTGTCTTCGTGCACACAGTAGACTCCTTCTCTGTCCTAGTACACATAGTAGACCCTGCCCTCTGTCCTAGTACACATAGTAGACCCCGCCCTCCTAGTACACATAGTAGACCCTGCCCTCTGTCCTAGTACACATAGTAGACCCCGCCCTCCTAGTACACATAGTAGACCACGCCATCTGTCTTAGTACACATAGTAGACCACGCCATCTGTCTTAGTACACATAGTAGACCCCGCCCTCTGTCCTAGTACACATAATAGACCCCGCCCTCTGTCCTAGTACACATAGTAGACCCCGCCCTCTGTCCTAGTACACATAATAGACCCCGCCCTCTGTCCTAGTACACATAGTAGACCACGCCCTCTGTCTTAGTACACATAGTAGACCCCGCCCTCTTTCCTAGTACACATAGTAGACCCCGCCCTCCTAGTACACATAGTAGACCACGCCATCTGTCTTAGTACACATAGTAGACCCCGCCCTCTGTCCTAGTACACATAGTAGACCCCGCCCTCTGTCCTAGTACACATAGTAGACCCCGCCCTCTGTCCTAGTACACATAGTAGACCACGCCATCTGTCTTAGTACACATAGTAGACCCCGCCCTCTGTCCTAGTACACATAGTAGACCCCGCCCTCTGTCCTAGTACACATAGTAGACCCCGCCCTCTGTCCTAGTACACATAGTAGACCCCGCCCTCTGTCCTAGTACACATAGTAGACCCCGCCCTCTGTCCTAGTACACATAGCAGACCCTGCCCTCTGTCCTAGTACACATAGCAGACCCTGCCCTCTGTCCTAGTACACATAGTAGACCCTGCCCTCTGTCCTAGTACACATAGTAGACCCTGCCCTCTGTCCTAGTACACATAGTAGACCCAGCCCTCTGTCCTAGTACACATAGTAGACCCTGCCCCCTGTCCTAGTACACATAGTAGACCCTGCCCCCTGTCCTAGTACACATAGTAGACCCTGCCCTCTGTCCTAGTACACATAGTAGACCCTGCCCTCTGTCCTAGTACACATAGTAGACCCTGCCCTCTGTCCTAGTACACATAGTAGACCCTGCCCTCTGTCCTAGTACACATAGTAGACCCTGCCCCCTGTCCTAGTACACATAGTAGACCCTGCCCCCTGTCCTAGTACACATAGTAGACCCTGCCCTCTGTCCTAGTACACATAGTAGACCCTGCCCTCTGTCCTAGTACACATAGTAGACCCTGCCCTCTGTCCTAGTACACATAGTAGACCCCGCCCTCTGTCCTAGTACACATAGTAGACCCCGCCCTCTGTCCTAGTACACATAGTAGACCATGCCCTCTGTCCTAGTACACATAGTAGACCCTGCCCTCTGTCTTAGTACACATAGTAAACCCTGCCCCCTGTCCTAGTACACATAGTAGACCCCGCCCTCTGTCCTAGTACACATAGTAGACCCCGCCTTCTGTCCTAGTACACATAGTAGACCATGCCCTCTGTCCTAGTACACATAGTAGACCCCGTCCTCTGTCCTAGTACACATAGTAGATCCCTAGTACAAATAGTAAAAACTGTTCTCTGTCCTTGTACAGAACTGCAAGACCTATGTATTTGTATTTATTTAATACAAGGATAATGCATATTAAAAACAAAAAAAGCACAAAACATATGCCTGTAAATATCCATCATTAGTCCGCTGTTGGATCAAGGCCAGCTACACAACAAAGACAATTTAAATAAAACATGACACACAATGCAGGCGCTCACAGCATTACAAATGGATTTACAGTTCTAAATACTGTTGTAGTACCTCATGTACACAAGTGCTGGCATACAATAATGCCACAATAATGATGAAGCCAGTTTAGTTGTATGCACAGTTTTGTCTTATAGCCATGACTTGATTGGGAGAAAGAGCTGAATGTGAGCAGCTCTCTTATTGTTGTTGGGATGCTGTTCTGGGTTTGAGAGGCTAGGTTAGAAAATACAGCCTGCCTGAATGCAGTTTTTCTAGATGAAATTATATAGTCACCTCTGGTGCTCGCTCTCATGATCTGATTGTGTTTTGTAAGCAACTTCCTGGAGGCAGCGACACAAGAGTAGATTCTGCAAATTGAATCATGTTTTCCCAGCTTTATACAGTATGTTGATGATGAGTCTTTGCTTTTTTATCTACAGTTTTGAGGGCTTGTTGGTAAACAGTTTCAATAGGTTTCAGAATGGTCTTGCAGGCTACCGCCCATTTTGCAGTATGTCATATGAGTGACAATCATTGCATTAAAATACAGTTTAGCTGCTTTCGTTGTTAATTGTCTCTTATATATTTAAAACTGGACCAAGTGAATTTTATTTTGTTTGCATTATCAATTTCAGTTTGAAATTGAGTCAACAGTGGTTTGAGATTTTTTAATTGTGTTCCATTTAATGCTCCGTTTATTGTTAGGGTTACCTTCAGTGCTTTTAGAAAGTACTGATGCTGTTTTAGATACATAAAGACTCAGCTGAGACCTCTGCAGCTATTCTAAATTTCCATTGCAGATGTCAGTTCCTGAGCTGCTTGATGTTTGTTTTTTTCATGGACACAAATGACTGCATCATCTGCATACAACTGGCACTGTATGTTGGACGTGAAGACAGATTAATAATGGCAATAAGGCTAACCCTTGAGGTAGTCCTAGTTGTTTTTCACAGTTAGTGATGTTGGTTTGTGAATGTTGAATTCTGTTTCTAATGAACTGTTTTCTGTGTCAAGTATGATTCCATCCTGTGCACAGTACTTGAGGAGAAATTAATATAGAATAATGTATTGAATACAATTTGGCAGTTGAGTTGACTGTCTCAAAAGCTTTCTTAAGGTCGAGAAACACTGCTCCGACAACACCATCTCTATCAATGTAGCATCAATGATCATTTATTCATGATACAGGGAAAGCCTCTTCTCATATTCACCATGTCATCAAAGGTCAGGGGTCAGCTGTCTGACTCAAGTGCTGAAGAAATTCTCTGTAATTTGTAATTTTTGGGAGGTTTAGACAGATCTTTCAACAATCTTGTGATTCTAAAAGCTGATGTCTAAATAATAAAAAGTATATGTTTCTGTAGAAGGAAATACAATTACTGTAGCTGTAGTGCTTCTATGAGATATCAATCATCTATCCAAAACCATAACCTTATCTTTTCATGAATTAATAATGCCCAATGGCTTGTGCATGTGCTAATTATCTGAGTGCCTCTTTACAGTAATGGTGTGAGGGAAGCACAGCGGCTGTTACCTGGAGTGGAGATCTAGTAGTAGCAGTAGTTATTATTGTAGTAGCAGTAGTGGTATTCTATTTGTAATTTCCTCATGAGTCTTTTTGTTTTTCAGTTGTACAGTATTAGTATTTGTACCTGGTGTTGAGCTCTCGGAGTAGTGTGGGCACATCCAGCTCATGTTTGGTCACGATGCCAAACGATGCTTTGACGGCCACCGAGTCGGAGCCGCTGATGTTGAAGCCTACGTCGTTGATAACATGGTTACCGAGGCGGCCATTGAGCGCCACGTCTGACTTGTCCTCATAGTTCAGCAGCTGATACGAAGACACGCCTGGCAGAGGGTTTGAACATAGCAAACTGATCAATATAAATCCATCACTATCCTGTATGTGACAGAAATCAATTCATTGCGCTGTCATGTCTTATATGTGTCAAAAATGCTTGGTTTAAATGATTCTGACAGTGATCCACAAAGATACCGCAGTGCCTGGAGAGTAGAGTTTGAAATATTTTGTGGAAAAAAAACTAAAAAGGCCGGAAAAAACATGTAAGGCCACTATTTTTCTGTTCTTTAAAAATGCATAAACTGTATAACATTGACCTTGAGGGTAATTGACTTCTGGCCTCAGAATGATAAGCTTGACATAATAACGGCGAGTCAATCACAGGGCGACTCTAGTGGTTTGATCATTCTTTAGTCCAGTACTAGATTTTAGATTGAATTAGATTAGATTAATTTATTTGACAGGGGACAGTGCAATTTCATAAAACACGTGAATAAACATGAGCAAAAAAGTTTTGATTTGACTTGGTTTGACCCTGTTGTAATCCTGGTTTAGTCCTGATCTCGTCCAGGTTTAGTTTCAATTTTAGTCCCAGTTTTGTCCCAGCTTTGATGTGGTGCTTGTGTGCAACTATGACCTGTTGAAGGTGAATGCATGTGAGAATTATTTGCATTCCCTTTCAAATTTTCGAGCAGATAAAAGAGAAATTATTTGATGGATTGTTAAAAACCAAAAAAGTCAAATAATTTCTTACCTGCTGTAATCTCCTTCTCTCCCACCAGGATATCTTTGAGGGAGAACGGCGTAGAGGAGAACTTGTATTTCTTAAAGAAGCGGCGCCTCCTCTTGCGGTTGACCAGGCTGAGCGGCTGGTAGCGGTCTGCCTCGCTCAAACTGGGCACCGGGATCAGCTTTCCCGTGTCTCCGACCTGCTTCACGAAGTTCTTGGTGGCTGCTGCGAACATTGTAGCCCAAATATGAGTCCCCAAATATCAGAGAGGAGCAGATTAGAGTGTTCTTTCCAACAGGGGAACAGGTGAATTATTAAAGGGTGAAAGAGGATACGACACCGAGGAGGGTCAGACTGAAGAGTGTTTGGGCTACATCTGTTCACGTGACGATAATGACCATAATGATCTGTTTGTTTGGTGTGTCTTATAGGTATCAGTTTTCAAATTCCGTTTATAAAGTTTTAAAAAATAGTATTGTTTATTATTGTGCCTTTAGTTTTACTCTTCTCTTCCCCAGCCAGAGTTGTCCTCCTGTTCTCTCGTCTGAGGTGGTTAAACTCAGGACTTTGGACTTGGTACCGGAAGCCTAGGAGGTCAGTAAGGGCATTTAGTATTACACTACAACATAATCATCATTTTACATTTTGGTTATTGTAAATCGCAATATTGATCTAAAACAGTTTAGTTATAGAAAGAATTGAATTTACTTCCTGCTCAAGCTGTTAAGCCCCGCCTCCTCATAGTGACATTTCACAGTAGCAAGCAGCTGATTGTCATTGGCCCGAGCCAGTAAACTGGCGAGGGTCATTGTGTTTCATTGGTTTCTTTTTATTTGAATTTGAATGATCGCGTTTTTGACCCAGTGAACATGCACGAAAAGTCTTCAATGGGGGTATAGTCGTGACCGGCTCGGCGAAAAATTTGATAATTTGCGTATCCTGAGACCGTCCGACCCGGCCCGAATGAGCAGCACCGGCCCGAATCGGACCCCTATGGGAAATGGGACGAGCAAATTTTGTCCGACACGCACGAAAGTCAGAACAGTGATAGAGAACAGTGAACCAAGTAAAACATGACATTGCAGCGCGGCCCTCGGACCAAGCGCACGGCGGCCATATTGGATCGAAGTCGCAACGCCAGTTTGACTTTTTTTTTGAGCTAACAGCAGGCCTAGGGTTTTGGCCCGATATGGGTCTGGCATACACGTACTCGATCTACACGGATTGAAATTCAATAGTTATCCACTTTTTTTCGGATATCTCAAATGGTCTCGCCGTGGCTCGCCGTCGAATAACGCCTTCGTTTCCTGTTTTTCCAATCGCATGTCACGGCTACACACTTGGACTGAGAGAGCTGTAATTTCAGTCACGAGTGCGTAATTATGATCTGAATGTAATGCATTAATAAAAATAAATAAAAAGTACTCGCTAGCGCCCCCTACCTATTAAGTCAAACATCGACATTGTCCGATTTGGACGAAACTTGGGGAATGCTGAATCCATTTATATGCGCAAAATAACAATCAACCCTACGGCGCCACCTGTAGGAGCGCACTAAATTACAATGGGGAGAAAAACAATTACTTTGACTTTTATTAGTGAAAATTTGCACACAAATTCCTAGACGGCTTCCTGATCACAAAAGCCAATGAGACCCATAGCCTATTTTTCTCTATGGGAGTCGAACTCTCTTCACACAAGGCTGCAACAAAAAACAACTAAAACCTGCAGGACAGCCACCAAACTCAATGCAGTGACTCCATTTAAGGGACATTAATGGGTCATAACCGTATTTTTCCTGAAACTAAAAAACAGCCTCTATAGCGCCACCTTTTGGGTGAGGCCTATGGAGACTGAGACACATATACTTTGGAGGAGGCCCATAAAATTTGGCACAGTGATAGTACACATAAAAAGCACCCTAAAACATAATTGGTACAAAGTCATCAGGCGGCCATATTGATTTAAATTTTAAACGCCACTTTAATTAATTTTTTTCCTTTGAGAACTTGTCCTAGGGTTTTGGGCCGACAGCGGTCTAACATACACGTGCCTGATCGGGACACATTGAACTTTGATACTGATACAACATTTTTGGTCGATCTCGCACGGTTTAGTCGTGATTTTCTGTCTAAAATCGCCTTCATTTCCTGTTTCTTTGCGTGCTCCTCAAAGACACATGGACTGTGCCTACAGAGCCCAAATTGCCACCAATGATGGAGAATTAAATACTACACAAAATAGACTAGGGAGCACAGGACCACGAATCACTATAGCGCCCCCTACAGTTCAGTTAAAAGTGTCCAGATTGTCCGATTGACACCAAATCTTGGGAGATGATTATTTGCTTTATAAGAAGCAAAAAAGTCAATGGGACCCATGCCCTATTCTTCACACTTTTGCCTCTAGGGTCCTCCAGAGCTCCCATTCATTCTCTATGGGAGTCTGAGTCTCTTCACACAAAGATGGAGCAAAAAGCCACTAAGCAGTGAGTAACAGCCACCAAACTTAATACAGTGACTCCTTTTAAGGAAAATCAATGTCCCATAACACCATTTTACATGCACCTCAAATACAGCCTCTACAGCGCCACCTGTTGTGTCAGGCCTATGGAAAGGGAGATGCATTTATTTTGGAGGACGGCTATGAAATTTGACAGGGTGATAGTACACATAAAGACGACCCTAAAACATAATTGGTGCACAGTGATGAAAGAGAGGGAGTGAAAGAGAAAGCAAGAGGAGAGAGAAGAGGTTAAAGAGGCAGTTTAAGAGAGGGAGACAGAAAGAGAGGGAAAAAAGAGAAATGAAAGAGAAAGACGGAGAGGAAAGAAAGAGACAATAGTGAAGAAAATGTGAAAAGTAAAGGGTAGAACAGGGGACTTAGACAAGAAAGAAAAGCAAAAGATGGAGATAGATGAGAAGATGAAGGGAGTCTAAAATAAAACAGAGGGAGGCGGCAAGAAAAAAACAGAGACATGAGAGGAAGAGAGATAAGAAGAGGAAGAGAGAAGAGAGAGAGCGTGAAAGATTGAGACAGTTGAGAAAGAGAAAGAGGCAGGGGAAAATGAAAGAAAAAGAGTTAAAGGGGGAGTTTAAGAGAGAGAGAGAGAAAAGAGTGGAATAAAAGAGAAAAGAAAGAGGGTACAATATGGGACTTTGAGAAGAAAGAGAAGAAAAATATGGAGAGGAGAGAAAGAGAGAGACAAGAGAGAAGAAAAAGTTAAAAGAAAAGGGTAGAACATGGGACTTTGAAGAGAAGAGAAAGATAGAAATGTAAGGGAAGATGAAGGGAGAGAGGGAAATAAAACAGAAGGAGAATGCAAGAAAGAGACAGACAGAAATGAAAAGAAGAGAGAATAACAGAGGGAGAGCTGAGACGAAAGAGAGCAAAAGGGACAGTGAAAGAAAAAGGAGAGAGCGAGATTTAAGAGAGAAAGGAGAGTGCAAGAGAGAGAGAAGAAAAGAAAGACAGAGTTTAAAAGAGAAGAGAAAGATGAAGGGAGAGAGGGAAATAATAAGTAGAAGGAGACTGCAAGAAAGAGACAGATGAAGAGAGATAGAAAGAGGGAGAGGAAGATAAAACAAGAATGGAAGAAAAAGAGAGGAAGAAAGCGAGAGAGAGAGACAGAGGAGACAGAGTTAAAGATGGAGAGTAAGAGAGAGGGAGTGGGCGTGCTCGGAGACTGTGATCGATCGGTCTGTAGCGGCCGTAGACTCAGTGGAAGAATAATGGACCGTGGGCTAATAGGAGCTAATACACAAGTGGAAGTTGGCTCCAGGAAGTGCGGCTGCAGCTTTGAATCGTGCTCTGAAACGTGACAGAAATACTACAGCTTTTACTCCAACAAATCTGTTCTTTGTTGTGTTATTACTTTCTTGCTCTCCTTGTGTGTATCTAACACAATTTAGCAGTAAGCCTAACTCCTTTTGAAAAACATGCGCAGAGTCAGGATGTAGCGTCCATAGCTCCAATTTATTGCGCCACGAGTTTCCAAAACAGAGAAAAACTGTAAAATAGAAAAGAAAAGTACCCTTAGCATACAAAGAAATATAGCTAACATTACCTTAAAAACATAGAAAATATAAATGAGATAGCTACAGGTGAACAATCAATTCACTACCATACATGTCTATAATTATCAACAAAAGTCATATTTTTAATAATCATCCTACACAAATAAAGCTTGGATATCATACATTTGTTATGTTCGTTATGTGTATAAAATAAAACTTACAGACGGTGATTTCAAAGCATGAACAAAAAGGGCAGATGGCAGAGGATGAACTTATGTGCTTACTGTAACCTCTGTAAAACAATTACAGAGGTTCATTTACATAAGGAAACCCTACTCTGGAAACTTAAAATCTACGCTCATGGGTTTACACGCACAATAGGACGGGCAATAGATGGAGCAGGATAATGGGGCCTGATTAGGTTCTTTGTTTTGTTTGAGATAATTTTCCGATTCTGACTTTTAGCTAAATGTCTCGGCTCACCCTTATTTCACACTGATAACATCCAGCAAAATGAACTTACCATAAAAATGAAGAAAATAAGACTCTGGCCCCTCTAAAGCCTGAAAACTTCACTTCAAAATGAGGATAAAAGTTTGTGATATTTTCATTTTCCTGAGTGAAAATGTCTTGTGGGGAGGGATTGCTATTTCATAAAAGCTCTATATACAGAAAATAATATCAATCACACATTTTTTTTTTCTCTTTTTGTGGATTATATTTTTCGGTATAGTTTAATGTATAGACAATAAGGTATAGACAATGAGAACATACATACTTCAATCTAAATAACAGGAGTAAATTGCAGAATTTTTTAAATCTGAAGTTAGAATCGAAGGCGTCCTTGCTCATTATTCCAGATCATATCTCCATCGTCCTCCACCTCCAGCCTTCCCTCGTTGGTCAGGGTCAGACGCACGCGCTTGCAGCCCTCACCCCTGTGGTTCCCAGAGCACCACATAGGCCCGTGCTTGCTGTACATCACCAGGTTTGTGTCGTTCTGCAGAATCAAGCGACGTGGGTCTTTACTGACGGTGTTAGTTGCCCAAACTGGGGTCCACTTGTACAGAACGAAGTTACCATCCTCCTGAAAAAATAATCTTTTATTACTTCAGTAAGGACAATATACCACAGCTCACTCTTACGCCTTGTTTAAGAGCTGTAAAAACGTACAGGATGTTTCATCACACAGTAAATCGACCAAAACATTTTAATTCATTCATTCATTCATTCATTCTACCGCTTATTCCCGTTTCTGGGGTCACGGGTGACTGGAGCCTATCCCAGTGACTTTGGGCCTTAGGCGGGGTACAACCTGGACAGTGGCCAACTCATCACAGGGCTGACACAGAGACAGAGACAAGGACAGACAACCATTCACTCTCACATTCATACACTACAGGCAATTTAGAGTTTCCAATTAACCTACTCATAACCTACTCATAAAATTCCCTGCTCACCCTCCGCGGGTGGTCACATCCATCTCTGAGCTCGGGTCCTCTACCAGAGGCCAGGGAGCTTGAGGGTTCGGCGCAGTATCTTAGCTGTTCCTAGCACTGCGCTCTTCTGGACTGAGATGTCTGATGTTCCTCCAGGGATCTGTTGTAACCACTCCTCCAGTTTGGGGGTCACTGCCCCAAGTGCTCCGATCACCACGGGCACCACCTTGGCCTTCACCTTCCAGGCCTTAACCGCCAAGACCCTTAACGCTACTGCCTACCTCATACAATGATGAGTGACAATGAAACGCATGAGATGCCGGCTCAGACGTCGCCCGGCCAAACAAGGTCTGCGTCAGGTGCAGGGGAACCAGTGCACCTTGATGACAAATGGGCTACTGGAACAAGGCACAGATGGGCGAGGTGCGAGAACAAGGCTCATATATATATATATATATATATATATATATATATATATATATACTCTATACTATACTATACTATATATAGAGTAGATTGTGGCAGATGTTTGAATATACATTAAGCATAATGTATATTCAAACATCTGCCACAATCTACTCTAATCTCTTGTGATTTCAATACACCTTATTCTGCCCCGCCCACTTTTGCCTCTTTTTATGTTTATGATCCGCACTCTTGTAGTAAAGGGACTTCCGGTTTGACGCTAACGGTGTTCGATGGAGGGCAAAGTCTCTCGCTAAAACATTATATGAAGTAGATTGCTTTGTCTAAAATGTTTAATGTCTGAAAATGGCTTTTTAGTCCATGTAGAACTTGTTTTCTGTTGCGCTCGCCGGCCCCACAGAAACTACAACAGAAAAAGATGGCGGCGCCCACCGCAACTTCCACAATAAGGTGAAAACAATAAAGTGACTGAAGTCAAAACACAAAGGCAGTTGAAGGATGGAGCTCTCACCTGAAACACAGCCTTGTAGTTCCCGTTGTTACTGATGAGACTGTCTCCTTTGCGCAGCTCCTGGTCAGTGGTGAGGAACGATTTATTCATGATTCTGAAAAAGAGGATAATTTGAAACATAAGGTCACATGACCTGAATGCTATCCGCAGCAATTTCGGTTCTGGTCGCTATGTGAACAAAGGTAAACTCCAAAGAAAATCTGCATAAACTGCTCAAATATCAGAACAGTCCTAAATTTACTGTGGTTTTGACAGTAATACAACTACAAATTATGCGTCGTAGGTTGGCATGAACTGATTGCTGAAACATTTTTTAAGACCTGAAGTAATCTGGATCTGAAATAGCAAGGAAGAAATATTTGTATTGTCTCACCTGCTGCAGCTCAAAGCCTTGAGTGAAGAGCCTGAATGTGCTGTGTCACTCAGGCTTTTATATTGGTGATGTTTACCTTCACTTCTGTCCCATTTGGCTGTTCACTGCGTTAGAGCTGGACAAGCGCACTGGGTTTCCTCTGGAGTGAAGATTTACTTTTACCTTCCTTTTCCTAATAAATGCCCTGACTGCTCAGAAATGTCCAAAAGCTAACTCCAGAGATTTAGTTGTAAAAATTATATATAAGTATATCATTTGAATTTATTCATGGAAAGCCTTGAGATATAGCACCTCACTTTCAGAGTTTGAATCATACAAAAGAAGTTGTGTTCATATTGTACAATTTGTTAATGTCATAATGTGGGAATGGCCAATGTAACTGAAAGAAATATCCAAATTACAAAAATCCACAAATGTTGAACCTTCTCATTCTTTGTTTGGGATTGTCTCCATGAACTTCTCCATAGACAATAGAATTCATCGAATTCTGACCTGACCTCCATCTCAATTTAAACTATAGTTATTGTAGAACAATGTCACGTGAACCCAACCTGTTATTAGTGTTTGTTATTAGTGTTAATTATTATTTACTAAATCTTTACCTACATTTATGTGTTTGGTGTGCTAAATTCATGTTTGGAGTGGATGTGTCTTAGGGGTGTCTTGTGTTTTTTAACGACATGTTATTTGTCTGACTTGTTTTGAAACTATTACAGATTGACAGATTTGACTGAAATATGGCAGGAGCTCTCACCCGAAACACAGCCTTGAAGTTCCCGTTGTTACCACAGACTGTAAATAAGTAAATTACTTTTTACGGTCTGTGATTGTTACTGACGACACAGTCTCCTCTGTGCAGATCCTGGTCAGAGCTGATGAACGATTTACACCCATTGTAACCTAAATCCTAAACTCTACATCTGAAATGTGCAACAACATGTGATCGTCTCAAATGGTGCAGCTCAGAGTCCAGTCCCAGTCTGTGTCCAGAAGGTCCTCGGAAGGTGTTCTGGGCATGTCCCACCGGGAGGTAGGGGGAGGGGTAGACCCAGGACACGCTGGAGGGACTATGTCTCTGTGGCCTGGGAACACCTCGGGATCCCCCCGGAGGAGCTGGAGGAAGTGTCTGGGGTGAGGGAAGTCTGGGAGTCCCTGCTCAGACTGCTGCCCCCGCGACCCGGCCCCGGATAAGCGGAAGAAGACGAAGACGAAGATCATTGATTTATGACTAAATTTCTATCTCAACGTCTTGACGTCCCCTAGTCCCTTTCCAAATGGTCTCAGATTGAAGTATGTCGACTGTGTGAACTGTAATTAGATTTTTAATAGAAACCAAGATCATTATTCTGCCAAGATTCTCTCTGATCGCTTTAGCCTTTTGACTATATCTCCACGGGGAAGAGCATTGCTCTGTCAAACCAACATTTACAAAATTACAGGAAGTAGTGCTAAAATGGAATCCCTCTGTGACTTCATCAAAAGCAATTTACAGTTTACAGGCAATGGACACATTTTTATAGCTTAAATGGACAAAATAAAGGTATTTTTATTTGTCAAATCATAACTGCTGTGTAACCTTTATGGATTTTAGCCCTTGTTTACAGTCTGGTTGCTAGGTAACAGATGTAGAATTACCTCTAACTATGTTATATTTGTTGTTCATGTTCAACCAGAAAGTAAGATTACAAAAACTCAAACTGGGGACAAACAGGCAAAATGTTAAGTAAAATCTTCAATATAAATGTTCACTAAATTTTGGTGAAATCAAATGTCGTCTAACCTGTCATATTCACCTTATTCCGGAAGTTGCCGTACGCGCTGCCATCTTGTTTCCGTTGTATTATTTTACATGGAGCAGATGAGCTCAACAGAAAATAAATTCTACACGGACTAAAAAGCCGTTTTCAGACCGCCCAGGAAATCAGAAATCAACCTACTTTATGTAACATTTTAGCGGCAAGACTTTTCCCTCGTTCGTCATTAGCTTTAACGGAGTTCTCGTCAAACGGAAGTGCGTTTACGACAAAAGTGCGTATCTGTGGCAAAAAACGGCAAAAGTGGGCGGGGAAGAATAAGGTGAATAGATTTATAAACCACTGCACCACCGGCAAGCGCTCTGAACTGCTTTCTTGAATCTTACAACCCACCTTTATTTGTAAATGGTCACATACTGTATATATGTTGCTTTTCCACCTTCAGGGCACTCAAGAAACCATTCACCCATACATACACCAGTGTACGCAGTGTCTTGCCCAAGGACACAACAGCAGTATTTACCTGAGGGAGCTGGAATCGCACTGCCAACCCATGGATCTGACCGCTCAACCATTTATGTCGAGAACGGGATTTGAACCGCCGACCTTCAGATCAGAAGACAGTCACTCTGCCAACTGAACCACCGCCATTGTTTAAAGGGCCCATGACAGGTTACACTACTTAATGACAAAAATGCAGATAAGATAAATACATTTGTTAAATACTTTACAAATTTTATCACGGTTTAGCAATTTTTTCGTTTTTAGTTTGACTTCCTGGTTGTAAATGATGACATCACATTAGGAAATTACCTTGCAACCATTCTGTACGTGGGGGCCAAAACTCAGTTAATGTTACAGATTTTTTAATTTATTTTACAAATAAAAAAAAATATATGCTGTTGTGTCCTTGGGCAAGACGCTTAACCCGCCTCACCCCCAGTGAATGTGAGTGAATGAGTGCTTTGACTGACGAAGGTGCAACAGCACTATATAAATATGTGACCATTTACTATTCAGCGCCATTAAATGGTGTAATCTGTTCATGGCCCAGGGAGACGGGCGCGCAGGTGATGGACTACGGGATATTAAAGGGGATGTATGCACGTGGATTTTTATGTTTGTTTGAGAGGCAGGCTCTTCGAGTAGGCACTAATTTACGTTTATGTTTTTATTTTTAAAACGTGGCTACATGATATTTTACAATCCTACATGTATCACTTTCTAATACGCAAAACTAAGTACAGGGATGTGGGCGGGGATAGGGGGCACGCCAGCCTCAGTTGCAGAATAGTGCTCCTGTAATCTGGCATTAAACGGACACAACAAGTCACAACAATAACAGATAACTTTCCACAGTGACAGAGAATGCTCAGAGTCACACATGTTTTGCTTGCTAATCTACAGACAACATATCCTGACCAAATATGACTTGAACATAGCAATAGAGAAACACACAGGCTTTGCTCACTTTGACTATTTAATTTACTCTTCTAAAGTGACGCGTCTGACCTTTGACCTCACCGACTTCCTTTTTGGATTCCTTATTACTTTGCATCCCTTCTTGTCTTCTTCTTAGTCGTGTCCCCGGTGGAAATGCAATGTTATGACTTCCTAATGGAAATCCAATGTGTTTAAGCACCTAGATTAAACGCACTCTGAGCTTGATGGCTTGAAGCATTTCCTGAAAGAAAGTCAGCATCGGCACCTATTCAAAAACATTAATTATTAAGAGTGTATTTGGTTTATGTTCAAAGTTGGCAGTACGGTGGAAAAAATGTCAAAATAGTAGTTAGTATTATTTGTTGTATGCAGTTTCGGAGGAGAGGAGGCGGAGGGAGCACCCAAGGGAGCTGGCAGCATGTGCACCTGGAAAAGGCATCAGCAGAGGATGTAACATGCAGGTTGTAAAGTATTCAGAGTCGCTAGAGTGATGTAGGTCAGCAGATCGAGACAAGACAGAAAATCATGTTTGGGTTTAGCACGGGCTGTTGGACGCAGTGTGGAAATGCAAATGGTGAGGAATCAGTTTGATGTTGTGGTTATTTTTGTGAAAGCCTACCTGCTGTTTGTGATATTTAAAGCAGACCTATGGAACATCTGAACATTTCTAATGAAGCAATGAAACGTGCATCTTATATTTACTTATTTTACTGGGGAATTCTACAGCTTGTTTTGGTGAAGAAAATCCGAACACTTGCAATCTAGTCCTAAATTTTAAAATTATTATGTTGCTATTGGTGGAGTTATATTCCCCAATATACTTAATAGGCTAATACTTCAGCTAGGTATTCCTGACCAGGCGCTAAGTACTCCTTATTAGGGATATAAAGATCATTTGACCAATAGCTGGATTATTCCGGTTACAATGGAAGAACTAAAACATAACAATTGTGACCATTTTAAAAGAAGTCTTTTTACTTCAATAAAAAAAAAAAAACCTAAATGTAAACTACTTTTTTATCTGGCTTTTTGTCACAGTTCTTGATTTAGAAAGTTCAATTTCTTAAAGATTTCACAGTTGTCTGGTCACGTTCTCTGTAATTGGGAATAATCGTCAAATCCATCCTCTTGCTGTGCCATCTAGTGAACCTCTATAGAACTCCTCAGTGGCATTTAGTCCACAGTTAAACATGTAAAACTCAAAAATCGTGACTACTTTTTTTCTTGTATTCAGAGCTAGAACTAGATGGAATGCAAGTTCAGCCTCTCATTTCTCCTGGGAGCCATTTTCAGTTTCTAAAATTGGAATTCCCTCTTGATGTTTCCTTAATTCTAACCTCCACGTTTGCTGAACCTGATCGTTAGCTAATTTAAGATACCACCTAGAACCACTTTTACTTCTGATCCAACAAGTGCGCTTTTTTTCTTAAGCTCCCTCAATTTCAGTTCTTTCCAAAAGTTACCTAGTCTTTAATTAACATCATCCTGGAGCAGAAAGGAGGCTGTCCTGAGTCTAAAACATGAAAAAGGAAAAAAAAAATGTAGGAGGAGAGAGGGATTGGAGAACTGTGTGTGCGCCAGTTTGCTGTGAGCACCAGGTTTAAGGCAGTTCCTCTCAGGGAGACTTGGATTTTCTGGGTCTGGATGCAGGATTTGGAGAGGGTCTTCTGACTTGGATCTGGTCAGGGGCAGACATGGGCCCCGGGGGACGCTGTAGGAGTACCCTGTGTCTGGTGGTGGCGCTGGTGCAGGTTGTAGTGGTGTTATGTCAAGAAGATGCCAAAACTGGTGAGTGATGGAGAATATGCTTTTTACATTAGGGATTATTTGCAAATGTATTAAGAACCGGTTGCATTTGAGAGGGTTGTTGGTTCAGTCTCAGTTTGGTTCTTAGTTCGTAACATGTTTAGTGCTGTTTTAGTGCTGGTTTATACTTGTTTGTGCTGCAGAATGTGTTTAGTTTAGTTTTACACATTGACCCTGAAACTAACACACTAAGGCCTTGTGAAGTTGTAGTTTAGAACAGGTTAAGCTCTGGTTTTACCCAAGTTTAGAGCTTACATAGACCAAGTTCAGAATCCTAATTTATTTAGCTAGTCACTTATTTGCAGTAAACTCATGCATCTAATAAATGGATTGTCACTGGTTCAGTTTGTAGAGAATTTGTCTCCCAACCACAAGGCCTGAGGTTGTGGAAGAGTGCCATAAAACTGTCCATTTACCATGTGGACATTTATAAGTGATATGAATTTATATGTGAGTGGAATGATGCTGATGACTTATTTTAGAAGCCTTTTCTGCATAGTTATTGTTTATTTTAGACAGAATTAAATGCATCCCACTCTTGTCCCCATTATAACCATTTAGAGTATTTTTTCTTCTTTAGCTTTTGTCTATTTTTATTGAGATTGCAATAGAAAAGTAAATATACAGCACAGGTGCAGCTGGCAATTCAACTTGGTTAAAGTTGGTACGCTGCAGCTGTTTTATTACTTTTAATCATTTATATGGTGCAAAATAAATAGACACCTTTACTCAGATCATGCACGTTCCATTTAGGACCTTGTTTGCAAAGATTAGTTGAGCTAGGTTAGTTGAGTTTTTTCTCACTTTTTCATGTAAGAACAGTATGCCATGGGATTGTTGGGATGTCTTTTATGGTGTTTTTAAATGTCAAACTGAGTGGAGCAGATTATTTTAAGTAGTTTAGTAATAAAAAACCTAGTTAACTATATGCTACCCTACAGTTGATATTATAAATGTTATATTTTACAGAAAACAAGTATTTTAAGTGTATTCTGCTGTGAGAAAATGTCTTCCCCAGGGATACAATGACTCTATTTGTGAAGTCAAAACAGTAACACCTTTTTTCTTGAGGTTTGCCATATTCCTCAAAAGCTGCCATTTCCTCCTTTTTACCATCCTAAAATTAGCCCTCTGTCGTCATTCTTTATACCGGACCACACTGACTTTGTGGTTACGTTCACACCCAAGGCTCACCACATTTTATCATCAAACATTATTTTTATGTCTATTAAATCAACATTAGCAACAGGACAAAATCACAAAATCCAACGTCAAGGTGGCACATCTCATCTATTCTAAAATAACTCTTCTCAATGACAGTGTCTTGAGCTTTATATAGCTGGTCTCCTGGAGCGTAGAGTGCATGTGCGTATGAGTTATTTCAGTAGTGAATGAGGGGTTAGCTTTGCCATAGTTATAATGATGTGGTCAGGAAGATGGGATGGACAAAAGCAGACCACTCATTATGGTCAGAGAACGGGCCAGAGCAGACAGGGCACACCCAGTGACAGGAGCAGAGGCTGGGGACCAGAATGTCACTCTGTAGGGTTCAGTATGGAGGACATTTTGGATGGGGTGGTGTTATTTAAATTATATAGCTGCAACTACAGACCTATATGTTGCTTGGTGAATTAGCAGAGCTTTTACCCCTGAATTAGAGGATTCCTTTTATAAGTCAAAGTCTGGGCATAATATCTCCATTCAAGATAGACATTAGCTGTAGTACTAGTTGCAAATGTTTTTTCTTAACTTTGCTTAATTTTGGCAATAAATTATTAAAATATTTAAAAAATCATATCTATTTCCTCCTTGTCATGATTTGGTGCAATATTATACATAAAATTACACAAATATAGTTATTTATTTACCCCCAACAGACAGCCTCAGCGTCTCTCTGTGGGGTGGCACTTGGGGTGGCCTTTGCTCCCCCAGGCCAGTTCTCAGAAACGCATCTGCTTTGGCTACATTTCCACGTCTTGTGCTGGTTTGGCCCTCGTTTGATCCTCCAGTTTACTCTTGATGTAGACAGGGTTTGGTCCAGTTCCAGTCCTGGTTTAGTCCTGGCCTAGTTGCAATTTTGGTGAGTGTATGTGTGCAAAGGGTGAACACAGCCTTAGCTTCTCTAGTAACCGACCATGCAATCTTGTTAATCTGCACCTGTTGTTGCTGGTTCATTCATGGTTTTAATCGGAAACGAATCAAACTCGCAATTTGAATGGACACAATTAGCAAATTGCAAAGGCTACAATTTTTGAAGCGCAATCATTTCTTCCAAAAACTAAATATTCTGTTTTATTCTGGATAAAAATAGCTAACCTAGTAGTTCAGATTTGTTAAAAAATGTTCTGAAACAAGTGACAAAACACAAGACATGGCTAAAAGCGACAAAATGTTTGGAAATATGTGATTCTTTTATTAGTTTGTCAGTTCATATTTCAGTCTCTTTGTCAATTCTCCTGGTTGTATTTAAAATTTTTAACTTTGAACAACTTAAATCCAAAATTTAAAACATAAATCGGAAATCTAATCACAATACTGGTCAGAAAAAAAATCGCAATTAAATATTCTTCCCAAAATTTCTGTTAACATTTTAAAGTTGAAAGTTGATTTTCTGATATGCTTCAATAAAGATAGATTCGATTTAGTGGTTTCCACAAATGTGTAAAGAAGGCATTGTGAAAGTATTATTTTCGGAACTAAAAGTGATAGTACAGACTTCTGTACTGGGGCATAGATAATGCTGCTTCTTACATTACACTAAATAATAGCATGTGTAGGTGCTTAGCTGTTGTTTCTGGCACAGGCCTGAGTGAAGCTGTTTTTCCTGTGGCCATTCATTAAAACTGAATGTGAGAACTTCCTCCACATGTGGGAGACTATACTTGACCATATACAGTACATACATATATTATTTTGGACTTTTTGATATATTTCAAATTCTTTTCACATTGTGTTTTATTTGGAGCCCTGTAAATCCACCTGATAGCCTGAATCAGAAAAAATGTTGTTTGTGTTCTTTTCTTGTTAACAGTATATCTCGCCATATTGATACGTCTGTAATTTTTGGGGGCACAATGTTCTTTGAAGAATCAAAGATATAACATCTCACAATGAACCCCTTGAAAACCTGAAAACAATTTTCTTCTGCTTCTACTCATTCAAGAAAATGATGATGGGACTGATTTATTTTATGTTCCTGTATTTTCACTTACCAGGTGGTCTGTGTAGAATAGACTTTTACGTATTTAAATGTTCATGACTCACATTTTATTCAAGCCCACCTGTTCAGAATCATTATAACCTCCATCATGTACAAAAGTATTGTGTCTTTATAACAAAAAGTTAATCAGGAATCTTTTCTAAATTCTAAATTGTGTATTTGACCTGTTATAGACCTAGTTAAGACTAGGATTGTTTAAAGTATTGATACCCAGATACTAACTGATTCTAAAACGAGCATATAGTAACTAGCAAAACTAAATACCTATTGGAACCAGTATTGATCCTGGGGGAAAATAACTCAATACATATCAATACAAACAAAAATGAACTGGACGGAAATAACTTTGGATATTTACAAAATGAAAAAACTGACTTTTTCTGAATTTGAAAGTTGACAAATTTACCAAACACTTGGACAGATTGGGGACATATGCCTAAGTGACATTTTTATTTTCTGGTTTATTCTTTGGACTGCTGTATTTCTGTTTGATTTTACCTTTTCGTTTTCTGGTCTTGTTCTGTTTGTTTTTTACAATATTAAAAAAAAAAGTCTTAATCAAGCCTATATCAACACAACATCAAGACCACAGGGCAACACTAAAGAAACCACTTTTATTTTGTGTTGGAAATTACATTCTAAAATCATTGGTTTAAAGAAAATATCATTGATGCATGTAGCAACTGTGATAAAAGCCCCTTATTGGCTCAAGTTACGGTAATGGGCTGATTACATTTTAATTTGGCCAAAATGATTACGTGATTGTTATTTCGTTATCGGTTGCTGCAGAGTTATGAAATCAGCATCGAGTATCAAGCCTTTTCCCTAGTGTCGCAATTGAGTTTTAATTTGAATCCTTTTGAAGTCAAATCCGTGTGAAGTCAAATATTGTTATCATTTTACTGTTGTGTGCACTCGTCTGGTCTAGTGTATAAATGCTCTGGTGGGAACTTGTTTTTGTTGGTGGTTGTATGGTTACCACAGTCAGTCTGCTTCGGGGCATCTGGAGACCACAGGAGACCACGTTAATCTTACAAAAAGTGTGATAACCATTCACACTGCACATATTCAACACTTCAATTCTCCAGGTAAAAGAACAGCGGCAAAAAACTAAACGATTGAAAATATTATACAAATTTAACCTGTGCAGAGAATGCCATTTTATTGTACTACTATACTTATTGCTTCCTAGTTTTGTCAATATGCTAAACATTGCTTAAAGGAGCTCTCCATGGAGGTGCTCTGCCTGGAATGTTCCAAAGTATGGCATTAAACTTATCTGTCTTGCATTTATTCAATTACAAATGTTTTTATTGCTCAAAAATACTTGGAAAAACATGCATCCTGCTCTGATTAATAAAACTTTATGTGGAAATTTGACTAAAACTGTACGTACGGACAGAACACAAACTCCCTTTAACTTGCTGACTTGCATGAGATCTTTTCTTCTTTGAGCTCAGATCGCCTTCTGACTTTTGGGATTGAAACACAATTTCAAGTCAAGCTGTCTTTTTATAGATCACTAACATTTTTGCACATACTCCCGCTTTATAAATGAGACTCCTTCCATGGAAATAGAATAGTACAAAGCCATATTGGGGATCATTCCAGGCAAAACAATAACATCTCCATGGAGGCAGACGGCGGAACCTTCACCAAAAAGTTACATAGTGCACCTTTAAAAATGTCTTGCTACCATGACACGATCACGCTGTAAACCCTCATCTAAAATTGGGAATTCTACATGTTTATTTTTTATCTTATTTTATTGATGAAGTCATTATTTCTGGTGAATTGTGAATGTGCGATTGCTAGCCGTGTTAGCATGTGCTAGCTGTGTCGCGGGTGTGGCTCTCCCTTACAAACCACCACAGGCTAACCTCGCTCCAGCAGAACCTATAATCCAGAGTGTGGTTTCCCTGAAATAACTCTGCTTTTGAACCGGGGCCTCGGCGCGCAGGAGGGGCCCCCACATAATCACCACTCAGCATTCACTCACACACAGGCTGCAGCAGGTGGACAGGGCACTGCTCTACATTTGGGCAGTGGACGTGGTGGAAAGAGAGCTGGATATTTCTTTTCAAGTAAAAGTTCAGTTACATGACTAAAAAGTACTGCTGCCAAAATCGTAAAAAGTATACATGGAAAATACTACTCGGAGTGCTTGTTACAAGTTACTTTTAAACATAGTTTCAGTAGAATAGATCTTTTGTACAAAATATAATAAAAGAAAGTTTAAAGCTGAATAGTTTTAGCAAATGATAGTCTGCATTTTTTAAAAGCTGTGACCAGTCAGAACAAGCGAGCGATGTTATGTGTGTTTGTAAGTTTAGAAAGAGGTGTGGATTGGGATAATTGGGACTTGTATTGCCCTCACTACTCGTATTTATTTTATTTTATCTTTTTAATAAGGCTCTATTAGATAGGATAGTTCAGTGTGAAATGGGGATGAGACTGGAGACATGCCTCACTCGACTCATGACACTGGGACACACGCAGGGCATGTGTGCTATCCACTCCACCATCCGGCGGCACCATATGGAGTGTCAATGAGCCTGATTAGCTCTTTTATCAGCTTCAATACGCTCTAGGTTTGGATGGAGCTAAAATGGCCCCTGAATTTTAGGGTGCAAAGCAATAAGACCCTTTGTTACAGTGCAAAGCATTGTACTGAACATGAAAGTAGACAACTTTTTAATATGCAGAGCAGTGCCAGAGTATTTTTTTGTTGTAAAAAAATATATATATATATATATATATGTTAATATCATTGTTGTAGAATACACGGAAGTAGCCCAAGAGTTGAAAGAAGGGGCATGAGACTGGACTTCTAATGCAGAAGAAGTTCATTTCCATCAGTTCTAGACATGGAGACATGAACCCTAAGACATTGTGACTGTGTGCATTGCAGTCTTGTCCAGTCCTGTCCGGCTATGCTTCCGCTGTAAGGGGTAATGTACCTCTGATGAAGTGGGCCATGATAACGAGAGCTGAGCTGACAGTGTTTGACACAACAACTGTAGCATAATCAAGCTGTTTCTAAACAGTAGGAAGTTACGGTGAGAGTAGTCAGACTTCTTTAGTCTTTTACATTTACACTTAGCCTGAATCCAGTCTTAGCAGAGTGAATGTGAAAGCTCTTTTAATACATTTTACCACAACTATGGGTTCTTTGAATGCACCAGGAACAACACCAAGCATGACTTTGGACACGTTAGTCAGAATACGCATTTACTGCATAATACTGTACTTCTCAAAAGTATTACCAAAATGTACCTCCTTCCCCACTACAATTGCTTCTACTATTGGTAAGCTTCATAGCACATTAACCCAGAGCAATATAAAACAAGTTTAAAAATTAGTTCCTGCAGAGTTTACATATTATTTGACATAGTTTGCACTCCAGTGCCCCATATGCCACACTTATGTCATGTATGGAGGAAACAGTGGGTATGAAAATGGACTTTTAACACAACTATCAGCAAATGAAGTTAACAAAAACAAATGAATTAGAGTTTTATAGTCAAAGCTATAATATGGGACCTTAAAGAGAGAGGAGAGCTGAACACAAACCTTTGTGATGTTCCTACATGCTGAGACAGGTCTGCAGACAAGACAATAATTTGATTCACGCTGAAAACACAGATGTTGTATAGTATTCTAGTATATCTTCTGCACTGTATGTGTGTAGTATGAACTGAGAGCAGGAGCAGACATATACCGTCTTAAATTACACTCTACCACTGTCTGAACATCAACCATACATGCACTTACAATTTATGACTATTTAATTATAACTTTACGGTTTGTTTTGAAGATGCTGTAACTTTTATTGGGAATTATGAAACATTCTTGGATCACTAATTGTTTACTTTTTACAGTTATTTTATGACATGACTTGGCAGGTGCTCAAAATGTTGCCAATTTATGATAAGTATAGGTTTTACTTTGTACAAATCCTTTTTGTACAAAGTAACATTTAGGTCCATCGCCTGCTTTTGTTCATGGCGAGAATGTTTAGAATGTACCACAGTATGGTATTAAACCTATTTTGCATTTATTAAACTACAAGTGTTTTATTGCTCAAAAACATGTATTCGTCTTAGTTTAAAAGAGACATAATAAGCTTTTTTCAGGTTCTTTTTATTGAACTGTACTATAAAAATAATTATATCATTATTTTGCATTTTGTTGCGTTGCAATATTGATCTAAAGTAGCTTAGCAATAGAAACTGGTCCATTGTCTTCTTGTTCAAAACTGCAGAACTGATAAGTCTTCACAGTGACATTTCACCGTATTAATTAAGCTGTGGATTGTCATTGACGTGTTTGTGAACAGTTGCTATGTGACTTTTTAGAACCCCACATGTCACTTAGTCTTAATTTATCAAATAATTGGACCAGTACATGGATGTGTGTGGGGATGGGGATTTTTCTGAGCCTCAGTTGCAGGACAATCCAGGATTAACTCAAACATGCAGGAATCAATCAAAATACAACTTTGAGTAAACTAAAAATAAACAAACACTGACATAATGAGGTTAAAAGCTCATTAAAGTTGGTTTTGCATATTATGACCCCTTTAATGCTCTCCACATATACTGAAAGTTACTTAGTTTTCAGCTTGGCTTTTTACTTTAAAATATCATTCCTCTGTTGATTGCTAGTTCATTTAATGTGTGTCTGTTTGGATACAGTTGGAAATGTGTGGATGTGTTTTGATGTGTTGGATGCAGGGATCTGGACCTGTGAGTTTTGGGTCAGATTGAGGGAAAATATGTTCACAACTACTAATAACTTTTTTTAAAATAGTTTTGTCTCTATCTAGTTAGAACTGGTCCTAACCAACAAATTTTGGAAAGTCTTTGCATCCATAGCTGTTGTAAAGTTCTTCTACACAACAAGCTGATTTTTTCTTTTTTTTCTTTTTTTGTGGTTCGATGTTTATACAAGGATAGTGAACTTTGTCACTAAATTATCAGGTTCAGGATCAGGTTATAAAACTGAATGCAATGCCACTTTAAAGATGGTATACAGACATTTATGCTGCTTTCAGCACATTTCTGTCATGTTTTATGGACAATTAATTTTTCTTGGCCAATAAAGTTAGCATCACAGTTGAGTGGAGTCTGGGTGGTTTGAGGATAGGACATAAACTTTTGATTGACAGCCTTTTCAAACATGTGTAACGTGCGTCTGTGACTGGCTGGCGCTGCCTGTTCTTGCGCCTGATTGGTGGAGGGAGAGTCAACTGACCTCCTGGATACGTCTCGTGGTTTGAACCCCGCTTAGGACTGCTCTCAAACACAAGTTAACAGATGTGCATTATGACTCCCTAAAGACAAGTCAAATATGTATCGACATTTTCTTTCATAACATTTGAAGGAAAAGATGACATTTTAATATTCATAGGCCATAGGACACATGTCCAACCTTTGTGCTTTAGTGATACATAAAAAATGCAAACACCCAATTAAAGAGTAAATTTTATAAACATAACATTATAACATAACATATAATGTATTAATAAGCACTAGTTATTTGTTTTAAAGTTTAAACTTATGAGTCAATTAGTAGCATTTATCACTTGGCTATTGAATACAATTTAATAAGCAGCTTATTGATGTTTTTACAAACACATTATTTTGTACCAAAGTAAAATGCATTTTGGTTATTCAATTATAGGCAGAATCCATAATGACCGGGAAGGAGAGGGAAGGAGTCATTGCATTTATTTATTTATATTTACATGCATTTATTTATTTATTATTAGATCCCCCTTAGCTGTAGCCAGAGTCAGCTGATCTCCACATGGTCCAGTTAAAAATACTTATAACATTTTTATTTCCTATTTAGCCAGTATAAAAAGGTCAATAGGTTGTTTGCACGTTTTAGAATTCAATGATGTCATAATCTCAGACGGTAGGCAAGGACACAATTTTCTGAGGAAACAGAAAAAAAATACAACTTTTGTTTATTTAGACTGTCTGAGAAGATGTTGAAGATTGTGACAGTTTTGTTTCATGTGGATTGGCCCTGTAGTGACAGAGATATGAACAATAAACCAGGTCAACAAATCTGCAATCGGACATCTGTGGGTTTGCCTCCCGCTCTCGATTGTTTGCTGAATGTCTCTACTCCCTCCCCTTTACAACTGTATATATAAAAGATATGGTCCATTTCCCAAATACCAGTTTATCTATTTTGTTTTAAATGACTAACTGACATCAGATGTAAATGTTAATAAGGTCTTTAAAACAAAAAAAATATTTCAAGGGTAAATTTTTTCTAAATAACTGTTTTCTATCCTAAAAAATGTATTTGAACTTTTCCAAAAGGTTGATTTGTGTTAAAATATTTGTAAATAAAATTAAAAACGGGCCCAGTAATTGTGCAGTAAAAAAATCTGGATATAGCTAACGTCTTTAAAGCAGGCTATGACATCACTCACTCATCTGAGTGGTTTTCATTAGACAAAACCACCTTGATTCTTCATTTTTTGTGATATTCCAAGGTTTCTCCAATGATATCACATCATGTCCCGCTTAATTTTTTGCCTCTATTCTGGAAATTAGACTGCTTTTGTTTACAGTCTTTTAAAGGGTCTATACAAATATTTTATTTATACAGTTCTATCATACTTGTATATTTCCTACATAACAGTGTAACTTTTGACATGTTCTGTGTCATCTGCTCTTCTGTACAGATAGCTGTGTAGTAGATGGAGCAGTGCGCTCTCATGACGAGGTGTGGCGGCCCTCCCCCTGCAGTGTGTGTGTGTGCGAGCGTGGGACCGTCCTGTGTGAGGACATCCAGTGTGAGGAGCTGGGGCCCTGTGAACACACGCTGACTCCTCCTGGAGAGTGCTGTCCCATCTGCTCCAGCCAGTCAGCAGAGGGCGCCACTGTACAGGACAACACAGGTGAGCAAGCGCCTCAGGAACATCAGCAGACGATCCAAAGCTGTGTTTGATATGACCTGCGTGGTATGTCAGACTGTGGTCATTATATTGGAAAAGGTGGAATCAACACTTTCTCTTGATCACTATAACTGTAGGATATCATCCAATTGTAACTGCCATAAACATTTTGCCTTTAATGTTGATATTTGAGCAAGGGCCCAACAAAAGGTTCTGCACTGTACATAACTGTAGTAATAGTCACTTAGTCACTAGTTTTGCAGCCTTATGTTTTCACTCTACTTGCACAGTGTTGTATTTTATTAAATTGTTGTTGTTGTTTTTTTTTTTTTTGTATCTTAACTAAGTATATAGTAATATTTCCAGTTAAATGATTAGAAAAAAATCTAATCTTTCCTTTATAGTGCATATTCCTCCTGCTGTTCCTTTGGTTTGTTTACAACACTGGAATTGGTCCACTATCGGACAAGTGAAGGTTCTTTGCTTTTCTTCTATACAAATGGCCATTTGCCTGATCACTTTATACATAACTGCATTAAAGTAAACACGTATACCTAGATCAGGGTCTTTCGACCTTAGGGCCATCTTTTACAACGCATAGTAAGCATTCACGTATTAATTTAACCTGTGGATCCTTATCTGTCAGAAAATATCCCTAATATGCCCCTATAATCCTCTACTAAACAAATTTAGATGAAGATTCATTTCTCATAATGTTTTGTTTTATAGGTGCAGTTGTTTCTATTAAAAGCACTGTATATCATAAGAAACTGTAGTATTATAGTAATATAATCAGTGTTTAAAAATTGTCTGACCCTCAATTCATGACCCAGAGAAAGCTGGGATTATTATATTATCTCTGCCGCCTTCAAAGAGGTGCAACCCTACCATGAGCCCAATGAGTAAAAATCACTGCTCTACACGTCCATGCCAGGTCTGGATAGTTGCAATGTAAAACCTCAGTATATTAGTTGTGATGATTTCCTTGAGCTACCACATTATATTAATCACTTATTAAGTTTAATACAGCAGCTAAACATTCTTGAAAACTACATTTTGATCATAGACTGTATATGATTTGTTGCCACAGTCATAAACAGCGTCTACATCGAGGAAGTGGAACAATTTAACTATTTATGTGTCACCTTAGACCAGAACCTCAAGTGGGACCCCTGGAGTGTGTCGAAGCTGAAGAGCTGCAAAGACTTTTCTTTTAAAAAAAAACTTGCATCTCTCAATGTTGACCAGAAGTTGCTACGAACATTCTGTTTTTGGATGGTTTGGGAAGAGCACAGATGCCCAGAAAAATGCTTAGGAAAGACTGACTGTGTTTGCTGAGTCCAAAGCTGCCTGGGCTGGGACAGATCTATTCAGAGAACAGCAATTAAGGACCTAATGTTAGTCCTCCTGCCCTACTGTTGCAGCTTCTGTCCTCCTCTTAAAAAAAAAAAAAATAGGCCCAAGTTCTCATTCATTCCACAAGCAATAAAAAACACTGATTGCACTTAAGCTGCAATTTCTGGAAGTTATGTGGAAGTGCGAAAGTGAAGCCAGTTGTATTTGTGAATTTGCTGCAAACCCTTACTAAATAAAGTCTTCTATCTTTTGATCTATCTTTGCAAGATGCTATTCATTTACTATAACAGTTTATTGTTACTCTGATTCCTCTTGGTTATAAATATTGGTGATAAAAGTGATCTATATAGAAGTAGTACACACGTGTAATGCTGTATGTTGTTGTGTTCCAGTTCCCGATGAGATTACGTCAGAGAACTGCACCGTGGATGGTCAGGTGCACCTCCATAATGCCATCTGGAAGCCGGACCCGTGCCGTGTGTGCGTGTGTGACAGCGGGGTGACCCTGTGTGAGGACATCCAGTGTGAGGCTGTGACCGGCTGCACAGAGCTCCTGACCCCCGCGGGAGAGTGCTGCCCCGTGTGCGCAACCAGCTACGCCAGCGTCAAGGCTCACATAGGTACCAGAGGAGTCTAAAATTGTCAAATGTCAAATTAACCCGGCTGATTTCACATGTACAAGATTTTTTTTTTCCGTTTTTTTTTTTTTTATCATAATAGTTGGAGGATGGGTCGAATACAGAGGAAAAACACCTTGGACTGATTATACCTTAATTTTTATCAATATTGTCCCCTTGGAATTTTAGGGTTCCATCTTTGTTCTGGGAAGTTTTCAAGTGCTTTAGTTTTTACCACTCAAATTGCAAAAACAAAAATGGACAGAAGTTTAGCTCATCATCTTAACTAATTTCAAACTAAAAAGATACAACATTGTATTTCTCATGGGACAATATGACTAAGGGTACACATAGTTTCTTGTAATAACAATGTCTGATAAGCTCTGCATACAAAGATAAACAATTTAAGAGGGAAGATTCAGGTTAAACTGTATGTTGAAAAGGAAAAAAGGCAATGAATTGAAAGTTGTCCTCGAATTGACTATGGAGCAACAGCAAATTCGTTCATTTATCATCAGTGCATAATGTATATTTTTTGTTCTGTTTTCACAGCGGTCATGGGGTTGAAGGTATGTGTCTACTGATTATTTTGTAAAGGTGAAAATGTAAAAACAGTTTCATTTAAAACATTACTATCTGCTTATAGGGTCAGAAAGGCGAGCCAGGGGATATTCCTTATGTAAGTTATATGCTCAACCATATATATATATATATGTATGCGTGTGTTTATACTTATTACAAATAATACATTTCGTTGTTGTCTTTCTCAGATTGTGGGCATTCCTGGACCTATAGGCCCAATGGTAAGGTTTTATTGATTTTTGACCAATATAATAATGTGCTATGACACGTTAGACTGCACATTTCATGAAAAGGTAGTGGCCATGATTATATTAAAGATTATACTAAACATTTGCCAATTTGTCCTCAATTTCACAGTTTTCGTAAAGTTTGTAATGTTACTTCCTGCATGGACATGGACTACGGTGGCTAAAAACTAAATACATTTTATTAAAATAAAAAGTAACAATTGCTACATGGTTAAGTTGGGTGAGGTTAGGGTTGGGTTTGGGTTAGTGTTAGGGTTAGGGGTCGATAGTTGTAGTTGTTGATAGTTGAGTATTAAACCAAACTCGATGTGGAGCTAGTGGCGCTCCACTCATCATGGCGTTGCCCCTCGGCTGCAGCTAGACCCCTCGTATTTTAAATGGTACATCACTTATTGATGACATCACAAACGGGTTCTATTTTAGAACTTAGCATTACTTCCTGTAATTTCAAACTTTTATTTTTAAAAATTTCTTCGCCAGCTGCAACTTCACAGAATGTCTTTGCAGCGTTTATTTCCTGAATCAGGCAACAGGCAACTAGCCTGTATTAATTTGTCTTCATTCAAAAAATCCATCAAACTCCACAATTTTTTGCGGCACCCCTGCACTCACGCCATGGCACCCCAGGGTGCCGCGGAACCCCTGCAATAAAGCCTTTGTATCAACAAAGACTGTTATTTTGCTCAGATTTTGACACCAGATGGCGCCAGAGGTTCAGATTTAAAACAGACATCTACCACTCCATGAAGCTACTACTGCCTGTGCTCAAAGAGAGTCATGGGAGCAGAGCCATAGGAAAGAAGAAAAACATTTACTGTGTTCATTTCTATATATTTAAAAAATAATAATCAGACATTTTTTAGATTTTTTAGATATATATTCATGTGCATTGGTAATAAAGGTTGTGGAAGTATTATAGCTATGTTCTAGATTTTTGTTTGTACTATTTACTTTCTTTTCTCTCTTGGACACAGTCATAGCAATAATAATAATAATAGCAATAATTAAAAAAAAACATATCATTCTGATAACATTTTGTGTTTCAGGGTCCCCCAGGAGCGCAGGGAAACACTGGACCAAGAGGATTTAAAGGCCGAAAGGTAGAGTCTGTTCACACAATGTTCAAATGACACACAAACAATGTAATGTAAATATACTTGTAATAACTAAAACTGTGTAGTGCACAATCTTATTATTTTGAACATCTACATTTTAATGACTAATTTTAATAATGTTATAATTTCACTTATTTTATATTAATCTCAAATACCGCAGGGATTCCAGGGACCAGCAGGTTTTGACGGAGAGCCCGGTGTTCCAGGAAACCCAGGCCAACCTGGACCTCCTGGTGAACAAGGCCCACCTGGAGTGAGTTATTATCATTATGAGTCGACACATTTCCATTAATTTTCTTGTAGTAATTTGGTTTATAAATGTTTAGGGCATAGCGGCTCACATGGCATCAGGGTTCAATGAGAAGTCCAGTCTCAGTGGGATGGTGTCCTCTGCCAGGGTAAGACATGTGGCTTTACACACTACAACTCGCTTTAAATTCAACATGTTTCCAGGAAGTATTTACAAAGATTATTATTTTGTTTTGCCAAGACATAATAATAATTATGATATTGGTGTAGAGGAAATCAAATTTGTGATTGGCCAAAGATTTATACCATGGGAGGTCTTTTTTAATAAAGTAAAATATTGGTAAATAATAAACAAAAATACATAAATTACACTACTATTTATTTTATGTTAAAGTGCATTGTTTATTTTACTGATTAAAAAAAAAAAACACTCAAGTTGCAATATAAACATTTGATTTAATCAGATGCTTAAGTAATAATAATAATAATAATAATAATAATAATAATCCCACTGTCTAAAGCATTTGTCACCCGCCAACCCTAAGTGGTAAAAAATGAAATAATAACAATAACAATAATTTTCAAACATAATTTTTCAGGGTGAAGCTGGACCAAGAGGATCCCCAGGACAAACCGGTCCACCTGTGAGTATTATATGATAATACAAGTGCGATCATCTCAGATATATTTAAAAAATTCAAATTTTGATTTGTCCCAGGGACCAACTGGAGGTCAGGGCATCCCAGGAGAGGCCGGAGATACAGGACCAATGGTAAAAACAATATCGTGATTCAAATGATGAAAATCATGGCACTTTAGCTGATATTCTGTTGTGTTTGACATCAGGGTGAACCAGGCCACAGAGGACCAGACGGACCTCCAGGGAAACCAGGCCCTGATGTAAGAGACACACTGGAGTACGGGTCTGTGCCAGTGGATGGATGAATAGTTAAAATATCAAATCTTCATAAGTAATCATTGCAATTGCAATATTTATTCAATAACCTAAACGATAATAAATGTGATATGAGGGTGTTGGGTGATATGAAAATAGAAATTGAATGCTGATCCGGTCCTGTGGTAATCTGTGGTTTTGATGACATCGTGTCATTGTGATTCAGTGCTTCTCTGTTTAATGCAGCCTCTGTCCAGCTCTCAGAGAGTGACTGATAGATTTAACTGATCACAGTGAAATGTGAACTCCCAAAGGCAGCACATGGATTAAGTTACTTCTTAATTGGAGTCAAAATGGATACATGATAACTGAATGAACTGGGATAAAATTTGAAATGTAATCTTGGTTTAATAAATCACAGATGTCGTGTTGTTGTTTTTTGCATATCACTCACCTGGACAATATTGTACCATAAAATGTCTGTTATGTTTTCAGGGAGAATCTGGAGCTTCAGGTGCTACAGGAGAGCCTGGCTTCCCAGGGTCTGTGGTAAGGTTCTTATCATTCATGCCTTGACCTCAGAATTTATTATAAAATGTCTCAAATGATAACAAAGCTAAACATAATAGAACTCTTTATCTGGTGTGAATATATTTGCGTACATGTTGTACTTCTCTATAAAGATGTTGTGTTTCCTGTAGGGGGCGAGAGGGTTTCCAGGTCTGCCCGGGCTACCTGGACTCAAGGGTCATAAGGTCAGCCTTGAATAAAAACATGGATTACATTAATCTCCCTTATAAATAAAGTACATAATACATAGACATGTCCAATTGTCCTTAGGGCCATGCCGGCTTGGTCGGTCCAAAGGGTGAGGCTGGAGCTGTGGGACTCAAGGTAACAACTGTATATTGTGTATAAGTTACATTAATGAACATTATGAATATTCGCCCTGGTTCAAGACTTATGTAGGGAATACATACAATCAATTGTTTGTGAAGCGACAGACCATTACACATGTCAATCATCAATCCAATAATTATGATGTCATATTGTTCAATAGTCTATTTCTGGGTTTCAGATGACATCACAACATTCTATTGGCCAAGAATTTTCAATATAGATGAGGACTAGTTAAAATTAATATGGTTAAAATTCAGATTTTTGTTGCTGTATAGTGAGTTCAAGGGTCTCATCACAAAAATAAATGATCAGGTTAAACATTTACCTTCTGGTTATTCAATGGCAAAGTACAATGAAATCAATAGGAAAATCTGGTTCTTGCCCCCATCTGGCAGTATGACATAATCACCGTCTAGAATCTGAAAACCACCAAGAAACAATATTCTGGTGTCAGTTCTTCAATTCAGCTGTTCAGTACGAAATATGAAATAAGAAAACAAATCTCTAATTAAATAGTACTTATTCTGTTTTAGCTTGTGATGTGCACATAATACATTGTGTGTCTGTTTTGCAGGGCACGTCTGGTACCCCTGGTCAGATGGGAGCCCCAGGCCCTCAGGTGGGGGCTGCATTTATAGATATGGTATTATTATGATTTAAATACAGCAGTTCAACTTATAATGTGTTGTGTATCAGGGCCCAGCGGGGATGCAGGGGGAGAGAGGCCGAGCTGGACCCACCGGACCAGTGGTAAGTCACATACTGATGGAAAATCAAGAAAGCGCTGATTAATGGCCCTAATCTGAGAGCAATGAGAACTGAAGTTGTAGTTAAATGTGTGGACCTAATCCATTGATGCCACTCCATATCCAGCTTTTTACAATGTAAATCGTGTTCTCTCCTTAGGGTAAACGTGGCACACCTGGTCATGTGGGCAAACCTGGGCCTCTGGTAAGAACACTTTCGATTTAGTAAAGATATATTAAAAATAGACTGTTACTAAAAACTTTTTGAATATGTCTTGACTGTAGGGGCCCATAGGAATTCCTGGAATCCCTGGATTTCCTGGAAGTCCTGGAATGAAGGTAAAGTTTTAGTTGTGTTTATCTATGAGTGTGTGAGCAAAATAAGAGTAAAATAAACAATATCATATACCGACATTCTGACACTTAACGTGCCCCGCCCCCATTGTCTGCAGACACTTATGTGTGAATGTGTGTGTGAATGGGTGAGTGGTTCCTTAGTGCAAGTGCTTTGAGTGCCTTGGAAACTAGAAAAGCACTATATAAATGCGACACTATGGCAAAATTATTTTTACTTTATTACATGAAAAAACAAATTGGGTACAGCCCCTTTGACCTCAGTACAATATTCATGGACAGTTTATCAATCCCAAAATACATAAAGATGGGCCTAGCAGCCACAATTTCTCCAGCAACAAGTATTTGTGTGAATAGTGGCTCTTTACTCAGACACACGTGAGGTGAAGGACATTCAGTTATGTTTGTCTGACAGAGCTCAATGTGAAGTCAGCCAGACTCAGGTGTGTTTGTTGTTAAAGGGAGAAGCAGGACCCACTGGAGTGAGAGGTACAGCAGGACCACAGGGACCACGAGGAGATGCTGGCAATGCTGGACACGCAGGTCCGTCAGGAAAACAGGTATTTGATGCAGTTTATTCATTGTCAAAATAAGTAGTGACTAAAAAGTATCTCTGATAACACAATTATGTACTGTGATTTCAGGGAGCCCTGGGGCCTGATGGAGCTCCAGGATCTCGTGGACAAGCTGTAAGTCCATATTTCACAATTAAGACATGCACAACTGGCCCTGGCAGTATGACTGACAGTAGGGACCATTCTCTTTCCTCTCAGGGAGTGGCAGGTCTAGAGGGTCCCCCTGGCCTGCTGGGGCCCCCCGGTCCCCCCGGCCCTCAGGGGACCACTGGACATGATGGACAAAAAGGACAACTGGTAAGAAATGACATCACACTCCACACAAACATGTTGGAACCAGGATCAATCTTACACTAATGGTGCTAAACTACCAGAAAAATACCAGAAAATACACTGTATTGATGATGGAAAAGTGAGACCACTGCCAAAGCCTTCTCCAGCTCATCCCAAAGATTCTCAACAGGGTCCTAGACTCTATGGAACCCAATCCATGCGTGAAAATGATGCCTCATGTTCCTGAAACTCTCTTTCACAATGTGAGCTCCATGAATCCTGGTTATCGTGGAATCAGGGAAGAAGAAATCCATTGATGAAATAACCTGGTCATTCAGGATGTTCAGGTTTAGCTGATCATTCTTTGGGCACGTAGTGTTGCTGAACCTAAACCTGACCAGCTGCAGCTCCCTAGATGATAACACTCCCCCACAGGCTACGAGAGGCACTAGGCATGATGGGAACATCACTTTACCCGCCTCTCTGACCACAGTTCTTCGTCCAAGATGATGGTTCCCCACTAAACTTGCAGTTTTTACTGCCAATGCGTTGCCAATGCCAATTTGAGCAGATTATCCTCAGATGTTTTCTCTGCTTGATACTAATGATTTGATCCTTCTCAAACACACAATCCTATTAATCTCCAACTTATTGATAAGTCACTTCTCATATTTTTCTGACAGGGAGATGCAGGGTTTCAAGGCTTAAAGGGAGAGCCAGGTCTTAAAGGTGAAAGTGTAAGTTATGCTTCTGCATATTAAAAATATTAATTTGAATCGCTTCCCTGTTCATGAATATGTGTTTTCATTGTTACAGGGAGACCATGGAACACAGGGGCCACTGGGGCCCATGGGAGACGAAGGAAAGAGGGGCCCAAGAGGAGATGCTGGGGCCATCGGAGCCCCTGGACCTACTGGAGAAGCAGTAAGATGACCATATTCACAGAATCAAAATCAGAGTAATATAATGTTTTCACTAGCCAAATTTTGGCCAGTAAAACAGTTTAGCGCGCTCTTAATGTAGTATGCAATTCTTAACTGTCAGGTCTGCCGTGTTTTTAGGGAGCTCCTGGAAATCGAGGCTTCCCTGGCGCTGACGGTTTGCCAGGTCCCAAGGTCAGTTTTGTTTAATGGTGTTTGATTTATACCAACTGTTATTAATCTTTGTTTGTGTGCTGTCACAGGGGGCACAGGGAGAGCGAGGGTTGCTAGGCTCTCCTGGAGCTAAAGGACTTCCAGGAGACCCGGGACGCAATGGAGAGCCAGGTCTAACAGGAGCCCGGGTCAGTTCTGTTTGCCGTCTGTGTTATATTTAAGATATCATTCATATATTGCCCTTGAACTGAGTGTATGTTTCTCTGTTTACAGGGTCTGTCAGGACTGATTGGTGCCCAGGGATCAGAGGGCAAGCAAGGTCCTGTGGTATGTACAGAGAGGACACTTTTGTATGTTTTATGATATGTTCAATATCAATTAGATATTCTGTCTGCCCAGGGCTCAGTAGGAGATGATGGAAAACAAGGTCCTGCAGGTCCCGTGGGTACAAGAGGAGGGACCGGTCCAATGGGTCTGCCTGGACCAAGGGGACTTGCTGTGAGTTTGAGCTCATTAATCAAATATTATCCTGCATATATGTTAAGCTTTTATACCGAAACATCTACCTATTAATTCTGCTAATTTGTCATTCAAAATGCTTCACTCCCCACTGCGGCCAGCAGAGGGCATCAGACCACTATTCCAAGTGATTAAATGGAAAGTTAAAAAAAAAAGGTCACATTTATATAGTGCTTTTCTACCTTTGAAGTCACTGAAATAGCTTTACGTCAAGGAATCATTCACCTATTCTCACACATTCATACAAGTGTACTGGGGGCAAGGCAGGTTAAGGTTAATGGCAGTATTCATCTGAGGTAGCTGGAATCACACCACCAACCTGTTGGTCTGTGGCTCTGACCACTCAACCAAGGATGTTTCAGGAATCGAGAAAGTCCTGCTAAAAACCTGTTTTATACGTTCTCAATACACTGATGTCATTGCCTTTTTGATTTCAGGGTGATGCTGGTAAAGCCGGTGAGGCTGGCAGTCCTGGGCCTCCTGGGCAAAGGGTACACTGGGCCTTATGGTTATTATTATAAAGTTCTTCATCTATATAGTGTTAATTGACATTTTGTAATTATTTTAGGGTGTGAATGGTAAAGATGGAGAGACGGGAGCTGCAGGTCCTCCAGGCCCCGCTGTAAGACTCTTCATATGCACCCTGTCTACATGAACATGGAGGAAAAGGATTTCAATTGTAATATTCTATTTCAGGGCACAGCAGGAAAGAGAGGAGAGCAGGGACCTCAAGGACTCAATGGCTTTCAGGTTGGACTAGCAATAATGTTGATATCCATTGTTAAATTGTATTTATATATTTACATTTTTTGCACAATCCCTCCAAGTAATGAACACGTTTTCATCAAATAATGTAAATAATATCAGCCAGCCACTTCTTTTCTATTTGTTTACAAATTATATTATTTGTCTTTTTCAGGGTTTGCCAGGACCTGCGGGCCCTCCTGGAGAATCGGGAAAACCTGGTTCTGAGGTAAGTCATGTAGGGTATTTGTTTAGTGAAGATTTTGGAGGTAATAAATACCCTTTTGTCTTGTGCAGGGTTTGGCTGGTGAGGCGGGGGCTGTCGGTGCCACTGGTGCCAGGGTAATCATTTTTGTTGTGTTTATTTTACTTAAATTTATCATAAGTTGCTGCAGACATGCGTTGCCATTGCTGGTTTGTTTTGTATAATAAGTACAGAATATATAATTCCAATGTTTGTCCCTACAGGGAGAACGAGGCCCTCCTGGGGAGAGAGGTGAAGTTGGACCAAATGGACTGCCAGGACCTAAGGGTGGCCCTGGAGCTCCTGGACCTGACGGACCAAAGGTATAAGACTGACTCTACTGAATGATAGTCAATAAATTCACAGAGATAATTCTCAGACCGTTTTCTTCAGGGTGCTGCTGGGAGCAAAGGAGGCGTCGGAGAGGCAGGTCCTCAGGGGCTCATGGGAATGCCAGGGGAGAGGGGCATCCCAGGACCAGCAGGACCAAAGGGAGAAGCTGTACGTTATCGATGAGACCAAAAAACTATTTATATCTCTGAGCATATTGAGGATATAAAGAATATGAATGTCTTTTAACAGGGAAGCGTTGGAGACGCAGGACTTGAAGGCAAAGCAGGAGCTGATGGACCAAGGGTGAGTTCATATTTAGTGAACTAAGCACCTGATCTATTACAATGCACTGTGACATGTGTGTTGTGTCTTTAGGGGTTGGCTGGTTCTCTGGGACCTCCTGGATCTGGTGGACCCAATGGAGAGAAGGTCAGGCACTAATTGTCTCTCTTCATATGTGACTTTCAACTGGACTGATTGTTAAACTCATGTGTTTTTTGTTTTTGTTTCAGGGAGAGACTGGACCTCCAGGACCCACAGGCCGACGTGGGTCCAGAGGAATCGCTGTCAGTAATACTTGATATCTGTGAATATGAATTATTTAATACAAAACTATTATTGGTGATAAAATTGCGTTGATTTTGGGTGAACAGGGTTCTACAGGGGAGCCCGGTCCTACTGGCCCTGCTGGATTCCCTGGACCTCAGGTCTGTGATTATATCATTTACACAACAAGAATGAAATAAATGCCACAGTCTGATGTTATGTGTTTTCACAGGGACCTGATGGCCAACCTGGTGTGAAAGGAGAGACTGGAGAGCCTGGTCTGAAAGGAGAGTCAGGGTCACCAGGGCCTCAGGGGACTGCTGGTAAACCGGGTGAACAGGTCTGTACATGTAAAGTCACCTAGTGTACATGTGTGAATATGTGATCCTGAAAAGGTACTGTGTGTAGGGTCCAGGGGGCGTGACAGGTCTGAAGGGGGCCAGAGGGACTCAGGGACAGACTGTGAGTACCAGCTTTCAAAACACTACAATACACAATACCATTCCATATATTGTATTGATTGCATATTATATTAGTAAATTGTCAATTTCAACAAATAATTCTTCTGACAGGGTGCTCCTGGATTCCCTGGATTGCCTGGAGGTATTGGGCCACTAGGTGCTCTTGTGAGTTCATGTTCACGTTCAATGTTAATTAACATTTATATCATTTGCTTTGTCCAGTTTGTAATTCATGTGAATAGATGTTAACAGTTAACATGGTTGACATAGAACACAAATATCAGGAGTCAATCTCTTTTTACTTGAGTGATGAAATATAAATGTAATGCTGTCAAATGTAAAAAGGCTGTCACCCCTACTGATCTGACAACCATTGTTACATTTATAACTCTCGATTGTTATATATATATATATAATAGCTACTATATAATAACAACTAATACTCACTTCTCTGTTATGACCATGTGGAAAAATATTGTGTCTGTTGAAGCACTAAGTACATAACAATAATGTTATAACAAAGGGCTGTGTGCTTTGTCCAGGGGGCTGTGGGAGCAGATGGACCCCTAGGGGCCCCTGGTAAGCGAGGTCCTCCAGGGATACATGGAGAGAATGGAGCCCCTGGACGTCTTGGAGAGAGAGGTTCCCCGGGACCTGCTGGAGCTCCAGGAGAAAAGGGCGAGTCTGGAGAGGACGGGCCTCCGGTATGGAACGGTCTAATACAGCTGTGGATGGCACACAAACAGATTTCTAATGTTAACTACTTTGTCAGGGCCCTGATGGACCCCCGGGGCCTGCTGGAACTGCAGGTCAGAGAGGTGTGGTGGGTATTCCAGGAGCCAGAGGAGAGCGAGGCATGAATGGACTGCCAGGGCCCGCTGTACGTACCTACAGGCAGACAACATGCAGGACACTTAGTTAGCAGATGCTCTAATGTGTTTGGTTTTCAGGGCGCTCCAGGAAAACCAGGAAGTTCTGGAACTCCAGGCTCCAAAGGCCCTGCTGGAGGTGTCGGTTTACCAGGATCCACTGGACCACGAGGAGAACCTGGTCCTGAGGTTAGAAACGGCCTTTTGAGCATTTTTATCGTGTTATTTTTAATTCATATATTTGAGATTTGTGACATTTTCAGGGAGTTGTTGGCGCAGAAGGGGCCCCCGGTAAAGATGGTCTATTAGGAGCCAGGGTAAGATGCTCCTTTAAATAATGTACACGTACATGCTTGTATTATTTTACAATTTGCTTGAGTATTAATGATTTTTTGTATGTATTTCCAGGGAGACAAGGGTAACGCCGGTCCAGAGGGTCTGCCTGGTCCTGGGGGGTCTCCAGGAACTGAAGGGCCTGTGGGTCTGACAGGGAGCCCAGGAGAGAGAGGCCCCAATGTAAGTGTGCACAACAGGAACTCTCTGATTCACAAGATATATACTTATCTTTTTCTTCATTGTTTATCACCAGGGTGACAGAGGACCCCTAGGACCACCTGGTGCTGATGGAATCCGAGGCCAAGTGGTGGGTGCTTGAGCCTTATTTTTGCATGCACAATTGTTATGTGACACAAATGTAATGTTTATCACATGTTGCAGGGACCTCAAGGTCCTCAGGGAGAAAAGGGCTCAGCAGGAGAACCAGGAGAGCGCGGTCAGAAGGGCCACAGAGGCTTCACTGGGCTCCACGGATTACCTGGATCTACTGTAAGTGTCTTATTACCAACATCACAAATGTCGACTTTGTAAATGCTTTAGGCAGAAATCTCCTTATTTATTTATTATATATATATATATATATATAATATATATATATATATATATATATATATATATATATATATATATATATATATATATATATATATATATATATATATATATTTTTTTTTTTTTTTTTTTTTTTTTTTTTTTTTTTTTAGGGTCAAGCTGGAGATGAAGGAACCAGAGGAATTGTTGGACCTGCTGGACCTAGGGTAAACCAGTGCAGATTATAAAATGTGAATTAAAGAGCATTTTAGACAGTAAAATGCCTCTGTCTTTCACAGGGTCCCCCAGGTGTCACAGGGCCCCCCGGGAAGGAGGGAAACCAGGGACAGCCAGGTCCCATGGGTGCTCCTGGAAGCAGGGGATCAGTGGGAGATCTCGGAGTCCAGGTAATGTCACATTCTGCTCAAAAACATATGTACATATGCAGGCTGTATAAATACAAACCTGCCCTGCACTATCCATTATCATAATATCCATCCAAGTCTAGTTATGCCCCAGATTTTAGATCATGCTTTTTGCCTCTTAACGGTAATATCTATATCCTCCTCAGGGTCCCCCAGGAGATCCAGGACCCCCAGGCCCTCCTGGCCCCCCTGGACCCCCCACATCAGCTGTAGACGACCTGTATATGTCTCCTCTGGACTATGATGGAACAGAGGGTATGGCTGCAGCAGAGGCGTATGTAGAAGGTCCAGTGAAGGCCGCACTCCCAGAGATCAACAAAGACGAGGCCCTGCCCAACCAGAGACGCGCCCCCACAGGAGTCCACGCCTCACTGAAGACACTGAGCGGGCACCTGCAGAACCTGCGCAGTCCCGACGGCAGCAGGACCAATCCTGCCAAGACCTGCCAGGACATCAGGCAGTGCTACCCCAACAAACCCAGTGGTGAGCACTTAGCCCACACAACTGATTTGTTCTTTGTTTGCTGTCGGTGTTCTTTTTCCAGTTGCTTTGAATACTTAATATTAGTCTTTTTAGGTAGTTACAAACATATATATAAACATTGTCTTTGAAACAGTTTGTAATTTCTGCTCCTGTCTTTACTCAAGCGGAATGGGAACGACCACTAAAATAAATTAATTACATAGTATGTACATAACCTGTCATTTCTTAATGCAATTGTAAGACACATCTATTTTGACATTTCAAACTGTCTGAAGTAACATTTGATTCATTTACCAAGCCAATGTTATCTCTCTGACAGGTGACTACTGGATTGATCCAAACCAGGGCAGTGCAAAGGATGCCATTAAAGTCTTCTGTAACATGGAGAGTGGAGAGACGTGCGTGTCCCCTCAATCCCCCAGTGTCCCCCGCAAAGTCTGGTGGACCAAGTCTGTCCCCACTGTCAGTAAGCCCGTGTGGTTTGGAGCTCAAATCAACAATGGAGCTATGGTTAGTTTTCATAGCTCTGCTCTTCACATTTAAAACTTGGATAAACATAAATGTACCTTATTATAGTTGAAAGTAAAGTACTACACTTAAATAAACTTTTTAGGTATTTTTACTTTACTTAAGTGATTTTTACAGTGGAAACTTTTTACTTTTACACTACTACACTACTTGAAAGCAGGAATTTGTACTTTCTACTCCACTTCATTTTTGAACTGGACTAAAAAGTAGAAGTACCTTTCAACTGGTTTGAGGTTTGGTTTGAAACAAAAAATATATACACAAAATTCACTACAGTGATTTTATTTAATTTGAATTGCTTCTGTTGACCAAAGATCAGCACAAATCATTTTCTAAATCATCACATTTACCACGTCAACAGTTATGAAAATCTGTGTCTCTTAAAGTATTTCAAAGTGCTTCAAAACGTTTACTTAAGTAGATTTTGTATTGCTATTTTCTACTTAGTATTTATTACTTAGTATTTTTTTTTGTGGGAAGAGTAACCAAAATCTTTACTCAAGAACATTCTTACTTCAAACAAAATATTACGTTGAAGTAAAAATATGGTACAGAAAAGTACAATGTCTTCAAAAAGTAAAGTAAAATTAAGTCATTTAGTCGATTAGTCGGTCGATGGTATCTTATTTGACCAAGAGTGTTATTAGTCGACTAATCATTTTATTTATACTAAACTATTAGAAGATTTTGGAGTCTAATGTATAAATACCCTGTCTCCTACTATTTTTCTGTAAAAAATAGTTGTTTTTGCATAAGCTCCTTTGCACTTGTGGACTTTGGAATGCAGTTTGGTTTAGCTAAATGGAAATACTTCATAGTTTTGATATATTTTGCCACACCACACTCCCTATTAGTCGACTAATCGGTCGACAGGGCAGTTCTTTAGTTGACCAAGAATTCCTTTAGTCGACTACAGCCCTACCCACCACTGATTCATCCTTTCCTTCTTCCAGTTGACTTATGGGAACCCAGAGGACCCTCCTAACGTGGTGGCGGTGCAGCTGAGGCTTCTGCAGCTCCTGTCCAAAGAAGCCCACCAGAACCTGACCTATCACTGCAAGAACAGCCTGGCCTACAAAGAAGAGAAGACCTCCAAACTCAGGAAGGCGCTGGTGCTCAAGGGCTCTAACGGCCAGGAGCTGAGGGCACAAGGCAACCCCAGACTCCGATACTCCGTCATAGAGGACGGCTGTGCGGTGAGGGAAATTCACTTATTACAAGGCTGGCACAGGACTGAATTGTCAGACACAATAGATGCTTTAAATGTTTGTAAACTAAAACATTCTCAGTTTCGGAATCGAAGCAACTGGAGGCAGAAGTGAGGTGGAATACTATATTGTTTCAACAGAAAAACCTCAAAATATCACAAAATAGAAAAAATCTTGGTTTTGTCAAATGAAAACCACTCAGATACACGTGAGTAACATCAGAGCCTGTTTTAAAAAAGACATTATAGTAGTTTACATTATTTATTTATTTATTAGGAGATAATGACAAACACTTGATTATTTTTAGCTTTTACTTTACAAATACATACAGAAATGTTGACCTCACAATAGTTTTTCAGTTTATCTACAGCTATATTAAATATTGTACCTAAGCCAACTGATGTTTCTATTCTTGAATTTTCCCTTGTTGTTGCTTATTTTTTGTTATAAATACTTAACTTCATTAGCGTTTGGATCTGATGTAAGATAATCCTTGTTATGGTCCTTTTCATTTTGCCTCCAGTCGCTCCATTCTGGAATTTTGAATATTCTACTGACAAGGCACTTTACAGGGTTTGTATTAGGTACACACTGTATAAAGGTCCACACCTGTTTAGTACATTAAGAAAAAAGTGTATCATTAACTTATTAACATGGCTTTATCATTCAGAAAGTTTGAGTTTATAAAGCTAGTCATCAGATTTAATTTGATTTTTATCACAACATTCAAGTCGTAATAAAGTGGGATGACTTGATGCTTCTCCTCAAAAAATGAGGCGATAACTTGATGCTTCTCAACAAAAAATAAAAAATAAAATAACTATTTTACAGCTGATGCAAAGATGTGACCAGAACCTTTTTAAAAGAATAACCATTCACAAAAATGTCTTGAAAGAACTTGAAAACGTGAAAGCAGAAAACTTGGACTTGACTTAAACTTGTGGACCATTGACTAGGGACTTGACCCAGAATTGACGCCAAAGAATTGAGACTTTTCTTTTCTTTTATTCTTTTTTGTATTCAACCATGAAAGTCCCGTTGAGATTCAGAGATCTCTTTTACAAGGGAGACCTGGCCAAAAGACAACACAAACTTTAGACTTACAAAAACTTGGTCCCAGCTCTGCAGGTCACAGACAGGAGGACTTGTGGTCTCGAACAAAACACCCCATCATGCATATATGAAGTCCGTAAATATATATTTAATAGATCTTTTTTTCTTGTCTTGTGTCAGAATGCAAACAACGCTTGGAGTAAAACAGTTCTGGAGTACAGGACTCAGAAATCAGTGAGACTGCCCATCGTGGACATCGCCCCCATGGACATAGGCCGGGACGAGCAGGAGTTTGGCCTGGACATAGGACCTGTCTGCTTCTCATAAGACCACACAGGAACATCAGGAGACATGGACACTTACAGTAAAGGAATGTCCCGTGTGATGAAGAGACAGGGGACAATCTAACGAGACACATTTGTTCTAAAAAATCCTGGAGCTGATCAGATATTATTTATTCTGTCAATATTTGAGAGGATGAGTGAGAAGATGGAATGATGGAAGTTTAAGGTGCTACAGTTCTATATAGGTTTTATAAAGTAGTATTGAAAATTTGAATTTTTTTTTTTTTTTTTATGATTGATTTCTGTAACCCCCAGAGGCCAAGCAGGGCAAACATATGGCAATATCTGTAATAAAGCATAGGAATAAAGTCAAGCTTGAATTAAGTTATTCTTTCAGAGTCACTTGTAAATGCGACATATCACTGTAAATGGGAAATTTTGTTTTTATTGTGGATGTTCAATAAATGATTTGTTTGGTACCACTGTGATGTTTGACCAACGCAAACATTTTAGTCATTGGATTTTTTATTTTTATTTTTTTATATAGAAGTAAGTTTCAGATCTTAATTACTCCCATTCCATTAGGAAATGTTGAGCTGCCACTCAGATATAAATAATACTATCCAAACATTTATAACATCTGTCTGAAGTGTAATGAGCTTTAAAAATGTTATAAGTTTAAGAGAGAACAGGTTTGCATTGAATAAATGGTTGTTGGCCGCACATGTGATTATTGCCATGGAAACACATTAAAGAGCCACTGACAGGTTAGACTGGTCAAAAAATCAAAACGTCAAAGTCAAAAATTGTATTTATAATTTCAGCAATTTTTAGGTGTTTAATTTGACTTCCTAATTTTAAATAATGATCACACTAGGAAAATCCATACCTGTTACCTAGCAACCATGTTGTACACTGACCCAAAACCTTGCGGTCTTCGGCCAAAACTCACAGAAGTTAATGTTGACACATAAAAATATAGAACAACTTTGTTCTGTTGGATTAATGCTAAAAAAGAGTCAGAAAGAAATCTTCCTTGCGTGTAAATTGTGTAAAACGTTTCGATGTACAGTAATTCTGAGTTATCCCAGTGTGGTGTCATCAGTATGTTTCACTCCGCTCTGTACTTCTTGTCATTTTAAACTGATTTTTGCATTTTTCTTCACAAACTAACTCTTGGGGAAAAAAAAGAAAGAAAAAGAAACCAAAATGGTCATTTCCAGTAAGTTGTGCACTGTTTCCAACAGAATGTACATGACTATGCCATGTTAACACAGAAGGTCTCGTTCCCGCTTATTAATATTTATACATTTCTGTTTATACATAAACATGGAAAAAGAGTCAATTACAGCATAGATACATGCTGAGGTGAATGTCCACTAGAGGGAGACATTACAGTGATAATTAGCATGTAGCATCATACGCTTGCTATCTCAGGAGGTTCTCAGCTGGTGTTAAGAGCTGGGCGTTTTGCTTACATTAGTGGAACAATATCTCCTACTCCAGGTTCTAACCCTGTGGAGCAGAGACTCGGAGAAGTGGACGGGTTCAGGAAGGACCGGCCCGAGAGGTCAGAGGTCACTGTGCACATGTTTCTGGTCCACGCCTGGCCCGGTCACTTCCTGCGCTGCTCACCCACTGCACATGAGAGCTCTATTTTAGACCGAGCCGCTATTTTCTCCTAAAGTAGGTGCAGCGAGGAGAGGGAATCCACTTTTGTTAGGACCATACCATGTCTCTTGCCCAAAGAAGAGTCATGGGTCTGGAGCTGGGATCAAAAAACTAACCCTCAGGTGTGTGAGGGCAAAGGCTCTAACCACTGAGCCACTGTCACCATTCTGTGGAATCAATAATTATCAGTTTGATGTCCTGCAAATGAAATGTGTGACAGCTGTGTTTTGTTACAAAAGTACAGTTTTAATTGTTAAAAGTGTATTATTTTGTATGGGACAGGAAATGCATTTTTAACATGCAAAATTGAGGAGTGACATCACCTGTCATTTAAAAATATCTCAAATTAAATAAATTACACTGAGGCACAGAAAAAACTTTACACAAACGTCAAGTACCCAAATACACTTTTGAGATTAATACATTATTTCTCAACACCTGAGTGAGTTGTCAAGGTTATTCATTTCTACCACTTGTTCCTGTTAGAGGTCGCAGGTGACTGGAGCCTATCCCAGTGACTCCCAACTCATCATAGGGCTAACACAGAGACATGGACAGACAACCATTCACTCTCACATTCAGTCACTACAGGCAATTTTAGAGTTATCCGGAGTAACACGGGGAGAACATGCACACTCCACTCCCAGAGAGATCGTGTGATGTTGGTCTGGTCCGGGATTCGAATCCACGATTATCCTCATTGGGAAGCAGGAGCTCTAACCCTCTGCCATTGTGACATTGTGGATTGTCAAGTTTAACAGCAGTAAATCTCACAGAGAGCAGAACATGTATAAAACATTTTACAAGTACAAAATAGGCCACCAGCATTAACGGAGACATAAATAATTGCAACTAAGTAAAGAAAAGTAGTCAGGGATAAGGGGCAGGTGATAATAATATTTTTTTTAGCATCTGAGCCTCAGTTTGAGAAAAATACAGGATTAACTCAAACATGCATGAATCAATCAAAATACAACTTTGAGTAAACTAATGACGAGGAAGCATTGTAACAAGGTTAAAAGCTCATTAAAGTTGATTTTGCATAATACGTCCCCTTTAAGTGTTGGCTGACATTGCTGCTCTCACTCACTGAACTCACGTTACTTCAGTGTCTGCCGTATTTTCTCAAGAATAGTAGCATGCATTGCCACTTCCTGTTTACATATGAATTTTTTTTTAGTCTTTTGATGCTTGGTGTAGTTCCTTTCACCCTGACGCTCAGTTGGTGGCTGTTTCTAGGAACCATGTCTGTATTCTGCTGAACGTGGGAGTGTAACTGGTCAAGAGTAGGCCCTCAGGAGCCACTGACCCTGAGCCTGTGGTCCGGTGCACTCTGCCCACTGGAGACGCAGAGCTTTCCCAGAGACGCCGCTTCCTTCCCCTCGAGCCGCTCAACCCACACCTCAACATTTTAAAAGTGAGTATTAGAACAAATATTCATTGCATTGATTCATTGTAAATCATTGTATTGATTTAAAGTGAAATGTTATTCATGTTTTACCCAAGTTAAGCCTAAAGCACAGTTCAGTCCTCAAACCGGCATTGTGCACTGCCTTTGTGTCATTGGGCAAGACATTTTACTCATATGAACGTATTTGTGTGTTTTTTCTGTGGCGCAGTTTCAGCAGTCAAATTATGACGTGCTTTGACTGTTTTTTGGGGAACTAAATTACATTTCAGGAACAAGATTTGCTGAATTAAGTCTTGTTTTGAATTTCCTCTTTTTGGAAAAAAAATCCTGCGTTTTGACCATGATTAAAATCCTAATTATTGTGAGGACGGCCATGGGTCACTCTGACTTTTTCTTAATGTATTCCTTTTTGTCCATTGTCTGATAAAAGCTGCTGGACATGTTAAATATAAAAAGAAAGCTTTAACCCTCTTATTCCCAATCAAATCCACCATTCTGGGATGAATCAGGGTCCGTCTGTACTCTAAACCCACAAATAAAAGAATTACCCTAAAAATACAAATAAAAAACTTAACAGGACTTTTGTATGGATTCTGCCTGCCTTTTTCTTTAGTCTCTAAATCTCATGTTTAGTTAAATTAGCATCAGTTTTTAAAGGGGCACCATGAAGTTTGCTGGTGAAGAGTAAAGTACTGGATAAATGAAAGATTTATATAATACTGTGGTATATTCCAGGCAAAGCAAAAACGTGATGGACCCTCAACTAGAAAAACCTACATAGTCCACCTTTAAGAGGAATGGTCAAACTCAACAAATGCCAAACTGTCAATCAGACCATCCTCCAGACACCAGCTGTACTCTGACTTATAAGAAAATCAGATATTCCTCTATGCAGAACTAGCTCACACTTATGATTCGAGAAAGTTAGACATCAGAAGACAAAACTACAGCGACTGATCTTAAGGAGTCCAGACATTAGTTTGTGCTCCAAAGGGTTCACAAACAGCCTCAGCTTGAATTTAGGCTCATTTTAGTCAAGCGTTTTAGGACCAATAAGCCTTCATGGTAAGGGTTTAACCACATTATCAGCTGTGTTTCACAATGAGGGTGGTTTTCCACATTACACATAAAGCACAAACATAAACCAGCCTATTGTCTTGTTTCTCAGGTATTGAAGTTACTTTCTTTATCCTGGTTGCCTGTTTCTCGGAGATTTGGCAGGCCTGACTCACAGTTAAATTCATGGTCAGTGGGCAGACTCATGCCACAGGAGAGTTTCCCAGCAGGAGGGAAGCACATGTGGAGGGCGGGGCTGAAGGGTGGAGCCAGGGGGCGGGGCTAGGCTGGATCAGCTCGTCAGGCACAATGGCAGGAAAAAGGAGAGGAGCTGGACACTTCCTGTTGGCAGGAGCAGAGGCCTCTGGCTCTCTGAGCATCCACCTCCACTGAGCAGCTCTGTAAACTAACTGTGCTTTAACAATAAATAATGTACTGTTGAGTCTGAGCAGCACCTGGAGCAGGCGTTTGTTTATAACATGCTCAGACAAAAATGCAATTAGAATTTGTATTTTATACTGAATTTTAAGACATTTACATTTAATGTAAAAAAAATGCATGCATTGCTTACAATAAGAGGTTGAGGGACACTGTATTGTTCCCATTGAAAAATGTGCTTTTGACCCATCCTTCGATGCCGCTGGGGCAACGTCTCAAGAACAGTCTCTAGATCGTGGCTGTTTCTGTGTGGAGTTTGCATGTTTCTCCCGTGTCTGGGTGGGTTTCCTCTGGGCTCCGGGGTCCCCCTTCAATCCAAAGCATGCACCGTGTAAAATCCTCCAGGACAGGAGTCCTCTCCACCACATCTGTGTCCCAGGGCTCTGCTGCAGCTGCTTTCTGCTCCTGACAGTTGCCCCCGCGGCACTGAAGAATGGTCAGATGTGAAGAATGAATTTCCCTCAGGCATTAATAAAGTACACCTTAATCTTGAGCTGGGCTTGGTCAGGACCTAGCTGGGCCTATTGTGCATGTTTGTTTTTCTGTTTATGTTTTTCTGTAATATAAAAATGTATCCAATCAAAGGTAAAGCCTCTGCTGTGTACCCCTCCTGTTCCCAAGCTTTTTCTACATGAGCTTGGTCATTTAAAAAAAAGTTTTGTATTGTAATAAATCAATCTGATTTAAGGTGAGACAGAGAAAAATTCTATAATCTATATATATTTTTTCAAATCCTTGTTTCTTTTGGTCAGTTTGCGCTCACTGGGAAACAAAACTACCTTCTCCTAAAGATGTTTATTTCATTTAATCCGCTTCAACCAAAGATTTGTTGGCGACAAACTTCAAACTCAAGCCATTTTCTCCAAATGCAGTTTTTCTCCCAAAAGATCAAAACAATCTTTTTGAGATTTGGACAAATCACGGGATTTGTTCATCTCTAATTAACCTGATTTATTACATTTTTAACTCCAAAAAAATTAGGCAAATTTTGATTTTTTAAATTCAATTTCAAGTAAGATCTAGTTTCCTCAAATACTATTGAACTATAAGTATTGAGGCACACTTTTGCATTTTAATTAGTAAACCTACATGCTGCATATATATACATGAATAAAAAGACACATCAGGGCAGATTATGACAAAATACACAAAACTTTGTCACAAACTTGATGATGATTGAGAGATAAATGGTGCTTTCTGGACCATACTATGATTGCTGTTCAAGGACACACAAAGATGGCCGCCCTGTGTTGGCATTTCTTGCAAATCCCGTAGGTGAAAGTTAAATCAGCTGATGTCATCCTTGTGGAAACCTCCCCTTGTTGAACCATCTTCTCATAAAGACACCCACGTCCCACCGAGGCCTGCCCCCGAGCTGACCTGTCTGTGATGGGACCACGCTGGTGTGAAGGAGCGTCTTCCTGTGGTCCACCCAGTCCCGGGACAAGTCTACTCTGCCGGGACACTCGGAACACACCTAGTCCTGTCCCCTACGCCCTTCAAAACCAGCCAAAACCCCTCTGCTTTTGGCACGTTGGAGTGGAACATGTGAAAAGGGCATCATTTCTTTGTATTTCATTGCTTTTAAGGAGTTACAATGATGTTAAATGTGTTGGATGATGGCTCTAACCTGAAATTATATGTCTTAATTAGAAATACTTGATAGACTTGGTGTTTTTCCAGGGCGGACTCGGCACATGACAGATGGGAAATGGGAAGTTTCCTCTACGGGGGAAGATTCTCTTTACACACATGAGGATGGAGACGTGCGATCCACCACAGTCTGTGAGGTCTTACTTTTGTACGTGGGTTCAAATGAGTTTAAAGGAGACATATTATGCTTTTTTCCGGTATTTAGTAGTAAACAACAATCATTTGCATTTGTTTTATTGTAAAGTGCAGTATTGATCTAGAACGGTTTAGTAATAGAAAAGAGTCGATTGACCTAATTGTCTAATTTACACACTTGCTATTATAGTTGAGCAATGTGACAACACAATCATTTTCTTAAATAATGTTTAAGCTTCCACAAAAATATTAAGTGTTAATGTTAAATGTAAAGAGTAAATTCATGATGACAGAATGATGCTGTTTTGTTAGTTTCAAGAACAAACAAGGAAAGGAAATCAATTTGCAGATGATAGATTTCTTATAGAGATAACAAAGTGTACATCATATAATTTGTTGAAAAGTTGAAATACGTAATAGTCCTGACTGCTGCATCAAAAGCATGAGGAATTAAAGTCAGTTCACAGGGCCAGTTATGAGCCACAGTTCAGCGCAGAGTATTCTTAGAAACGGGAAGTGCACATAAACAGCTTCACTTCCACTGCGGTAAATAAAAGCAGGAGGGGTTTCCCCAAAACCTCCCCCTCCCCAGACACTTCAGCCAGCTCCAGTCACTGGGCATAAGCTACTCCAAGGGCAGAAGAGCGACTGTAAAGGGCTTCATTTGTGTCTGGAAAAGTAATGTTAGCTTTTTATTCCAATATCGATGTCCCTGTTATACTTGTCTTGGTGCTGTGGCCGAGAATCTAAATGTGCAGGTGTTGGTTTAGCAAGTCCTTCCAATTCACAACACATTGTTTTCAAATGATTGTGAATTGTATCTGGGAAATAATGCTTCCTTGCTTTTCTATTTTCAGTGTAACTCTTTAAAGGCAGCTTCAGTTGCCTGGAACATCGAGAATGATATCTCTATATTTTCATACAGATCAATATCAGCCTGGTCACTTTAATCTCCACAGTTGAGCGTGATTGCCAGGCGGATTAACCAATCAGGGACACGCTTGGTATGTCCGTATCAAAACAAACATGACTGCCTATGAGGATAGAAAGACAAAATCATCACAGGGACTGAAAAACATTGCAGATTTCTGCAGAAGCAATGAGTGAATCAGAAAACTCTGTTAATCTGAGGTCAGAGAAGTTTGATTTTGTTCTAATGACCAATGAACTCATTAGTCTCACATGCGTTATGGAGATAAGCTCATCTAATTGCACGTTATGATTTGGAATTGACTCAAAGCGTTACAGAGGGTGGAGTGACCAGACTCACTCTTCCTTAAGAATTGAATTATTGCCATTGTCAGTGATCAAAATTCACAAACAAAGGAACTTGCTTCGGCGTAAGGTGCAACACAAAACAGTGAATAAAATATAATAAAATATATAAAAGAGGCATGCATAAGATTAAGAATAAAATAACATAAAATAGGATAAGGATAAGATAGACTAAGACTATATACAGAAATGTACAGTTGGCAGACTGTAGTAGTGCAAATGTAGCAGTGCAAATAGTAGATAATAGATGAAGTGTGTATTCTGGATCCCAGGCAATGTTTGAAGGGGACATCTTGTGCAAAATCTACTTTAATGAACTTTTAAGCTTAAGTCTTTGCTCAGTATTTGAATTTTTGATTGATTCCTGCATGTTTGAGTAATCTTGTATTCACCTGCAACTGAGACTCAAGTGCTCAGAAAAGTCCTGTTTCCACCTTCCCCCTATCCCCGCCCACATCACTGTACTTAGTTGTGATTTTTTTTTTACTGTTGTTTGATCATGGTGCTTTGATCACAATACACAAAAAATATGAAATTCTACTGACGACAAACGGGGAATGACACATGGACATAAGGAGACTGGGGCAGCTGAAAAATATTTGGAAAATTTCCATCTCGAGTCGATACAAATCCAAAAACAATATTAGCACCGATATTTCATCCATCCCAAATAATAAAAAGTCTGATGTGAAAGAGATACTGTGTCCTATACTGTGTATTGTTAGGGGTAAGGGATGAGATGAGTCATGAAGGCAAGAAATGAAATACTTTGGCACGATCTCAAAAAGGTGATGTCAAATCCTCCTGTCTGCAGGCCGTCTGTCTCATCATCCTGTCTTGAAGTCCTTTTATTGTTAACCCACAGTGGTCTGACATATAGTGATGAATGGTTGGAATCCACTTGCACCTGAGTCCTTGTGGAGCTCTGGCCCGGGACGCTCTCACCCACCCACCTTTGTCCAAAAACAATATGAGCTCAAGTGGGAACGGGGGCGTGGGGGTCAGACCGGGAAACCACACCCTCCTGTATTTTCTTCCATATGTCTCCAGCAGGAAGACGAGAAGGGCCGGACCGTCGCCACACTCAGCCAGTGGAATTCCAAGGAGTCTTTGACTTGTTTATTTACAGGGGTATATCCTCAGTTAGATTACTTTATTTCAGGCTCAGATATAGGCCCTTTTTGGATACAGTAACACTTGACATGCAAAAGGAGTATGCTGAAGTTATACATTTATAAGCCATAGTTCCGTTGTTAAGATTTCTTGGAATCCATTATAGTTGACCTGTATGCTACTGACCAGTGCTAATCATTAATTAGCATTTTCTTCATAACTCACTTCAAAAAAGCCACATTTGCGTTTTAAAATACAGCGGTACTTTTATACAATGTAGTTGTTGTATACTTGTCAGAACCACAGCCGACAATAAAGATCAGGTCTGTTCTGATATTTGAACAGTTTATGCAGATTTGTTTACATTCGTGACCAGAATCAAGATGGCTGCGGCTGGCATACAGGTCACATGTCCGGCACAAATGAAGACTCAGAATGGGCTCTGTGCTCACAGCTAATGCTAACTTTTATTAAAACATAAAAAATATAAAGAAACAACCAATTCAAATTTAAAATAAAGACTGTCTGGTTGTTTTTATGTGAAGACTAATTCAGTTTGTTGTTTTAATCTTTTTTTTTTTTATTTAAAAATGAATAATAATAAATCAGCTTCAACAGTAGTGGTCTTTTTAATTTTAGACTTAGTGAAAAGGGAAGTACTGACGCTAACACCGACACTGAGCTAGCCACGTGCTGCTTAACACAGAGCTCTCCAGTCCCACCCACTTTGAAGTTCACTGTGGTCATGGGAGTAAATTTCGTATTAATTTTTGCCATAGACTTTTAGAAAATGATACGTCTTGTGCTCATCACTTAACACATAGCTGATTAGCCTCGAGCCAGCTTTCAAACATGTATTTATCTATTTATCTATCCCTATGAGAAAACTGTACCAAACAAGTGAACAGAGCCAAGCGGTGGGTGGTCACTGCTGAGCTCCATGCATGGACTTCTTTGTGAAGTGGTAGAGTGGTACATAATTACATTTTTCATCTGTGCAACTCTTCCATAGATCTACTCCTTTAACAGATATACAAAATATTAGTTCTGTTTTTCAATGCTTCAATTCAATTCTTTTTTTTTTACATCTCCATTCCAAGTTTATATTTGGCTAACTCTGATTTTGAACATATTCGGTTTTCTGACAAAGCAATCTTCTGTCTTCTTCAATTTTTTTTCATAAACATGATTTTGAGTGTGTATAGCTCGACTAAATCATTAAATTACAGAGCAAAAGAAAATATTTCTTAAATCCTACAAATAACAATATATGTACATATTTATATAGTTTTTTTTACATACAATATTTGACAACATGTGCCACCAAAGCATTTTCCTTAAAAAACTATTCTGTCTCACATTCTCCAACAATAGTTCAAATTAAATGTCAGCCAGTCCAAAACTAAAAGCTAATACTTTTCACAGTTCTTCTGCCTAGAGCTGAACCAGCAGCTCTTCTGCAGACGTATGACCAGCATCAAACATCAGTGACATTAAAATAAAATATACATGTATTTACAGTTTTGTAAAGCAATCTTTGCTCGGATATCTCAGTTTAGCACAATGCAAAAATTCTAGTAAGTTTCAGTCAGTCATACCTCAGTCATGAGTTGTGCAAACAGCTGTAGTCCCAGCATTGATTGGGCTTCTGTCCTTGCAAGAGTTTCAAAAAGTTCTTCAAAGGAGTCCTGGCATTCCATTATCACGCAAGTAGTTCTTGAAATGATGAAACTTTGCCAACTTTCAACAGCGCGATATTAAAATAAAATAATTTCTGAAAACCTTGATTTGAGCAGTTTTAACGAGTTTAGGAACTGTACCTGATTTTTACCAACTAAAAATATAAAAAACAAAAGTAGTTAATAATTAGAATGGTCCAGACTTCTCCCTGATTTTCCTAACTCACTCCAAGCATTTTAATTATTCAACCTTGATTAATTTATAAGCACTTTTCACAACTTTCAGACGCTAGAGTAATCCTAACCACAGCTAACATGCTAACAGCGCACTTTCTGATTCATGTAGATGAAACATGCTCTATACTTTGATGCAGACAGAGCACAGTAGTCTCATTTCAATTCAAAAAGCTAATTTTACAATATATTTGGGGTTCTGAGGCAAAACTAATTTTACTGACTGCATGAAAAAAATCAGGTACAGTCCCCTTTAATGTCCATGCATTTAAAGTCAAATAATCTAGACCGATAAAATAAATAAATCAACTGTAAACAAAACTACTCAAATCAAGTTTAACATTCTCAAATCTGTCCATTTTAACTGTCCATCATGTAAATTGCAAAATCCAAGAATGCCTGGCGAAGCTTCCGTACGTATCATAGCTTCTCTTCCATGCCGTCTTGTAGGTTCTTCTTGGTTCTCCCTCACACAAAAGGGCTGTCTGACCTGAAGATGTCGGAGTAGCTCTTGCCGTTGATGGTCTCTGTGTGGCTCTCGATGCTATAGCAGCGGTGCACCTCGGTCAGGGACGAGGCCACATACGACGCAGATCTGAAGAAGTCGGCGTTGGCGAAAGTCCCGGCCAACTGCATCCTCTGCTGGTTCCAGTGTCTGCGCAGAACGTTCTGGACCTGAGGACACGGGAGGGACATTGTCAGCAGGTCTTTATACAGGGGAGCAGACAAGATGGTAGCCTGAAGAACTTACCTCTCCGTTGAAGAAGCAGAAGATTGTGGAGACCAGTAGACCCTGGAACAGAACAAGGAAGTCGTCAATGCTTCGGCTAGACCGTTTTGGGGAACTGATTGACTGGTTACACGTTCATTAACATAAGTTTATAATGTATAAAGGTTATACAGGTGACAGTTGTAATAGAAATGTACACTTCAAAATATGACTGCACGATTTGGGAAAGATATATACTGATTTTTGTGTGTTGCGATTGCAATTAGATTTGTGATCTAGGTTTTAATTATAGGATTCTGGTCAAAGGTCATATTTCCATTATCCAGGAGAATTAATAAAAAGATGGAAACAGGCCCATGAACTGACAGACTAATAAAATAAGCACAAGTATTTCAGAACAGATCTAAACTAAAGGTTTAGCCAAATTTTATGCAAAATAAGACACGATATTTTGTTCTTTTATGGTAATTTAGAAATTGCAGTCTTATTGCGTCTATTCAGATAGTAATTTTGGTTTGATTGTGACTGATCTTTAAGTCCTAATTCAAAAGAAAATATTTGATCTTTTCAATATTCAAAAGTCCTCAAAATGGCGTTCATAACAGGGAGTTGGAACCCATGAATATGTGCACCATGGATATCCACTGACAGGTTTGTGCAGATGCTGCAGTTCTTTCTGACTACTACTTTATTGAGGCTTGTTGATGTTTACCTGCATTTAAATGCATTGCAAAAATTATCAGATTTTTGGAGTTATCATATTATTTAAATGTCATATAAACAGTTATATCTGATGTGAGTACCGTAATCTGATTTCATTCTGATTTTCACACTTGTGCAGGTTTTGAAAAAGCAAATTATGCAAAAACAATGGCAAACTAATGTGACAAAGATACAAATTAAAAAGAAAATGTTACAGATAGAACATAAATAGATATTTTAGAATCCATTATGCTTTTTCTTCCAAATACAACATTGGTTTTGACAATGTTTTGACTAATGTATGTACTGCAGTAGCCATGCAAACTTTATACCACAAACATCAGAGTTCTGTTAAAATGTCTTCTGTTTTACTTGGTGGTGCGCTGACCTGGTAGTGCATGAGGACCTCCATGACGTAGAGGTAGACTTCGGCCATGTGCTGCTCCTGGGGCTTGTAGGGCAGCAGCACAAACTGGATGCCCAGCAGAGGGATGAGGATCAGCGTGGCCCTCACTGCCCTCATGTACAGGCTGGACTCCGCCTGGTGGGTCACCCTCAGCTTAGTGATCAGCACTCGCACAATGTTCAGTAGGAAAAACAAGTTCACCTGGAGAAACAGAGGGGGACTTAAAAGCCTCTTTTCAATATTGAGTGGATTTGATATGGATCATTAATTATAGATTCGAATCTTAGTTTACATTTAAAAGATAGGAACAGAATACTGATGTATAAACTGTCAAACTAACATTAGAATCACATGCATTTCAGGACATGTTTGTAGAGGTCCCCATTGAGACTATTTGGTTCCCCACAGTGAGCAGTACATTACTTTCATCACGCATTTACTAGAGGTGGACAACAACAACAAAAAATCAAAATCTTTATTTTTAAAATATGCAAAACTTGAATATTGAGTGTATTGTTTATAGTAAAAATGCTATAAAAAAGGGCAGATAAAAAAATTTGATAGGTACAAAGGTGATATTTCTGCACTTTTGTGATTAATTTAGCAAACAATTCACATTTATCTGATAATTAAACCTCTTAAACCTCTACACTTATCTGTTGGATATTATATATATATATATATATATATATATATATATATATATATATATATAAAATATAAAATATATATAAAATAATATCATCCGAATATTGTTATCAGGATACAACAATTATTATTAATATTGGCCTGCCCTAACTTTTACTGATTGAAATACAAAGTGTAATTGTGATTGAAATTTAATTAAATCTCTGATTTATACGATCTTCAGCAGCAAATGTATTCAAATGTTAAATTAAAATACATCTTTTTTATATTTGCAGAATAGCAAAAGAGGTTTACTTTTTTTTTGAAGAGTTTTGCCACTCATCCAAGTAGTTTCTTCACTTCTGACATATTAGGTAAGGGACTGCCTTAAATCTATATACGAGAAGCTAACTACAGTGAAACTAACACACTGTTGTTTAAAGTAAGGAGTTATTCCATAAGTCCATTAAACACCTGAGTCATATTTCTCATAGTAGTTCATAGTTAGAGTTATCTATGGCAGCGGTTCTCAAACTGTCTGAGACTAGAGACCCCTTATCGGTATGAAAATATCCCAATAACCCCCAATCGTTCTCCACAATGGCACTGCAATAAAATTCAGAAGTTCAATGTTTATGTCATGTTTATGATCACATTTGATTGGTCCTGTTGCTTTCCTTGTATTTGCTGAGTTTTCAAATTAGACAACACAGGTTGTTGTTGTATGTTATACAGCCATAAATGAAATACATATTTTCAGAAACTATATTTACCTAATTGCGATCACAAACGAGAATAAAAAAGATTAGAATTTGTTTTTGTAGATGTGTAGATTGATTTGCTTAGAACATACACAGAAGAGGTATAAATTAGAAGCAAGAGCTGCCAGACGAGATGAAGCCTCCAGAAAGATTAGACAGGAGATTTATGGATGTATTTAAGTTACACAAATATCTGTCTCTTGCTTGATTAATATGTTTACGTCAATTACCTTTTTTGTTTAGTCAAAAGTAAGTAGCTACGTGTTTGATTGCATCTGCGCTCCTTCACGTTGAATCATATCTATTATCTACCATGATGATTATTTATGATTTAAATGTATGTTGTCTGTAAACCCCTGACCTCCCATTGTCCCTCAGAACAATGGGGCTGCGGTCCTGAGCCAAACTTTTTCTCTGTGATAAAAACACACATCGAGATGCAAAAAGGAGCTTACCACCAAAGCCGCACAGATGGGTCCGTGGATAATGTAAAGTAACGAAGTATCTGAGCTGACCCAGCATCTGTCAATCATAACAACCCAATGAATAAAGCAAATATATAAAACGGTAAATAATACTGATTCAAACATACTTGTCGTTGTAGTAGCATTGCCGTGCTATAGAGTGTATGACTGCAGGGATGAGAGGGAATCCTGAAGAGACAGAGAGTTATGTTCATTCTTCATTTGAATCAAATAAAGAAACAAACAAACAGACAAACAAAAACTACAAGGTCTATTTTTCTATTATAGCTCTTTTTTTTATATGTATATTGTATATAAAATCTCCTTTCCAAGCAATTGTTAGAGTCCATTTTGAATGTTGATAACAATTAAGAACAACAACCCTCATTAAGGATTTGATTTTTTCAATAATCAGTTTGTCACATTTATGTTGCGTTTTGTTTATGAGTGACATTTTCTCCGAGTTTCTGTGTTCCCGTCATCTATTCAAACAACACTGAGCAGCATATCACAGTTTATGTGCAGTAATGATTCAAACCAAGCAATAAAACCTAGGATAGTGCTCAAACCGAATTAAATTAAGTTAGTTTATCAATCTGGACATTGTTATTTAAAGTTTTTAAAACATCATTTGAGAGATAATTCATGCTTTTGTTTTCAAGAACTTTGTGTAGACGTTAATAACATTAGCATAACAGTGCATTTATAACTCCACAGGTTCAACAGCAGGTTCACTGAAGCTGTAGATAGACATTAAAGGGAAAATAATACAAGAACTATCAATCTTTTAACTGCCGGATATGAAACTTTCCAAATGCAAGGCGCAGCCATGTTGGATTTTCTAACTTGGACAAACTTGCAGTTCTTAAATGTTGCCCAAGTTTCCAAGAAGGAATTCAAGATGTAAAAGTGTTCTGGTGTGAATTTACAAGTCAGAACATGGAAAATCTGACCGAGGACAACAGGAACACGGCATTAATCTCAAAGCTCCATGCAGCCCTACTCTCAACACTCACTCTCACATGAAGCCTATATGCAGTGAGCCTCTTTCACCCAACTTTAGCTCAGCAGTAGTGTATTCCTCAGCCTCTAGATCTCCTCCTGTTTATCACTGCAGCATCATTCCCATTAGCCTCCTCATCTGCATCGCCCACACTGGGGTATACGTCTTTTCCTCTCCAGCACTACCACCTCAGCTCCTCCTCTTCTCCACTATCGTCTCCATATAACTATGTAGGTGTTGCGTTGCGAATCGTACCCCAGCCCAGCAGGTAGTACCAGACCAGGTGCTGCTTCTCGGCGAACACTGCCACCACAATGAGGGTGTGGAGGTAGATGCCCTCACACAGCATCCAGAAGTAGTTACAGCTTAGCAGGTACAGGTGGATGAACATAAGCAGCTTACAGCTCACCTGCAAATATATATACATTAAAAAGGATCAAAACAAATCAAATGTCAGTTCTAGTCAAATAGATTTGCTGCATTTCTGACTTCATTAAAGGTATGTAACCTTTCCGATAGAGGATTTAAAGTGCATATGACAGGTTAGACTACACATCAGAACAGCATAGTGAACATGATTACATTCAAGGTGTTGCCTAATTTCCCCCAGATTTACCATTTTGATGATGTTTATAATGTCACTTTCTAGTTGGACATGAGCTGCAGATGTGACATAAATAGCTGTAATTCCATAACTACTACATATCAATCATACAGTAAACCAGTGGTTCCCAAAGTGGGGGTCGGGGCCCCTTGGATGGTCGCAAGGGATAAGCTGGGGGTCGCATGATGATTTCAAGATCTACAGTAATTTAAATTATTTTTTGACTTAAAAAGGACATCTTTTTGTGAAACAGGGTCCAATGAGAGTATTAACTATTCAAATAACCACAATTAAACCTGATGTAACATGTTTGGACACTTTATTTATTTACTTTACTTTATTCATTTTCATTTTGCTTTGGGGGTCCAGTTGTTGGTTGCATGGCTACTGTGGCGGTCCCACCCAGAAAAAATTGGCAATCCCTGCAGTAAACAGGGTCAAAATCCTTATGAATTAAACAATTGTTATGATTTGATTTAATAATATTATCTAATAATGCCTTTATTTTTTGAATGATTGTTTAAAATGTCATAAAAATGTGCCAATTTCATGTAAATTGTCCTGCCTACTTCCTATTATGTTCAATTGCTTTTTTCAACTTTTCTTCACAAATTGCCATTTAAAAAACTATGATAAATTGTTAACTATATGGTGAATACAACCAAATAAATTAATAATCAGAAAAAACTGTCATATGCACTTTAAACCTGTTCATCTCCCATCACCAGGCCATACAGGTCGGATCAGTGGAGAAAACCCCACTCACAATAAGGATGCACGTCTTTCCACTTCATTTTAGAGCAATTAAAAAAGATTACATAAAATAAATACCCATTACCAGAAAGGTTACCCTGTGCACCGTTAATGTTGTTGTTTCTTTCCAGATGCCACAAGTCAATAGAATAAAGATACTATCAAGCTTTTACATCAAATGAACACAAAATAATCTTACTGAATCGCTGTAGTGGCCCTCTTTCCTGGCCACAGTGGTGAGCAGGACCACGGTGATTATGGAGTTGAGCACACAGGAGATAAATAGGTTTTTGTGTAACGTTATCCTCTGGCAGCTCAAACTCCTGAAAAACACACAATGTGACTTTACAATTTCCACAACATCATCTGCAAAACCTATCCGATGTCGAACTTACTTGAAATGAAAGAATATTGCCAGAGATATGAGCAGAGATATGAGGGAGAGGCCGTGTCCAATCATTACCAAGTAGAAGTGCGTCATCGCAGCCTGGAAACAAAATCTTCCAAGTTAGTCTGTTTGGAGAGGAAACTGTTCTTACAAAGCACAAGTATAATTCATTCAGGAAGACTGCGTTTCCCAACTCCTGTCTCTTGTCTGTAACTGTTTTTGCCTCTTGACCAATGTACCACATGTAAGGCCTTCATTTTACCATCAGCCTCCTGAACCTCTTTACCTCCTCTTCTTCATTTCCACTGACCTCTGTTCGCTTTACCCCATCTCCTTACCTGGAGCTTGGCCAGGCCCTCCATGTGTGTGGTGTTGGCTCTGCAGTTGGTGAAGTTGGTCCAGGTTCGGTTACTCTCATGATGGCGCCACCACTCGCCCGTCTCTGAGCACACTTTGGTGGCTATGGCTGCAGGATGGACATAGAGTTTAGCTGCATGAAAACTACAGAGTTTTTTGTTGTTGGCATAAACTTATTTACAATAACAGCAAGCTAGCACATCGACCAAAACCACATCCAATGCTATATTCACTTCAGCAACAAAGGAAATGCAGTCAAAGCAGCACGATTACAATCAAAACGGCATTTGTTCTAAACTTATTCCAATTAAGATGTGAGAAACTGTCACTATCTTCCAATAGTGGCTATAGGGTTAAAAAATATTATACATTTTGTTTATTCAAGCTTCAAAAGTACAAAAGTAAAAAAGTAACTGTCTTACAGAGGACATGTTATGCAGAAAGAAAAAAAAAAACTTTTATGAGCCTTCAGCCATGTTATAACGGCGTTCCCTTTGTGTACCATCTGTGTACTCAAAGTTGTATACTTCACCAGCAGACAGTTCTGTGCTGACAAAGGGAGGTGTTAGAGGGTCAATGCTAATGCTAATGCTAATTTTGAAGCAGAAAAAGAAAATCATGTTTTTGTTTTTCATATTTTACTCTTTAATAAAGCGTTTCAAAAAAAGCTGTGAGCCCATTTTGCATTTTTTAACAGGTAAATTCAATTGTTCCATTTTAATTACTAAGCCACTTTATATCAATTTTGTGGCCTGTCATTATGTTCAAGGCACTTCACCCACATTGCCCAGTGCGACTCTGGAGTGTGCGTGAATGACTGGAGGTGGTCAGAAGGGCAATATTGGCAGCCTTGCTTTTGTCAGTCTGCCTCAGTGCAGCTGTAGCCACAGAAGTAGCTTACCACTACAAGGTGTGGAGTGAATAATGATGCAATGCGTCTTTGAGTATCCAAAAAAGTGCCCTATAAATCAAATGCATTAATATTATCTTATAATTATAGTCTATTACATAGTATTATAAAAAAAAGAACAAGAAAGAATCCACACTGTAATCAAAACAGTACTCATCATGTTGCACTCCAGACAAAAAAACCTAGCCTACCATTGGGGTCTAAGTCCGCGTAGTGGTCTGGACAGTTCTGCTCCGCGGTCACTCCAGCCTCAGTCTCCTCCCAGCACAGCCATGCATCCCACGTCATGTTACACACTGGACCTACAATCACAACATACGAGTCAAACATGCTGTTTGAAGTGACCATGGTGTTTGTGAATAAGTACCGGCTGGTTTGTTTTTGCGCTGCGCTTGCTTCAACATGCGCTGGAAGCACTGGTACTGCGCGGTGGCGATGCTGTTCCTTGACAGTCTGTGCTCTCCTCTGTGGTCCAGCTGCTCCTTCTCCGGGCTCTCCATCACCACACACTGCAGGACAGACAAACGAATCATCAGTCTGTTTATTGTCACAGCCGCAAAAGAAGAAACATGCTGATCGTAAAAATGTTGAAATAACAATAACAGCTGGAATGACACAAGCTGCTTTTGGAAATCGCATGCCCTGGCCTTGATTCAGCACTATGTCCATGAGTTTCAGAGTGATTCAAATAGATACATTGCTTATTACAGGAAGCTGAAACACATTAATAGAGTACACACTATTATGCTAATTTATTTGTATTAGGAAGGAATATTTACCTTATTATAGGAGCATAATAACAGCAGAATCATGGTGAGGCTTTTCAGCTCCATCTCTACTACTTGTGCTCTGTGGAGAGAAAGCAGCTTTAAATGATCATAGATAGTTTTTTTCCCCAGTGTAGTTCACTAGTTCACAAATACTGTTTCCAGAAATATTGTATTACAGTTAGATTGTATATTGTTATATAGTTCCAAGTTCATCCATCAGTGTAATAACAGAAACGAGAGGCGTTACGGAGTCTTGCCCAAGGACACAATGACAGCATGAATATTGTATAACGATGCCTATCACTTTACCTTGAGGACAAAGTGTTCCTTTAATTCTGTATGTATCGTTCGTTACATTATTGTATATATTAGACTATAATATAATGTAATGACAACAAAGTGGCCTTTAATTGAACTGTTGGAGTTATTTGTGGTGATGAACAGGTCCAGATCTCATCACTGCCTGAACCATGTCTCCCTGGAGCACAGTAAAGTGTGCTTCCTGTAGCAGCACATGCTAACATGATTTAGCCCCCAGTGTTGACAGAGGCTAGGACCACATGGGTTTAGAGTTCATGTGTTTTACATTTACAACTGCCAGTCCATGCCAAATGCACAAAAAATAAAAGTAAACGGCAGAGAGACTTAATATGTAATGTCTTGAGATTCATCTGGTAAGTAATGGAGTAGTATATACTGTAAACATAAATGTAATATAAATATATCACTCAGAACTAGTTCACATAAAACTCTTTTGTTTCTCTTCTGGAAATGACTGATTATTTCCTGTTCCTTGACAACTAGCTATACTTAGCTCACCCCATTTCCACATTTTTACTTACAAATAGTAAATTGAGTACGCATTGAAGTCATCTGAAAAAAAAAAAGCTGTAAATGCATTATTGTTGTTGTTCACATGGGTAGCAGCAGCTCTGCTCTTTCTGTACCGTGGGGTGATGGGTTTGACCCCTCACTTCCCCTGCTCCCTGCTGCTTCCTTCCTGCAGCCGATACATGCTCTTATGCAAGTTCAACTTTACAGAACACAACTATCCAAAACCTTCAGGATTTGCAGAATTGATGAATTATTGCATTCAGTTTGGGGGGTCTGGCTTGCTAGTGCTTTCTGTTTTAGTACCAAAACCAGTACCCAAAAACAACTAAGAACACATATTTATTGGTTTGTCTTTTTTTTTATTTTTTAGTTAATTATATTTTGGGTCCAGGGCAGAGAGTTTAGTCACACATCTGGTGTGCCACCATAGATATAATATTAAACTATATAAATATAATTACAATTAGAGTGGAGTCATGCTTTAATTCTTGCTGTCAGACTTAATACGTTTGGGGCTGTGAAACCTCTTAGCTGTGTACGGCCATGCCCATGATCAATTATAAAAACAAAATAAAGATTATGCAAATGTAACAAGTAAGCGTCTATAGTGTAATTACATATACTAAAAGCATGAAAAACCTTCAAACCTAACTTAAGTCATAACTTCCCCCATGTTTTACTCTGCTGGCAAGTGTGAGAGTGCTTTGTATAGTGCCATTTTGTTACTGTTTTTAATTATGAGGAAACATATTTTCTGTATGAGGTCAATAATAATTGGTCCCACAAAAAGGGCCCACGTGTGCCTACAGCTGGTGGTGATGAAGTTTCCATCTTGACGACTTTAAAACGCTGTTGTTTAAGCCACATACCTCTGGACTGAGCTCATCTCCAGTTGTTGACCATTTAGAGTTTAAGAGTTATGCTGTATGTATTAAAGGCAATATCAAAATAATAAGATTTTAAAAATCAATGGGAAGCACAAACCTCATCCAAGGCAGTAGCACCCGTCTAAACTCGCAATAAGAGTCAGAGAGATAGAGTCAAGACAGACCTACAGGTCTGAATTCTCCCTAAACTCTCCTGGAAATAAATCTGGATTTTGTTTAGGTTACATTTACTGACTTATTAAAAAGAGGCAGGCATGATTTTTACTTATGCCGAGGAGAATCATTTTGAAGCAAAAGTGCACAAGTGTATTATTATTATTATTATCAGCTTACTACTAAAGACAACCTTACTTGCTCTACACTTACTGTTACAACTGCTGCTATGGGCCAAGTTAGTACAACGTTTACGTTCATGATCCTACAACTTGGTCCAAGTTACAACATTTTCTAACAGAAACAAGGAGGACAGGTAGTCAATTTGACTGAAAAAGGAGCGCTTACCAGTGCAGAACAGTATAAAGATAAGTCCACCTTCTTGGGGGAGAGATAGAGAATATTCCACTGTTAGAAGTTGTTTCCTGAGAGTCTGAGGTGGAACTGAAAAGATAAGGAGAGAAACTGGGGCGTCTGACATCAGCTGATCAACAAGGGGGCTGGGCCTGAAAAATAGAGCTGGTGTTAACAAGCTTTTCACAAGCTATCGATTCAGAAAATAATTGTCTCTTGAGATGAGATGAAATAAAAAAAAAATTTAAAAAAACTTTTAAAAGAGAAGAGTGCAGATAAAACTGTTTTTAGCCTGGATTTGAACATTGCCAGAGAGGAGGCCTGTCTCACATCTCATTGTCTTCAGGAAGACTGTTCCAGACTTCAGCTACATAAAACTTGACTACACTAGAAGAAGACTACACAAAAAACATTTTATTATATAAAATAAATGTATGTTAGTGCGGAAAGTGTTCAGTTATTTTCAGGTATATCTGAATATAACTGAACACTATATAAAGTGGTGCCCGTTGTGAGGAGTGGCAACAGCAGATGCCTGGAGGAACATCAAGCATCTCAGCCCAGAAAAGTGCAATGCTAGGAAACAGAATGTTGAGATACTGCAGAAACCTCAGATACTCAGACATGAGCTTTAGAAAGGGATGAGGGGGATGAGGGTGAGAAGGGAATAAATAAATAAATGAATATATATATATATATATATATATATATATATATATATATATATATATATATATATATATATATATATATATATATATATATATATATACATACGTTGTACTAATAGTTACAAAGTAACAACAAATAATAGTACAAATGGGTAAGAGCGCCCTCTTCTGACGGCTTCATGTCTCCACAGCTGCAGTTACCATGGTGACCACTGCCTGACTTAACCACGCACAAGGAATAGTTCGATAGCTTTTTATAGCTTTTTATTCGGGAAAGTGTTCAGTTATTTTCAGGTAAGTTTGTCACACTCGTCATTTAGTCATGTTGAACAAATAACTAACAGCAAAATACGACGCCATTCTCTGGTTAACGTTAGCAAATTTATAAAAAGTAAAAACAAACAAACAAACAGAAAAAACATCAAATTTAACCAATTTTACATTGTATGTTTGTATATGTTGAGTAGGTTTGAAACATGTTTTAGACTAACCTTAATGTCCTGGATGCACCGCATGTCTAGGACTTTGTAAGCTAACTTATATATATATAAAGTTGAACAGCAGAATATAGACAACTTAGGGAACAAAAGCAAAAGCCCACTCAGAATTTAGAATTTGTTCATGTTATATTGTTTGCTCTTGTTATGTAGAAGATGCTGAAAAAAAGCGTATGGAGGAAGTCGGCTAGTGAAGCTGTGAGCGTCCACCAGGAGCTGGCCCTCAGCTCCACCATCCTACTGCTGAAGACATATGGACCCACGGGCTTCCTGCTCAGAGAGGAGGGACAGGACCACAACTGCAAGGCAATACACTGTTCTTGTCTCTGTTCACAAAGACATTTTGATATTATAGTGTCATTTCCCCTTGTTTACCAGGTGTTCTTGGGTCAGCCACATTCATGCACTTGCCCTGACTTTTTGAGGGAGAAGGAGCTTTGCAAACACATCTGCTGGTACCACTCATCTTATAGTTTAGCGTTATTTATGAGATACTGTGATGATGTATTTTTCTTTTAGGATTTTATTGAAGAGGTTCCGGCTTCCCAAAGAGCATGACTGTAAGACTGTAATTTAGTTAATTTATTTTAGATTGTAACATACTGTATATAACAGTGGCTAAAATGTTTATTAATTTTGTTTGCATATTTACATTTCTTGACAATATTTAGATGTTATTATGATATTAGCACAAGAAATGTGCTAAAATGTGCATGTAATTGTCTTGGCTGAAGTTCAAATCTCACACAAAGCGTGAATGTACAAGCTATTACACACAAAAGTTCAGAAATATCACCTCTTTTTATTATTCAACTTGCAGACTTTATTTTATTTGACAATATAATCAATATTCTATTTAAAAAAACAACAATTGCAAAATTGTCCACTTGTTTATAAGAACTTAAGTAATCCACCACACTATCCAGAACTGAAGTTACTACTTTTTGAACAAGATAAAGTGAACTAACAGTGATTTCTTCGAAAGCAGATAGTTTCCAGTGTGGTCTGAGTGAGCGGCAGATCTCAGAGGTGCTGCATGGCATTTACCAGACTCCCCAGACCAGTCGCCCTGGTGCCTGTGCTCCTGCTCCTGCTGCTGCTGAAGGCCTGGCTCCACAGGAGCCTGGAGGTGTGCTGCGGAGGGACATCCATCCCCAAGACGTGTGCCCCATCTGCCAAGAGGATCTGCTTGAGAGGAGGCAGCCTGTGACCTACTGCAGGTCCTTGTCATTGGGCACAAATAATAATAATAATCAATCAAATACAAACATTTTACATAACACTTTTCAACAAACTCAAATACACTTTGTCATAGAGCAAAGAAATAGGTAGTGGAGATCAAAGGCAGGTGAAAAGGATTAGTTTTTAGCAGTCTTTTTAAGGTGTCTGGTGTGTTCAAGTTTGTGATATGGCGGGGGAGGGAGTTCCAGAGGGTAAGGGCAATGATGACAAAGGTTTGATCCCCTAAGATCCATTGCTTAGGTTTGACTGCGGGGGGGAGGAGGTTTGAAGGTGGTGGGAGGAATGATGATGCTATTGCAGTAGAAGGCTATTGCAGTAGGTTGGTGGACATTCATGATTTTATGGCAGAGAAGCAGTTTTTGGAAGGTGCAGATGGTGGCTGGATGAAGGATTTTATGGAAACGTATAGTTGTCTGTCATCAGTGTAGCTGTGAAATTGGAGACCATGCTGGTGAATGATGAGTCAGAGGGTAAGCGTATATAGAATAAAGAGAAAGGGGCCAAGCACTGAGCCTAGAGGGACACCATGGGTGACTGGGACGGTGTGAGATTTACAATTATTTATGAAGACATAGCGGGATCTGTTGGTGGATGATAAACTATGAAAGTGCCACTACTTCCTGTAATTTTAAACTTGTATTTTTCAAAATGTCTTCACAAACTGCAACTTCACAGATGTAAAACTATAATAGATAATTGCCACAAGTGCCCTCCCACAAAATTTTGTGAATCTCTCATGTAGACTTTAAGGTGCATTTTTAATTGAGACAGAAAAGGGAGGTTGGAGTTGGCTATAACAGCACAGTTAGAGAGCACTTACTATAATCTTATTAATTATTATTATTATAATAATTATTATTATTATCTTATTAATTATTTATTCATAACACACAGACTCTTTTCCCTAAAGTGTTGGCAAAACATAAGTCAGTAAATACATTGCGATCTGCTTTTTAAATATCAGATAGTCATTGCGGCATTGGAACAGTTGGGAAGGTGTTTTCCTTTTGTCTTCCCAGATTCAGTTGTGGTAATAACGTGCACATCTCCTGCATGAGGGTGTGGGCGGAGCATCGTCAGCGGTCAGACTCAGACTCTGTGATGGTTAAGTGTCCCCTGTGCAGAGAGGACTTCTGCTCAGTCCAGTCTCTGTGGGAGCAGGTGAAGAATGCAGCCCGGCTCCACACGGCAGCAGAGAGAGAGAGGCAGGACAAGCACTTAGGAGTGTCCTGTAATAGCTGCATGGTCTGCCCAATCTCTGGGAAGTGCTTCAGGTAAGATGTTTGTCAGTTATTGTTTTGGGGAAATCTAAATTAGATTTAAACGTTGATTTCTCAACCCCTGTCATTTGACCTATAGATGTACAATCTGTGCCTATGTATATTTCTGTGAGAGCTGCTCAAAGAAAGGAGCCCATCCCCAACATCGGTTAGCTGTTCGCTCAGTAAGTACTGATATTCTGAACTAAACTATTATAAACTAAAACAAAACTAAAACAAGACATTAAGATTGTGATAGTTTGATTTAAAAATAAAATCTATGTTTTAAATATTGTTTTAAAACAAAAACAACAAAATATTTTCTCTCGAACACATAAAAATGACAACATATTGATTTGTATAACATGACTAAATGATAACCATCAGACCACTAATGAGACCCATTCTGAAAAACACCCATACTGAGAAACACTGCTATATGCCACCATACTGAGAAACACTGCTATATGCCACCATACTGAGAAACACTGCTATATGCCACCATACTGAGAAACACTGCTATATGCCACCATACTGAGAAACACTGCTATATGCCACCATACTGAGAAACACTGCTATATGCCACCATACTGAGAAACACTGCTATATGCCACCATACTGAGAAACACTGCTATATGCCACCATACTGAGAAACACTGCTATATGCCACCATACTGAGAAACACTGCTATATGCCACCATACTGAGAAACACTGCTATATGCCACCATACTGATATTTGTGTTCATGGCTCTCTTTGTTTTCCCGATATTAAACAGACAAGAAAAGAGGGGTGGTGCCTTGGGTTAAAATCAGATGAAGCTTCACCTGTAAATGACCAGTATGTACAAGATCATGTCCCATAATTTTCCTATCCCTGTGATCCATTTTAACTTGTCTCTCTCCCTGCAGTGCTTTGGATTTCTCCCTGTCCTCGAAGCTTCTTGCAGACAGTGTTCTGGCTCAGATGCCCACGGTGCAGGTGCGAGTGGGCTCTCAGCTGCTGCAGGATGGGCTTCAGTGTCGGCTGTGTCTGCAGAGCTTTGCTCTGGGACAGAGGCTCAGAGCCCTGCCTTGCTTCCACAAGGTCTCTCTCTCATTCAACATTTATTCTTGTCTGTTTCATATGCTAGTATTATTTCAGTGACACTGTCTGTTACCCTTCTATATTTATCCAGTCACATTATAAAATGTACAGTCCAATAGTGCCAGTACTTACCATGGACTCAATTCAACACTGCCTGCCTTTATGATGTGATATCATCTGACATCAATATGAAAGCTGTATACTCACCAAAGCCTTTACTTTCAGTTCCATGCTGAGTGTGTGGATGGGATCTTGCAGACGACTAACGCCTGCCCTCTGGATGGGTTTATCATCTATAACCCAAAGACACAGATCGGCTGTGAGAAGAAGACCAATTCTAAACTGGCATCCCCAAGTACTAGACACCCTGCTCACCAAACCACTGGGACCAACCTCCAGGACCTGTTTGTGCCTGGAGTGGCTCTGCAGGAGAAGAAACGTCAGCTAAACTCTTCACCACATGTAAACGTCCTGGATTCAAATTTGTCTTCAATTTTAGCTTCTACTTATCCAGTTAATGCTAACTCCAGTCAAAGGTGTGTAAAAGATACAACTTTGCCACCAGCTGTGCATGTCAGTGTTGGTGATAAAGCTCAACCCAGTCTGTGTATTGGCGTGTTGAACCCAAAGCCCCAGACCAACGTGTCCGTGTGCAGGAGAGTAAGAGCCCAGCTCAAAATAAGCAGTGCAGTCAACAAAGCAGGCCCTTCCCAGCTCACTATGACTGGAGTTGTACTTGCACCGCAAAGCAAGTCACAGATGAACCTTGATATCACTGGAATTAATATATGATCACAATGCCATGTAAAAGGCATGTCAAATTTCAATTTGGTTCGGATCTTATTGTGAAAAATTTGTAAAAAATAAAATAAATGTTTTTTCTGTTTTTTACACGTTGAAATTTCTTCAATGAGAGACTAAATGTTTCCTTTCACTTATTAGTATCAGTAAATAAACAACAACATTTCAATTCTGTTTTGAATGCTTGTTCTGCCCCTCAAAACTCGGAACAAAGCTGTTGTTGCTTTTTAAATAGCCTATTGTTCGAGTTAACTTCAGACAACACATAAAATGATTTCAAATAATTATTATTTCAGATATGAGTCACAATATCATGATTATCGATCATGAAAACAATGACTAAATAACTCATACATGCATAAGCAATTTTTATTAATGTAGCACACAAAAGGCGAGACTAAGAACACTACTATTATTTCAGAGGCTAAACAAAATGTGCGCTCTTTGTAAAGACGTTCTTGAAGTCTAAAGACTAAAGAATCAAATTATTGAACACACAAACAGTAAATGAGTACAAATACATTCAACAAGGTCACAAAAAACGAGGAGCGATTTCCAAATTACCCTTCAAATTTACGTCTAGCAAATAAGGTTTTCGAAGCAGTATAAACAAGTGCTAAACAGTCTGCTACATGATATTTCTTTTTGCGTTTGTGGACCGCAAAGCTCATGACATTTTCACTCATTCAAATAAATATTTCAAAGGAACAACTAAAGACTAAAAATCCAAAGTACAAAACAGCTCTTAATTACAATATACAGACAAATACAAAAATCTGTAGCAAGATACAAGCTTACCCAGGTACGCGAGTACCTTGATGGAAGACTATCAAGCTCAAACCGATTTTAAAGGAGACATGTGCTTTATTTCTGGCTTTTAAAATACTTGAAATCTTTGCGTTTGGCCTTTCACAGTTTATTATCAACTCACTTTGAAGATTGAGATTAAGTGACTCCAGAAACAAAATTATACATTTAAATTAAAATTGCAGCATTTGTCTGAGTATTGTCAACATGATGTAAACAGACGCAGACCATTTCAACTTTCTGAAGCACTTCCTAGTTTCATATGTACATTAGTGGATCTTGACCATCTTATGGTTTGGGAATATAAATAAAAATAAATATTATAACTTAACTAAAAGCTCAGAAATATAAAGTCAGCACTATATCTCCTTTAAAGTTGTATGTTGCAAATGGTATTGCTCCAGTGAAAGAAGTTTTTTCCTTTAGTGAAGCTGGCAGTTCAGCCTTGTATGTGCTATTTGGTGGAGCAGTGGTTCTCAACTAGGCGTCAAGTGGGTTGCAGCCAGGGAAATAATATTTGGCTTATATTGTATTTGTTTTGTCACTTAAAAATCACTAACTGAGTTGACCCCAGTTGAGACAAGATGACATTTACAATCGGCAGTGCTGTAGACCTAAGTCATTTTGTCATTAATTCAAATTGGATATTTCAATTATGCACTAGTCTAAGTTTTAGTTTTAAAACATACAAAGTCAAGAAAGTTTTCACAATAAGAGAGTAAGAACAAGTGGTGGTAAAAATCCAAGGCACCGATAATGAAAACAATTCGGCTTTTTTTTTTAATATAAATAATAATAAAGCATGTTCTTTTTCACTGTATAATGACTTTAGCAGCCTGAATACAGTCAATTCTATTTTCTGACTACTTTAAAATCACTCAAATCTGGTTTGATGCCCTGCTTGTCCTATGCATGTGTGGAAATATATGTGACTCGCCTGTATATTATACGTAATGACAATCCTTTTGAGGCATCATGTTATGCAGTAGCTTGCTAATCATAAGAAATACAACATCATGTGCAAGAATTATGTTTAGAATGGAAAGTTATCCCTACATTCTTAGACACATTCACTTCCATGCATTCTACTAATTTTTTCTGCTGTTTAGAGAAATATACATGTCTAAAGGTGGAATAAATACTCAACTCAAAATATTACGACTCAAGTAGAAGTGTGGACAGCAGAGGTCAATATAATGGCCAGCTAGATCACAGCAGTGGAAAAAGTGTTCATTAAATACTTGTTTTCTAATATCGCTTTTGAAGGACAAGAGCAGCTCAGTGGGACTGCCGCTGTCCTCACACTTAGAAAAGGCTTGGGCACTGTGGAGCAGGCATATAGTGGTAAGGATAAGTGCACTACACAGTGGCCCAGCTTTAGACCCTTCCATAGTCAGGGAGGGGGCTGTGTAACCATCAGGGGGGGGCCGTGTGACCATCTGGGACGCTGGTGATCTTTATGGATGGATGGTGCACACACACTTAGATGGGACATGTATTCTGCTCTGCCTTAGCTAGCCTCTGCGTTCTTTGGTGAAGTAGTCACAATGGGTACCTTTCACCATGGTTTGGTTTATAACTGACTTATTTGTTTCTGTCGCTCACCTATTTCCTCACTTATTGTTTGAGAACCCTTGAGTAAGATCATTTAGAATCTTTTTTTTTGAAATATCATTAAAATGGCCAAAAGTGATTGATGAAAGTGGTAAAAGTCTCTCAAAGAATGGCTGGCTGTGTCCTAACTGCGTTTGTTGAGGGCCCGTGCCTCCCGGACATGCTTGGCCCCTCTCTTGTCACTCTTGCCCTTCTCCCTGACTTTCCTGAGGCGGCGTGGAGGCGGTGTCCCTCTAGATTCACTGTCCTCCTGAGCGCTGGACGTGTCCATCCCGTCTCTTTCCTCAGGAATGTTGGTGATGCTACTGCCGTCCAGAATGTTCCTGAGGGAGGGATCCTCGGGGGTGCATGTGGTGGTGGTGCCGCTCTCGCTACTACTCAGGTCCTGCTCATCCCCATAACGACCCCGGCCCAGATGGGACAGGGAGGAGGCTTTGACCGAGGGCCGGTGCTGGGGCTCGTTCATGTCCACCCCTGAGTCCAGGCTGGTGTCATTGCTGCTGGGAGGGCGTGTTCTGCTTTGGAGCTCGATGATGGAGTGACGGACTTGGGCAGCGGGCCTTCCATCCAGAGACACAAACCAGGCCCTTGGTAGGGGAACTGACGTCTTTCCCCGGGTTAACTCTAAGAGTGTTCGCTCTGAGATCCCCTGCAGTTCACTGTGGTCCCCTGTGCCTCCGCCGAATGCCTCGTTCAGAGTCCCAGGCACTGACACAGATGACTCCAGCAAGTTGCTGTAGCGGCTCCACAATGCATTAGCATTAGGGCCAGTGCCTGTTACTGGGACCTCCAGAGGCTGGGGGTCATCCTGGCAGCTCTGCTGGGGGCTTCCCCCTCCTTTGGGCAGGGTCTGGGTGTTGCTCTTGCTGTCTGCCTCGTCCAGTCCGTTGCGGGGGAACGTAGCTGCCTTACAGCCCAGGTCCTGGGCACTGAACAGCTCAGGGGCCTGGATAATGGCCACAGGCTGGTTGTACAGGTGGACCAGCTTATCTGGGAAGAAGTCTTCAGTGTTCATATTGGCCCGATTCTGCTCAACCTTGTCCCGGAGCCGTGCCACCTCTTCACTGTTGATGTAGTGGGGCGGGGGCTGGGAGGGCTTGATGTTCTCATACAGGGGGTTCCCTGAGTGGCCAAGGGGCTCCTCCACATAGATGTTGTAGTTGACCTTGTGCCTTGGAGTGCTGGAGGGGTCACAAGACAGCAGGCCCTCCTCCAGGTGAGTGGATGTGGTCTGGTCCTTCTTCACCACGGTTAGTTTGGAGAAGCCAGCTCTTCTCCGGGGTGCTCTGTTGGTCCCTCTGGGCATGGAGAACACAAACAGTCAATGCACTTTTAAGGGTAAAAAAAAATATGAAATATAGAAAAACAGTTTCAAAAATACTTTGCCATAAACATTTTGCTTGACCTCATCTCAAATAAATACTAGACAAGACATTTTAATTAATTATTACGATATTAATTACAAATCCGCCTGTAGAAATGTTCATGTTTGCAGTCTTACCTGCAGTAGCAGAGCAGCACAGACAGAAAGCCAATCACTATGGCCAGTGTCCCAGCCAGTATTCCCATCAGAAGGTAGGTGTGGTGGGGGAGGAAGTGCAGTGAGCTACTTGGCCCAAAGTAATCTACACATGCACAGTACATGGTTAGTGATTACATTATTAACACTGTCTGAGATAAACTAACTATCAAGGCAACTTGATAAAGAACAAAACCTAAACTGTCTATTGCACAGTGCAGCGAAATGTTTCAAGCCAGGATGTGTGCGTACCATGAGAAGAGGGCAGAGGAGCAGCGAGCCAGTATCCCAGATGGGACGCAGTGTAGGTCCAGACCAGCTCTGAGCCTACACTCTTCACTATTCCCAGACCTTGGTTCTCCCAGGCCCCTGTGCAAAATTACAAAAAAATTGTAACATTGCTACTGGTTGTATGCCAGAATTGTGAGAGACTTGCTATGGAAGATTGTGTTTTGTATTGAATGTAGGGGTAACTCTCACCTGTCTTGCTGTTGAAGGCCCATGCTGGGACAGTGTCTGCAACCCTTAGGCGCAAGTTTGGACCCAGGGGCAGGCTGATGTGGATGGGTCCTCTGATCTGCAGCTGCTCTTCTCCAGAGTACAGAAGCACACTGATCGCTGCTACTGGCCTCAGGTCCAGACTGCGCAGGACTGAGGATGGGCACAGAGGATTCAAGACATTCTGCTTAATTAAAAATCAAACGTACATGCTCATAAAAATCCTTTCTAAACAAATTCTGCTGAATTACCTGATTTGCTGCTGATGATGCCTGGGGTGCAATTGCCACAGTCCTTGGCCAGAGGGCGCTGTGGGACTGTGAGATAGGCCGCCACTGAGGAGATGTTAGTGGTGTCAGAGATGGGGAGGAGATTTTTGGGGAACTTAACCCTTGGCTGTGATGAGCTATCTGCAAAATCAAAGTAGCCAAGTTGGCATCATATTATGAAGATTATGAATAATAAACAACAAATTATTAATTGTCATTGGCTCATTCAAACATTCTAAATTGGTAATTAAAATGGATTTTCTTTTCAAGAGTGTGGCACCAATAGATCATTATTGTCCCATATCCCCATTTGAAATTTATTCTACTTAACTCAATAGTTCCAGATCTCTTACCAGGTAACTTCCCTGTGATGAGAACTGAGTCTTCGTACAGCCAGATGTTTCCTTGGCTCTGAGGCAGCAGAACTAATGTCATTGCTGAGAACACTGAAAAGAAAACAATAAAATCAAGATATAATCTACTAATTTAAAACAAGAATCACATCCATTTCAGGGTGCTCTGTTTTTATAGAAGACAATATTCTTTGGTACTTAAATGCCAATACTTAAATAATAAACCGCCTTTGCAATATCCTCCTAATTTCAATCTGATTGTTTTTTAGCTCTCAACCCCTATTAATCAGACACTGCACTGCAGATGAACAATGCGACCAGCAGGTGGCACTATCATCATCACATCTGTGTTGTCTCTATTGCTCATGTGTGACTGAAGAAGGTACAAAGGATGCTGAGTTTGACACTATTATTTGTCACATTGTAATACCCTCTAACTGTCATGGACATGGCTTTAACACTGAACTGACAGACTGAGATTTAGTGAAGGGGACAGGACAATAGACCCAGTGGCCCCCCAGCGTTGCCCCTAGTTACGGAGAGAACCCCACCCCCACGCCACACGCCCCAGGACAAAGGAAAGACGAAGGAACGGTGCATGATTTTACAGACAAAAACATGACAATACCTGTACGTTTGAAGTGCGCTTAAGAGTGAAGCCACACTTAAGCCAAAAGAGCCAAAGACTGGATGAGCTCCCAGACAAATATGAATTATTAATAATCATGAATAATATAGTGGGCATACTCAAAACTGTTTACATAAGATCATTTGGCTCAATGTGACATATTTAAAACTGTAACAGATTTCCCCCGTGCCTAAAATAGATGGTGACCCTGAAAGAGTGTTTTTTTGTTCTTATCCTCATATTAATATAATAGAAACAATTTCAGGAGCAGCTTAATCTGTAACTGTAATCTATAGACAACTCCAGATAATAATAGATGTATTTTTATGGTTTTAGCATTATTCTTTTCACAATAATCACAACATTACAGTTTGACCCTCCAAAAGGCAGTGTGCCTGTTTCATAAATCATACATGGTCTGCGGGCGGTGCTCCAGGGCAGGGGCATGGGGAGGTACCCCTCCATGCGTCCCACCAGAGTCAGGCTCTCTGCAGGAGTGTAGGTGACCCACAGAAGGACATCTCCTCTGGGGCCAGTCAGCACAGAGCTCCTGAGGCTGTGGTTCACATAAAGGTCCACTGAGGCCCCTGACAGAGGGGCCCGAGACACACTGTCCCTCAGCAGGACCCGCAGGATAAACGGGGGTTCTGGACACAGCACAGACACAAAGAAAAGAAAGTCATTATTTGCTATAAAGAAAAAAATAAAAGGATAGAGGAAAACATTACAGTACATTACAATTAAACTTTGAAAACCATTGCACTGTCTGGTTTCACTGCTCTAGAGCTAGTCTTGGAGATCAGAGATGAAAGAAGAGCATTTAATGTGTGTTGAGTCTCTGCAGTGATGTGACAGCGAGGCAGAAAGATTCTCACAGTAGCCTTTCCTTGGGATGAAATAATGATGAGTCCAGACTGAAAAATACATCAAGGATCTCAGAGATGGCAACCACAGTTCTAAAGATCTTTTTGTACCAATCAAGCAATCATTTTGCTCAAAATGTATTCAGTTGTAGAACTAGTCAGCCTCCCCTGCCAGCTCTAACCTCAGCACTCCTTTGGCCTGTGATTTCATCTTAAACATGAGCTGTTCAAAGAATACAATACTAACACTATTTCTATCCATCTAGTATCCATTATTGTCTCTACTTCTGCCAAATCCTCTGGGCTGTTTAGCTTTGAATAATTAATCACAGCAAAATTCTTGACTAGAGGAGACAAAACTATTATTTATTTATGATGTACACCTAAGTATGTGACTTGGCTACACATTTATTATGATCACCAAGGAGTGGGCGATATGCCAAAAAAGTTTATATAGTCTTAGCCCCTATAAGACCTTTTTTTTTTAATCACAAAGCTTTATGTGACATTAGAAGTTAATTATCCTGCTTTTGAGCTGTCAATCACCCAGAGCCTAATGGAGGCTGACCAATTGGTGGGGAAAAGTGTGTTTGAGCTTAGAGCTGTATTACACAAAACCACAGATTCACAATATCATATCGTCACAGGAATCAGATCACAATTCAATGTTTACCATCACTACAGTGCTAAGATGGTAAATGTATTCAACACATAGTGGACAGCCTTGCCCATGACCTCTGCTGAGAGCTCAAAACACTGTGTCAGCACAATAACATGTGGAGGTAGCGTCAGGCTAATGCTAGGTGTCTATTATTGATCCAGTGAATCCCACTGCCATATTCTTCTGCACACATCCATGTTTATCTCACTGTTCATAACAGCATTAGGGCCAGGAGTGTAAATATTATCAGACTATTGTTAGAGTCAGGGCAAGGAGTTATGTAATAGGCCAACACCCCATTTTTGTTGTAGCCTGTAGTTGTAAAAATAATGGTGTGGCCCTAATTAGCATTATATAAAAAATTAGCTGTCCCAAAAATGGTAAATGCTGAAATATGTAAAGAATTAAAAAATATTGTTAATTTATTTTCAACATGGCAGCTATAGCCTGGTAACAGTTTTGGCTTTGGGTAAAAAATTCTACAGAAATTAGGCTTAATTGTTTATTAATTCTTTTTTTTGTGTGTGTGTGCCTAAATCATCTAAATAAAAGACAGAACCTGGGCAAATCAATCATAAATTTAACTAAATAAATAAAATATTGTAGAAGATGTATAAAATAGATCATACCACGTGATGCCTAACTATGTTTTTTTTTTAATATATGATAATTTTCCAAAACAAAAAATAAGCAATCCCACCGATAGCCAATTAGCTCCCAAAACAAAACAAAACAAATATTCCCATTGGTCTGCGTCATATGGCTGGTCTTGAATCCCAATTCCTAGTCCTTTGTCTTTCACCATTAATTGCACATTAATTATAATTTATTATGATCTTATTACATGACATCTGCGCCTCGTGAGTCAAACCCGGCCTGTATGACTCCCATTTGTATCATCACGGCCCCCTAAACAAAGAGCATCTCTGCGTATGGAGCTCCGTGCAATCACGGCCGGGAGCGCCACAAATCTTACCCGCAGACGAAGCATCTGTTCCAGCCGCGGAGAGCTCATTGTCCCCGGCGGTAGAGGACCGGTCCGTGTCCGTGTCAGAGGCCCCGAGACCCCCCGAACCCCCCAGGCCCCAGAACAGCAGCAGCAGTAGCGTGCGCACGAAGGGTTCCAGCAATGACGGCGGCATGGCGACATAACGACTCCCCGAAATGGGAGCTCGAAGGCGGGTCCAGTATGTTTTGATTCGGGTGTCCGGTTGTCAGTAGCAGGGAGGGTCCATCCTAGCGCACGCTCTGATCAGGAGAACCCAGCACAGTGATGCTGAGGCTGGGTGTGTGTGCGCAGATGGGCTTATGGAAGGTGATGTGTCACTCTGAATAGTGGGGCGAATCCAAACGTCACTGTGAACCACACTGTGACAACTTGGAACACCCTTTTCATCCAAAATATGCGTGTTTAAAGCGCTTTGTTGAGCTCATTTTGTAGGTTTAGCTTGTATTTTAAATGTTCTATTGCTGTGTTTAATGTTATTCTTATTGCCGCCATGTCTCAAATATGACATATATTTTAATAATTAGGTTAAAATGAATTATTTTATATTGAAATTGGATATTACCTTGAACGTCATTTGTGGTTGAGTTATGTATCTAAAACAACAACAACAAATAATATTTCTCTATATGATGACGATTGCTGGCGTAAATTTAACCATGTTACAGAGATGGGAAAAAATGATTCTGATGTAGTGTAGTTAGCTTTATTTAGAAGATGTGGGGTGGAGATGAAGTAAGCAGGAGTGAGACCTCCTGTATGAGCTCTATCTTTGCTCAGTGGGGAGACACTGTTACATCACTGCCTCTGGGCCCCCTAAAGGCCTTTCTTAGAACACCACTCATCCTCTCTCTTTATCCTCTGTCAAATCTTCGTCCCCCTCTCTCCTTTCCTCAATTCTTTCCTCTCCGATAATCCGTTCACACATTTTTACCCTCTCTTCTTTATCTCGCTCTCTTTCTCGCTCTCCAACCAAACCGGAAAAAAAAAAAAAAAAAACATTAGTTAGGCGAGGTCTGGTCCGGTCTAAATCGTGTCCTGGACGCAGATAAACTGTACAGTGCAAAACGACTGGACTTGAAGCCATTATTTCAGCTGGGATGCAATTTCACTGATCACTTCTACTGCCTCACCACCAGGGGGCGCCACTACCAAACGAACTAGTGAAAACAGATTATATTAATGATAAATAGTAACTACCTAATCTGATCTTCCCTTATTTGATGAGCTGCACTGCAAAATCAAGCATTAATGACAATACTTTTCTAAATATTGGCTACTTTAATAATTAAATAAACAATAAAAGACAATTTCAGGAATAGATTTATTAAAATGCATGACATAAATACACAAAACTAAATGTTTGTTTCTACAAGTTCTAATAATACAGTACAAGGTTTACTATAAGGTCTTGAATTGGGCAATATTTATTAAAATGACCAATACAAATAAATTTCAGCACCTGAACATTTAGTGCATTATATTCTTCATATATAATACTGATAATTCCAACTTTCTAGTAACACAGCTGTTTTTTATTATTACAATTTAGTTTAGTATTTTTTTTTTTACAAATTATGATTTATTTGTAAGAAATGACAAGGCACTGAACAAGGGTTACAAGAATACCTTAGAAAGAACATATCAATCTGAAATGCTGTTCTGTGATTATATTGATTAAATGTCTGAAATCAGAACCATTGGCAGAGTACCATTGTGTTGGTTTGTGAGCGTGTAGATGAATTACAGATGATGTGACACTTTGCTGTGGTTGGATTACCTCAGTGGCATAATTTCCCTTGTCACGTCTTATAAATGATTAAGTTCAACATTCCTTGTGAATAAGAAAAACCCCTACAATAGCCGTTTAAATGGCGTAGTCCCCGTAGCCGCTGGGACAGAACGCACTGCTCCGGAGCGTGTCCAAGCAGTTGACCAGGATGATTGTCCCGGTCAGGTGTCTCCATTTGCGGGTGATGGGGTTCCTCATTCGGTCCAGTCCCGTGTGGAGCTCCTGGATCACGTCTCTGTAGCTGTCCCCGATCTGAGCCGCCCAGGTCAGCAGGAAGTCGTACGCTGGCTTCCACATAGACTGAGAGCAGAGAGGAAAATATCAGCCACCATTCTTCATTCTTGGGAGATAAATACACTGTTTTCAAATGTTTCAGACCCACAAAATAACCACAAAATATTTCAAAATTCTGAAAATGTTAATATAGTTTTTTCTACTTTTGCTTTGTTTTCTTTTCTTAATCTACACAATATTTGACTGAAGTTACATTCTGTTTTTAATGTAATTTGGATAAAGTTACGTTCTGTTTTTAATCTAATTTCCAGCTAAATTATGTGCCAATTAGGTAAAAATCTACTATTGGTTGTGATATTTGGTTGATATTTGCCCAGTGAAACCAATCAAAATGAACGGTTTCTGATTTCAAGACATTTTGACTAGTGTAGATAAATCGTTTTTTTTCTGAAATGAGTAAAGACGTAAAAAGTCCAGCCCACCTCATTGTCCAGCAGTCCGTTTTTGTCCCGGTGTGGAGCCTCGTAGGCGTCCATCTGCTGTCGGGAGACTCGGGCCAGTTTGTCCGCCAGCTCCCTCCAGCGGCACGCCACCTCCACCGCAGTGGTCAGCAACACGAAGTCCAGCACCAATCTGGCAACCAAGCCCTGGCAGTCCATCTTCAACAGGGCCTATGAAGAGCGAACGCAACTATTAGAGCTCCACAGTATGAGGGGAAAAGGAATTATGGAATGCCGTACCATTCTAACAGATTATGTAAAAGAAAAGAAAAAAGAAAGAAATCGAAATAATCAAACACAAAAATACTAAATTGTAACCTTTCAATATGTTATATGCTACCAAAGAATTCAGCGTGCACGATCCCATCCACTTTTTAATCACAAATCCTATAGCTGCAGTGTTTTCCATAACAGATACAGTTGAAAGAGTTGTGTTCCTAGAGGGAGGCTGACACCACCTGCTCCATTACAGTCACTCTATATTTCATCATTCTCGTAGAGTCATTCATGAATCTTTACCACAAGCGGCCATCACAGGCTCAATGAAAACAACACTCCAAGGGCTGTGGGATATTGACAAAACTTAATATGCCAATGTTTTTTTTTGAGAGTATCCTGAACGATTGTCAGATGATATTTTGTCAATCTGACGGTGATGTGTTAAAACATGTCTTTAAATGTATTAGCTTATGAGAAAAATGTGAAATGTCAGTAAAATGAATGACAAAAATCCAGACTTGTTACCTTTTACACTTATTTGAAAGGATATAGAGCTGCATGATTTCTGAAAAATATCTGATTGTGATTTTTCTGTTAAGTATTGCGATTATGATTAGATTAGCAATGTATGTTTTAATAGTAGGATTCTGTTCAACAATCACATTTTTAAGCGTCCAGGAGAATTAACAAAAAGATTAAATTATTCAATTCAGTTTATTTTTGTAAGGCAACAGTAGGTGCCTTTGTGGGTTCAAATTATGAACTGACACATGCATTTCAGAACATGTTACAGATGTAAACTACAGAGTCGGCTGTTTTAATGCAGAATAAAACAGGACATTTTGTTGATTGTGGAGGAAATTATGGTACTTCAAAAACTGCAGCCTTGTGATTACATAGTTGTTTCCATTCAAACTGCAATTTTGATTTAATTTCAATTACTCTTGCAGCCTTAGTTTCCAACATAACTTTTTGAAGATTTATTTTGAATCAACTCTTTTTGCTCTTTGTCTTACTATAAACAACATTCTTGATATTCAAATTCTACAAATCTTCTTAACAACATAAACAGAATTGTCAAAATTTTGACACACTGCCCAGCACTAAACACTCCAACTGTTTTTCATGCACGGTTACTGCTGTTGCAGTTTTGTCACTATGATTTTGAAATCTGACTAAGAAAAAAAAAAAAAGAATACTCATCAAATATATGCTTTTTGACCAAATGCACTTCTTGTTATAACTTGCTGGTGGCTGATTAAAATATCCTGCATAAGCATGTGGTCTTGCCCATGGACAGCATGGACAGAACAGCAGAATGCTCATGCTGGTACGATTACAACCACTCACTTTGGTGTAAGGGCAAAAGCTTATCTTATCTTAACACTGCACAAAACATTCTGAGATTTCAACTACTTTGTATTTTTCTGCTTTGATTGTGTCTTGAAATCGGAAATTATTTAACATGATTTCATTTAGTCCAATCAGTGTGGGCAGCTTCTGAACTGCTGGTTCCTCTTCTGTAGCCTACGTGATATCTGTGGAGTGACACACAAAACTTTCTTTTACAAACACTCTCTGACCTCAGCCAGGGTCAAGAGTCATACAACAGGTCACTTAACTATAGAGTTCAGCTGGAGCCACACTTTAAGTCTAGGGTAAAAGTCATTACTGCTCAGTTTGTAGTAGAATATAATACATATTGCATGTAGTAATGATTTTTTTAGGATTGTAAAAAATTGAGACCCAGACACTAATCAGTGCTATCAAAACTAGACATTAATTTGAACATGTATCAATACTGAACAAAATTCCATAAATAAGACAGAATTTGGCCTTTTTTGAATAGTTTAAGAATGGCCTTGATCTATATCAGAACTAGTCTAAGAACCCAAAGCAAAACTGAAGAACTATTTTGTTTCTAAGAGCCTTTATTTGTTGTGGCATGTGATCGGTATTGAACCTTTTCCTTAGTACTGACATCAAGTTTGAAATTTTAGTGTTGACTATGACTATGTCAAGCATTAGCCACAAAATATCACCATCACTATTAAAACAATACCAGTTTTCCCTTTAAACTCTATGCACAACTTGTTAGAATATCACACTATCACGTGAATAACATTTAATATAACAATAAAACCATCAAAAAGTCATTGTAAACTAACTATATAAAGAGCCATATTGTAGCCTTCATATATAGCCCTCCCTGATAGACATGAGTGTTGCGATGTAAATAAAAAAAAAAAAAAAAATAAAGAGCCTGAGTAAGAGAGTGCAGTTTGTTGTGGTGGTGGTGGGGGGGTTGTAGGTGCAGTGTGCAGCCGGAGCTGACAGCTGACTGAGGGGCTGTCACACTCACAGGCCTCTATTCAAACAGAACAACAGGGGACAGACGCTCTGGAGACATAACTGATGCCACTGCAACACGCTCACGCTTCACCATGTTACATTTATCTCACACTGCGGAACATGGAGGATCAGCTTTACGCTCACATTCATCTGTCTGCCTTTGACATAACTGGCACATAACTTAATGCAGCGATATGATAGAGATGGTGGTGAGAACACAGCAGAAGGACGCACAAAAAAGAATAATAGAGACAACTAAAATACCTGGTACAAAGCTCAGTGGATTTCACATTTTAATAGGTTGCGTTAACGTGACATCACAAGTACGGCTGTAATCCTCTAGTCCATTAATTGGTCGATGGACTCTTAGTTAACCAAGATTTTTTCGACTAATCATTTTATTAACAAATTATACATGTGGCAAAAACAAGATGAAATGGAGTGAGTTGGCTGAAAATGTTGGAGTCTAACATATAAATACTCTGTTTCCTGTTACTTTTCTGTATAAATAGTATTTTTAGCATACACTTTAGTCTAATAATCGGTCAATAGGGCAGGTCTTTAGTCGACCAAGAATTTCTTTAGTCGACTACAGCCCTAATCACAACGTTACAGAATCCCTATAGTTTAAACTGAGCTGGGACAGGTGAGACTTATGCTGTGTAAGTGTTAGATTGCAGCTTTGTTGACCTGGTTTATGATTCTCTATGGGGCCTGTCCACATGAAATAAAAACTGGCCCAACGTCCTCTCAGTCAGCATTAATAAACAAAAGTGAAAGTTTTTTTTACAATAGCCTCAGAAAGTGGTACCATTATTCAACTCCAAAGGTGTGATTGCTGTCTTTTTAAGCCGTAAGAGTAATATGACAAGTTTGTGGAGCCAGTCCTTAATGATAAGGTTCAACATTTGTGGATTTCTATTTTGGATGCTTCTTGCAAAAACAGTAACTCTCTGATAGTTACATAGGCCCCGCCCTTTAAGATATCACAAAAATCTAGAGCATGAACGCAACATATTTCCTTCTAAGTCACACAACACCTGTCCTGGGGCGTAGTGTCAAAATTGTGACTGCCAGCAATCACTCCAACACATTCGTAAATCAGTGTCTTGCCTAAGGACACAACAACAGTATGAAATTATTATAGATCGATTCAAATTCTATATTTTTTGTAAGTTTACAAAAAAGAAAACTGATTTATTTACTTATATTATATACTTATATTCTGTCCTTGAATCTTTGATTAAAGCTGTGGAAAGTAACAATAACATTTTGCTCCATGCTTTACTCTTTACCTTCCAGTTAACTGTCATTCTACACGCTCTTTATAAAAGCAAGAAATTCACAAAATAAGATGCATTTCCCATAGTTTTCTGTTGTACAGCTCAAATGTCCCGTCCCGCCCCTCCCCTCTGCCTCACTCACTCTCGCTCTCCCATCCTGTGCTGGTGGATGTATTATTGAAGCCCCCCTGCGTGTGCCCCTGCCCTCCTCTCCTCTCTGAATCTCTCATAGCTCTCATGTGTCCACTGTGGTAACCTGAGCCACAGCTTTAGAACCTCCAGCAGGGCGGTGTTGGGTGCCTGCAGGCGTCCAGCCCAGCCTCCCCGGGTCTGCTCACCTTTCACATGGGAACGCCACTTCAAAGGGAACCCTTATCAAACTCATCAGGGAAAGATATTAGCTCAAAAACTTCTTAATATGAATTTCATGACACTGTTTCTTTAACTAGTGTATACTGTAAATATGTTTAATATTTGATTAATGACTAATATGGAAATTATATAATTTAAAATGCTCATTTACAAATAATGTCAATTGCCATCATTTATAAAACTAAGTCCTCCTCATAATGTGTGCTGGTTATTTACAAGTGCTTCTAATTTTAAAAAGGAGATTAACTATGAATAACGTTAGCCATGCACAAAGAATGAATAATTGAATACAATTGTTAGTCTTTGTTTAAGTTGCTACAAGCTTCAGAAAGATAAAAAAGTTGTTAAAAATATCAATTGTATTAAAAAGAAACACATTTTTGTTACAAAAGTTAATTTCTTACAAAGCAGCAGATTGTCATAAAATGCATTTAATTAATGTGGATATATTTCCTCTGAGAGAGAGGTACTGAGAGAAGAATGAATGCCTTGTCTCTTAATGGAGCAGTGCTTGGATTAAACTTGCCCTGGATATAGAGTTTAAAAACTATTACATAATTGTGCTTGTTACTTTTTGTAATGCCTGGGTCACTTACTGTGCCCTGTTACAACATGCAGCCACTTTATAAACCACACCAACAGCTTTTGGTTTACTCAAAAAGACACATTCTTTTATTTAGCAAAGGGAAGCCTTTGCTTGTCTCATGTCCAGGGATGAACTGTCTCAAAGAGAAAATGACTAATCGTCTGCAGCTCTACAAGGATAAATAACTCATAAAGTCTGGTGTTTTCAGGGATGTCTAATGGAAAGAGAGCTGCATGGGGCCTCTTCTACTCTGGTATTCCATATCCCTCTACTTTTTCCCACGTGAGACTCCTGTGGTGCTGCTCACACTGTGAGCCGCCCCAGGCTAAATCCAATACATTCTTAATGTATTTCTGGATTGATTGAGGACTTGCTAGCTATCACAGAAGTCTAAAAGTAGTGGAGGTCATCATTTATAACATTTATAACAATGTCTGTTCATGTAACAACCTTGCAGAGCATCTGTGTCACTTTCTAAAACTCAGTTTATATGCAATGTGTAAAGCTGTGTGCCTTTACATAGATTTTTAAAAGAAACTATTTCTGTGTAAATTTACAATGTTGATAAATTCCATGAAGGTTTTCTGTACGCTTTCTGTCAATAACAGGAGTAACTTTAATCTGTTATTGTATTCCGCCCTTGTCTTAAATGAAAGCTTTCAAAAGTAATAGTAATTCGACTCACCATCATGAGCTCCCTCTGGAAGGACTTCCTCTCCTTGTTATCCATGTTGGTACACTCCTCTTTTAGCTTCTCCAGAACAGATGCCACCTTCTCTGGCTCGCTGTCCAACTCTGTCCTACAAAAGTAATGTAGCGGTAGGTTTCCATACCCCAGTGCATCCGCAAAGGCCTTCCAGTTGGCAACATTTTCCATCAAAACTGTCCTCACTGAAGCATAAATGTAGGTTAGGAACTTGCAAGGCTTCAGGATTTGCTCCAGCAACAGTGTTGTGGTTAGGTCTGGGCCAGTCCAGTGAATAGGCTTGACTTTCCCAAGAACTAGTACATTCTTCGCGTGAACAAGACCCATCTTCCCTTGATAATATCCAATGTACCACTCCTTTGTCCGCATGTGTCCTTTTAACTTGATTTTCTCCTCACTAAGTAGCGCAACAATGTCCCCTTTTTTGTATTCCAATAAGTAGGTGCTCTTGTGCTGTCTGACAACTGTCTTTATTAATTTGCCAAATTTTAAGTTAGTAATACAGCGATCTTGGAATTTGGGGAATTTGGATGTGACAGCTAGAGGCGAAAGAACAATTTTATCTACCTCTTTTTTCTTCAGGAATCTTCTAGCGGCAGTGTTTCTTGATGTAGTTGCAGGCGGCGGTTGTGGGGTTTGGACACAAAACTGGGTAAGGATACAGTCAAGAGCATCCTTCACTTGTACTCTGAGGGTGAAGTCAAAAATACTGCTGGGATCAAGAGCGGAGATCCTGTAGAGAAGGCGGTTTACCTTCCCAAGTTTGACCTGGAATCCTTGGATGATGCCAGGCCCCTCTGCTGACTTTACTTGATAGTTGGACATGTTAGAGTACAGTCCTACCTTAAGATCCTGAGGGTACCCAAGAACAAACTGATGCCTACCCCATAGTTGTAGGGAGACAGGTGGGGCAGTGCATGCCTGGCGACCAACCTCATTCACAAGCAAGTTCTTAGGTGTGCAGTCATGCCCGAACATTGCTACTACTATCCTAAACGTAGGATGGATGTGTTTAGGTCCATACAATCCTAGAGTCACCTTCCTTTGCACATGGTCCCAAATGGTTGAATTTGGTCTCATAGCTACCGATCGGACCACCACTGCCACATACATGCAAGGTTCCAGACTGTCTAGTTGGACTTGCACAGTGTCGTTGTAGATGTAAGCATTAGGGATCGGTGTATAAGGTCCTTCTTTGCAGTCACTCCTGACACAAACCACCCTCGCCTCGTGATTGTTGCTCTTCTTAACGGAAACTGCTATTTTAATCTCTAGAGTAATAAATGACTTAATCTCCATGTTGCTTAGTTTGATCTCCACCACAGGACTGACCGTGGAGGAGTGATCACCATTCAGCTCCAAGGGAGGATCTAGCAGGGCCTTCATGGAAATCTGCTGGTAGTCTCCTAAACTTACGTGACCTTCTGGAATGTGGACACTGATATTGGTGTCTGGAAGTTGAACAACCCCGCCATTACTATCAAGCCTGCACACAATATTGGTTTCTACAGGTTGCGTTTGACCCCAACCAAGACTTTGACCCAAAGAATCAAGGTCGTGGCAAGACCTGGCTAGTTTCCGATGGTTCAACCAAGCAGTCCTGAAGTCCTCCCTGCTCTGAAACTGTTCTGGTAAAGGTGCTTTGAGACCAGTGAAGAATCCGGAAGATGGCAGCGATGGATTGGACTGTGCTTGCAAGACGGAAAGTTCTGAAAGACTGTGGGAACGCTTACTCCGCAAAAAAGGGTTCTCCCTGTTGAAATCTGGAGTGATGTCTTGGCTTGTACTCGTGATGGGGGTGCTGGTGTAATGGGAGTGACTGAGTCCATTCGGAATTGTGCTGGTGTTAAAACTTGAAATGGTTGATGGAGGGTTCTCGAATAGAATGAGGTCAGTTGAGTTCCTTATTCCTTTGCCATTTTGATCCAACTGGCTCTTGAAGGGATTTATGGAGAAAGGACTGCAAATGGCTGAAGGTTTTAGGGAGATACTGTTGGTCCATTCTCCAAACTCCTTCAATCCCTCATCATTGTCCTCGCCAAAACTATCAATCATGCCGCTATCGCTGAGGGTGGAACTCCGGAAGTGAATAGGCTGTACATAGGTTGCCGGAATGTAGCCCATTTCTGTGTTATTGTGGGCATACCACCACTCTCCGCCTGAAGTGTCCAGCACAAATAACCGGTCACCTTTGGAGAACCTCAGTGTGGTGAAGCTGCTGGGGCAGTAATCCTTTATGGCAACTACTTCCTGCACTGCTCCCAGGGACGAGGAAGTGTCAAGCCTTAAGGCACTTGGAGAAGGCACTGAAAAAGACAAAGGCAATACAACATTTTATTTTGCTCAATGCTTTACCAAATAATCTAATATTGCTTTGGTAAACTCATCATTAGGGTCACTTTAGCCATGATTTAACCTTTAAGATATTGTTGGCAGCATGCTGTTTTATTGCAAAACCCTTAGTTGCCATACGCTTGTGCTGAGCTATTTGTAGTGAAAAGAAAAATACTTATATAATTGTGACGTCTATACTTTTTCGGAGTGTTTATATTTTTGGTATGACTATGTATAGTGTGCGTATCATAATGTTATGATTTAGAACAAAAACTGGGGAGTTGGTACTCGGGACACAACTATCGCTCAATTATACCAGATGCCTTGACCACACCTTTGACATTGTTGAGGCTGGCGCTGCTAACTCCTTCGCCCACGTCGACGAGGGTCCCTTCGGACTTGCAGCGTGGCAGGACGTGGCTGTTGTTGGTTGCTCTGATGATCCGATTTGCAGCCATAACTCCGGATGCACCAGCTGATTTTTGCAGCTTGCCAATCTAGAAAGATATTGCAAGTAAAAGTTAACTTTGTTTAGTTGTATTGATCCTTCCACATTTATATCCATTAAAACAACAACATTTGCATCAGGAGGGAAGGGCTTCTGAGATAAACGTTTGCAGAGTATACAGATCACAGCTTAGAAATATGGTTGTTGCTATGTAAACCCGAGAAAGGAAAAAAGATGACGTCTGCAGCTTGAATCCATCATATTCTTAGGACTTATTACTTTTAATGCTGCCAGATATAAAAATGACTGTAACAACCAGTTTTATTGTGAGCAGGGACTGAATTTACCATTGAAAACATAGTGTCAGCAGAGGCTTTAATCTGATTAGAAATGTAGTGCACAGCAAACTCTTCCTCAGCCCCTCCATAGATGTATTATTTGTCCAAAATGAGGGGAGAGTGGTGCTACATTTGCACATTAAAGGCCCAGGAGCACTGAGGGTGGCTGGGTAAAAGCTTCACTCATTATCTGTGTTCGAGCTGTCCTCCAAGAGATGAATGTACTGGAGAATAATTCGTATGCACGGTTTCATCTTGTAGTCCATGATGAGGCTAAGGCTAATTAGCTTCAATAAGACCTACGGCCATGTTTGAACCTCAAGTATTTGCTGTTGGACAAAAGTTGCATCATTATATACAGCAAAATATTATTATTATTATTATTATTATTATTAATAGTGATAATATTAATAGGGGTTGCGATTACAGTGACCCAAATAAATGCAATTAACTTTTTGGAATATCAGAGCAGCCCTTAGTAGAGGGGGAGGGTCTGACATGGATTTTGATCTTTTTTTTATTTTTATTCAGCTGATATGATATACAATATTTACAATTCATTTTTAAATGCATCTTATCCCTAAATCCTTGACAATTATACACGAAACAAATCCTCTGACACCAACAAGACTGGTGTTAGAACCGACTGATATATGGTGAAATTTACTCGTGTCTATAGATATTGTGTTAGCTGATACAGCAAAAAAATAATAAGATGCAGTACGTCATGAAGCCACCTACTGTAAATACATGCAGATGCGTACAATTGAAAAGAAACTGAGACTGATTTATTGGTGAAAAGCTTGTCTTAACATCTCCTACTCAGTTCTTTGATTTCTCTGTGACTCCCTTCAGTGTCTAACCCAGTACAATACACCACAGATGAATCCATTTATCAGGCTGAGGCAGAGACTGGCTCCCATCAATACCAGGCTCAACAAAGCGCTTTGATCTGTCACCAAGGATACTCCTGATAAGTACAGCAGGAAGAGGCCGTGCAGGAGGTACATGAAAGAACCAAACACAGCGTCTACTATAAAGAGTATTGTGGGATTATGGCCTACAACTTCCTGACTCTAAGATTATTTCAAAACTATTTATTATTGTTTAGATTTACCATTTAGTTTTTTGATGATTCCTAGAGTATATGTTACCTGTACCTGAACATACCATAACTGGAACAGAAAAAAAAACATTTTCTAAGTGCTAGTTCAAACGTTTCAATCTCATTTTGGTTAAATTTTTGCGTCTTTCTGACATAGAGGTATTCCAAGTTTAATTAGCCTGGAGCTGGCTGTGTCTAATCTCTAGATACAGCTGCCTCAGACAACACATGTTTACACACAGATTTAGTATTACAATATTTTTTACACGCTTTTCAAGTTGAAATAGAAAGTTATGAAACTGCTTAACAGTAACAGGTTTGATGTCCAGTCCAGAACATATTTTTTTTATATATATATATATATATATATATATATATATATATATATATATATATATAAAATATATAAATATAAAACATATGTAGGATGGTGGTTAAAAACCTTAATAGTGCAAAGAATGCTACTTTATTCCAAAAATGTAAATGTTACATATATTGAAATATACAGCTGGGTTACATAAACACAGTGAACATCCCTTATCCAGAGCAGAATGGTTTGACGGCTGTGTCCCTGTGTGTCCCCAGCTCTCGTCCCAAAGTGATTCATGTGTGAAATGTCCCTATCTCTCTACAGAGCAGCCCGCGGGGGGACCAAGCCAAATGGAGCTGATAAGAGTTTAGTGCCTCTGCTTCCACCTCGTACTTCTTCTCCTCCAAAAGTCTAAAAAGGAATGACCCTGCCTCATGATGAAGCATTCAAAAAGCTCTGTGCTGTGTTCCCTGGGCCCATGCGAGTCATTCATTCCACATCATGACTTAAACTTTAGGGTGCCCTGTGTAACTTTCTATGTGGAGGGTCTATGGCCTTCTCAATTTCAAACTTCTTTATCTCCATGGAGACAAGTTGGTGGTTTGTCCTGGCCAAGTTACAAGTCAGATCTGTGGAGAGCTGAGCTCACAATCAGCATGTATGATTTAAAAGTACTTTGTAAAAAAAACTAATTGAATCGAATGAATGCCAGAAGTTAAATGCCATACTGTGGGACTTTCAGGCAAAAACAATACCATTTCTGAAACAAGCAGGTGGCAGACCCTCCACCAGAAAAGTTACATAGTGCACCTTTAATACCTATGTTTTACTGTAGGGTTTTAAAACACACTAGGCACATTTGAATTTGTGTTTGAGGGAAGATAATTTAAGCACAAAAATTATCAGAAAGTGTTGCTGAAGGCGCCTGCTCAGTGTAAATTTTCTATGATTTGTGTATTTTAAACAGTCAGTCGTTATTTCAATTTTAAGTCCACCTTAGTACCTCCTGTCACAAACTTTTGAAGAAAAAATATCCGATGCTAGCCAATATTTACCAAAGTTTTATTTTCCATTCTTGTGTAGTTTATAGTTGGTTTCCATCTGTCCTTCCATGTGCGGACCTCAGAGAAGATTCTTTGAATAACTTGCCGCAGTGCACTTTAGTCAGATGTATTTTAGGAGCTCGTGTCTTGTCAGTATATGCCTCACTAGGCACAAGACTGGACGGATGGCTTAGTCCACTTCCTCTAAACTCAAGCTTCTTATACAGGATATAAGATAATATTTGTTGACTTTTAATTAGTCTAGCAGCCTGTGTGTGTGCGTGTGTGCGCGTGTGTGTGGTGTAACGCATGGATGACCACTGGAGAGAGTTATATGGAGTCAGTGACCCATCCTATGTCCAGGGGAGTTTAGGTGGACAACACATAGCAGAGTTACAGATAAATGCATTAACATATTTCACCAACGGAAAGTTTTGCAGAAATCTCGCAATCATTCTTAACATTGAGTAACTTCTGATCTGAGGCATAAGACTGTAATCTAAATGACATTATAGTAACAAATGCAGACTTGGACAGGGTTGCGGTGAGGTGAAGTGACATCAGCCGCTGTAGAAGTGTATGGTGCTTGTCTGTGAGGGGGTGAGAGGGATTGAGCTAATCAGATGACCTTATTGGCTCAGAGGAAAGGCAGACACAAGTACGAGTGTGACAAGAGAGTGCACGTGATGGCTCGACACACTGCCTTATTTACTACATAAACAACTGGGCATTTACATATAGCATTTAACAGCAAAACAAGGAGATCTCTTGAATAATTAATGGTAAAATATTGACCAATACAAATGTATATTGGTTGTTGATTTAAGCTTCATAGCAGAGTAGCTTTTAAAATACTCAAAGGTTGTCTTAAGTTATCCGTGGAGCTAAACTTTACTGTACAATTGAGTTGATCAATAATGTAGGAGGACAAAACTGCATGGTTTGCTCTGCTATATACATTCAATTGGACAGCAACAGTCAACAGGTGCACTCCAGACCAGATTACATGGAAAACCTCTATCTCCTCCACAAAGGACTTCTACATCAAACCTACATCAAATTTTAATGCAGACATTTTTACAAGAACAAAGGAGGGTCTACCAAACTACCAATAGTTGTAAAATGGTCCTTCATGTGAAATGTCTGTACAATTATTCACAAATGTGCAGAAATATCACCTCATACCCTTATTCAAAAGTCCTTTTTATTTTTAAACATCTATAAACGATATACTCAAAATTCAACGTGTGCATATTTTAAAAACAATATTCACAATATTATCTACATTTCTATATATTGCCCACCTCTTATATAACCTATATGCAGGAAGCAGGAACATTTTATCATTTAAAAACCATCTTGACCTGACTGTACTTTAATGCTGTTCAATTAATCTGTTTTCAATCCCCCAGAGCATAAAATACAGTACAAATTAATCTTAATTGTTTTTTCTACTGCAATTTTAGGATTCATGCATAGCCTACATTTAATTTCCCAGCAAAACACTGGAATACTCTTGTTTTTGATGTTTCAGCCTAACATGTTTATTTGCTACTTCACTAATAAAACATGCTTTTAAAAGGAGACGTCGCCAGTAGTGGGGGTGACTTTGTTGCCTGCAAGCCTCCCGTCTTTTGGCATGTCCACTGTTGATCGTGCGTAACCCCGGTAACATACTCACACACTGACCTGCTGCTGTCGCCCTCTCTCCGGGATCCTGCTTGGATGTAGACCGCTACTTCTCTCACTGGCGTTTTTCCAGCAAACTTCAGCGTCTTAAACAAAAGATACACGCTAAATCAACAAGTACGCGTTCTCTGCTCTGTCCCTGGCTTCTGTAGGTTTCCCACGGAAGCTAAAATGTCCTACAAGCCGTGTCTTCGTGCTCTCCTCCGGTCAAGGTCCGCTCAGGGGGCTGGACTGGACTGATGGAGTGGCGAGGCAGCGCGAGGCAGCAGCAGGCGTCACGTGACTCGGAGGGGCGGGGCATGCACTGTTTGTTAATATTAGCCGCTTTAGCATAGAGCATAGACCGTACGGTCTATGGCATAGAGTCGCTTTATTTATTTCAGCAGCAAATGATAGTGCAAATTTAAATAAGTAGATACAAAAAGCAACCAAACAGCATTGGAAAGTATAATTTTTGACAAGTATTTTTTTCCATAATAATATTATTGCATTTTTAGGACCCTCAAATACGCTTCACAAAGGTTTATATTTATCTGATTGATTTAGCAGGAGACAACGTTACATGCTAATCCTGAATTGCGTCAATCACAACATCAGTAAAAAATCCCTTAAAAGTTAGCATTATAAATGCAAGGAGACAATCAAAGAAAACCATCCAAGTGCATGAGGCATTAAAGACATGTCATGTATTTTGGTCACAAAACAATAATGATAATAAAGTGTGAATCTAATAGAAATTAAAAAAAAAAAAAAAAAAACTTTACACAAATTAATCATTGTAATTCAACAGCTCTGACAATTTGCTGAACCAAATTATCTTGGTGTACCTTATGTTGTATGTTAGGATGCATAACTTTAGAGTTTATGGACACAAATCAAATCAAATCAAATCAATTTATTTTTATAATGCCCAAAATCACAACAACAGTTGCCTCGATGGGCCAGACACACAAGTCCATATGCCTGAAGCTCTCCTCCAGCCAGCCCTGTGGGAAAGTGAGCAGCAGATTTACAAATACGACTAATTAAGGTAACCAACAGATGGAGTCGTCACGGGAGGGGATCCAAGATGAAAATGCAAAATCCATGCCAAAACTATCTTATGACAATGGCTATATTGCAAACCTTAGTGTAATATTCTCAAATAAGAATATGAGAATGAATAGGCTGTTATGAATAGTACTGTGTCCTAATTAAATATTGAATCATTATGGAAGTATTCTTCAGTGAGTTACCATGTTATTTGTGCCAGTCCCCAGTGTGAAAAACAGGCCCATTAGAAACTACTTTCCTCTGTCCTATCTCCACTGCAGCAGCAGAACCGTCAGCCTCTCTGGCTCTTCCTCCTCACTACAGTGTTTAGGCCCTGTAGGGATATCATTTCCTCAACAAATCATACTCTCCAAAAGTTCCATTTAATGAAATTTCTCATAGCACCATTTATTATTATTTATTTATTTTTTGTAGTTGAAATATCCCCAAACTCCTTGCTGTACATGTGGAGGGCATGTGCGGGGGCTCTCGCTCACTCACTGAATGAGCCTTGCGTCGGTTGCTGCCCCAGAGTGCAGCTCTTGTGGGGGCCCAGGCCCTCTATCAATAGAACAGTGCTTTATGAAAGAGCACCTTCTATTGAGTCTTCATCAGACACAGGCACTTTGCATCAGAATACAGAGCTCCACGTCAACCTGCCCCGGCCCTACTGCTGCTGTTACCGCTGGGAAAAAAATAAACTCTGGAATGTGGCACATCTCAGGCTCTTGTCATGCAAATGGATGACATCAGGGCAGAAAAATGTGTCTTGGCCAAATATGGACTTAATATGACAGCGGTTGAGACATTATGTTATGGCTACAAAAGAAACAAAGGAAATTAAGACAAAAATATTGCACTTCTGACTTTGTAATATTTCAGCCTCTAAGCGCAGGTGTTTTTAGCGCTAAAAAAACACCCTTCATAAACATGTATACAGTGAGCGGGCTTGTCTAACACAGACCAGACTGATAATGTGGTAGTGTGTTTTTTAATTAGTTAAAGAAGTAGGACATCCCTGGCAAACCAAAACCACCTGATTGATTTTAGCCTTTAGTTACTGACATGTTACACAGTGGGGCTTTACACCGTGGTAATATTATGACTTGGAACAGTTGAAGACATTAGTTTTTTGTGACTTCATGTGTCTCTTAAACAGTGTTGGGTGCAACTTAGTTACTTTCTTGAGGCAGTAACCAAGTAATGAAACTAATTACATTTTTAAAAAGTAATTAGTAATCTGTAACTAATTACCTATTCAAAGTAACTGACCCAACACTGCTCTTAAACCTATCATTGTCACTTACTTTTCGCATCATTTGTAGAATATCATGCATTCTAAGAGCATTGCCAATAGTCCTCTTGTGTGTGAGACGTGTGCCATTTCTGTCCTCAGTTAATCCGGTCCCTGTAGGTCCATGGCTTCTGCTGTGTGGATATAAGAATGTTATCCAGAGCAGCAGACAGTGAGGAGGAGACAGAGGGGAGGATTAGCCCAAGGACATGAACAGATATGAGGCTAATAATGTTACTTACCGGCTTAGTCACTAACACACAGATGTGGAGAAGGGTCATTTATGGAAATAAGTTATTGTTTGTAAAATCATAATACCGTTAACACAGCTTTTTTTATTTAATTGCTTTTAATTTTACAGTCTCATTGTTGTAATTGCATGTTGTAGTAGCAAACGTATATTACAAGGACAAAAAAAGTATGCTACATAAGAACAGTATACCAAACTTATCTGCACAAGTATCAGTGCTGAAAAGCAAATGGAACATCACAAATAGTCCAGTTTTAAATTATCCTTCTTTTTTGCCCAATTTTTTCACATTATACAATTCTCAATGTGGCACAGAAGAACTTGAAGTAGTAGTAGTAGTAGTCGTAGTAGTAGTCGTCGTCATATAAGTAGTGTTATAATCAACTTTAAAACAAGCCTCTGAATGTAGTATTTTCTTGTCTGGCCCTAAATATAAAAGGCTTAAAGTGGACATATCATGCTTTTATTTTCACCTTTTGAACATTTAAAACATTTACCTGGGGTCTAAATAAACTATACCTGCAATCTACAGTCTGAATTCCTCCTAATTTTCTTTCTACATGCCTCTCTTTTACCCCTTTTGTAAGGAGCGCTTTTGAGCGCCTTGTTTTGGCACTGTCTCTTTAAATGCAAATGAGTTAGTTCGCACCCCACCCCTTCCCATGCGCATTGCATGCATGCTCCGCCCCGTTCAGCCATTGTTGTAGTCCCAAACACAGTCCGTCTGTCGGATCCAAAACTTCTCCAAAGTTAGAAAAAAACGTAATGACAATCGAAAAATTGAAACAAGCGAAGACATCAACATCCAGCCTTACATGTACGAGCCAGAATCTGACACAGACCAAGAGGAAATCGAAGACGACGATCCTCCGCAGCAAAGACTTCAAATGGCTGCATCTCAATGGTTTGTTTACTACTATGTAATTCGCTACGCGCTCCGTTAGCTTAACTGTGTGTGAAAGATGTTAACAGGTTGTCTAATCTAATGGACCCTCACTTTACCATCTTACTACAACAACAGTCCGGGGAAAAAGGCTACTGTCAAGTCAGTCAGCGTAGTTATGGTGCTGCGGGCTACGCTTGCTGCGCGCTAATGCTAGCGACATGCTAACGTCAGCTACGATCAGTCTGATGTGAGTTCTGCCTCATGAAAACCTCAAAAATAAATGTATTATATGTATATATAAAGACATGTGCCCTAAGCAGCTGGAAAACAGCCGAGTAAAAGATGGGCAGCTCCAGGTGTAATGCTAATCCCTCACAAATGGCCAGCACACAGGTAAAGAATGACTGGATAAAAAATAGGTCTAATAAACAGTGTTTCAGCGTTTCTTGACTTACCGCTCCGCTATATCGTCATCTCCATAGACCGAAGGAACTGACCCTTCGATCAAATGCAATCTTTGAGCAAATCCCTCGTTGTACTGGCGGAGGTTACTGAAGCACTCCTCTTTGAAGTGCTTAGCGCACACAAACGGAACTTTCCCCACTGTCGGTGGTACATTACCACGAAAAATAAAACGTAACCATGCCGATCTCAGTTGTTCGGATGCAGGCGGTCGGTGGAATGAGTTGTGCTGGTAACACAACCAAGAACAGAGCATTTTAACTTGTCCACTCGCACCTTTGACATCTTTGCGCTTGGACTACAAAATCGCTACGAGGAAAATAAAGATGGCGGTCTCTGCCGGAAGCTCTTGACCTTGTTTAGTAGTTCCGCTGTGACGTGATAGATAAAAATACGTAACAGATAATGCGGATATTCGAACGAACTGAGAAATATGTTGCAAAATTTATATAAATATATCTCTGCAGCTACTTAAGTGATTAATTTCAACTTTTAGCCACTACCAGACACCCACAGTACACAATAAAAGGTATCTAAGGGCCAAAAAAGTAGATTTTGCATGATATGTCCCCTTTAATGCTGTTTGGATCCAACGTTGTTTCGGGCATTGGAAAAGCTGGTCCTGTGGGACTCCTGTTCACTTTTCCTAATTAAAAGTGTGTATTGTTGAGGCTAATCTCATTAATCTGCGTCTAATCTGCAGTGAAAACATAATCCACAAGAACACATGGTGGTCTCGACAAGTCCAAAGAGAATTATGGGTCTTATAATTACATATGTTGCATTTAAGTTGTCAAAATTCTCAATATCTATTTTTTTTACATGAATACACAAAGTTTGAATGGCGTTTCTCAAAGTGGAGGAGGAGCATTGACTCTACACCGAGTTCAAACCGATTCTCACACTATCCCTTGTAGATGTTTGAATATTGTTTTTTTTTGCATGAATGACCAAGTACAGCTCCACCACGGCACAGAAAACCGTAGAACACCCTTTCCCTTTTGGCCAGACTTTTTGAAAGAAGTTGGCAAGCTGATTATTTCTCAAAATGTCCCCCCAGCTTGACAGCATTCCTTACAGTCAGTCCTCTTTATTAGGCAGAAGGATCGCCAACAAGCCTGGCACAAAACACCAGCTTTTATCCACTTGAGGTATGCAGTGTGTTCCAGTAACATTCCTGTGTACATCACCACATTTAACCAAACATTTCCTCCTTCTGTTTCGACCTGTGTGATTGCTGTTGATTGATCTGTTTTTTTCTTCTGGGAGAGCGCTGTTGGAGTGGTCAGGTATAATCTGCCGGCACAGGTGACAGGTCAGGCTATCTGTGGATTAGCCTGCTCCATATGTCCGTCCTGTGGTTATCAGAGTGGTTTACAGTAAGGCTTTGGAGATGAGACAGGCAGATTAACTGGCACACTGGATGATCACAACCCTGCCCACATACGGGCCTCAATAATACTACAGAAAGAATAATGAAAAAATGCTTTACATTTTTATCTTGAAAGTTTAATTTACGCTTCACATTCAAATTACGCTTCACAGTTGCAAAGTGTATGAAACTTATGTCGTTATGAAATAATGTTTCTTTTTGTTTTATTTCCACTCTAAGACAACACACTACAGGTAAAACTTTTTTTGTTTTGTTTTGTTTTTTTTGATCAGTTTGCTCTCAGCATATCAGCTTTCATGTGGAAACAACAACTTTGTCCAATCTGCTTCTAAAGATATTTTATAGATTCATTTAATCCACTTCATCCATAGATTTCAAAAGCCATTTTCTTAAAATTTAAAAAAATTTAAGGACAATTTTCAGTCAAAAATAGTTTACTCAAAAAGTAAATAAATTAGTTAGTTAGTTAGTTAGTTAGTTTTTAGTTAAAAAAATAAATAAATAATAATAATATGTGTACAAAATGAACTAAGAAATTTAAAGCTGGTTCTGTCCATTTTTCAGATTTATATGTTCCAAATATGTATGTATATGTATATATATGTATGTATATGTATATGTGTGTATATATATATATATATATATATATATATATATATATATATATATATATATATATATATATATATATATATATATATATATATATATATATATATATATATGTGTGTGTGTTTCTTACATTTATGACTAAACTACAGGGAAAGTTTCAAATGAATATCTTTAAATTTAAGACTTTTTCCTATTGACCTGTGATGTCTCGCCTTATTACCGGGGATGTGTTGTGTTGCTAGAGGCCGTGTTGTGGCCGGTAGTTCTGATTAGCAATAGAGGAAGTGCATGTAGGCCACAGGTGTGACAGACTGCAAAGGATTATGGGATTACAGAGCGGAGGAGGCTGGAGACAGGTGATGTACGTGTGGAGACCATATTCTGCTCTTCGTGGCTACAATCAAACTGATCAAACTATTGTCAGCTAAGAATGAATCGTACAGTTTCTATTGACCTCCACTGATACATCTTTATGTTAGAGTGTTGTCATTTGGTGAAAATTGAGAAAACTTTTTTTTGTGATAGGGTAATAGGGGTCTAAAAGGGAAAAGAAACGTCAGACTGCATGTGCTGTTCCTGACTCTAACCACAAGAGGGCACTGTAACTCCTTCAGACTGAGCATCAGACCCCGCTGTCGTTGCTGCTGCGCACTGTGCTAAAATATTGAATAACAGACACTACTATGCTCTGAAAAAATGAGACTTTTAAATACAACACAACTATCACTGCACTTTTTTTTAATCAGACTGATCTTTTACAATATTAGGCTATGTAATTTAAGGGCATCACCAACAAATGGACCAGTTTAAGTAAAAGCATACAGTTGCAAGAAAAGGTATTGCACCCTTCCTGATTTCTGAATATATATATTTTTTAAATTTACCACACTTTAGGATCATAAAACCAATATGAATATTTCACTTAGACAAAATTCATATTTTAGATGTTACGTGGAGAAATCCAAACATATCCAACCCTGTGTAAGTAGTACACAGTAAATGCAATCTGAACATAATAACTGGTTGGGCCACCCTTTAAAGCAATAACTGATACCAAATACTACTTACTTATATCAATGTCAGATCTGAGAGAAGGACTCCCTTTGATAAACAGTGCACTTCTGATAAAGTTTCTGATTTTAGTGCATGTTGAGAGCTTACAGTAATGTTTGCCTGATTCTATTATTTGTTTCTCACATTCTGTTCTATCTGTACCAGTGAAAGTGAAAAGACCAAGAGACAACAGAAAAAGTTTCTACTACTGCAGAACCTTAGAGAGTCTGAGCTTGAGAGAAAGCAAGTGGTTCCATTTTTGCCCAGTGTCCTTCTGGTTCTTATGGTCATGAACACTGCCCTTTGCTGAGGCCAGTGGGGCTTGTAGCTCTTCGGGTGTCGTTCTGGCTTCTTTTGTGTCCTTATGAATGAGTGGTTGTTGCACACTTGAAATTAATTTTCACACAGGGTCAGATAGGCTTGGATCTATTTTTCTGCCTGATATTTAAAACATTTATCATTTAACATTTACATCTGACAAACATGCACAAAATAAAAATAAAAAAATTCAGGAAGGGTTATTGCAACTCATGAATTAAATATCACTAAAAGATAGAATTAAGATAGAATTGTAGGTTTAGTGTGGAGACCTCGGAGAAGGACTGCATGCTGCTAATTGGTACCATTGTGGAACCAAAAGAGCACAGGTACCTTAACTTTTGCTACTGACAATTTTGAGGATTGAAACCAATTTAAAAAAACAAATTTCTTTTCTTGTTTTGGGTGCTGTTGGATCCTAGTGCTACTGACAGTCACATGGCGTTGCTAGCACCAACGAATGATAAAAACTACTGGTCCTTCTCTGATCATTGTTTTACGGTAGTTTTATGAACATTTTCTTTTCTGATTTATGGTTCTACTTCTATGTACTGATAACAATATTGTCCAGGCATTTATTGGTATTGCAATCAAGTGGCACATAAAAACACTGACCATTATTACCGTGCCTTAAGTGTGGCTGAGGACCACAGTTGGGTCTTTATCAACACTGCACAGCTTTTCTGAGGGATGTGGCAAAATGGCCAGACTCAGGCCACAGGCCACACCCACATGTGGGCGGTGACACCTGTGGAGGCTGTCCGTGTCACACTGGTCAGTGTTGCAGCCTCAGCCCAGAGGATGTGTCTAGATCAGATCAGAGGGAGAGTCTTCTTTATGTCAGCGGGTGTTAAACCTTCTGAGACAGGGACCCAAGGACCCCGTCGGTCTCCACAATGGCATCGCAATAAAATTCAGAAGTTCAAACCATCTTTATAATCACATTTGGATTAAAGATTAATCTCTTATAATCCTCATTGCATTGGTGCAGTTCTTTACCTGTTTGGGACATTTTTATTTGACATTTTTAACTGATTTGATATATTTGGTGAGTGCAACATGTGTTGACATTACAGTATGGATTGTTTTTGTGATGTTTGAGAGGGTTAAATGTATTTGTCGGGTTTAAATGGAATCCAAAAGTTAAATTTTTGTTGTGAATATGGTTCTTTTGAAAAAAAAAAATGACTGTATTAGGGTTGCACAATTTGGGGAATAATGTCAAATTGCGAATGTGGTTAGATGAACAGAATAACAAAATCTTATTATTACAAGTTCACATTTGAATCATATATATAAAATTAAAAGAGATGAGGAGCGCTGCGTGGGTTCATGAGTGTCCAGTAATTATAGGTAAAGAAACAGGTGCTCAGTTGGAGATGGGGTGCTTCTTACAATAAAACAGTTCTGTCTTATTAGGGTAAAAAATGTAGCAAAATATTTGTAGAATTATCCCAAAGATGAAAAATTCCAAGGCACTCTATTAATTTAAGAAAAATATTATTACATGCATTGCTAAAGACATAAAATATGCACCAGCGTGTTTGGGCCCAGCGTGGCCTTCCTCAGGCACAAACAGGCCTCCTCTATATCAATTACCATTTTAAACAATTCATTTAGAGAGAGAGAATATTTGAGCAATGAATCAATCATATAGATTTCTTGTGATGTACATAAAGACATTCATTAAATATAACAAGAAGAAAGAAAAAAGAAAACATGTTTTAAATGAACAAATAAATACTTGAATACCTCAAGATTTTCTTAATTATCTTTGCTCGAAAAGGAGTGGGATGAAGTCATACTTATTAAATCCCACCCCTCACATAATTTATGGGATAAATATATTAATATACTTCCTGTACATACATTTTTTACGTCAAACTGTTAACTACCCAAGTATACACTAAGATACACTGTGTTACAAAAACAAAATTCATTATAATTCCTTTTACACAATATATTTCCAAGCCAAGCTATCAAGTCGAAAAAAATATTTATGATTTTTTTTTTTTTTTTTTACAAAACAACTCCTAATATTCCCTAACATACAATTTTCCATGTCCAAGATAAAGTACAGCACTGGCTGATCACACCCTTACAGCAAATAATATGTATTTCAGTTGATCAGATGTTTTGAATAGGTAATTGATGTACAGGTTAAACAGTTTAGGGCCAAAACCGGCCCCTGGGGGGCACCACAAGCAACTACAGAACAGGAGGATATTGTTTCTCCCATTTTTACAAATTGCTTTCTCTTATGTAAGTAACTTTTTACCCAATCTAGTGCTACTCCTCTTACCCCGTATAATTCAAGTTTCTTAAACAATATAGAATGATTTAATGTATCAAATGCTTTCTTCAACTCAATGAAGATTCCAGCTGCGTGTTTTTTTTTTAATCTACAGCATTAGTGATTTCTGCTACTGCCTTAATGAGTGCCAAGGAGGTGGAGCTTTGAGTCTTAAACCCATATTGACAGTCATTAATGAATGCATGCTTTTTGATAAAATCCTCTAGTCTTTTATTAAATAGTTTCTCAAGGATTTTTGGAGAATTGTGGTAAGAGAGAGATTGGTCTGTAGTTAGTGTAGGGACCTTTGTGTATCGGTATTACTTCAGCTTTTTTCATTTCAGTTGGGAATGTACCAGATGTAAAGGAAAGATTGAAGATATTATTATATTGAAGAGGTTTTAATATTACTCTTATTGTATTTTTAATTATCACCATATCTATATTATTACAGCCCGTTGATTTTTTTATTCTTACATTTGTTGACTGTTGCTTTTACTTCTGTTTCATCTACAGGTGTCAAAAACACAGAGTATGGATTTTTCTGCATTGTTTCATGCATATCTTCTACACCCAAGTCAGGAATAGTTCTTGCAAGATCAGGTCCCATTCATTAAATTCATTGGCAACACTGTATTTATCATAATTATCTTTGTATTTATCAGCGGAATAATCAGGATATTCTGTTTGTTTTGATTCTTTCTTGATCAGGGTGTTTAAAATTTTCCAAACTTCATTGGCATTATTATTGTTTTCATTAATAATTTTTCTATAGTATGTTTTTTTATCATTAGCCCTTCGATGAGTTGGCCACTGTCCAGGGTGTACCCCGCCTAAGGCCCAAAGTTACTGGCATAGGCTCCAGTCACCCGCGACCCCGGGAACGGGAATAAGCGGTAGAAAATGAACAAATGAAGGTTTTTTTACTGGCTCTTAACACCTCTGTTAACTCTTTTGTTCTTAGCTTGATAAAGTTTTTGTACAGAACATTTTTCTTTTTACAACAATTTTTGAGCACTTTGTTTTTTTTATTTTGTTTTTTAGTATAACAGGACAGTGTTTATCATATAACGTACTGAATATGTCCATGGATTTATTATAAGCATTATTAACATCTTGCTCTCCCAACACAACCCCCCAGTCTTGTACCATCAGTTCCTTTTTTAATGCATTTAGTTGTTCCTCTGTTTTGAGACGTTTGAGACATTTGTTCTTAGATTCCCCCCATCATAAAGTGTAAAGACCTGTAAGTGATCACTTATGTCACAGATTAGAAGACCACTGGTGGTATTATTATTAATATCATTGGAAAAAATATTGTCAGTGAGGTTTGCTGTAATTCTACTTGGTCTTGTGATCCTTGGATATAAAGTCAAACTGCTTAATTTAGTAATAAAATCATATGTTGCTTTATTTTTTGTATAATTTAGCAAATCAATGTTCCAATCACCACAAATGAATAAGGTTTTGATGTTTTTTATCACAAGTTTGCTCCATCCATTCACTGAACTGTTCAATGCTTGACCCAGGTGCACGATAAACACAACTTATTATGACATTGTTGCTCTTTTCAATCTGTATTTTGATTGTTATGCATTCCATAACATTCTTAATAGTTGTTGTCATTCTGTCCAGTATTTTATATTTTAATGTATTTTTAACATATAATGCCACTCCTAGAATTTTGTTGAATCTGTTCATATAGTTCAGCTCATATCCTTCCAGCATGAAATTTATACCTTTCTCATCATTTAGCCAAGTCTCCGCTATTGCAATAACACTACATTGATGATTTATTTGCTGCAGATATTCTTTGATTGAAGTAAATTTTGTGTACATACTTCTGCTATTAAACAGAACAATCGATAGTTTGTCCTCCATTTGAATGTGTTTGTTGAATTCCTCCTCAGTATAGTAGGCACAGTTATTGTTGATAGTGCTGAAAAAAATACGGTCAGGATCTGTGTCCTCATCCATATTTTGTTTAGTTGTATTTCAGTCTCTTCAGTATTTATTGTTTCATTTTCCATTCACATAGAGTCTTATTGAAATGTATCCAGGTCTCCCAGGCTCTTGATCACTAAGACTCTGGCTTCTTCAGGCGTGCCATTAAGTTTTACAAATACCTTACCGTTTCTCACCCATGTGCTTTGTATTTTGTTTTGCTTTCTCAAGTATATGTAGTTAATATGTTAACTGAGGTTCGTGAGCAGTACCACGCCCCTATCGCCGTCCCTGGGCACACCTCTAACTCCCAGAAGCCCTCATACACCAGCCTATGCCTCAATCACGGTTTGCCACTGTTCTCTCTCTCTCTGTCATATGCTTTCTCTTTCAGCGTCCAGTTCCCTAAAGGGGGGGTCCCGAATCGGCTGGGCAGATCACCGAGACGGAGCCCCCACACTGAGTCTCATCACCCAGCCATCATCTACTACGAGCACCCGCTTCCTTTCACTAATAAATGATTCTTTATTAGTGGCGTGGCCCTTGCTAATGAACTGGCTTTTTTGTTGTTGTTGCAATTTCTGCATTCCTTTTAGTTAATGTATGTCGTTTATGTAGACATTAGTTCCTTTCAACTTCCTTCCCTGCTTCACCAAAGCTACTTTGTGCTTTCGGTTCACAAACCTCATGATGACAGTGGTTTGCTCGTTGAAGTTTCTCCTGGAAGAGGATGGCAGGCTTCGTTTGTTTCCCATGTCTTTATAATACATTAAAAGCAGCATGCATGCAAGTGTATGATTCACATTTGAATCATTTTGATAAACAGACTGAAATGGCCTCAGAACATACAAATTAATAAAAGAATCACATGTATTTCACAACATGTTTGTAGAGATCTAAACTGAAGGTTTGGCAGATTGTGTGCAGAGTGAGACAGGATATTTTGTTGTTTGTGTAAGAAATTATTGCGTTTCAAAAATTGCTGTTTTTGCAGTTTGCTAATAGTCCATTCATTGTTCATTCAAGTGATTTTGATTCGAATGCAATTGTAGCCATAAATTAATGATGCATGTAGCTTTATTTATCAATGAAACCTGATCAGACCCATCAAGCAGACAGACTTAGTGCCTGCGTGAAAGACATAAAAACTTGACTTGAATGACTCTTAATTATCCTGCTCCTTAACCCTGAAAAAACCGAGGTCATTCTGCTGGGCCCTAAGCATCTGCGAGACTCTTTATCTGACCAGATAGTTTCTCTGGACAATATCACTGTAGCCCCCAGCTCTACTGTAAGAAACCTTGGGGTCCTATTTTACCAAGATCTCTGGTTCAAAGCACATATAAATCAAGCCTGTAAAACAGCCGACTTTCATCTGCGTAACATAGCCAAAATTAGAAAAATCCTGCCCAGAGATGATGCCGAAAAACTCATCCATGCATTTGTCACATCCAGATTAGACTATTGTAACGCCCTGCTTACAGCGTGCCCTAAAAGCTCTATAAGAAGCTTTCAACTGGTTCAAAATGCAGCAGCAAGATTATTAACAGGTACTAGAAAAAGAGATCATATTTCACCAGTGTTGGAGTCTCTTCACTGGCTTCCTGTTGAGTTTAGAATCAAATTTAAAATCCTCCTCCTGACTTATAAAGCTTTAAACAATAGGCCCCATCCTACCTCAAAGATGCAATAGTAGCGTACCATCCAAACAGAGCTCTTCGTTCTCAAAATGCTGGACTATTGTTAGTCCCCAGAGTCTCTAAAAGCACAGTAGGAGGTCGAGCGTTTAGCTACCAAGCTCCTGTGTTATGGAACCAGCTCCCTGTTCATGTAAAAGAGGCCGACACAGTCTCTACATTTAAGACCAGGGTCAAAACGTTCCTCTTTGAAATAGCTTATGGTCAGGCCAGTTAGGAACAGAAATAAAAACCTACAGTTTTAGCTACGCTGCCCTTGGAGCAATTCTGCTGGGGAAGTATGTCAGCTAGAACACTATCCTCTGGTTCTTCCTACTTTATCTATCAACAGTATTTAATATTACTTCAACTGTAGTCTGTTCATTGCTGTTCACATGTTTCTCTTTCTATCCACTTCCCCCGGGGAGTGGAGACTGTTTCAGGCACTGCGGAGGCTGCTCCAGTGACGACCCCCCCACCCCCATCTGTCTGGAGGATCGATCTCTAGACTGGATGATCTATGCGCCACCCGCCTGGAGGAACTCCCTCAACCCTGGATTAGCCATACCTCGTCTGCCTGGACGAACTCCATCTACTTTAGAAGAACTGTTCCTCATCTACTGCTGGAAGAGCTCTCTCTACACTGGGTGAACTGTTCCTCGTCTGCCTGGAGGAACTCTTTCACAGCCACCTTCCCTCTTGAGTGGTTCTGGCTCCACAGTCCAAGTGGATGCGTCAGTCCTAGTTCATCTGCAGCCTGTCCGTCCGTGGGAGTAGGATCTCTCTTTCACTGTGGTTCTCCCCGAGGTTTCTACTTTGTCCCATGGGGTTTTTTGTAGTTTTTCCTCGCCGTGAAGGAGGGTCAAAGGGCAGGGGCGTTCTGGGACAGTTATCTGAACTGCTTTCTACCTGTGGCCCATCGAGGCAACTGTTGTTGTGATTTTGGGCATTATAAAAATTAATTGATTTGATTTTATTTGATTTTATTACACATGAATTATTATGCATTGTGTATTTTTTACCTTAAAGCAAGTCCAGTCACATTTTTAAAACTACTCTTGTCTTTGAACAAAACAAACAAACAAACAAAAATAGATTCTTGTTTTTGGGTTTCCAGTCTGTGTTCCGTTTTTGCATCTCACCTTCTACGGTGATATTTTATGCATTTTTGGACTCCGCCCCTTTCCTGACAGGAAGCCAGTAAAACCACCATGCACAAGCGAAAGAGAAACTATTCGTTAGAAACTATTATTACTATAAGACACTGAAACAAAATGATCTCCATAGCAGGTAAGAATCGTTTATTTACACATTTATGCTGAAATATAGTGAGGTTGTTGTTAAAGGCCATATATCTAATCGAATGGCTCAAGTCTAACCTTTCTTTGTTGTTGTCAAATGTCTACAATTGTTTTTCCAGGCAGAAACATGTGGAGAATTGCATTGGTGGGAAAAACTGGATCAGGAAAAAGCGGCCTGGCCAACACAATATTTAGTGAGAAGCTTTTCAATGAAAACAGTTCTCCAAACTCTGGGACAGATAAATGTGAGTCTGAAATCAGGAATGTCAATGGACAGGATATTCAGTTGGTTGACACGCCAGGCCTTTTTGACACAGACCCATCGGACACCACCGTGGGCCATGAGATTTTGAAATGCATCACAGAGTGTGCCCCTGGACCACACGCCTTTCTACTTGTGATGAAAATAGAGAAGTACACAGTGCTTGAGAGGGCTGTTGTAAACATGATTCTGGAGTATTTCACTGAAGAGGCCTTGAAATACACCACAGTGGTGTTCACTCGAGGGGACGACCTCCCAGAGTACATGAAGATTGAAGAGTGGGTGGCAACGAACCCGTCCTTAAATGACTTAGTGCACAAATGTGGAGGTCGCTGCCATGTCTTTGATAATAAATACTGGAAAAACAGTGAAGATGAATACAGAAACAACCAGTACCAGATCAGAGAGCTGCTCAAGACCATCAACAAGACTGTGGCAGATAATGGAGGAAAGTACTACACAAATGACCTGCTGAAGAAAACTGGGGAACAAATAGACCAAGAGATGGCACGCCTTAAAGCAACTTTAGCCACAAAAATGTCAGACAAGGATCTTTACAAAATAGCCAAAGGGAATATCCTTAAAATACTTTGGTCCCACATGAAGGGCAATCCAGCAGGAATCATCTTGGGAGGTTTACTTGGTGTTGGGGTGTTGGTGTCACTTTGTGTGTTTGCTCTTCCATGTGTAGTTTCTGGTGCAGTGATTGGTGTAGTCAGTGTGCCTGCAGGAGCTGCAGCAGGGGGAGGAATACAGCATGCTGTGAAAAAGGCCAATAAAAGACAAGATGTGACAGTGCAACCCTCGGCAACCCCAGAACAAGACAAGGAACAGCAAGAGGAAACAGAGGAACAAGAGGAAGAGGGTGATGAAGGCGAAGAAGATCTTCCACCAGAGCAACAAACTATAATGAAACAGGCAGACGAGAAAATAAAGGAGTGGCGTCTTAAGTACAAAGGATATAAAAAGCTCCAATAATATCACCACAAAACTATATCTTGCCAAACAATTAAATATTGTGTAGATGATTACACTTGAAGCTGGAAAAAAATCATACCCAATTATGTCAAATGTATTGTATGGTTATGCAAATAGTCTTTACAAGCTGTGTTTTAAAATGTACCGTACTATGATTTTACTTTGCTCTGAACTGAACTTGAATTCTTGAAATAAAAATTTTATTAAAATCTTACATTGACTAATTCTTTAAATATGTTTTCTTTTGAAAACATACAGTATGAAGTATTTAAATTTGATTTTAGCTTGGTTTAGTGGTTTAAAGGAAGCAGAGTTGGCAAAATATCAGCACACTGTGTGCTGGCCCTTATTTGCTTTGATAACACTGTTTACACCAGGGGTGGGCAATTATTTTGACGCAAGGGCCACATTGGATTTTTACACTTGCCTGGGGGCCGGACCATTTTATACACATACTACTACACATAGACTTAATGCCTAAAATACACAAAAAATTACTACAGAATAGCAAAAATCATTACCTTTATTTAGTGGGAACAGTGCAGTTGATCACTCCTTTTATCCAATGCATCAAAGTTTGGTGTTATTCTAGTGGTGGCTGTTCTCAAAACTGATTTTTAATGAACAAGCAGCTGCTCAGGAAACTATAAAATGACAAATGCACCACACCTAACTCATACAATTTTATATTGAATGCTTTGCGGGCCGGATCAAAATGCCAAAAGGGCCGCATGTGGCCCCCGGGCCTTAGTTTGCCCCCCTCTGGTTTACACGCTTACACGCCCTTTCCTGGAAGAGGTTGTAGTGAACATGTTATTACAAAAAATGCTCTTATGCATTATATATTTCCCAATATGCATTTTATAACTGCTGTCTATGATCTAACTCTACAATAAAGTGTTATTGTATTGAGAAAAGAGTAATTACATATTAGGGACATGACAAAAAATAATCACAATGTTTTTCCTCTATTTTATTTTGTCTTATTAAAACAAAGAAAATTGCCCTTCAATATTAATTTCTTTAACATAAACAATACAGACTTTTAATAAATTACATCAATTTTAAAAGCTGTCATACCACTTGCTTTTACTGTCATAAGAACAGTCGACCTCTCAGTTAGGAAGACCCAAGCTGAGCACTGACAATCAGAAATGACACAATCTTAATCTCAATTCAAATTTGATTAATTGCACAACTCTATAGGATATTATTCTTATTTTTTATGACAGCTAACTGGAATCCCCAACAATTAGTACACAGACAGCATGTTGTAGTTCTGATATGAAAACAGAGCGTTATTTATCAGCATTTCTTCTGAGAATCAACTGGAACTAACGTCAATCGTGTTTGTAGGAAGTAGTTATTGTGAAGCCTTTTCTTCACAGTAGGAGTCAGGTGAAGAGCGTTACTGTCACAGCTACTGCATGTCCAAACCGGAAAATTACTCTCTGCACTCTGCACGTCATGACCCAGAGCTGAGGGCCAAGGGAAAAGGTCCCAACTGGTGGGCCAGGACATGAACAGGTATCACAGGGAGATATATCAGAGACTTAGGATACTTAGGACAAATAGGACACGGAGGACAGGGAGATTTACTCTTGCTTTAGTTCATTTCAATCACTGATTACAAATTGAAACAGTCTCATGGCTGTCAAAACCTCACTTGCAGTCGGGCTGGTTAAATAAGACAAGCCAAATAAGACTTTTACTTTCACTTTTACTTCACGCTTTGTGTAGTGGTAGTGGTAGAGATAAATGTAGTGATGGAATAAGTTAGAGTAGTACATGATGGAGTTGCAGTAGACTCTTAATTTTACGTGAATGATTCCTGCACAGAAATCTCACACTAAAAGCAGGTTACACGTTCTTCTTTCACCAGTGCATGCCACATGCTTGAACATGTTACTATATTTTACATGAACTAGTACACATTACAATCATATGCCACTTTAACAATCATGTGATAAAAGCAGCTCTCTACTTGCACAGCCAAATGACTGTCTATCCAACTGTAAACTTTCTAGTCTGAGTCTGTTTAGAGAAGATAAGTTATAAGGATAAGGCTGAAATAAATGTCATCTGATATTTGTCTTTTGAGCAGAACACAACAATTATAAAGGCTAAAACCAGACTGGTTGTTTCTCTGTATCATCTATCTTAGCATTTGTTTTTGTGTAACTTCAGCTCAGGTATTGTCCTTATCATGCTCCCGCCCACTTGTGCCGTCTCGTCCAATCAGCAGCAGGGAGCAGTGTCATCTTCATCCTGTCCTGATGCTGAGAGTTCACTCCTGATTCTGTGGTCTAAAGTGGAATCATGGCTGCATCCAGTGAGCTCCTCTTCTACATCAACGGGAAAAAGGTCAGAGCGTTTATAGAATTTCATATTTTTGTTTATATGGATGGAAAATTCACTGTATTTGAGATAAATTGTCCCTAGCAGAATAGTCAAATGGCTATTTTTACGGAAAACTATCAAGAAATGCTAGGAGAGAGTTCAGGTAAATTAACAAAACCTTTAGCAATAATTATGTTACATGAAGAATCCCTTTTGACATGTTTTGCTTGGATGTACGACTAAAATAAAATGTCTAAACAAAACCAAACTAAAACAACAGAGTAACACAGTGTAGGAGAATGACCTGATGCTGACCCTACATGGGCCATAGACTACAGGGGTTTTCCCAGGCCTGGTTTAACTCCTAACAGACTAGATCAGGGGTGTCCAAACTTTTTCCATCGAGGGCCACATATCGAAATATAGCCCAAGCAAAGGGGTGAACGGGGTCAGTCGTCAAACGTTCAAAAAGTTGCATTTATCTGATGTTTAAGTGCCTCCACACCTGAATTCAGTCTCATTGCCTTTATATCAGCTCTGTGTCGCATCAGAATGTTAGGTATTTAGGTTACAAGTCTAGAAGCTATTAAATTTGCTGTAAAAAGTACTTCTCAGGACAATGTGGGCCAATTTACCAGTAAGAAAAATTGGTTCAAGGGCCGCATTTGGCCACCGGGCCTTAGTTTGGACACGCCTGGACTAGATCAATCCTGTTTCCAAATGAACTATCATTTGGAAACAGGATTTATCACTCCCTAATTCATCAAGTGACATGTCCTGGCGCCTCAAATTCTGGGCAGAGAGTATCGATCCCTTAAAAAGAAATTTTACAAGTCAGCAGTTTGACTTGTGCTTGCGGACAATGCCCATGTTCTCTGGTAAAATGTATATCTGGTATTAACCTAAATGTTTCTTACAGGACAAATGATCCCCTTTTATGGTGAAGTTTGATGATATGTTTTGTACCTCTACTTGTATTTTACTTATGATTCTGGGGCAAAATGAGGTTTTGCCCCTGGGTTGTTTGTTTTGAGTTTAAAAGGTGTCAATGTTCAATTTTTATTACCTGCAACAAACTTGTCACACTATGCCATCCCTGATAAGAGGAACACTATGTGCCAATAGTTAAGCATGGGTTTTCAAAGTTGAAAATCTAATTTAACTTTGCACGCTCACCGTTCAGGGCTCCGCCCCGTGATGGGGAAATGACAAAACCAACCCATTTACTTTGTTACCCAGCTTTTTGCCATCTATGCTTTGCGTAAAGTGTTCTTCCCTCGTGTTCCCTCGTGTATTGTCGTTTTGTTCTAAATGTCTAAATTTCTTTGTTTTCTTAGTTTCTTACTATTTTAAACGTGCCACGGTACTTGGGTTTGGCCAGACCCAAGTTCCCTATCTGTAGAAAACTCATGGATCTTGTAAGCATGTGCGAAGAGTAAGATCAAGATTTTTCTCTCAAGGATCCGAATCTTATATTTTAACTAGTGCTTATTTTGATAATTTTTTATTACTCAGTAGAGTTTCGATTTTTGTTATTTAAATTCTCACTGTTACTTGGGTGAATTTGATACTGAATTTACGTCCCTCTCGAATATTGTCCAAATGTAGTTACTGCTTGAATACTCTTAATCTGACCATATGTTAAATAAATTGAGTTAAAGAATTCTGGTTCTGTGATTTGTGGTTTTGGGTTATTAATCGAGTCAATTTAACCGGTACTTTCCCTTCAGAGTCAACGAGCGAGCGGTAAATTAACCTTACATTAGCGTAATTAAGCTTTAAGCTTTGGTGCCCCGATCTAACATTCTTTATGCGCTAATTGATTAAAATACCAAATTAAAAGGAGGTATAATTTGAGACACTACAACAGAGTGGGGAAAAAAACAGCTCAAAATTGTATTGTTTCCATTGATAAATGGATTTGTTTCTTTGTTTTTTGCTGTGCTTTGGTTCAATTACTATTTACAGCACTACGTTTAGCCCTAATGCTGATATAATGACCATGTTTTATTTGTTCCAAATGTAAAGAAAATCCCACATGACTGGAGCAGCCAGGAGCAGACCCTTGAAGCGTGTCTGATCGATAGTTGTGATTGTTTGGAGCAGTTCAGGTGGCAGTCTCAGCTGATCGCTCACAGGACCAGAATAAAGGAGATTTCATGTGACACTACCTCCTGAGACAACTTCATTTGTCACGCTTTTGAGCGGTGTTGAGAAGTAACTGAATACATGTAAATGATACATACATATACATGAAATTTTGGCTTCGAACTGCACAGAATTAGTGAGAAAAACAGAAATTACAGATCTTGTCGTGTGCAATGTTTCCCTCTCTCTTTGTGATAAAGGTGCTCTTATTTTATGAAAGCACAAACAATGAAACAAAAGACAAAGAGCTTCAACATTCTGTAACTAAGTACATTTTCAAAGTATTCTTCTCCTCACTGCTTTTTAGTCACAGTAAACTATTCCGCTGTGGAAATTCAGCATGTTGTTAGGGCATGGAATGATCTGTTTCATACTCTGGTGCCAGTCGGTCATGTGACATGAGCTCTGGTATGTCTGCTGTGATGTTATGCCTGTCTCACGGGTCCATCAAGTTTTTCAATCATTTCTTCACAGATTGTGGAGAAAAATGCAGATCCAGAGGAGGTTCTTCTTAGTTACCTCCGGAGGAAAGGTTTGTCCCAACAGTTAGTCATACATTTTATCAGTGATACTGTACTGTTCTTCACTTAAGTCATTTTTATAGTGGATTTTTCCTTTTATGTTACTGCATTGAGAGCAGGCATTTGTACTTTCTTCTTCTCTACATTTCTGAACTGGGCTTGAAAGTAGAAAGTACTTTTCATATGGGGTTGTGGTGCTGTTTCTTTCACATTCACGGCAATATCTTGCTGATATAAGTGCTGGCTTTGAGCAAACAAAATAAAATCAATTATAAATACATTTCACTAGATAAAATAGAAAGATGTGTTCAAATTGCTACTGATGACCAAAAATCAGCACAATTAACTCTTTAATAGTTCAGTGTGAAATACTCTTTAAATACATTTTTAAACTAATACTTAACCCAACCCAAAACGTTTACTTAAGTCCTTAAGTAGATGTTTGTATGTGAAACTTTTACATGTTTTATTTAATTTATATTATTATTTTTTCTGTTCTTTTATTAAAGTACTTCTTCCATCAGTAGTATGCGGTACGTTCTGTTAAAAAAACAGTAGCAGAACAATAAAACACTGCGTACACTCATGAAGATAGACATTTTATAGCAAAAATAACTCCAGAGAATGCGTGTAAATAATCTTGTGTGTTTTTTTCTTGGTAGTAGGTCTGACTGGGACCAAGTCGGCCTGTGGAGGAGGGGATTGTGGAGCCTGCACTGTCATGGTTTCCAGATACGACCACAACCAGGAGAAAGTGATGTATCCTTTCACACTCACTAAGTCAAACCAGGACTCTAACCCACAAACTCCTCACTGAGAGGCAGGGCCAGATCACCACAGTAACACAGGGAGGACAGGCACATGACAGAAGCTTTATTTCCACCTTATTCCCAAGTGTGGCATCCTTGACCGGGGCAGACATTACACAGTGACAGCCTGTCTCCAGCCCATAGTGGCCCTCCACGGAGCAGCTGTGGTGACTGTGGAAGGCATCGGTAGCACCAAAACCAAACTTCACCCCGTCCAGGTATGTGTCCCTGTTCATGAACATGCGCCTGCGATCATTGGTGTGATACTATGTGCTTTGTAGGAGAGGATCGCCAAAGCTCACGGCTCTCAGTGTGGCTTCTGTACTCCTGGGATGGTCATGTCCATGTACACTCTGCTGAGGAACAAGCCCCAGCCCAGCATGGAGGACATCAGGGAGGCTCTGACTGGTGAGACACCTGCTGGACCAGCCCGCGCTCCTCGAGGGGGAGAAGGGGTCTGTTGCCTCATGATTAGGGGGGCCCAGAATTTAGTCTTTTATTATTTTTATTTCTATTTTATTTCCTCATTAAAACCTCTGAACTTCAGCAGCAGTGTAGCCAATTTTATAACTTAGCAAAAATAATTATGCTTACTTTATTTCATTTTTACATATAATTCTTTACTTGATATATTTTTTCTGGCCCAAAGGGTTTATTCGACAAGATGGGGGTAAACCTTACACACTGTACATTTTATGGAGATGTCTGAAGGCTATTGAACACTTTATGTCTTAATGTTCCAGGCAAAGTTACAGTCTCATGCATGACTTTTCATGACTGTCACGAGGCTGTAGGTTGAATTAACCACCATTGTTCCTCTTTCATTAGGTTTTACACAGACATTTTATCTCTATTGTGTTTTTATTAGCTAACTACTTTAAAATAAAAATACTAAATACACTTTAATAATATTTTCTCAGGAAATCTTTGTCGATGCACTGGCTACAGACCGATCATTGACGGCTTCAAGACGTTCTGTGTCAGTCAGGTATGAGCTCCGGTTTACATATGATTCAGAATATTATCTTATCAAAATCTTAATTGTCATTTTGATATAATCCACAGTCATCTGGATGCTGTAAAAATGGAACTGGTGGAGGGAAGTGCTGCAGGGAAAATGGACACGAGGACTCAAATGAGAGTGATGTAAAGAGATAAATCATTCTTGAATATACTGTACATTTTCGATAAAATGTGGTGGTACGGTCGGTAACCTTTTAGAGAATTTCTTACACCAAGACTAAAGTAGGCAGTTCCATAGCAATTGCTCAAAATTTGACTGGAACCTTGCATAGATTATTAAAGTTGTATAAGAAAGAAGTATGATCATATTTAAATCTTTTTCAGATCTCAGAAGAGCTTTTCCTCCAGGACAATTTCTTACCTTTGGACCCGACTCAAGACCTCATCTTCCCTCCGAAGCTCATGGTTTGTTTGAATAAGTTTGAATCAATGAATCGTCTTGAAGTTAGCTAGTGTTTCAGGCCTAACACTGAATGCATGTGTTGAAGATCATGGCCCAGCAGCGCTCTGCAGAGGTGCTGTGCTTCAGAGGAGAGAGGGTGACTCTGAAGGCTCCGTCTGACCTGCCACAGCTCCTGGAACTCAAATCCCAACACCCGGAAGCCCGCCTGATCGTCGGCAACACCACTATAGGTACAAGTCCAGTACATGTGTCAAGGTTTATTTTTTTAATTCTATTCACTCGTCATATTTCTACCCCAGGTCCAAATCTGCTGGTGAAAGGGCAGCACAGCCCTCTGCTCCTCTACGCTGGGAGGGTGCCTGAGCTCTCCAGGGTCGACTGGTTGAAGAACGGTGAGTCAGTTTTGTCAGCCCCTGTCTCCTGCCTTGAACCCTCTCTGATCCCATGGTTCAACCCCAGGTCTGAGCATCGGCGCGGGCAGCAGTCTGAGCCGTCTGAAGGAGGAGATGGAGGGGGCGGTGCAGCGGGTGGAGGAGGAGCTGAGCGCGGGGTACAGGGCTCTGCTGCAGACCCTCCAGTGTCTGGCCGGGAGGCAGATCCGAAACATGGCAGTGAGTACACGTTCAAGCCTGGAGGATCTGAAAATCTCCAATACCTCAAAATGAAATGTTTCCCATTTGTTCTCTCATCTTTCATACATTCTCAAAATATATGACCTGGAGTCTGACTTTTTTGAATAATTGAATTGAAAAATTAAAGTATTTACAGTAGATTTTACATAAAATATCTCCTTTAAGAGCTTATACAATGGGTCCACACAACCATTATAAGAATGTTTGGATTAAGGTCACTTTGGTAGAAAAGGGTTTGATGATAGTTGATATCAAGGCGCTTCGACTTCTATCCAAAATATCCAATATAAAGGAAAAGGATTGAGCAGCTAGAATTTATACTCTCCTGACCTCAAATTTGTCCAGCCCCAATGGGAGGGATTACACTTGAAACTTGCTTACAGGTTGAGTTGTTAAGGCGGTGTGGCCATCTCTTTCCCTCCGAATTGTCAAGTACTTCATTAACATTTGACTTGATTTCTGCCAAAGTCTTATCTGGCTGTTGTATCCTGAGGGAAGGGTGTATCTCAGACCAACATTCCTATTTCAAGAAGGGTGTTCTTTCTTAGCAAAAATTTAAAGTCACATTTTTCCCCACTGTCTTCAAACATGTGATGTATGGACTTTAGATGAAGGTGGAAGGCTGACTGTAAACCCAAATTCTCTTGAGGAAAGTATGAATGGTTCAAACCATTCGAATCAGTTTGACTAACCTTTTATACTATGGACAACTCCTGAACGAATGAGAGATTCCACTGATAAGGTCCCTTTGTTTACTGTTTGTCACTACACTGTTTATTAAATTTCACATAATTAACTTTTATTTTATGTTATCACAGACCATTGGAGGGAATATAATGAGTGCTAACCCCAAGTACGACCTGTGCAGTGTGCTGGCTGCCCTGGACTGCACCCTGGACATCGGCTCTAAAGGTCCAGCCCCACACAGTCCTACAGTACGTCATGAGACTGGGTGTAGCCTGTTTATAATGTGTCTTTATATACAGACGGTACCAGGACTGTGGCTCTAGACGAGAAAGTGTTCACAGGTTTTGGAAAGACCATCCTCAGACCTGATGAAGTGCTGCTGTCGCTCCAAATCCCATACTCCAAACCAGTATGACAGTGGAACATGTATACATGTAATACTTGTACAATGTACTTTAATAATTCTGTGTCTTCTCAGTGTGAGTATGTGGGAGTGTTCCGCCAGGCTCAGAGGAGGGAGTTTGCCTTCTCCATTGTGAATGCTGGGATGAAGGTCAGTCTCCAGGGGGGGTCCAACACCATTGAGTCCCTCAGGATTTTCTATGGAGGAGTGGGGCCCACACTGGTCAGACCTGCTCTCACCTGCCAGCAGCTCGTGGGATGGTAAGACAACGTTTACATCCACACCTCATAATATGAAGATTTTTGAGTGATACTTGTCTTTGTTTCCAGTCCCTCTAAGCCCACAACATGTTATTTTGTCCAAAGGACATATGTCATGCAAAATATACTTTTTAAGCTCCTAACCAAGATGTAACATTGTTGCCACATCAAAAACCTGCCTGGAGTTTTATTTAGCTTCATTCACGTTTGATGAATCCTGTTTACTAAGTCCTCTCCCTCTGAGCTAAAAAACAAAACAAACTAATGTTCCGAATTTCCCAGTTTTGTAACATCATAAGTAAAACTCTGAGATCTTCTGCGCTGTTTTAAAACCATAAATCATTGCCAGACTTGCTCTCAGTACTTCTGCCGTTAAATTGCGTTAATTGCAACGGTGCACTTATGATAGCACGTTGCAGCATGTTTATCTCTCTTATGTAATTCCCTGTGCAGCCAGTAGATGGAGATCTAACTCAATTACATGGGAAATGCCTGACTACTGTCAAGTCCTTTGTGCTTTTGGTTGACCAGTTTTTTAAATTCTGAAACATGTGATGCCAAATTAAAGAGCATGTTTAAAGGCTAAAACTACACAGACAATGCATATATGTCCTTGATCTAGTCCACCTGCTCAGTAAATGTACACACCAAACATGTAATTTCTGTTAAGAACGAACTTATTGACCTTACCAAAACATTTGTAAACTTAGGAAAGACTGTTAGAAATAGTGTCCATGTTTGTTCCAGGTCATGGGGGGAGGAGCTTCTCTCCGAGGCTTGCTCGTCCCTGACAGAGGAGGTGAGGGTCCCTGAGTCCATCCCTGGAGGAAAGGCAGAGTACCGCAAAACCCTGGCCCTGAGCTTCTTCTTTAAGTTCTACATGTACGTCACAGAGAAAATGAGAGAGATGGTGAGGAGATTACAACTGCTGTGATGTCACAGTCCTCCTGATTCTGTAAAATGATGATTGTAACTCATTTTTTGTTTGTTTAAAGTGTGTTTCAGACGCCAGGCTCCCCAAGGAGTACCTGAGCGCCCTCACACCATTCAAGAACGAGGTGCCACAGGGAACGCAGTCATTCCAGGTTTAACATTTTAGTCAAAAGGCTAAAAAATGATCACGGGTTGTCAATTGTTTACTAATCCATGCGACGTTAACAACCTGTGATTTCTTCCCCTGTTCACAGCTTGTGTCCCCGTCTCAGTCTTTCTCGGACCCGGTCGGGCGTCCCAGCATGCACTGTAGTGGTGTAGAGCAGGCCACAGGGGAAGCCAAGTACTACGACGACTTGCCACCCATCCACGGAGAGCTGTTTGTGCACATGGTGACCAGCACCAGAGCGCACGCTGAAATCCTGTCAGTGCCACATACTGCACACACATGTTGTACATCACTTAACACAGGGATATCCTCATGTATTACTATGGTCTGCAGTGACTGACATGATTCACCTCTGGTCCACAGAAACATTGACCCATCCCAGGCCCTGCAGATGCCTGGAGTGGTCAGCTTCATCTCAGCCACAGACGTCCCAGGATCCAACCAGAGACTGTGGTTCAACACAGTGGAGGAGATTTTTGCCGAGAGAGAGGTGGGAGTGAACCTGTAAAATTAGAAAAAGTCTCACTGTGCCTCACGACAAAAATCAGGTCCCCATGACAGGAACATTTTTTTTTTTAGATCAACAACATGAGTTTTCAGATATGGGTTCAAACAGGATAAAGTTTGGATTTATTTAGGTTTGTTGTGGCAGGTAGTGGTAGTGGTTAAAGGAGACAGACTATGTTTTTTTCAAGTACTTAGAACTGAACTATATGTAGGTTATCATTTTACATTTTGTTCAAACTGCAATATCGATCGAAAACAAGTAACAGCATCAGGTCCATTAACTTGTTCATCTGTTCAAAATCTGTTCAAAGCTGTAGAACTGATAATAGACTGTAGTTTTGTACAGATGTTTCACAGGATTCATTGTGAAATTTAACTGTAGTAAGCAACATTTACATGTCTTTATTGTTGAAAAGTGGCTATGTGTCAATATTGTATCCTACATGTATCAATTGGAGTCTTAAAGGACACATATTATGCTACAGTGACTTTTTTGAGCTTTTAACCATGTTCTGACAATGTTCCATCATCAAAAAACATACCTGAAGTAGCATTCAGCTGCATTCACGCTGTTTTGAGGAATGTTTATTAGAAAATCCAGCCTCCTCCGAATGTCAAACACACCTCCTGCTGAACCTGGATTTTTGGATCATGTTTTAAGTCCTTAAATCATGGTCTGACCCGTTCTGAGCATTTCTTCTGTGAACCAGTCTAAACACTATAACTGCTACTGCTAGCTTGATAATTGCCTTTAGCACATTCGCTTCAAGAAATAATATAGCTAAGTGCTTGGCACCATCTACTGGCTGGATGCACTAAGTAAGTGTCTTTTGCAGACTCCTAAGGCAAACATGAATTATTTAATAATAAACCCTTTTTGTTTGTTTCAAAACATGAGATGGCAAATTAAAGATACTGCATGTATAAAGGCTAAAAACAATACAAAAAATGCATAATATTTTTCCTTTAATTTAGTTCATAATAAACTTTTTTTTTTTTTTACCAAAACATGAGATGGCAAATTTAAAGTACTTAAAAGCATGTACAGACAATAGGGATTTAAGGACAATACAGGATTACTCAAACACGCAGGGATCAATCAAAATGCAACTTTAAGTAAACTAATGATGATGTAACACCGCTATAACGAGGCTGAAAGCTCATTAAAATGTATTTTACATAATATGTCCCCCTGTGTGCAGGTGTTGTGTGTGGGTCAGATCATAGGAGCGCTGGTGGCAGAGTCCAGGGAGAAAGCACGCAGCGCTGCAGCCAGGATCCAGGTGACCTACAAGGACCTGCAGCCAGTCTTCTTCACCATACAGGTAAATAAGATGGAACAAATGTGCTTGTATAGAGAGGTAATCAGTCTGGATGTTTTCAAAGGACGCTATAAAACACAACTCCTACTTTGAGCCCAAGAGGAAGATCGAGAGGGGTGATGTGGACACTGCGATTGAGACCGCGGAACACATTCTAGAAGGTAAGGCCTCAAGCCACCATGTGCAAGTTTTAGTTCCTATTTGTTTACATAACTGTGGTATGGTCCCCAGATGAGATCTACATGGGGGGTCAGGAGCACTTCTACATGGAGACCCAGGGGCTGATTGCGGTACCTCGGGGAGAGAGTGACGAGATGGACCTGTACGTGGGCACTCAGCACGCTGCCTTCACTCAGGTAAAGCTTACATGTTAAACCATCTGACCTGACCCCACAGCACCCGCCACAGAACTTTGTGTGCCACAGGAGCTGGTGAGCCAGGCCCTGGGCGTCTGCTCCAACAAGATCACATGTCATGTCAAAAGGCTGGGAGGAGGCTTCGGGGGGAAGGTCATGAAGATAGCAGCGTTGTCGGCCATCACCGCTGTGGCCGCACAAAAGTGAGAACACTGGTCACATGCACATAAGTAAATAGTCCCAGCCAATGATGATAAATGATTCTGATTAGATATATGTTTATATAGTAGCTTGATGACTTTGTGAGAAAGTTTTACTCAGATGAAATGTATGATTTTCTTTGGCTCAGGACTGGTACAGCTGTGCGCTGCTGTCTGGACAGAGGAGACGACATGCTCATCACCAGTGGGAGACATCCTTTTCTGGGAAAGTACAAGGTGTTCAATATTGTAGACCACTTCAGATACATGTAGCTTTTATAATAATGTAATTACTAGTAAAATACTTTTGTTAAAGCATAGTTTGTGTGCGCTGCAGGTGGGTTACAACAGTGATGGGACCATTGTGGCGGCAGATATAACTTACTACAGTAACGGAGGCTGTACTCTAGACGAGTCTGGTTTTGTGAGTAACACATGCCACATTCTGTTTCAGGGCCACAAAGAAACTGTTTACAGCAGGGGTGTCCAAACTTTTTCCATCGAGGGCCACATATTGAAATATAGACCAAGTGGAGGGCCACAAATCAATCATGAAACATAAAAAAAGCTGCATTTATCTGATGTTTTAAGCTCCACCACATCTACATTCTGTCTCATTGCCTTAATATCAGGTCTGTATTGCACCAAAATGTTAGTTATTTAGGTTGGAATTGTAGAAAATCTGAAATGTGCTGTAAATAGTACTTATCAGGACAGTGTGGGCCAGTTCACCAGGAAGCCTGAGGTACCAAGAAAAATTGGTCTGAGGGCCGCATTTGGCCCCCGGGCCTTAGTTTGGACATGCCTGGTGTACAGGCTACTGAAAAGAAATCACGCAAAACAGTTAAACAACTAGGACCAAGTAAATGTGTGAAATTAAATTTTTGTTAAATGTTCTGTGCTCAGATTATGGACAAGGCCCTGCTCCACATGGATAACGCCTACAGGATCCCTCACCTGAGAGGGCGGGGCCTGGTGTGTCGGACCCACCTGCCCTCGTACACTGCCTTCCGAGGGTTTGGGGGACCACAGGGACTTACGGTCATGGAGAGTGTGCTACATGAAGTGGCTGTGCGCTGTGGACTGCCCCCAGAGAAGGTCAGACTGGCTAAGTCAGACTTATAAGATCCCAAAGATGTATCTTTTTCAAGGTTTACATTAACTAATATATTATACTTACTAAAGAGTATATCTTTCTTTTTTGTAGAAGTATTTTTATTGTATCAGTGATTGCAACATGAGCTGTGCAGGTACGGGAGGTGAACATGTACCAGGACGACCTGTGCTACACCCACCACATGCAGGCCTTCTGCCCCACGGACATGCTGCGCTGCTGGGACCAGTGTCTGCAGAGAGCTGGGTACGAGAACCGCCTCATGGACATCCAGCGGTTCAACTCCCAGAACCGCTGGAGGAAGAGGGGCATCGCCGTGCTGCCCCAGAAGTTTGGAGTAGGCTTCTCCAAAGGATTCTACAACCAGGTTCCAGCACTTTATACTCATCTAGACCAATACATGGACAAAACATGGACACTTGGCGGACTTTCAAATGTGGGTGCAGTCATGTATGAACTTGTGTATGAACCTGTTTGTTTGTAGGTGTACATGGATGATGTGTAATTCTAAACCAAATGTTTTATACTCATATGTCAAAATAAAATAAATAAAGCAGAAATAAAGCCAATCAATCAATCAATCAATCAATCAATCAATCAATCAATCAATCAATCAATCAATCAATCAGTATCAAACCAAAGTATGGATACAGTTTCCTGGTTTGATTTGCACTGTTATGAAATATGACTGGCACAAAACGAACTGTGAATATGTTTTCCACTGTAGGGTGCTGCCCTGGTAAACATCTACAAGGACGGCTCGGTGCTGGTGTCCCATGGAGGCACTGAGATGGGACAGGGCATCCACACCAAGGCTCTGCAGGTACCTGAGGCTGCAGCCAGTGTACTGCTCTTGTGGACACAGTCCTCCACATAAGGCCTCTGTCTCTCCTCTGCATGTGTGTGTGAGCAGGTCGCCAGCCGAGTGCTCAACGTGCCCATGTCTAGTATCTTCATAAAGGAAACGTGCACAGGAAATGTTCCCAATGCAGCCCCATCTGCTGCCTCCTTTGGCACAGACGCAGTAGGCATGGCTGTCAAGGTCAGTAAAAAAACAACTACAAAAAACTTTTATCTACATTGAGCTTGTTTGAAATAGGGCTTCGTAGCTCAGTTGAACTTCGATTGAAAAGGCAGTATAGAGAGAGTATATAGTAGGATTAAGAGTGCTGGAACAATGGTAAGAACAGTCCATGACTCCAGTTTATGTTTCAGGACGCATGTGAGAAGCTGATGAGACGCCTGAAGCCCATCATGGAGAAGATTCCCAAAAGCACATGGAAACAATGTGTATGAAAAATACAATGAATAGAATAGTTACAGTACAATACAAGTTCTTTGCGTCACGTGACTGTCCTCTTGTGCAGGTAAATGAGGCGTACTTTCAGAAGATCAGCCTGTCCGCCACTGGCTTCTTCATGTGAGTCAGACATGCTGCAGTTCTTTTCAGGAGGTTCTTTTGTGTATTTTCTATGTGGAAGTGTTTAACAATGGGTCTTATATTTAAAAAAAAAACAAAAAAACAGGGGACCCCCGACTGATGTGGACTGGGAGAAGGGAGAAGGGAACGCCTACTACTACTTCACTTTCGGTGCCTGCTGCTCTGAAGTGGAGATAGACTGTCTCACCGGAGATCATAAAGTACTGCATCAAAAATGTTATTACATATGCAAATTTGACCCTCCATTTCTGCTAAATATTGATGTTGTTTTTGTAGAATATCCGGACAGATATTGTGATGGATGTCGGCAAAAGCATCAACCCAGCGTTGGACATAGGACAGGTGCTATTCTCTAACAACACACTGGTGGTTTACATGTTTCTTCTGACAGTCAGTCTCGTCTGATAAAATTGTGTGTTCTTTAAAGGAGACATGCTTTTTCAAGTACTTGGTATTGAAAAACAGTATAAGTAGCTCATCATTTTATATTTTTATTCATTGTAAACTACAACACTGATCTAAAACATACGACGGAGTATAAGGGCCATTTGGGGGAAAAAAATAAAAATGCGGACATTACGAGAATAAACTCGTAAAATTTCGACATTAAACTCGTAATTGTATGACTTTTTCTGGATTCGACTTTATTCTCATACATTTACGAGAATAAAGTCGTAATATTACGAGAAAAAGTCAGAATATTACGAGAATAAAGTCGTAATATTACGAGATAAAAAGTCGTAATATTACGAGATTAAAAATTGTAATATTACGAGATAAAAGTCGTAATATTACGAGATTAAAAATTGTAATATTACGAGATTAAAAGTCGTAATATTACGAGAATACAGTCGAAAATGTGTATGAAGCCAGTACCTGTGTTATGGAGATGTGG